>JAESUZ010005383.1:601104-1202208 GCA_017311185.1 Proteles cristata cristata
TAAAGTGTTGCTTTCTAATTTTTATGATTTTTAGCTAGCAGCTGGTGAATTAACTGCTTTTGAAGCAGTTGGAGCTCCCATTTTTATCCCAGAAGAACATCTTCCTGATGAAAATAGAGTAGTGGTTGTGCTAAATGACTGAAGAATGGACAAAGAGATAAAGCAGAGAATAGAGATAAGAGTTTCTTATGGCAGCAAGCCAAGGGCCCCCTGACATTTGCAGATAACTGAAAAAGCACATGGTGTGTTTCTCCGACTGTCCGATAGATGTTTCCTGAGCTGTACTAGTTAGCGAGGCTAGCCCCTCTGCTGTGTCCGCAGTTCCATTTTTGCAGTTGGGCTGCATGTCTGTGGCTGTGTTGTCATCCACTAGAACCCCAGGTAAATTTATGGATCACCGGGGTGGAGATTCAGACTAAAGTAGAGTGGATGCTGCTTATAACCAGCAAAGAATATACTTTTTCCTGCAGGGTTGCTGAAATGATGTTCTGTTTATAGTTTGTGTTTCTGATTTGTGTGGTTACTTTTTTCTTTCATTTTTTAAAAATGTTTTATTTATTTCTGAGAGGGAGAGAGAGAGAGAGAGTGTGAGCAGGGGAGGGCCAGAGAAAGAGGGAGAGGGAGACACAGAATCTGAAACAGGCTCCAGGCTCTGAGCTGGCTGTCAGCACAGAGCCCAACGCGAGGCTCGAACCCATGAACCGTGAGATCGTGACCTGAGCTGAAGTTGGACGCTTAACCGACTGAACTACCCAGGTGCCCCGTGTGGTTACTTTTTAAACTCTGCTGTATCTTTGAAAGATTCTTAAAGAAACATATTCCCATCAAAATGAATAATTATTTTCCAATAATCATTATAGGTAAAATACAGATGTTTGAAGCCAGGTCTGCATAAACTAAAATTAATTCCCTTTCATTAATCTAGTATTCCTGCTACAACACACAAAACTTTATATTCAGTTGTGTATCTTGACCAGTTTAGATAAAATCATAGATTCTTCAGCTGTATAGTTAGCTGACCTACTAAAAAGGGACTAACTTCATAGTGTAAATGCAGTCTCCATTGTCCGCATTATTACCTCTGACTACTTATTTTAAATTTAGTGGGAAAAGGTAATAGGTATTTTTGATTGAATAATTTGTTATAGCACTAGTTTTGCTTTTGGTTTGTATATGTGATTTAAGTTAACCAGAAATTGTATTCTTTGTTGGGAACTCTGTTACTTAGCTCTGCAGTCTACTCTTCTACCCCAGTCCCAGGTTTTTACCACAGTTTTGAAAAGAAAAGCACTCTTATCTCATGCCTCATTTCTCTGGGTATAGAAAATGAATTTCAAGGACTGTTGAGTTGCAGCTGAAGACTGGGCCAGTTAGCCCTTTTTGGTAATTGCACTTCATTTATTGGCCCTCTGTTTCAACTTTACTCTGTGGAATCACCCGGGAGACCTCTGTGGTGTTCGGGGGTAGCCTGTGAGCGCTGCAAAAAACCAAAAACAAAAACCTTTCAAAATATAATTTAAAATTAGGTTAAATGAGTTAGTATTTTTTCCCTGCCACTTTGATTGTATGTTACTTTAGGATGTTTCCTTTGTGGAAATTTGTTAACATTAATTCATCTATCTGGGTAATACATGATTCAGTGTAGTTTTCTCTTTTCAGATGTAAGGTTAATCTCTTGACATTGCTTTACTTGTTCTGAAACTGCTGTTAAAAAACATCTTGGAACCTCCTTATCTGTCCTTCGTAGTATGCATTTAAAAAAATTCTTTATCTCTGCCACCTCCTAGTTAAATTCATTATTCTAATTCCTTAATTCCTTTTCAGTTTTTCCGGTTTAAACTTTGGCCCTTCTGTTGAATTTTTCAATTTTAGTACTTATTTTAAAATTGAAAGATTTATTTTCAAGCTTTCTAAACTGATTTTCTCGTTTCCACCTAATCTTGTTTCACTTTTGCTTGTTTCATGGTTTTTATCCTTTTATAAAAGAAATTTAATAACTTTTCTTATGTTTGCCTTTTATGAACTATTAAACATACTATTTGCAGGCATCTTCCAGACTTTTCTGATTCTGTTTTGTTTGGAGAGATTGTGTATTTCAGTTGCTGTATTTGTAGATTTTCTTACTAGTGTTCTTCATCTGTTGTGGTACAACCTGACTGTCAAGTCTCCCCTGCCCCCCTGCCCCCCCAGCCCGTTCTTATCGGTGGTTTTGCAGGTGTTCTTAAGTGGCTCTCCCTACTGGGCACTGCCCCGCCCCCCCCATCCCTCCCATCCAAAACCAGATCTTAGATTGGCAGGTTGGAACACCTGCCCCTCTATGATACAGGGTGTATCTTTGTACTGTTGGCTAGGCGACTGAGTGATGTGGCTGAGGCCCTAGATATTATGTCGTGTGCAGTCTTAACTTTTCTAGTGGCTTGGCTTAAAAGCCGCACTTCCGTGCACACAGCTTACTTAACCTCTGGGCAGCTGTTAGCAGACGTTCTTTTTCAGCCCAGTTTTGACTCTAGTCTCTCATCCTGGGTGGGCAGTTTTTATTCCTGTTCTCAAAGGGTGAGGCCTAGGCCTCCCTGGGACCCTTCTAAAATCAGACCCTAACAGGCTCACAGCTTCAGCCCCTCTTACTGTTGTGTGTTTCTGTTTGGTGGAGGTGTGTCTTTTTTTTTTTTTTTTTAAGTGTAACCATGTCTTTTATTTTTTAAATTAAAAAGATTTTTTCTTAAGTATGCCTTTTCAAGTTCCTTTCTGTATTTTATCTATTGATTACTGTGTATATGGAACAAGGTGGGTGTTCAGAACAATTTTTGATATCATGTTGACTGGAAGTCCTGAGTTTTATCTTGAATTATGAGTAAATTAATTAAAAAATAGAATGGTTCTAGTTTATTATATTCCCAGTCATACTTTAACATTCCTCTGATTTATTTTAAAATCTTCTTATAACATGTAAATTTTTGTCCTTGTGCGGTTCAGCCAAAATTTATTTTACTCTGTGGGCTTTATATTTTTGAAATACTTTTCAACTTTTTGAAAGTGAATTTGATCAGATGGGTTGAAGATTTACAGACGAAGTAGTCTTAAATTGAATAATTTTTACTATCCTTCTAATGGTTAGGAATCCTGTTATACTTAAAAAGAAATAGAGGTCTTGGTACAGATGAGGTTTTCTTCTCTCATTCCCTTCTTTAATTTCCTTCCTCTTCTCTTCTTTTGTCATTTACAACTCTCTTTGTAAAAATATGGAGTGTAGAAAAGATTCTGCTTTAGTATTCTTACTTTGGTTATGGTTACTTGAAGTCTTAGAAATTGCTGGAAGGCTAGAGAGTTAATATGAACTTTGTAATAATGAAATTGAACTATGGTAGTGTATATTTGCTAATTACTTTAAGTAGCCATCTTTAAGCTTTCAATAGCTTCTCATTTCCATTCACTACTACAGGTTTTTTTTTTTTTTTTTTAATGAAATCCTTGTCAAGTTATTTTCCTTGTGAATTGTATCTTTCCTTTGGACTTAGAGGCGCTTTCTGATTGTTACACCCACTTTTCCCATGATGATTTCCTTCTCCTGAGGAGTAGGCTGTGGTTTTCCTTTCGTTTTGGGGATGCTGGTTATAAGGTATTAGGAATTCTGTAGTTGTGAGGATGAGCTGGGTTGTTTCCCCCCCACCCCCCGAGAGTTCTAATTTAACACTGTGTCATCTTGACTACATTTGATGATGTATTTAGATATACTGCCTGATAATTTTTAAAGAAATATTGAAAAATAATTAGCTCACATTTCAAGTTATTTCTAAAACAATCAATTAATATGTAGACCTATTCTTATCTTTTAAAAAATGTTTCTGTTTTTTTGAGAGAGAGAGTGTGAGCATGGGGGGTGGGGAGGAGCAAAGACAAGGAGAATCCAAAGCAGGCTCTGTGTGGTCAGCTCAGAGGCCAACACGGGGCTTGATCTCACCAACCCTGAGATCATGACCTGAGCTAAAGCTAAGAGTCAGACGCTTGCTCAAACAATTGAGTCATCCAGGCGCCCTTGCAGGCTTATTTTTAATTGATATTTGTGCTTACAAAAGTTTAAAGCCTTACGTTTTTTGGTTCTAAGACAAAGCACTGTGGGAGACAAACCATAAGAGATTCCTAAATACAGAGAACAAACTGATGGTTAGGGGAGGGATGCTGAGTGGGGGAAGGGCTAAAGGGGTGGGGGGCACTAAGGAGGACACTTGTTGGGATGAGCACTGTGTAAGTGATGAATCAGTAAATTGTGTTCCTGAAAAAAAAATTTTTGATTAAAAAAGAAAGACAAAGCACTGTGACCATAAAACTTTTACTACATTAAAAAAAGGCTTCTGATTGTTTAAAAAAGAAATTAGTTTAAAAACTATTTATTTTAACAATAGAATATAGAAAAAAGAGTTAATTTTTTTTTTTTTTAATGTTTTTTATTTATTTCTAGGAGAGAGAGAGACAGACAGCGTGAACAGGGGAGGGTCAGAGAGAGAGGGAGTCACAGACTGAAACAGGCTCCAGGCTCCGAGCTGGCAGTCAGCACAGAGCCCGACGCGGGGCTCGAACCCACAAACCGTGAGATCATGACCTAAGCGAAAGTCGGACGCTTAACCGACTAAGCCACCCAGGCACCCCAGAGTTAATTTTTCTTATTCCCATTACTTGTCATAGTCTTGGAAATTGAGAAATCTTGAACTGTCCAGTTTCCTGATAGGGTTTGTAACATAATTAATACTTTGGTGTATTCACATTCCAAATATATCTGATATAATTCAGGAAGAACAGTTCTGCATTCCTAGAAAAAGTCCTGTGAAGTCATACATAATAAAACCTTTTTTTAGTGTTAACTTCTAGTTTTCTCTTTTTAAATATGTTTAAGTGAGATTAATTTCTAATTTCTGTTTCTGTTACTGTCACTTTTATTTTTGCATTTGATTTCTCTTTGCTTATTCTTTGATTTATTTTCCTTAAGATTAAGCAGGTGGAAATCCTTATTTATTTTTAAATTATTTGTTTAATTTTATTTTTTGAGAGAGCGAGTGAGTGGGGGAGAGAGGCAGAGGCAGAGGAAGGGAGAGAATCATGAGGAGGCTCCACACTCAGTGTGGGGCCCAAGGTGGGGCGTGGTCTCACAAAAGTGAGATTATAAACTGAGCTGAAATCAAAAGAGTTGGAAGCTGACCCGACTGAGCCACCCAGGTGTCCCTTGTTTGTTTCTAAAGCAGAAATACCTAATGTTTATATTAGACAGTTAAGTTTTTTCCACCTATGCTAGCAGTTTTCAAATTTTGGTACACTTGTTTTAAAAAATATTTTATTATGTTTCGTCATTTGGGAATCAAGTATGCCTGGCTACTAAGTCACTGAAAGGATGCGAAGGAACTCACCCTGTAAATGCAATAGGCACAACTTTTACATGGCCCTGTACATTTATTATTATTTTTTGCCTTGAAAAATATGAATTGTATTACTGGAATTGTATTACTGGAGTATTAAACCTTTAACAAAAATTACCTTGGGGCGCCTGGGTGGCCGAGCTGGTTAAGCAACTGATTTTTGATTTTGGCCCAGGTCATGATCTCGCGGCTGGTGAGAACTGTGATGTCAGTGCAGAACCCGCTAGAGATTCTCTCTGCCCCCCACTCTCTCCCCTTCACCCACGTGCACGCATTCTGTCTTTCTCAAGAATATATACTGATTATCAAAATTAAAAACTTGCACTCTGCAGAAACCCCATTTAAGAGGATGAAGAGAAAAGCTAAATTGGAGAAAAGTTTCGTCAACCCTGTATGTGATGAAGAGGTAGTATCTAAAATATGTAAAGATATCTCAAAGCTCAGTAGTAAAAACTTAAATAGTCCAACTAGAAAGTGGCCAAATGACCCCTGGTGACTTAATTGACCAATTAAGCGATTAGCTCTAAGGTCATGTCTTACCGTTCATGGGTTCCAGCCCCACATCAAGCTTTGTGCTCACAGTGAGGGGGCCTGCTTGAGATTTCCGTCCCCCCCTCCTTTCCCGTTCATTCTCTCTCAAAATAATTAAACATTAAAAAATGGCCAAAGGACATGAAGAGACAAATACATAAGGCAAATACACATATTAAAAGATGTTCAACATTATTAGCTCATTAGGAAAATGCAAAGTAATTAATTACAACCAGTTATTACTACATACCTGTCAAGATGACTCAAGTAAATAATGCAACAAATGCTGGAGAGGAGGTGGAGAGGCAGGATCAATTACATGTTGCTAGTGGGACTGTAAGATGGTACGGCCTCTCTACAGTAAACAGTTCAGCAGGCAGTTAAAAAACAACCAGCCATGCAGCCACTGATCATGCAGCCCTGCGTGCCATCCTGGGTGCGGATCCTAGATCTATAAACACGTATATTCACGCGGAAACCGGTACGCCAGTGTTGGTGGCGTCTTTATTAATAAATGCCCACATTGGAAATAACTCAGATGTCCTTCAATATGTGGAAGGTTAAAACTGTAATAGATCCATGCAGTGGAATACCTACTGGTTCATAAAAAGGACACACAACAGCCTGGCTGAATCTCCGGAGAATTATATTGAGTGATAAGGTGAATCCCAAAAGTTACGTACTGTGAGTCCATTTATACAACATTCTTGAAATGGCTTCATTATAGATATACAGAGCAGATTAGTGGTTGCCAGGAATTCGGGTGGGGGTGGGGGGTAAGGAAAGTTAGTATGACTCTTAAAAGGGGGACGTGACGATTTTTGTGATGATGGCAATGCTTTCTATCCTGGGAGATACCAGACATTATCTTAAGATAGTTATGCAGACAGTTAGCACTGGGGAGCACTGGAGAAAGTGCACAGGAGGTATTTCAGTATTACTTCTTAACGACTGTGTATGAGTATACAATTCTCTCAAAATAATTAAAAATTAATGTAAGTGAATTCTTTCACTGTATAAGGAAAAATAATTCACTTATATTGTTTTACTTCTTGGCATCTGTATAGTTTGGGGGCTATATAAAATGTGAATTCCAATCAGTATCTATTTCCATGACTGTTCCTATCATTTTAGAGGTGTTCAAAATTGAGGATCTTTGAACCACATACCCTTTAATATGGACACAGATATTTTTCCCTTTTACTTTTTTACTTGAAAACTTAGTTATCCTCAAACTACTCAGAAAACAAGGCTTTAGAAATGTGAAATTGGTCTTGGTCATAATATAATATTTTTCTTCATATTTAGAATTTCTTTTCTAGACTAATAATAGCAGCTGTGATAGACAGTGTTTTTTTTTTTACTTTGTTAATTATATTATCTAAAATGTAATACTGGTGAGGAGTTAATAATATTATACACATTACTATAGTCCTGAAAACCAGGAAAAAATCCAGTGAGTGAGAAAAGTGACACTATTGTTGGCATTCTAAAATTCTGCAGGGATTTACATCATAGTTAAAATCAACCTGATCTTGCTGTGTTCAAGAGCCTTTTCATTGATTTCTGTTAAGAGGAAAAGCCGTTTTTAACTTGAAAAAGAAAAAGGAAAAAAAGCTGTACTCTCCAGGCCCTGTGGATTATTAAGATCTTTTAGCAGGCGCTCTGCTCTCTCTTTCTCTGGGAAGGAACTGTTCAAGTCAGAGGAACTCTTGGTATTTGATTAAATGGAACAGTAGGATCAGTGCAGAATCTACATTTAATGTAGCAGATCCTCCCCCGTATACGTCCCCTATGATTAGCATTATTATATCTTCTGTATTTTAGAAATCAAATGTTAGCATATACTGTTTTGCATTAAAAAATAAAAGATGTTTGAGAATATCTGATAACTTGAAATTTTGGGGGGGGGGAAGACTTAAAAACATGTCATTAAAATATAGTTTATAATTAAAACAATGTGTCTAGCATTGTTGGATAATTAATAGTTCTGAGGAGATAAAACATGATACTGGAAGAAGAAATGACAGTGATAGCTAATATTGGAGCATAATTTGTGTGGCATACATTGGTGTAAGCACTTTTTTTGCAGTAACTCTTTGTCATAATATTACTGTGAGGTACAGACTGTACTCTGGTTTCTTCTCTATTGATGGGGAAACCAAGGCACAGAGAAGTTAAGTAATCTCCCGCGGGACACGTAAGTGGTAGAGAAGGGCATCTGGCTCCAGGCTCTGTGGTTTTAACCAATACTTCATATTGACTTCCGCAGAGAAGTAAGAGCATGTATAATAAAATGTGAACTGTGATTTCATAGGGGATAGGAGGCTAAAATCTGTGGGCTCGCGTTATTAAGTCAGTTTGCCTTGGAGAAAACAAAAAACTTAGGACAAGTGTGGGTAGAAAGGTGATAATAGCAGCCTGACACAAAGCATTGGATGTTAATAAACATACTGTTTGCAGCATCGCAGTAAGCTGGTTGGAAGCTGCAAGTTTGTTTTGGAGAGCAGTAGAAAAGATGGGTTAAAGTAGTATAAGAATTTTGAATTGCCGAATGTGGACTTGGCAACGCATTTTCTAGGCTGCTGTTGACAAGAAGAGCAAATCTATCATAGATGCACTAATGAGGCCTTTTAGAACTGGTGTCAAGTATGAAGGTTATCACTGCCATTTCTGCTCTTTTCATCTGCCCACCTTTACTCTAAGTTTTGTGTTTTAGTTCTGCTACTGATAATCCAGAGGCAGGTCGTGAAGCAACAGTAGGCCAGTGTCACAACACCTTGACTCTAGCACGGGCTTTTCTGCATTCTTACTATGATGATGACCTTGTAATGGGTTATTAATCATTTGAGATTTAAGTTCCTCAGCTGTATAATGGGCTTGGTATCACATGCCTAACTCAGGATTTCTGTGACAATTAATGTGAGATATTTTCCTGAAAAAAATAATTTACAGTGCAATACTGTCAATAAACAGGAATGAAACCACAGGCATAGAAATTGAGGCTTCTTACCCCCCACCCTCCGTGGGGTGAGTAGGAAGACTTTGCTTCTTTCTTTAAATTTATCTAAACTCTTCCAGTTTACTGCTTCTTTTGGGTTAGCAGGTGTGATCTGGTCACAGAACACTCAGTCAGGTAGGGGAAGAGAAAACATATTAAGATATGTAACTACGAATAACGTTACATACAAAAAGATGTTTTGTGAAATAATTACAGCTATGCTATTGTAATTCAGAAGAGAGATTATTGCTGCTTGGGAGAAATAGGAATGCTTAGTGGAGGAGGTAGTATTTGAAAATGAGGAGCTTTGAAAGAAGAATATGATCTGCTGAAATGAAATTTTATTTCAGAAGGGAATACAGTGAATAAAGGCATGGAGAAAGGCAAGCATGTGACCAGCAAAATTGTTATTTTTGTAATAAGGGAGCAGGGCCAGGAGTAATAGGTAATAGATCAGAAAGGAAGGATGGGACCAGATTACCAAGGGCCTTGATGGGTATGCTAAGAAGTTTTGGACTCTGCATGTTGTTAAATATCACAATCGTCAATCCTGTAGATTTTTCATAAGGTATTAACCTAAGAACAGTTTTAGGCTTACAAAAATCTTGGAAACACCTTTGTAAGCTTTGTGTTGGAAATACCACTTCAGAAATGAACTTGTGCTACAGTGATGAGTCTTGTTACTCGTATTCCGATGGATTATTAGGTTTCTTATATTTTTAAAAATAAGAAAGGCATCATTGCCTTTATTGATTCCTTTTGGTTATCCAGTAATACTACTTTCCAGTGACTACTTTGTAGGAGGGTAAACATTTTGTAGTTTTTCATGTTTTGATTAAATCGAATCCCAGTTCTCACCAGTTATGAAGTTTTACTAAATGAAACACTTTAAGAATAAAGATGTTTGTATGTTAAAATTTCTTGGTGTACATTTTTTGATAACATTTATGTGACTTGCCACCTGCTGGTGATAGGACTCAAGTCCTTTGAATGTGCTTTGATGGCTTTTCCTAAGCCTTTTGTGATTCATTAACGTTGGAGTCAGTTCTGTGAAGAGACTCCTCAATGTATTCTTTTGAAACTCAAATCAAATACTGTATCCTTGTGAGAAACCCCACCACCGTGCACACTACTATTTCTAACCGACGTGGGTCATAAATATTCGGTAGTAATTGTCAAATGAGCCTTACATAGTATTGAAACTTTAATAGGAACGACTTTTAGTTCTCTTGTAAAACTGAAAATGCCAATTCAAGTGATAGTTAATGGTGTTTAGATATGTGATTTAAGTCAAAATAATGACTTTTATTGATTTTGTGTGTGTGCGTGAATATTTGACAACAGAAAAGTAGTTCAAACCTGTAGCTTAGATAGAGGTCTGGTATAACTGACATCTCCGGAAATTGTTCAGATTTCAAGTTGGGTAAATGTTCTATTGTTACTTTACTGAGATTTTTGAATGTTTGCCACAGAAATTTTTCTTCAGCTGTATTTCTTTGAAGCCTAAAGTTTTATTATTATTATTGCTTCCTGGAAAACCTCATTTTAGTGACAGATTTGATTCAAAGTGAGACATTGGATCGTTGCCACTTAGCTGGAAATATCCCTCTTTTCTTTGTTACACAAACTCTACATTTCCTGAAAGTATAAAGTTTCCTTTATGCACTTTTAAAAACTCTCTTTTCCATACAGTCCATGTTCTCTAACTGCTAATTTACTTCTGTTAATTTTCATTATTTACTATTGAAATACAGTGTCATCCACCACATTTCCTGCAGATTGATTGTAATTATCCTGAAAGTTTAAGGTTTAACTGAAGATTGTGGCAACCCTACCAGAGGATGTTTGACTTTCTGAATGTGGGCTTGCCTTCTTCAGTGTGCTCTCTGTGGCTAATGAAGAGTACATTTGTTGAAGCCCTGTGTTTGTTTAGTCAGTTCTTTGGACTCAGGGCTGACGCCATGGCACAGTGAGTGAGGTTAGATTGTAGGCGGTAATCCTTCTTAAATGAGGCTTACAGGGAACTGGCGTGGTGGTTTGCAAACCATATTTGGAGTTTTGCTGGCTTCTACTCATTGTAATATTATAAACCTTGGAATCTTGTCCTAAACCACTTATCTCAAAGATGGTTCTCTCAAATATTTGTCAGTGAAGGCATTTACTTATTTATTTATTTATTTATTTATTTATTTATTTATTTGTTTGTTTGTTTGGTTTCTTTATCTCTCTCTCTCTCTCTCTCTCTCTCCTGTACAAGGAGAATTTATAACCCATTTAGGAAAAGAATCTGATGTTGATTTTTTCTCCCCTTTTCCTTACACTGAAAAAGTAGTGGTGTTGAATTTCATTGGATCCTATGAATTTTTAAACAGAAGAAAAAGTACACTTTCAGAAACTGTGAATGCCTTGGGTTATTTGTATTATAGTTGAAAAATGACATTTCACCGTAATGGGTATTTTGGTCGTAGTATGAAATTGAATTGAGGGTTTCAATACCAAAGTACATGTTTGTTTGTAAACATTGGGAATAGACAGTTCTGGAATTCATAAGGTGCTGTTCAGATATTTGGAATTTAGTATTTTAAATCAAATGTTCTTGGTGATACTTAGTCATTTTTTTTGGTATGCTTTATAATGCTATTTTATACTTTAACTCAGTTTTGCTGATTGATTTAAACATTTGCATTTTAAAATGTAATCTACCAGTCTTATATTTAAGTAACACTGAACTGAAGAAGTTGCTTATGTGTGGTTTCATTTAAAATTTCTATTATGGTATTTATTTGTCCATAGCATAGTCTGTCAGAATTTCAGAATTTTTGGCACAGTTATAATCTACAGAATTTTAACCACTGTGAATGTAGTTCCCCATATTTGCACACAGCCTAGTAGTCGTTATAAACTGTCGTCAGTTGTAGTCTCCTATTCCTTTCAGAACATCTGATCTTTTTAAAAGGTGGTTGTAATATACTTAAATCTGCTTTTCTTCCAGCAAATTTTTGGTCACATTTTTTCAAATGTAGACTACAGGAAATGTATGCAGTGATTCATTCATTTCTTCCTTTGAAGAACATTCACTGCCTGTCTGCTCTGTGCCATGCAGTATATAGTTACTAAAGCACTATCTTTAACCTCAGTGCGGTTAGAATCTCAAGAGGGGAGATGCATACACACATCTTTCTATAGTACTTGGAGTTCCACATGTTAGGGTGATGAGTGCTCTGAAAGTGCAGAAGCTTTGGGGGTGGGTGGGGAGACTTTATAAAGACACGGTCCTTGAATAATGACCCAGATTTCTGGGTGGGATGAGCTTGTTGGAGTCCATTGGTTTCTACATTCCACATTGGTTTTGTGGATGTCTAAGTGTATGAGAAGGTACTTAGGCTTCTCTGTTCCTCCCTTCTGCTTTTTTAAAAACATATTTTATATGTTGTGCACGATACAGTAGAGAATGAGAGATGGACAGTGCCATAGAGGATGGGTAGAATTTGCTGGAGCAGTGTTCTTCAGTCAGCTGTGGAAGATAGCAGCAATACAGAAGTGAGGGTTTGGCTTTAGATGACAGCAGGGACATGCCATGTCTAGTAATGCGAGAGAAGACAGATAGGTAGCAGATGTGGAAAGTGGAATTTCTCTTTCTGTCATTGAAAAAAGAGGCAAGGTCATCACTTGAGAGCTAACATGGAGGAAGAGGTGACCGAGGTCCGCACTGGTGACAGGTGCGGAGCTGGAATGAGCCAGGGTTTTGCCAGAGTATACAAGGAAATGAGATGCAAGGGAGATAAGGGTTTATGCATGGCGGTGACTGCAGTGAGCCACTGAGTTGTCATTCTTTTTGACTTGACTTTGGGTACATCTAACCGTTTGTTCTTTCCAGAGAATATTTCTGTCCTTGCCATCTATTACGCCTCACTTTTTTGACTTTGTTTTCCTCTTACTTGAGCTGCATTCCACTGATAATAATAGTAATAAAGAGTCTTCTGTTGTAAAGAGCACCAGATAGGGCAGTGTGACCAAGCCATAAAAACTGGGGTGAAATCCTCTGGCAACAATACGGAATGGAAAAAGCCACAAAGTAAGTTTCTTGGATTAGAGATGTTCATGTAAAGGACATTGATAGTTAAGAAACGTGACCAGCATCTTATGTGTACTTACTGAAATGTCATTGGGATCTCAGGTAATTATTTAAACTCTTTTTAATAGATACGGCCATAGACTCAGAATATCACTGGTTCGGCTGGGTAAACAGTGCTCGTTCTGTAATGAGGGGCTGCCTTGTGGAGAGTGGCCGTGGCCACGTATGCCCAGTCCCTTTGGCTTTGCCTCTTCCTTCTTCTACTCTCATCTCCTGTTGCATTTTAAAATAGTTACATAAATGTCCCCATCACCTGGCACCACCGTTCTACCTTGAGATGCCTTCCCAGTTATCCTTAACCCCTATACACAACATCATTTTTTTTTGTCTTTGTCCACAATTTCTCTGATTTTGAATATAGGCAGAAGCAGTTTTCTGTTAAATTCTGTATTGTAATATGAGTTAGGAAGAAAAAGGTAATCTGTAGTACTTTTTGACATCAAAATACTCTTTTTTAAAAATTGTGTGTGCATATATATACATACATATGTATATCTATATAAATAGATAAATTGGAGATTTTTAAGTCTTTTGTTGGAAAAACTTCTAAAACATCTTTGGCTGGACTTCAGAAACCACTGATTACTCATTACCCTTCCTTGTTCTGTATACGTGTTCTGCACGTATGCCCCTTTTACTTTCATTGTATACAAACAATATGTGGTATATTTTCAAAATGTAGCTTCTGGGGAGGAAATAAAAATACACTTTCATAATGGGTAGTGCAAAACATTGATTCATTTCACAAACTTCATTCTGATACAGATTGATTTGCCAGCAGAGAGCAAAACTATATAGTCCCTGGTAAGTTCTTTATATTCAGAGCCCACTTAAGAGATGAGTTAGATTTATTTCTCATTTCAAAGCGCCTTCCAAATGCTATGCAGTCAAAATATTTTAGAAGTGAATATTGAGTTCGATTCCGCATAACACATTGGGAATTCCTAGTGTGTGCTAGGTACTGCAAGGTTGATTAATACACTGTCCTTTCTTAAGAGGCTAGTAGGAAGAAAATAAGGAAGGACTCTATTCCCAACTATGATTTAAAGACAGTGTAAGTGGATTTTAAGAGTGGTAAAAATGTGTCACAGGATTAAAGTTTATTTTGCTATTAATAGAGATAACATTCATATTCTGTTTGTGTGTTGGATGCTTTTAACCCAAGGTGGAAAAGTGGTATTTTTCCTTTCAAATGACTGCTTAGCCTTTTGTAGTTATGTAGTTGAACTTAGCTCTAAAGTTTGTTTTAATTTTCAGAATTATCTAGTGTATTGCTTTGTGGTTCAATCTCAAAGAACAATATGCCCTGTGAGTCTTTAGGCCTTTAGTTCTTCCTAAGTGTGCAGAAATTAGAATTGTGTGTCAAATTGTATAAACTTAGATTTCTGAAAATATTTTACTACGAAACAATCTGTTATCAAAGGTTTTGGGTTGAGAGCACCATGACAGCTAGCCTTCATAAACGTGATAGAGTTCTGTGGAGCTAACTCTGAAAATTCTGTGTCCCTTATCAAGAATTCTGTCTTGGCAATTCCAGTAGAGGAAGTACTTTTATAAAATTTGAGTTGGTGCTAGTAAATACTTTTCTTGACACTGGCTTTCTTCTACATATGATAATGAACTCTTTCGATGGATTTTTTAATGAAAGATTGTTCTTTTTGTGTGTCTTTAGTAACAAAATTAGTTATTCGGGGAGATAACCAGTAATGAAAGAGGCCTGTTAAATTATGGTTGGGTACCAAGTTAGTATCAATAGAGAAGGCAGTTTTAAAATTATGCTAAATGTCATTACTTGAGAAATTTTCATGTGAGATGATGGAGATTTTAGGCAAGTGATGTTTCTAAGTACTTGTGCACGGAGGGAACCAGAAGTACATTGGGAAGACAGATGAAGGACTATAAAAATGGGTGTAAATTATGTAAGAATTTGTCTTTACCTGAGAATTTATCTTATACTATCTGAGACTGGATGTTTAAGGTTTGAAAGATTTTGAATTGCTATCATGGTCTTGAGAACTGCTTTCCTTCCAAGTGGAATTCTGCTGTTTGTGTAAGTACAGACATAGGCAAAGCTAACCTGTGGTCGTAGAAATCAGGACAGTAGGTACACTTGTTGGGAGATAATGCCTGGGAGAGGCCATGATGGGGTTGGGGGGAGATGAGGGTTCTGGAAAGTTGAGTATTCTCTGAGTTTTGGGTGATGGTGATGGTTTGGCTGGGTGAAGGGGAGGTACTAGTTATACAGATGTGTTCACTTTGTGAAAATTAGTTGAGTTGTATTCTAACCATACTTGTATTTTTCTGTATATGTGTTTTCTGATGCTTAAATAAAAATTTACCTAATTGAGAAAAATGCAGTAGGAGCTAATGTAACTGACCTATTCCAAAACTTAAGTATTTGAAGAATGATGAGGCAGTGTATATAGAATGGTTTCCTTGCACTCTAGGCATTTAATTAAACAAGTTGAAGAAACTTGCCCTCTTTATTCTCAGTCCCTTATACATACCACAGGTCAGAGCCACTGAGATCACTGATCCCCTACCCTCTCCACCCTTTCATGCCTTTGGAGTCTTAATATTCTTTTTTATTTTCTGGGAGAGGCAGTAGCTAGTATATTTCTATGTGAAGATACTTCTGTCTTTTCATATAATCAAGTTTTCACTTGTTTTTTTATCTTGTGTGATAGACTTTCACATTCACTTTGAGAACTCCAGAAACTAAATTTGTTATCTTTTCAGATAGGTGTTGGTAACTAGTAATGACCATTCCACAGAGATGTTCCGTAGAGATAAATACATTAAATAAGACCCGGATTGGAGAGACTAGCTCAGTCCCTGTGGCGCCTGTTAGCCACAAAATCGCAGAGTCAGATATAGTTTGGACCTGAGGTTACTTTGAGTCAGACCTTTCCTATTTCTTCTTTCTCATGAAGAAATTACCAATTTGAAATATATGCAGCCTGCATCTCTTTAGATCCAACTCTAGCTTCATACCTAGGAGAGGAACAACTTGAATAATTCAAATGAACTCAATGTTTCTCTACTGATTCCTCTTCCCAAAGTTTGTCTTAGAATTAGTATTCATCTTTGATCTATTACAGTGAATTTCCTTAATTTGTTCACCTTAACTAATCATAGAGAAGCCTTACATCTTAAATTAGGTGGTGGTCTTTTCTAATTCGTATACTGTTAGCCACTACTTTCTCTGCTTAGCCACTGGGAAACCTCAATTTCCTTAGGTTATTGTCTTTTCTATTTATACTGTGTAGTACGTCTGTTAACCTTTGCCTGCAGATGCGGAGTTGTGCTTCCAAATTTCATATAAATGCTTGCACTGGGCCATCCTTGCTTTGCCTTTCTTCCTCTTTCTCACTGTGAGAATATTCACTTGGTTGACTGCTTTTCCTTTTTTGATTCCTGTAATTAAGACAAGTAAAGTAATATTGAAGCACTTAATTTTATTTATTTGGTAATAGGGAAATGAAAATGAGTTGCTGGTTGGCTGATATTTTGTCTGTCAGTCATTAGGCCAATATTTAGAAATATTGACTGATTTCACATTTCTCTATTTTTATATTTATAAAATATTTTTATATTTTTATGTTTCTATTTGAAACATACTCTGTAAGGCAACTGAGGAAAGGAAATGTAGTATGTTAAACGTTTCTGATTTAATTTCCTGCTTGCCAACATGGAAAGGCAACAAGCTGTGAAACAGGAATGTGTATTTTTCATTGTAGCATATATATTTTTTATTATACCATATTGAAAAATACTATGTTGATAACCTACATCCTACTGTGTCAGAATAGGGCTGTCATTTTTCTTTGCCTGCGTCTCTGGATCATAGTGACATAATTGATTGATTTTGTTGGTCTCTGTAGTAGTTTTATCAATATATGTGATAATTATATTTGAAGAGCACCTATTTGTAGTACTATTCTTGACCATGTTATATATTAGCCATTGAAATTTTTATTTTAGGGTGTTAACAGTCATTTTCGAAAACATGAGAAGGAAGTTTTTGATGGGAAATTCATTCTTGAATGTGTCCTTTTTCCCATGGGTGATAGTTTTTTTCAGTTGAGGATCACTAGTTTGTCAAACAACTTCTTCTTTTTTTGTTTTGAGTGCTTCTGGTGTGCCATATACCTATATCCAAAGATGAACAAGACATACTGATCTCGACTATATCACAATCTATAGTACCTTCTATGAAAGGTCTTAGCTCCTGGACTGATAGTGACAGTTTTTGTCTACTGTGAGAACTCAGAATAATAGTTGGTTTTTGCCTTAAAATGGGGGTTGGAAGGAGGCCTGATTCTGTAAAGTGGGAATGCTTACTTCTTGAAAGACACTGTGGTTAGAAAGATGGAAACTAATATATATTGAGAACTTCATGTTCTGCCAGTTTTATATATGTTATCTCCATTATTATTCTTTACAGTGTTGCTGTGGCGTGTACAGCTTTCTGTGCCTATTGAGGTTTTAATAAATGGATGGATTCAAGGTAACACAGGTGCAAAGTGAAGGCTCAGTTTTGAGGTGCGGAAGCTAAGACTATAGGGCTTTTTGACCTCACACATTTTTAGTATATTTTATTGCCTTGGGTAGATGCTTAGCATTCCAGATAATTTTACTAGTGAGTAGGAAAAAGAGGCCTACATTTTATAAAATGTACTTTGATTTTCTATGGCCATTTATAGAAAATGGGAGGCTTCTCATTTCTGTAGAGTGAAAACTGGAAGATGTTGTTTCAGCTGTATTTAATAATGTAGGATGGATGGTGAAAAGGATCTGTTTGGTAGTGACATCATAAACCACCTGGAGTCATGCCATAGCATTTTGTTGTGGCCTTTCTCAGTGAGAGTGGCAGAAGGGAATCACATGCAACTGTCATCTGATTGAATTTTTTACATCTGGAAACATGTGATTCTTTTATTTTAAAAAGGAACACTTTGGTCAGTTCTAGAGCCATTGACCAGAAGCATGCAGTTACACAGAAGTGTAACTTCTATGAAATGTAGGGGTATGTGTTAGGGAGGACTTATATCCTACTGGGTCTTGATTGAGTTTTTTGTGGCTCAAAAAGGTCCACCGTTTTATGTCACGGGACTCTGCCTGTGGTTTGGTCTTATTTAACACTTATTTAGAAACAACAGAAGTCTTAAGTAATATGAAAGACGGCATAAAGCTGATTTTTCTTTCTTTTTTCTTTCTTTTTTTTTTTTTAAATAAAGCTGAGAGGGACAGTCATTATTTACTGGGTAGAACCAAGTTTCTAAAAGATTACCATTGGTCTGTTTATCTGATTAACAGGGTAACGTGTAATGGGGATGAATGTGAAGCCCTGCACTGAGGTTTTTAAAAAGCGATTGGCAGGGATAGATGGCAGGGATGAGGCTTGCTACAACTGTGAATGAGAAAGAGCTGGGTATTTGGAATGTGACTAACACAGTTCAGAAGGTAACTAGGCTGTCTTAATGGAGGTGCAGTGTCCAGATCGGGGTAGTTTATCAGTTTTACCGCTCTGTCTTTATCAGACATGTCTGGGGTTATACACTCACTTTAAAAAGCTTCATTTTAAGGACTTTGAAAACTGGAGCCACAACAGAAGGAGTGGCTGGGATCGGGTCAATCTGGGGACCATGTTGTATGGGGAATGGTTATAACAATTGGATATATTTCTCTTAGAGATGAAAAAAACAATACTGGGTTTTTGAAGACCCATAAAATAGTCTGCACTATAGGCAGAAATTTATTTTGAGTTATTCTATAAGAAGTGGGTATGTTACAGGATAATAGACTTAACTTGTAAGAATTATTAGAGGTCTTTATAAATCCATTGTCTCACTAGGTAGGGAGCCTGCTTTGCAGCTAAAAGAAATCTCTGGGAGAGAAACCATTTGGCTCTTTCAGGCAAGGTTTTTTAGTGGACATTTTGGATGCTTGCTCAACAGACCTCAGGGTAGCAGTTTTCAAAGCATTGGTCTGTAGCCACAGGGGTGGGTGGGGGTCCTTTAGGCCTTTTCAGGGAATGGAAACAATTTTGTAATGTTAAGACATTATTTACCTTTTCTCACGGTGTTGGCTGGCCGCACCGAAGGTACAGAAGTGCTGCTACGTGGTAACCGTGCAGCAGAGGAGCCAGGCTAGTACCGGTTGGGAGGCCTTGCGTTCCTCGCCGCCGTACACTCACCGAAGACGAAGACTTCGATCTCATGTAAAGGTGTCCTTGATGACAAAGAAGTAAAAATCACTCATTTTATTAAGTCTTTACCCTGAGTACATTTTTCTTACTATTCTGTGAGAGAAAATAAAAAGGCAAGAATAAAGCACTGGTGTTGCATATGGTGGTTATCTCAAGGGAAAGCATTCGTGCCGTTAGGAGTTTTGTGTTGGACCAGCCGCTTGTTTGGTGAATTGCCATTTCTTCTTGAAAGAACAGCTGATAAACTATGATTATGCAGTCTTATGTACTTATGATAAAATTTGTGATTTCATGTGAAAATTACATTTTTGAAAACTTGTATCAGCCACTGTTAGTTAATAGGTTTCCTATGCTTAAACTAAGATTTTTCTGAGGAGATGACTGCTGATATTAGTAAATGTGATATTTTGGTGGTACGTGGTAAAATGTGTTAACATGCAGAAGTTCTGCATAACTCAGTGAGCTGGAATTTCCCAGATGATCAATGTGTGGTATTACAGTGTTGTGTACAGTTGAAAGATTGACTTGGTGTGCAAGATAGATGGTTGAGTTTCAGTGTGACAGAATATGCAAAGTTACTGATACAGTTTTTAAATGTATTATTATTATTATTTTTAAATGTTTAGTTATTTTGAGAGAAGAGGGAGGGAGACGGAGGGAGGGTATGAGTGGGGGAGGGGCAGAGAGGGAGAGGGAGAGGGAGAGGGGGAATCCCAAGCAGGCTCCCTGCTGTCAGCACAGGCAAACTGTTCATCTCATGAACCAAACTGTGAGATCATGACCTGAGCTGAAATCACCCAGGAGCCCCCGACAGTTTTTAGATTTTACAGTTCAGCTAGCATTTTGGAAACTACCATTTTTTGGGTTTTGGCACAGCGTCTACAGTTAACTGAAAGGGTTATTAAAATGCTCCTCTCTTTTCCAACTATGTGTTTATGCGGAGCCACCCACATTTTCTTTGTATACTTTAACTAGGATGGCGCTTTACAGCGTATTCAGTATAGAAACAGATATGGGATTCCTGTTATCTTCTGTTATGGCAGACATACAGGTGATTTGCAGAGATGAAAATCAGTACCCCTCTTTTCACTAAATATTTTTTTGAAAATACATCTTTCCTAAAAGTGTTTATAATGGGCTTATTTTATTTAAGTGACTTAATATATATTACTTTTTTTCCTTAATTTTAATTTCCAATGCAGTAAGTATTGTTAATAAAACTCATATAAACAAAACCTCTTTGGAGTCATCTGGAATATTAAGAGTGTAAAGGGGTTCTGAAACCAAAACATTTGAGACCATTGTCTGAGGCTGACACTTCAGCTTTATAGTTTCATACGTTTGCCCAGGGGCTGGTCCAGCTCTGGGGTCCTGAGCCGCTCAGGAAGAACTTGATTTTATATTCCACAGTGTTTGCTAGTTAATTGACAGCTTAGCTAATTGTTACTTTTTCAGAGGTTAGGAAGCCTCCTTGTTTGCCAGCACCTCTTTTTTATGGTGTCTTAGTACCTGAGAAACTAAGATAGAAGTCAGGTTGCTTGGTGAACACAGGGTCAAAGGAGTTGGATGTGTTTCTGGCACATTTTACTCAGGTTATGAGAAAGCCAAATACTGTGTCCCAGCTCCATAGCAGTAAGTGCCTCTGTGTTGTCTAGTGTCAGTTGTGTTTGTCATTTTTTCTGCTTTAGACAGCCCCCTTTTTAATTCCTTTAAACATTATGTCACACAGATTTGCAGTGTCTCATAACTGATTTAGCGCTGTAACAATTGTATATAATACTTACAATTTAGTAATGTTTCTCCAGGGCCAAACTCTGATCACTTTGATTGGCTTCACCAGACATCTTAGTTCTGTCCCATTTTGAGGGCTCCTTTAGGCTAGCTTATGCCTTCTCATTGGCTTTTATTTCAGACGGTGTTTTGTCTTCTCCTCCCCCTCCTATCCCCCTCCTTGTCTGTAACACCTGGTGGGGTTCCATTTTGAATCATGTTATTTTAACAAGTATTTGAGTATCTATACCTGGCAGTTGTGTTTTCCTCCCTCATATAAGCATTGATGGAATTGTTTATACAGGAGATTGTCTTTATAAGGATGTTGAACAAGAGAATTCTTGTTTCAATTTGCATCTTGTCCTGAATCACCCCTAGGTTCCGGCTAAGATCATAGGAATTTATAAAACAGGAACGCTTCCATGAAGTATCTTGTAGGATTAAATAGTTGTGCATATGGAATTGATTAGATTCTGTATTAGGCTTATGTGTTGCTCACATTTAAAGCGGGTACAGTTTTCTCATCTTACTGATTGGAGGACTATTTATTTTCTCATCACAAAGATTTGTGCCATTCATTTGCTCATTGAGTCAGAAAAATGTTATGAAACACCAAGTTAGACTCTTCTAGGAGTTGAATAAAGAGGTAGGTTACTTCTATTTAGTACTCCTCTTTGTTCTCATGACTAATTTAGTTAAATTTTTGTAACATTTTGAACTTGAGGACTGCATTCACATATAGATCTTAGTTTTGTACTTCGGATAGGTAGTAAGCATAAGAGTAGGTTGGCTTAGTAGGTGGTGATAGACTTGGTACAAATAGTTTAGATGGTTGTGAAAATTACACATGGTATGTTATTATAAAGTGTTAAATGATTATATAAGTAACACTTTTTAAAAAAGAAATGCTAAAATAAGTCACCTGGGTGGCTAAGTTGGTTAAGCATCTGACTCTTGATTTTGGCTCAGGTCAGGATTTCACAGTTCCTGAATTTGAGCCCCTCAAGTGGGCTCTGTGCTGATATCGGGGAGCCTGCTTAGGAGTCTCTCTGCCCTTCCCTCACTCCTGTGCCCATATTTCTCTCTCTGTCTCAAAATAAATAAATAAACTTAAAAATATAAAACTAACATGTGTTTTATCTTGACTATTTCGGATGTGGTGAAAATGTCTAAAAAATGTTATTCTTTTGAATAAACATCATTAAATAAACCTGTTGGTCAATTCATATGGATTTTTATAAAATACAGTTTATCAATTCCAGGCATGAAGAGCAGTATTATAGCTATTAGCATGATCAGTACGTGTCAAAAGGAAATGCTAGCTGCAAAGCTGGAAAGTCAAGGGGGGAAAAAACCTAGGTAAGGAAAGAACACACTACATGGCAGTAACACTGTCTTTAATAAGGTAGTTAAGGGGCACCTGGGTGGCTCAGTCGGTTAAGCATCCGACTTCAGCTCAGGTCATGATCTTGCAGTTTGTGGGTTTGAGCCCCGCATCGGGCTCTGTGCTGACACTAGCTGAGAACATGGAGCCTGCTTCGGATTCTGTGTCTCCCTCTCTCTCTGACCTTCCTTTGCTCATGCTGTCTCTCTCTCTCTCACTCTCTCTCTCAAAAGTAAATAAGACATTAAAATTAAAAAAAAAATAAGGTAGTTAGGTATAAATGGTTACCATTTAAAATTTTATATTTGACTCTCCACAGTAAATTGTGTCGTAATGGAATACACAGAATATGGTGAATTACTCTCTTGACATCTCAAAATGATCAGTACATAAAATAAGTACTTCTAAGTGATGGCCTTTACTTTAAGGACAAGATTTTTAGAAGTATAAATATCATAGGGAAAAATGAAACCTCCAAATCTCTAAGTTGGCATAACTCTAACAAGGAAAAATGAACGTTGTACAATACCTGCTGGGCTGTTGATTGTGACATTTTTATAGAAGTATTACACCCTACTATTTCCTGATTTAAAAAAAAAATCAGTCATTTAATTTGCCTGTATTTGAAGGATCATTTTCATGTATAAAGAACATCATATTAATCTTTCTTGCCAGCAGTTTCATATCCTAGTAACTTTTTTATTCTAACAATAAATTAAAATATATTCTTACCATTTATTCTCTTCAGGGAGTTTTTTATACTATCTGAGTTTTCTTTTCAATTCATCTCCTATCCATTTCTTTATCTTTACAAACTCATCTTTAATCTTTTGTCTCTTTTCAGCAGTCTTGTTTTTAAAGATGTAAACCTAGAGTATCCTGTTATTTTTGTGATGTAAATTCATGGGGTCATGTATGAAGAATTTTGTCTCCATTCTTTAAGTCAGAGTATGAAACATTTGATCCCTAAAGAATGCTTTTCACAAATTTCCAATTCAGTGAAAATAAATTGTTGTGGGATTGCAACTGAAAATGCGGCAATAAATTTTCTTACTGAAAGGTGCATATTGATTTTTTTAAATCTCCCTCTTCACTCATTCATTCGGCAGACATTTATTGAGTGCTCAGTTTGTGCCAGTCACCGTGCTATAAGCACCAGGGACTATAATGGTGAATACAAACTTGGCCTTGTAGCCTTTGTATTTGGGCTGTGGGGAGAGGGCAGATGGCAATAAAATCATCTAAGTAAACGGAAGAAAAAAAAAAGGTAGGTGCAGCAATTGTGAACTGTATGGTGCTACATAGATAACATGGGGCTTAATTAAAGGAAATCCGAGTTATCTGAGGAGGTGGTGTTTGGACTGAGATGTGACCATGGAACACACCTGAAGTAGGTGAAGAGAGGGCTGTGGTGGCATTCTGAGAGAAGATAGCAGCCCTTGCTGGGAGGAGGCTTGCATGAAGGAAGACCAGTGTGGCTCTAGTGGCAAGAATACCTGAGAGTGAGGTGCCAGGTGAAGCCGAGCTAGGGACTGATCAGGTGGGGCCAGGCCACCATTGGCTCTCCAGACATCATAAGGGCTTGTTCTTTATCTCAAGAACAAGGAGACTGAATCCATGTTCTGTATCTTAAGTAGGAATTGAGGTTGGGTGACTGGGGATTGAGATGGGAATCCTTTGGCTCTGGCAGGTTTCAGTGTGCAAGGTGGGCCGAAGTGCATTGGCCCAAAATGGGGTTGGGCACTCTCGTCATGAAGCTCATAGTAGTCCACAAGAGTGAAGGTGTCCTTGTTACTTGAGCTCTTTCTCAGTCTTGCCCAGACATACCTTCAGAAGGGCCTTCTGTCCTTTCCTGGGGACAGATTCTAGCATGTTTTCACGTCCAGAGTCTGGATGTCATTTACCATAGAGTTTTCACGTAGCACCAGTGCAGAAGACTGCTGCGTTTCTTTGGATGATTAACATAGACTCATAATCCAAAAGCAGGGATGTGATGGCTAGTATTTTTAGGCATGTACTGTTACATGCTTTTGGAAGGCTGATTTTAAAAAAATGTAATTATGTGAATGTCGGCCAATCTTTAATTGGTTTATGCTCCAGCTACAGTTTTCACTAGTCATTAGTTTGGCAGTGAAAACTTTTGACATGAACAAGTGGCTTAAAGTAAATGTAACTTGCAACGTTTATTAGTATAGAGTAGTCTTTGAATTGTATATTTAAGTCATTTCAAAGTAATTCTTTACCTAGGCTTTAAATTTTGTTTCTTGGTATTTCTTTGTAACTAGCAGTATTCTTAAAAGAATGTAAACTATGGTGGGCAACATGACATTGGTTAGCAATTACTTATTACCAGTCTGCGGCCCTGTGTGTAATTGTCAGCACATCTATTCCGAAGCTGTAGCAGAAAACCGGTGCCCCCTCTTTGGCATATGTGAGTGAGAGTGGGAAATAATGCCTACAACCTTTAGCTGAGTAACTATCTTTTAAAAGCAGTCTGTTTTTGAATGTAGTGACTCATGTCACACCAGTCAGAAGAGGCTCCTGCAGTTGCAGGGTCCTCTGTTTTGGTTAAATAAAAAAACAAAAAGCATTTCTCTTTCAGATTTTATTGCTCTTTTAAAATCACCTGTTGTTGGCATTTTTTCTTTTGGATTTTGGTTGAGGAAATGGATTGCTTATAGACAGTTAGGGTTGGCTCATGTGTGAATGATCTGAGATTGTTTAACACGGTTTTGTGCCAGTTTCTGAAGTAATAAAGTAAAACTGTAGGAGAAAACGAAGTTTTTTCTTGATGCACTGTTTATATGTCTTGGCACATAGTACTGACAGGAAAAAACATGGCATGGGATGTGATGAAAGATTATGCTTGAGCAGTAAACAGGTACCTGAGGGGTAAGCAAGCCCAAAGAATTTGAACCCAATCATAGCTCAGAACCTGTAAGTAGATCTGTTTCTTTTTAAATAATGCAAAATTTTCTGATAAATATCACAGGTCAACTTTTAACATTGCAACTTAGAGTATTTTCCTTTTTCCTCCAAGAAGACTTTCAATTTTATTTATTTATTTTTTGTCATCTAATGCCATCAGTGAATGAAAAAGAAACATATTTTATTCTGTTGGTAGTATAGTGTTGAAATATATATTGTTATTGTGAATTTGATTTTTCTACTATAGGAAAGACTTAGCGGTTTGAAGATATTACTGGAAGGTCAGTTTTTATTAGGGAATGGTCTGTTTCATAAAAATTTTTTAAATTCAATTTCAGTTTAATTCAATCCTAAGAAAATACTATGTGTTTGATATATGTGTACTTTTCTATTTAGAAGAACTTAACTATGAATTTTTATAAAAACCCTTCCCAAGCACATTTTCAAATTCACCTTATGAAAAATGTGGCTATTCTGGAATTTTTATCATATAAAAAGAGGAATATATGTCTTGGACTAGATATGTATTTTTTATTAATAAAGATGACATAATAATTAGCTTGTTGATTGTAAATACTTGCTTTGGGTGATTTTTTTTTTAAAGTATTTTAGGCAGTTTTATTTATATTCTATTACTGTTTGAGAATTCTGAAGTATTGTGTTTTGCATTAAAAAGGTCTTGATTTTACAAGAAAACTTTTAATGGTCAATTGAACTTGTTTTTTCAAATAAAATGTTAAGGTACAGTAAAAGAAAAATCAATAAAAATGATTTGACCCAAACCTATAATTTTTTAGGAATTGTATATAAAAGTTAATGGCCACGATAACAGATAGACCAAATTGTATTGTTTCCTTAATAGGGTTATTTGATAGGAGATTTTATTGGTTCTGGAAAAAAATCTCATACTTAATATATATATTGTACTGATTCAGATCTTCTCAAAACATTGATTAAATAATTTCTGAGTCAGGTTGAGACATGTGACAACATTAAAAATTTTTAAATAGTTTTGGATTTGAAGGATTGAGCATAAAATGACTTTTACTTTCTGTGGAAATGCATGGATAGAGTTTATATAATTGACTATGCAGCCTTACCCATCCCCAACCCTCTTGTGTTAACTCACACCCATGTGGATATGTCTGTTTAACACTCACTCTTGAAAAGACATTATTTCTTCTCAAATGGGATACTCACATTAACGTAACCATTTTTTACTCAGAACAGCAGATTAAGGCTGAGGAGGTTAGAATGTATGGTGGAGGGGAAGAGTGCATTGGGGAAAATGGTTAGAAAGTGAATGAGTTCACTTGGGATAGAATAATGCCATTTAATATTCAGGGATGTAATTTTTTCTGGGAAGCCTTTCTGACACCGCCAGTTTGAGTAAGCTGCCCCTCATACGTTTCTTGGTAGCACCCATTGCTACTCCCACTGTAGCTTTTGCTTGTTTATATTGTAATTGGTTGTATCTGTCTCCCCTGTAGTTTTAAAGGGAGGCACTGTGTCTGATTTACTGTTAGTCACCAGAATCTAGCACCTAGTAGATCTTCATTCGGTAAATATTTGTTGAATATAATTGTCTTACGTAGTTTGTAGGTTGATAAATATCTAGGTTGATGTTTTTGGGAGCAGCAAGGTGCGTGTGTGTGTTGATGTAATCATGGGACAAAGAATTTGGGGTTGGTACTAGAGGAGCCAGACAGTGCTTGAAGGATGATGGATTGGTGTTTTCAGACTGCATTCTGAGGCTTTAGGTACTGCCCAGAACTGTTTTCAGGCATTGCTACTGGAGAGTGCAATGCAGGTCTACTAACCTTGATTGTAGCCAAGATCTTGCTTTAAAAGTTTGCAAACTAAGGATCTAGTTCAGTTTCCTCCCACAGTTGAGAGGCAGGATCCAAAGGGGCTCAGTGACTTGTCCTGTTTCCTGTTACACCATGGCAGTGCTTCTGGAGTGGCTGACCCAGGGCTGGCCTGCCATTTGGAGAATGAGCATTGGTCCCTACTGTTACGCTTCATGGTTCACATAAATTGTTTCATGTTGTCCAAGTGTGTTTCCTTCAGTAGCACTGAAATGTATGTAAAGCATAGCAGTTGAAAAACCCTCTTACTTAAAAATCGGCTGTTAGAATTTTTTTCCACATTAAGTTGATAAACACTTATATGGGACTTCTGTGTATTTATTTGTGAAAATTTGAAGTTTCTGTCGATTTCATTAGAGAAATTTGACCTGATGATATGTTGATGATTTGAATTGTAATGAAATTGTTGGAAAACTCAGCTATAAAAATGGTGTAAATTAGTTCTTAGTTTATGTTATATTTGTTAACTGTGCAAGTAGTGAAGTAACATTTAGAGACAAGAAATGAGAGTCTGCATAACTGATTCCATATGGCCAGAAGCACATAGTGAGTCCTTAAATAGGACAAAGAGATGAAATTTTAATGAAATGTACAATAATTGTGGGGACCACATTAGCTCTTTATTATTTCACACTAATGCTCTGAAATAAAGAACAGGATTTGGCACATTCATAATTCTTTCCTCTTGAGAATCAGGGTCATGTTCAAGGTTTAATTTAAAAATCAAGAAAAGCTACTTATTACAGAGTTAAATATATAGATGCTGCACATATCTGTTAATAACTTTACATACATGTATTCACAAACACAATACAGTGTGTTTCTCTTTGTAGTTAAACATGCTCATGCCTGTCCTTTTAATATTACATTTTTTTCACAGATGTCACCTTAGAAAACAAGGTACCAGTATTGGTGGTTTAGTGCTTTTTTTCTTTAAATCTCCAAAATTCAATTAAAATGTAAGTTTGAAGTATATAGGAAATTGAACTGTAAATTAAGAAATGAATTAAGGGACTTTTAGGAGTCTAATTATATATAAAAAGTAATGAGAGAGGAAGTTGTGTTGTTGTGTTATATAGACCTTAGTATATTTAAAGGGGAATTCGAATCCATCCTGCTTCATTTTCTGTCCACTTGGTTAAAATGTATTCTGGCATTCTCTGGGCAGACAGCCAATACTAAAATAAACACTTAGTATTGGAATGGTTTTTGTAATGTCTACGTAAACTCTGAGATTGGGATCTTCATTTGTTGGACATAATCTCAGAGTCTCTACTTTGACCCTGATGGATTCAATGAGACAGAAAAGAGAATTCATTTATTTATTTTTAAGAAGCTTCTAAATAAATATTATACCGTGGGTCTTTAACTCTTAATGTTGCTCTTCTTTTAAAACTTAGAAACACTCAGTAAAGAAAATCCTTTCTTGGGAAGTTACGGTGTTGGTTTTTGTTGTTGTTGAAGGAAGGTGGAATTGAATATGTTTTTGTATTTCCCTAGAGAAATGAGATCTAAAAACTGTTGGTTGATGATTTATGTGAACAATTTCTTCTTAAATTTCTGGGTTTGTTATAGCCTAGGAAGACATTTTCTTCCAAACAAAGCACTGACTACTTCAGTGATGGTGGAAAACCTTTAGTTTTCTGTGCTTAAGTGCCCTCATCTGTAAAATGGGGTTATTAGTAGTATTTACCACATAGGGTTTTAGGAATTATTAAGTGGCATAATGTATTTAAAGTGACTGACCTAGTAAACATTTGTTATTTGTTAATCATTGGCAATATTGTCAAAACGCCCCATCATATGAGCAGTAATTTCTGTTCCTTAGCTCTTCCTCTTCTCATTACTCCATTTCGTCTCTACTTTGTCATTTTGTTAGTGTTAAACATGCCTTTGTATTTGCAAATGTTCAATCTTTTATGAACACAATGCCTCAAAGTGGCTTCTGTATTCTTTTTCTGTTACTTTCAGATTCTCAGAGTTAATTCTGTGCATTTGTTTAAATAACACCAAATCCAACTTAAATTTGCCTATTGATTCTGCATATATACACACATAATTGTTGTGTATACGTTTGATGTTTCAATGCTCATGTAATAAGGGGTGGCTGGTACTTGGAAACCTGGCCTCCAGTGTGCAGCATTCTTTCCTAACTTCCTACCCTGAAGCTTGATTTTGAATGAACACCATTTTTCTCTCCTCAGATGCATTGAACTTAACTTTGTTCTTTTTTTTTATTTTAAATATTTTATTTATTTCTAGGAGAGAGAGAGAGAGAGACAGCGTGAGCAGGGGAGGGTCAGAGAGAGAGGGAGTCACAGACTGAAACAGGCTCCAGGCTCTGAGCTGGCAGTCAGCACAGAGCCCGACGCGGGGCTTGAACCCACGAATCGCGAGATCATGACCTAAGCGAAAGTCGGACGCTTAGCTGACTAAGCCACCCAGGCGCCCCGAACTTAACTTTGTTCTATTAAAGTTTTTTCTTAGGAGTTGGAGTTTCTTTAGATTTATTCAGATTTACTGCAGCCTTTAATTCAGTATTCTTTCATCAGTTAATTTGGAGTGAAAAATGGCATCTCAATAGGTGTGCTCATGTGCTTCAGTGAAAAGTTGTATGTTAGGACTTATTTTTGCTGGGCATGTTCATTATGTAGTTGGAGAGAGATTTAGTATCACTGCAAAAATAAAATTAAAGTCCATGAACTTGAATCATAGCATATTTCAAAAAATAATACAAAACTTAAAAGACTTTCACTTTTTTTTTTTGAGAAAATCATGACTGTTCATAACAGAATGAAGAAAAATTTTTTTCTTCATTTTTTAATGTTTTATTTATTTTTGAGATAGAGATAGATAGGGGGAGAGAGAGAGAGACGGCCAGCATGAGCAGGGGTGAGTCAGAGAGAGACGGAGATACGGAATCTGAAGCAGGCTCCAGGCTCTGAGCTAGCTGTCAGCACAGAGCCTGACGCAGGGCTCAAACCCACGAACCGTGATATGATGACTTGAGCCAAAGTCAGACGCTTAACCAACTGAGCCACCCAGGTGCCCCAGAAAAATTCTTATAATAAAAATAAAATAAAAGGCTTAGAATAACCATTGTAGAGTGAATTGTCTATAGAAACGTGGAAATAATCAATGTGCAGAATTATTTTTCTATTGAGTTGAGTAAAAAGATGCAGTGTAAACATGTATATACATATATGATAATGGAAATGGTATTTTAATTTCTACTTATTACCTTACTATTTTGATCATAAAATATTTATTATGTAATCATAAAAGTTTATATGTATAATTCTGTGTCCTTGATCATTTTTAAATGAAAGAATGAATGCTGAGGATCAATATATTTATGTTTTTGTATTTTGAAGGACAAAAACATTTTTATCAGTAAAGAATATTTCATGTGTCAACATTTTCAGAGTTTGTTTTTTTAAGTATGTAAGTGTGAACCAGACGCTTGTTTAAGACCTTGTATACTCAAATGCTATTCCAGCAGTTAAATGAACTCCGGTACTGCCCACAGTACTTATAGGCTTGAATCAAAAAGTGGGTCCTGGTCAGAAGGTGAATGTCTGCGTGGACAAATACGATATGTACATACTGTGACTGACTCGTGGTATGTTTGTTCCAACCAACCGATTGGCCGTCCTTCATTAAATGTAATTAAAGTGGATAGGGATTTGGAAGTATTCAAGCCTGAAAAAGTGTAGTTTTCCTAAAAATATTACTTTTAATTGTTGAACACTTATTTTTCTGTGGTTTGGATTAAATATCTATCTTTTAATATATTTTATTTTATTTATTTATTTTTTTAAAATATTTTTTTATTTCTAGGAGAGAGAGAGAGAGAGAGAGAGAGAGAGACAGCATGAGCAGGGGAGGGTCAGAGAGAGAGGGAGACACAGACTCTGAAATAGGCTGCAGGCTCTAAGCTGGAAGTCAGCACAGAGCCCGACACGGGGCTCGAACCCAGGAACCGCGAGATCATGACCTAAGCGAAAGTCAGACGCTCAACCGAATAAGCCACCCAGGCGCCCCTCTTTTAATATATTTTAAAAGGTAAAAGTTAAGACTGTGTGTAGTTTATGGTGTGATGGTACTTTACATGCTATTTTATTGAATTACTAATGTGTCTCAAGCATTTTCAACACAAAATTTCCATTAAGTACATTAACACTTTAATTTTCTGAAACCCTGAGAGAATGAATCATTCTAAACAGGTTTCTGGATAAGGTGAGTTTTAACTCACAACATGGGAAAAATAATTATTTTGTATGGAACTAATTCTATTAAAAAAGTAGAAGTTTTCTTTCTCCTAAAAGTATACTGACCAGAATTAGCTTTTAATATTTTTTTTTGGGGGGGGGAGGGACTTGGAAAGATGACTCTGGTTTATCATTGTCTTGCCACTAATTGGCCTTGGCTTTACCAGAGTCCGAGCTGCAGACTCTTAGCACATGTAGGGCTCCGTTTGAGAGAGGTGGTGCAGTTCTGTCCTTAGCAGCATGGGCTTTGGGGACAGACTCAGGTTCCAATCCCATCTCTCCTGGATGTAGCTGTACGATCTTTGTACAGGTCACTGAATTTCATTTTCATTGTTTGCAAGTGGGGAATTAGAGTCATAATGCTTCACCGAATATGAGGATTATATGAATTAACACATGGAAATCACTTAGCACAGAACCTGGCTCATAGGAAACTCCAAGTATGAGCTGTTGTTTATGTTAACATCATCACTGTGTCTCCTACAGCTACAGGAACAATGCTCCAGGCAGTGACACTTGTTCCTCTTGTCATGTCGACTATTCCTTTGTTTTCCCTTTCACTGAGACTGATGCATGTGTCTGTATTAGAGCTTTTTCTGTTTTCCATCTTATCTGTTTTATTAAAAATTATTTTTTTTTATGTTTAGAGAGCAAGAGACAGTATGAGCAGGGGAGGGGCAGGGAGAGAGGGAGGGGCAGAGAGAGAAGGAGACCCAGAATCTGACGCAGGCTCCAGGCTACGAACTGTCAGCACAGAGCCCGATATGGAGTTTGAACCCATGAACTGGAGATCATGACCTCAGCTGAAGTCGGATGCTCAGCCGATTAAGCCACCCAGGCGTCCCTCCATTTTCTGTTTCTAATGAAGGGTTTATTTGTTTCTTTTTATCTGGATTTTGTCAGCTTAGAGAATGGAAGAACTTGTGAGCCATGGTGTATAAGTAAACCTTCAGTGTGCTATGGACGGGCAAAATATATTCTATAAAGTACAAAAGGAAGAATTAAGTTAAATATACTCTTTTCATATTTAAGGTAGAAGGTTTTTCTGTTTGGAACAAAATTTTCTGCTGTAATAGAATGGGTTAAAATTAGAGCAGATGTGTCTGGACTTTCACCAAAGGGAGGTATCATTTTGCTTCCTTTGTGGAGGTGTCATTGAAATACTGACCATCATTTCTTCTGGGGAGTGAATTTAACTTGCTGTAGACAGGCCTTGAAAAGCATACACAACTTTTACACAACCTTTAATTCTTTATTGTAGGGGTTGTAGGTGATTTTTTGTTGTTAATGACATATCAGATGATTCCTGTTACAGAAATTGATTGCTTCTGGTTCTCTGTTATTCATTTGTAAGGAGAGGGACTGTGGTTGCTATCAGTCACAGAGTATGCTCTAGGCCTTCACTTGCTGATCGAGGTGGCACTTTAGTGTTCTTCCTTTGTTCTATCATTTAGCTGCCACTGTAGTTTCTTGGCCCATACTGGACTGGAAAAAGCTGATTGATCTTCTCTTCCAGGTACCCCCTCTCCTCCTACAGCAGTAAGTTCTGTGTCCAGTGAGAAAATAATCCTCTTTAACCAGGTTATTCTACCTTTCAGCAGGAATATTCATAATAACTAACATAATTATTGTGTGATATCATTCTCCTAATTATGTTACATACTAATTGTTGACTAAGTCTTTGAGCTTTGTATTGCCATTTTTTAAAGAACTAAGTCTGACAAAGGTTTAGTAACTTAGGTATTCATATTGTGCATAACCCAGTTGGGAGTAGAATTCAACCATTACAGACTCAGATTTTTTTATTCAGTTAGAAAAATTCTTTTTAAATTTGGGGCACCTGGGTGGCTTAGTCCGTTAAGCATCCAACTTGTGGTTTTGGTTCAGGTCATGATCTCACAGTTTGTGAGATCAAGCGCTGTGTCAGGCTCTGCGCTGACAATGCCAAGCCTGCTTGGGATTTCTCTCTCTCTCTCTCTCTCTCTCTCTGTCTGTCTCTCTCTCTCTCTCTCTCTGCCCTCTCCCCACTGAAACAAACAAACAAACAAAAATTCTTTTTAACTTTATTTATGAAAAATTTGAAATATATAACAAAAGCTGGATAGGTATATCAGACACTTCACATACATTTCACCTATATTTATAACTAAAGTTAATAATATTTTAAAACCAGTCCTACAAAGTATGACATTACGTATGTCAGTATGCGTCTTTAAAAAATGAGAGCGTTTTCTTATATAACCACACTGTACTGCTTGCACATTTCATTTAGTTACTCCTCCCAGCTTTGTTTTTGAATATTGAACAGCCCTACTCCCCTCCTTCTCTTTTTCCAAACCAGTGGGTTTTTGAAAAGGCTATAGGTCCCATGATTTCCAAATTCTTAGCCACGATAGCCTTTTGCTGTCTGAGGGACCAGTGCAAGGGAAGTGGCAGGCAGAGCGCTGAGCGAGTAGGAAGCTCCCGAGATGTTGTACAGAGTGCACCAAACTGTGGCTCGTATTCTTCCAGTGATACAGACACAGCCTGGAAGTTAAACAAACTACCTGCAGGCAGAGTTTGGCACTTTAATCACCTATTTCCAAACAAACCAAAAAACCCCACAAAGCCCCACAAAATAGTATTTTTTAAAAATATTTTCTTCTTGTTAGCAGGATATGAACCACTGTTGCTATTGTAGTTTGTTTTGGCATGGAAACAATAATATACTTATGCTAGAACATAATCACGCTAAAAATAATTTCAGACGTTGCAAAAATTGTTTTTTTCCCCCCTTTCATTCAACAGGTATTTACTGAGTCTTTACTCTTGTCACAATCTCTTGGGGCTTTGTAAGAATGTCCTGTCTACAGCAGGTTTATAACTCGGTAGGGGAGAGAGCCTCTATGAAACAAAACCATTTCCATATCAGTAGGAGTGTGCAGGTGCTTGTGGTCAGGGTGGAGGAAGCGTGCCTGGGAGATGGTGAAGGGAGAAGGCCCACTGCCAGCCCAGTGCAGAGAGGAGAGGGAAGGCACAGTATTCCAGGGGCAGAGAAGCAGAATTTGACACTTAGGGGGTTGCCTGGATGGCTCAGTCAGCTAAGTGTCCAGCTTCAGCTCAGGTCATGATCTTGCAGTCCATGAGTTCAAGCCCTGCGTCAGGCTCTGTGCTGACATCTCTGAGCCTGGAGCCTGCTTAGGGTTCTGTGTATCCCTCTCTCTCTGCCTCTCCCCCACTCACGCTCTGTCTCTCAAAAATGAGTAAACGCTAAAAAAATTTTTTTAATAAATAAAAAAAAAGACTTTGACACTTAGGCACCTTGGGTGGCCTGAGGAAAGCAAACACATGTGTAGAGATGAAAAAGCATAGGAAATACAGGTTGTGTGTTAGTGCATCAGAATGTCCTTAGATTTAGGAAATGTCTTTCTAAAAGACCTGCATTACATTAGGCTTCCTTGTGTCTATGGTTTTGTACTTAGCGATTTTGGTCCTTGGGAATGTCGGCAGTAGGTAGACATTGGTTTGCGTGGTTCCCATAGCCACTGTGGGGCAGAAAGCATCCTTTTACTTTCTGATAGGATGGTTATGGTAATTCTAATGTTCCAAAACTTGCTGCAGCTTACTTTGCAGTGAGGTCTTTTGTCATGTGGCCTCTTCTTCCTCAAGTTCAGCCATTCCGTGGGGTGTGGCACACTTACATTTTCCTAAAGGTTGTAGTTTTGAGAACTATGAAAACATATTTTTCATGTTTTACTCTAAAATCAATGTAACAAAGCAATTCCATTGTATGTGTTTATTGTTAAATCCTGTCCTAGCCCATTGTTAATGGAGTCTCTTCATGATCCCTTTTAAAATAATTTTCTTTTTCATCAAAGAAGCAGTTTAAAGATAGGACGTGAAGAAACATTTTCACTTATGGCATATAACAGTTCTGACACTTCTATAGTAACTAAAGGCATCTCTGATCTTTTAATGAGTTATATAGGAAAATTGGCTTCTTCGCGAAGACCTTTTATATATATTTCTTTTGCATAACAATGTTATTGCTAAACTGTTTTTCCTCCCAAGTGATTCTGGTTGCAGCCAGCGTGGCTAAGATGAAATTTAAATTATGGGTTCCGTTTATTCTCTGTGATTTTAGTTTCCTTACTAAAAAATTTTTTTAATGTTTATTTTTGAGAGAGAAAGAGACAGAGCATGAATGGGAGAGGGGCAGAGAGAGGGAGGGAGACACAGAATCCGATGCAGAGCCCAACTCGGGACTCGAACTCACAGACCACGAAATCATGACCTGAGGTGAAGTTGGACGCTTAAACGACTGAGCCATTCAGGTGCCCTTAGTTTTCTTTCTTTTTGATAGTAAGGTGATATGGTGGGTCTGCGGGGAGTGGGGTGTAGGTGGGTACAGTGTTGTGTGATAATAATAACTGCCAATTATTGGGTCTCTTCTATTGACCTAGGATAATGATCAGGTGCTTTACATATGCTAGTGCTAGTTCATAAAAGAGCTGGTAATGATGCATCCTAGATTGCATTTACAAAAGAAGAAAGTCAGATTGAGAGAATTAAATGGCCTGCCTGAGTCTACAACCAGAAACAGCAGATCCGGGTTTCAAATCCAGACTTATCTGATCCCATTGCTTGTATTTTTCTATGATTCTAGATTGTCCATTAATAAAGGAAGCTTCCAGTATCTTTACTGCTTTAGAGGTCTTCAAATGAATACAGTACAGGTCAGGGAATGGCAGATGTTCGAGCAGTGTGCTGGAGTTCCGTGGGAGGTCAGGGGAATAATAGAGGGTTCTGAGTGTCAGCATAGCTTCTGTGGGGAGTGACATAGCTTATGTCAGTGAACTTTGGATGCATAATAGACGTGCATTAAGAGTAGTGGCAGATGAGACCAGGATGGACACTTGGGCCTGGATATGCGAGGTTTGGAATGCCAGCCTGGTGAGTTAAGGCTGTCTCACCTCATGCATTATAGAAATTTAGTTTACTAAATGATGATAATATCTAGATGTTAATAAGAAGAGTAGAAATGACTTGATTTTTGCCTTCTTGGATCTTTCCAAGACTTTGTTGTAATAATTTGAGCATGTTGATAAGCTGGCTCTACTTCAAGTAAAGGTAGAATCTGGCCTTAGGCGGACACAAGAAGACTAGACACTTGGTGGCTTGTTGCATGTTGTGTGACGTTAATGTCCAGTGACACAGCCTGCATGGTCAGCCGGAACGAGAGGTTTGGCTTAGGGCCATACTGGTAGAGCAGCAATCTTGGTGTCAGCTCGCATTTCAATTAGGTCTTTGCAAAAAGTTTTGCAGTTGGAGCCATTTTTTTGACAGCTAAGTCTCTCCATGTGTGCATTTATTAAATGCATGTACTTAGGTGTTTTTTTAAATATATGATCCAGTTGAAGAGAAATGAGTGTATCCATTTATATCTCTCTTATAGTTAATAAATTTAAAAAATGTAACTATCAGAGGACAAAATAAATGTCATACCTCTTTCACACACACCACCTTTCTTCTTTGAATGTTATCTTATCATTCATTTTCCAAATATTATTTTTTGCCAACTAGTTTAGGCTCTTTGGAGGCCGGGGAAAGCAACTTAATGTTTCCATACACTCATCTCTAGCCAGACTGTTCCCAGTACCTATTTTCTCTTTGCCTTTATTCATGTTGCTTCTTCTGCTCAGGTCCTTCCTATTCTCCTATCTCTCCTTAATCTCCCCATTTCTTTATTCTGATTATTACTTGTTCTTTAAGCCTGATTAAATATCGGTGGCCAATTTGGCATATTTAGGTAAACTGAGAAATTTCTATTACAAATAACAGATTGTCAGTCTTTAAGTTGCTTTCTGGTTCAGTCACAAATCAGTTGACTTTTTGGACATAGCCTTCTTTATGAAGCTACCTCTCTTTGTCAAATGAGAATTAAAAAGTGAAAATGTGGAAGTATGATTTACAGGTAGAACCACAATTTGTCAAGCATTTATTGATCAACTAAAACATGTGGGATCCTTTGTTAGGGTTGCTGGGAGGTACGTCTAATAATGGGACATGATGGCTGAACTCTTGGCAGCTCCTTCTGATAAGCCTGTAATCTATTGGGATATAAGGCTTATTGTGTAGAGCTAACTGTGGTGTATGACAAGACATGGGAAATTCTGTAATGTAAAACAATTAAGAATGCCTTGACAAGTCAGGAAAGATAGAAATTAATTCCAATTGGAAGGATATGAGGGAAGCTTTATGGAAAATATAGGCAGAGACAGGAGTAGGTAGTCTGTTCTGTGTACATGGTATAGTAGATGAGAAAGGTGTGAGTATCGAGTCCATTCAAAGTTTCTGACATGGCAAGTGTTAATGGGTAGGAACATACAGAAGGAAGTATAAAGCAAATAGGTGGGGCCAAGAAAGTAATTCTAAGATCATTGGACTGTGTTTTAAAAAATTTTAAACAAGGAAGTGACGTGATTAGAGCTGTTTTAGCTAGATAACGTGGGAAGTGGAGAGAAGAATGGATCAGAGGCAGTAATGAAGATCAAATTTAGCTTAAATGAGAAGCAAGATGAATGAAGACTTGAAAGTATGGATATGGATTGGTGTTCATGGAAAGATGAACAGATAAAATGAAATTATTTATATCTGTATTTATCTGTCTATGTTTATATATCTTTTCCTCTTTCTTTAGAAACTACCCTAAATTCCGGTACTTCTTTCTCCTTCCTCGTACTTTTCCCCCTCAGCATAACATAATAAAAAGAAGCTGCTTTTGTTAATTAATTAATTTATTTTAATATTTTTATTTATTTCTAGGAGAGGGAGAGAGAGAGACAGTGTGAGCAGGGGAGGGTCAGAGAGAGAGGGAAATACAGACTCTGAAATAGGCTCCAGGCTCTGAGCTGGCAGTCAGCACAGAGCCCGACACGGGGCTCGAACCCACGAACCGCGAGATTATGACCTAAGCAAAAGTCGGACGCTTAACCGACTAAGCCACCCAGGCGCCCCTGTTTGTTTATTTTTAATGTAGGGTGGTTTTAGCTAGAAATGTGGATCAGGGTTACTGGGCAGGCGTAAACAAGCAAGTAAGGTTTTGGTATAGATGGTCAACTAGACTCATCACTTCTTTGTCAGACCTTGTTCTCTTTTACTCATACTGAGCCGCCACAGCAGCGCTTCTTTTGTAGAAGAGAAATATCATCCACATTGTTAAGTTTTACCAGCAGCAATTATATAAATAATTTTAGTGTGAGATACTGTGCAGTTCCATAAAAAATGTCTTTATTTAGTATTTGTTTTTTTTTAAAGACAAAATATAATTGGAGAGAGGAAGAGTTGAAAGTTACTGGCACAGAGAAATCCAGGAAATATTTGAATTCCTTTAATAGTTTTTCTTCCTCTCCTAAACTTTCATGTAATTAAATACAGGACTTAGTGTATATCTGTGGGTGAATGGAAACAAATGGCTTTAACATTATATCATTCCTAGTAGCTTAAAAAACGTCATCTGTTAGCAGTTTAAGGATTTCATGTTATCTGCTAACAGTGGTAATAGGATAGTTTCTCAGCTTAAGGAATAGGTTTTACTTACAGTTTATTTTTTATGACTACAAAATTAGCACATGCTCACTATATAGAAATGCTTGAATAGCATAAGAATGAATATTGTAAAAAATGTAAGTCCCCATCATTCTGCCTATAAGGTAACAACATTATAGTTTGGGATGTTAAGGTGGGCTACTTTAAAGCCTAGAAACAAATTGTAGGTGTTTATTTTAGAATTTTCTTCTTCTTTAGGGCTTCGATTTTGCATCTGTCTCTTGAGTCTTTTATCTCATTAGCCTAAAAAGACAGGAAAAAGTTTCATTTTCCTCAGGGTGTTTGTGGCACCTTGCTGTCAAGGTTTCGGCTGCACAGTGGGCCGGGCAGCTCACCATGAAGCCAGCAAGTACTCTGTTGCCGGAGGAGTGTGTACTGACGCTGACTTAATTTCACCTGACTTTCTACAGTGGTGGTATTCAGCAAGGGTAGCAGTAACAGTAAAACAATTCTGTTCTGCTGTATTGACACTGATAAAGTGACTCATAACGTGAAGAATCTGATAGGATATAACTATCTGGTATTTCTCCAAGTTTCAAAGTCACCATTCTACCTATGCCGTGAAGAAAAAGTAGGTGATAGATCTAATATGGTGTTACCAAATTAGATCAGTGTAGGGATGTGAGGTGCCGATTTTAGTATGTGGATGCTAAGTGATAATCAGGGCTCCAGAAATATGGCTGTTCTTCACATTTGTAATAGGAAAAGGAAAACGCTATTTTCAGTTGACTACCTTTTACTTCATTTTTGTTAAAACCTTGCTCTGGTACATACACTGTATTAGCCACTCTTTTTTCTGCAGTACAAGCTTTCTGAATAAGTAAGCACAGATTGTGCCATAAATATTTGTTGAATATTGGGTAAATGGATATATGTCTTATCATCTCTAGGTATGGAACTTTTATCTCCAGTTATACCTTCTCATGTGTAGTAGGCATATCATAAATATTTGAGAGAGAGGTGTCTTTGTTGTAGCAAATATTTGCTACCTTTTGTCTATACCTAAACCATTGCTACTATTCTAGACTTAGGGCTAGTTAGAGAATTTTATCAAAATTTAAACTAAATTTTTTGTTAGCAAACTTTTAAACCTTTTTTGTCCCAAATAGGAAAGAATTCAATTTTTCTTACTTGTTGGTTTGCTTAACTGTTGCAGAGAACCCAGAAAAAGCTGTTAAAACAGGTTACTGTTTTGCGGGGGAATTTTTTAATGTTTTTCTCAACAGAGTTAGGCCAATTGATAAAGTGTTTGAAGTAGTTAGTCAGAACTACTGTATGCCATTTATCTTGAAAACCATGTAGCAGCAGGATAGAACATGGAATTTCTGGACTGGAAGGGACATTTAAATGGGGGGTAGGCCACGCTTTCAGCTGACCTCCTTGGGACTCAGCTCCACAAAATCCATCCTAAGTTATTCTTCAGTCTGTGATGAGGAGATCATTTTTTTTAAAGATTTTTTTTAATGTTTTTTATTTATTTCTAGGAGAGAGAGACAGTGTGAACAGGGAGGGTCAGAGAGAGAGGAAGACACAGACTCTGAAACAGGCTCCAGGCTCTGAGCTGGCAGTCAGCACAGAGCCCGACGGCGGGGCTCGAACCCACGAACCGCGAGATCATGACCTAAGCGAAAGTCGGACGCTTAACCGACTAAGCCACCCAGGCGCCCCATGTGATGAGGAAATCATTGTAGGTGCACTGACGGTGTCCCTTTCTTCAAGGATACAAAGTGATGTGCATAGAGGTTACGTGTCTCGATTCCTTGTTAAAGATTTTCATCAGCCATTTGTATCTATCTTTGATTTGATCAGCATTGCCTTGTCTAACTATATGCCAGTAGTATAGAAAAGCTAAAGGCTCCATTTGGCTACCTTATTTGGTATCAAACAGATAATAATTTGTTGATCTGACGGAGATGATGTTGTTAAGCTGATTTTATTTAAATGGCCATGTGAAGGTAATAGATCACAATATGAAGTTAGGGCATTGACAGTAGAGTCATGTGCCCTGCAATGCTGTTTTGTTAGACACGCAGGCATGGAATTACCTTTGTAAGTAGTATGGAATGCATTAAGTGGAACCATCCACAGGGCAGAAACTCCACAGTGATTCTGTGAAATACAACTCGAAGCAGTGTAGCATAGATGTTGATGATTAGAGAGCAAATAATTAAGTCTGTTAGATAGATTAGCGTACAGCAGTCAGGCTACTTATGTGTGCAGACTGCCGTAATCTTTCATGGAACATTTGCTTTCTGCTGGAGACACAGTTTTAGATACCTTTAGATATTATCTCAGTTAATCTTTAAAAGCTTCTCCATGAAGAAGTTGGAACTGTAGAGAATATACATTCATAGTGAAAAGTATAGTAGATGAGCTATTATATTAGCCAAATTGATTCACCATTAACATGGAGAATTGGGAATTCATATTTCATTCCTCAGACCAAACTCAGTGTCATAATAACTCAGAATTTCAGAAAAGGAATCTGAAATTATCCTTAGGATTGGACGGTTGGCACCTAAACTCTTTGGGACAGTGAAGGGCAGGAGAAGGGGAATTTTCAGGGACCAACTTTGCTTTCTCACCCTAGATGAGGATGTGGCCTTGTTGATGCTGAGTTTGAATTAGGAATCAGGGAAGTTTATTGTCAAACATAGTCCTTTAAATGGAATCCTGGTGTGAATACTTCCAAATGGTGACTTAAACCTTTGGGACAGTGGAATAGCAAGAATATGTCAGCTCAGTTGGGCCCCTTCTTGGTGTGAGGCACATAGAACCCAGGGGCAAAGGAAAAGCCAAGCAAAGATTAACTGTGTATGTGCCTATTCTGTGGCTCCTTGTAGTCATCTGGCTTTTATTAAGTTCTATGGCATTGGCTAAATAATTGGGAATTTGAAGGAAATGTACGTGTGTGGTCCTAGCCAATCCATAACCTGGTTTTATAAAGATACAAATTGCTATGATTTTCTTTTTGCTTGCTAATAAGGTTTATATACTCACTTTACATGGTAAGGGATTTGTAACTTTAATAATATATCCCACTTATGAACTTGAACAAAACTTATCAGGGTCCAGCCCTCTCCAGAAACAAAGTATACATTATTGGATACTCTTCTTGCCTTGTTTTGCAGTTGTTTGCTTGTTTTCATAGCAAATATAGCAAACATGGTGGTTTTATATCTAGTTTAAACCAGAAAAATCAATTAATGTACAATTTAGTTGACACATTTTAGAAGGAGGAGGTCCCAAAACAAATAATGGAGGTGAGTCAGCTCCAAGAAGAAGTGTAGATTAAGGTAATATCAACTGTAATGGACAACCTGGAAACCTGACTGAGGTGGTTAGTGTTGTTGCTGTAGGAGAAAGGTTTAAATTCCAAGTCAGTGATTTACAGATCAATTTTGCAGCACCCATTTGTAATTGAGATCTTTCTAAGCTAACTTTCAGGAAGTAAAGTCATGCCTGAATTTCCATGGTTTTGGGGATTATTATGTCTTTTAGTTAATTTCTGGTCAAGAAATAATTTTGGTTCTCCCCCTTATGTACATAAAATATGGCATGGTCATTTTCTTTTCTGTGTGCACTGATGTGGCACAGTAGTGTGTGGCCTCATTTACTTTCTCATCAAGGGAAGACGAAGAATATTCAGCATTTGGTAAATTCTAAAATTTCTCTTCGTGCTCTCTGCGTGCCCCCCTGCTCACCCTGGCCGCCAAGAACAACAGCAAAACAATACAAAGCACAGCAAATCGAGAACCTTTTCCAAGCAATTTCATAACCTTTTCTTTGGAACCTGTACAAGTATGCTATGTGAAAAAAAGAACTCTTGCTACATATTATAGTTAAGAAGTTACAGTAATGGTTTTTTCATGTACGTGTTTAGTTTGGATGTTTTCTATGCTACTTTTGAGGAGGTTAACTGTAATACCGATCAGCCTGACAAAAGACAGGTGAGGATTTTGGAGGTAGACTGTATTTTGAAAGTGTCTTGAGGTTCTTTAGTATTTCCATCTCTTACTTAGATGTTTGTTCTACCAAATGTAAACAATAAAGAAAATAGACTAAAGCTGAGCATTTCATAATCAGTGGTTAGCTACTGATGTAGCACAGAATTAAGCAATCAACACTGTTTATAGAGTCATTCGGTGGAGAGCAAACCTGTAATTCTATATATGGAGCCAGTAGAGCCTGAACCCACAAAGCTTGTCAGTAGATAAGATAAAATATAGTAGGCAATTTTGAAATCACCTGTTTTATTTGAGTATAAGGAAGAGCCTGGCTGCTTGCAATTCTCATACTTTAAAGACACTGTAAAAATAGTTCTTACTTTTACAAAACATAATTCTAGCATATTATGGTGGCCACTGTAACACATTTGACTTAAATTCACATTACTTTGTAATGTATGTTTTATAAAAGTGTCACTTCGTCTTTACACACACACACGCACACGAATTGTGCAGGCTTGTAATTAAAAAGTAGTAAGTAGGGGCGCCTGGGTGGCTCAGACAGTTAAGCAACCAACTTCAGCTCAGGTCATGATCTCATGGTTAATGAGTTCAAGCCCCGCTCTGTGCTGTCATCTCAGAGCCTGGAGCCTGCTTCAGATTCTATGTCTCCCTCTCTCTCTGCTCCTCCCTTACTCATGTTCTTCCTCTGTCTCTCAAAAATAAGTAAACACTAAAGAATAGTAATTTTGAACTTTAATATAATTTTTGTCTTGAATTCTAAATAGCTATAAAACTGCTGTTATACATTTGATGATAGGAGTCATTTGTTGACAAGTATTTAATTGCTATTATTTACCAGGCATTCTTTAAGGCACTGGGAATAAAATAGTGAAGAAAACATACTAAAGTATTGGTTGTTGTGGATTTTAATTTCTAGTAGTGGAGATAGTAAAGAAGTAAACATAGAGAGGAGCCTGGATGGGTCAGTTGGTTGAGTCCCCGACTTTGTTCGGCTCAGGCCATCATCTCCTGCTTTGTATTCTGCCTAACCCTCTGTGCTGACAGCTCTGGAGCCTGCTTTGGATTCTGTGTCTCCCTCTCTCTCTCTGCCCCTTTCCCACTCGTGCTCTGTCTCTCAAAAATAATTAAGTGTTAAAAAATTATTAAAAGAAGTAAACATAGAAAATGTAAAGTATTTCAGATGTTGATTAGTGTCAGGGAGAAAACTGGTGTAGTAATGTTGCTGTTTTAAAGAGCGTGGTTATGGGTGGCTCATTTGGTTAAGCCTCTGACTCTTGGTTTTGGCTCAGGTTGTGATCTCATGGTTCATGGATTCAGGCCGCGCATCAGGCTCTGTGCTGACAGTGCCTCTCTCTCCTCTCTCTCCCTCTCTCACCACCGCCCCCCCCCCCATCTCTTTCCTGTCTCTCTCAAAATAAATAAGTAAACTTAAAAGAGAGAGTGGTCTTAGAAAGTCTCACGTATTAAGGTGGCATTTGAGCAGAGACCTGAATGGAGATGGAGGAAACCCCATGTGGACAGATAATCTGTCAGAAGAGCATATTAGGGAAAGAAAATAGCAAATGCAAAGGCCCTTGAGGTGGACAGTGCCTGCTCACCTGATGGAGAACTAGTGTGTCTGGGCAGGGTGAGCATGGGGAAGCATAGTGAGGAGAAGGTGCGATTGGGTGAGTGGGGATGCTGTTCACAGAAGTTGCTGAAGACAGAGTACAACATTTCTCTGTGTTGGGAAGCCATTGAAGGGTTCTGAGCAGAGGAATGAGATGACCTAACTTACTAGCTTTTTTAAAAGGATCTCTCTAGCTACCATGTAGGGAATGGATTGAATTGGGGGCTCAACGGGAGGGCGAGCACAGAAGCAGGAAGCTGTGGTAGTGGCCCAGGTGAACGCTAATGGTAGCCCGATCATGGTGGGTGCAGTGAGGATGGTTAGAAGTGATTGTATTGTAGATACAGTTTTGCAGGTAGGAGCTGGCAACTGGATGTGAAATGTGAGAGAGAAAGTCGAAAGCAAAGATTTGAATACATATTAATGTATGTAGATTGTAGGAGATTGCCATGTTTCATTTTGATTATTGCTTAATTATTAGAGAAATTGAAAAATCTGGATACAGAGATAATGTTTTTATGTTTTATCATTGTAGTTTCTGTTCCTTTTGTACATTTTATATGTGAGGCTGTGTAAAATACCATTTATGGATCAGGTTTCTATATATGAGGATATGAAAAATCAATTTCAGGATTATAATACACTGTACTTCTGCTGCCACCTAATGTTTATAGCTCTTCATTTATATAATTAAAATAACTGGTTATGCAGAGCTTTACTACTGCTTTGAAATAGAATGTTGGGTGCCTGGGTGGCTCAGTCAGTTAAGCGTCCGACTTCGGCTCAGGTCATGATCTCACAGTTCGTGGGTTTGAGCCCCGCGTCAGTCTCTGTGCTGACAGCCAGCTCGGAGCCTGGAGTCTGCTTCAGATTCTGTGTCTCCCTCTCTCTCTCTAACTCTCCCTGCTCACGCTGTCTCCCCCCCTCCCCCCAGAAATAAATTAAAAAAAAAAGTTAACAGATGAATTGAAGTTTATTTAATTGCTTTTATATTGGTTCCTTGTATAGATATTTAATATGATAATTGAATTGCCTAGAAAAGAGGTTATAGATTAAAGATTATTTTTATTGGCATCTTGATCTTTGCATTGAATTCAGTTCAACAAATATTTATTTGTTGTGATCAGCCCTTTTGTCTCTCTGCCTTCCTTCATGACTGTTATGTTCTAATGGGGACACGTTAAAAAAAAAGAACAACTAAACAAATAATGAAATAATAAGCAGTCAAGAGTACCAAACAGGTTAAACAGATACACACCTTGTGGACAAGGAACTTGTAGTCAGACAAGGCAGATAATCATTTAAAAGTAAATAGATTAGGGGTGCCTGGGTGACTTAGTTGGTTGAGCGTCTGACTTTGGCTCAGGTCATGATCTCACGGTTCGTGGGTTTGAGCCCCGCGTTGGGTTCTTTGCTGACTGCCAGCTCAGAATCAGGAGCCTGTCTTTGGATTCTGTGTCTCCCTCTCTCTGACCTTCCCCTGCTCGTGCTGTCTTTTTCTGACTTAAAAATAAATAAAAAACATAAAAATAAAAATAAAAAAGTAATTAAATTGTGAGGGATGTATCATTTTAACTACTTTTCCTGCTGCATAAGAATGATGCTAGTTAGAAACCTCCCTGAAACAAAACGTTGCAAGAATAGTGTTAGTAATGTGACAATTTTCAAGTCCTTGCTGACTGAATTGGTTGTTTGCTGCTGCAGGAGAGACTGTTAACTTCAGCGACGACGACTTGTTAATGGAGGTTATGGTTTTAGACCAGTTTTAGTAATTGTCTGGTTCTCTGGGTCCTTTTTTGTCATTAGGTGAGGATGTAATGGTTTGCTGTCTCAAAAATGTCCTTCTTCAGGTACCTGCTACCTTCTTTTACACCTTTTATTTGACAAAGGATGCAATGACTTTTTGTTTACACACATATTTTGAAGAGTCACTCAGTTATTATTAGTGTAAAACTGGATCTCTAAAGATGGTGCCAGAAGAAATAAAAACACTGTTAATGAACCCTGAAGATGGATTTAACAGATACTTACTGAATGTGTGGTGGGTCCCAGGGACTGTTCTGAGCACTTGGCATATAGCTTTGAAACAAAGCAAGCAAAATCTTTGCTTTCATTAAGCTTATGTTCATTCTAGTAGGTGATGGGAGACCGTCGGTAAGCACACGTAAATACATAGTATGTCAGGTGGCGGTGAAGATGCCCTGGAGGAAAACAGCAGGATAACAAGGATATAGAACATGTTGGAAGAGGGGAAAGGGTGCTCTTGCTCTCTATGCAAATTTTCCTCTTCATGATAATTTTGTTCTTAGATAAGTTATAAAAAGAAGGTATGCTTAAAGTTGTCTTAAAGGCCCTGTCTGGGTGTGCCTGGGTGGCTCAGTCGGTTAAGTGTCCGACTTTGGCTTAGGTCATGATCTCACTGATTGAGAGTTCAAGCCCCACGTAGGGCTCAGGCCTGGAGCCTGCATGGGGTTCTGTGTCTCCTGCTCTCTGCATCTCCCCCACTCCTGCTCTATCTGTCACTCAAAAATAAATAAACATTAAAAAAAAAAGTTCCTGGCCACCTTAGAAACTAGAACAGTTTGCATCCATCTATTCATGTAGTGAATAGTAAGCATATTACCTTGTGCTAGGTAATGTATGAAGTAAGAGATAAAAGACATATTTTCTCCCCATAAGGAATTTAAAATCAAATTGGAAAAATATTTAAAAAACATTCTTTTATAACTGTAAGAGAGTCATTTATTTTTTTTCTTAAAAAAGGGTAGATATAACAAAAACATTTTAGCTCTGACTTTAGATGACAAACTGTTTCACTTATGAACTGGGACCCCTTGGTGGGATTATAATACTGACCGCTGAAAAGCAATATTTTCCCTAGAGATTTGATACCCTTCTTTGAACAAAGGAGAATCTGCATTGTGATGCACTGTTTCCTGCTGGGTGTCATTTAGGAAACCTACCAAGTTTTCATCAATCATCACTGAATCACCTTTACCTTCTCGCTTATGCAATCAGTAAGCTGTAGGACACTATATAAAGTTTTCTTTTCCCAAACTTTGACATGTTGGGAAATATGCTCTATGATGTTCTTGATTCAGAGGTCTTTTGGTTAGTGGGAAGGCTTGGCATAACATTGCTTTTCTGTTTTTTTTCCCCCCACTCTTAAATATTTGTTTTTGAGAGAGAGAGAGAGAGAGAGAGAGAACGCACGCACATAGGGTGGAGGGAAGGGCAGAGAGAGAGAGGATCCCAAACAAGCTCCTCTGACAGCAGAGATCCCAATGTGGAGCTTGAACTCAGGAACCATGAGATCATCATCAGAGCTGAAGTCAGATGCTTAGCTGACTGAACCACCCAGGCACCCCAGTCTTTGTGTTTCTGTCGAAAGCCCAAAGTCTCATCTATAGCCCCATCGTTTTCTTGACTCTTTTGTTACCACTAAGGTGGTAACCACTGTAGTAGATTCAGAGAATGCTGGCATATTTCTCAATTATATATATAGGTTTTGTGTTATCCTCTATTAACCAAATTTGTTAATTGCTCTGAATTCCAGCAGTTCTTAGTAAATAAGCATTTAAGGGTGTTGATTCAAAAACATTGGTTCTTTACTTTTTTTCTCAGATACTAAAGAAAACAACCTGTGGCAGAGATTTTAGTTATCTTAAACTACGTCAAACTGTAGTGCTTTCAAATTATTGATTATACAAAATAGAACACAAACTTGCTACAGAATAAACCGTTCACACCTTTCACTGCCAGTTAATAACCTTTGCTTGGAATTTTCTGGTAGGTCACAATATGGCAGATGTCTTTTGAGGAATTCTGACTTAACCAAGGTCAGATACTTGTTAATTGAGCTCTCCACATTTATCCTGATGGCCACAGACAGATGTCTGGTATGGGAAGACAGCACCTTAACTCACCACCCACCTCACTGAATCATAAAACCCTAAGGCTAGAAGCAAGTAAAAAGACGCTGTAGCTCTGGGAGAGTTCCAGCTTGGCCTCTGCTGCTCTTACAGAATAGAGGATTGGGAGATAATTCCAGGGACCACCCAAGAGGTCTTTGATTCTTTGACTTTACAGTCTTTCCCTTCTATTTTATTACCTTCCTATTCTCTGTCCGGCCTCTATACCTAACAAACTCTGATAATAATATAGTAAAAAAAAAAAATCCTTGAAAATCATAAACATTATCATAGTTTTGTAAGTCTAAGCTGATAAAATACCTATAGAATGGGGACTGTGTTTTGTAAAATGTATTTTGTGGAGCAGTTAAATCTTTTTAAATTTTAACAGTGTAACAACTAAATAATGGCTTATTTTTATTTATGGCAGTATAACAGTATGGCAGACAACCAACAATTACTAAGCCCTTACTAGTGTGGGAGGTACAGTACTATATTCTTTAGATGAGGAAGAGGTGTATAGGTCTTAAAAAATATAACCTAGATGGAGGCAGAATAGCATTGGGCGTAGTGTTTCTTGATCTTCAGCATATATATAAGGTACATGGGAAGCTTATTAATAAATTTTCAAACTTATCTCCCAGAGATTTTAATGTAATTTGGGGTACTTGAGAATTTCTACCTAACTTTCATGTCCTCTGTGATTTTGATAGGAGGTTTCAAAATCCCATGCTTTGATTAACACTAGTGTTACAAAACAGACCACAGTTTTTGAATTCTAGCTCATTTATTAGCTTTGCAGCTCTGAGAAAATTACATCATTACTGTTACCTCATTGTCTTTATCTGTAAAAATGGAGATTATCATGGAGAGTGAATTTGTGCCTGGAAGGTGAATGCTCACTTACTGAATGACCACTGCTGCCATCGTTGTCATCATTATCACACTGCCACCATCACCAAGACTGTCAGCTTGCACCAGCCATCTTAGAAGCATACAAACAGCTAACAGTGTCAGTCCGCATGCCGAGGAATGGTGTAGACAGTATCCGGGACTGTAGAGGTACTTAAAGGAATTTGGCCTGAAATGATCTGGGTGTTCATAAAGAGATAAATGACACTTGAATTAGGCTTCGAAGGAAGTAAAAACTTAGCCAAGTAAAGACAAAGTTGTCAGGAATCTTTTCCCCAAAACAGAATTATTTCAAAATAACTTACTTTTGATTATTTAATTTTTACTATTGACTCCTCACCTATCTTTTATTATGCTAACATAAAATAATTGATGTAGGTCATCCAGGATCTTAAGTTTACTTCAGAAGAGAAAATGTTGATAAAATGTGCATATAGTATGTGTTATATGTAATGTGAAAATCACCAATTTATATTCACCATTGTTAATGTAAACATTTTATTATATTATGTTTTTAGAAATTGGAAACCACTAATTTGGAACAAATATTTATGCTTATAGCATATTTAATTATAAAACTGAAATGGTTTTATAGGTTAAATGTAACTATCAAAACTATATAACCCCCCCCCAAAAAAAAAAATTAACAGTGTCTTAGTTTTTGCTACCAATGCTTAATTGAATGTAGCCTTGTACTCCTGGTGGGAATTTGGTCCTGTCTGCGTGCTGACGGATCTTTGTGATTTGACTCGCTTGTTCTTCGAGGGAAGATGTGATGACTCCGTTCTTTCACCACTTCCTCCTCTCAACTGCTGTAAAACTTCCTTCACACAGCTTTCTGCAACTTTATCTGGGCCTCGTTTGGTGCGAATGCATCATGTATAGACCAAGTCTGTGTTCTTCTCTCTTGAGCCCTTAGTGGGGGAACACAGATGTAACTGCTGTGCACCGAAATTGTGTGACAGCATTCACTTGTGAGGCAGTCCTTCTGATGATCCCAAATAAGCCGTAATTTTAAAAGTTTATTAATTTTGTGAAAATACAGGGTAATTTGTATTTGTGTTGTGGAGAGCCTAAATAGAGACCCAATTCGAGAAACACTGAGTCTTTGCATGTAGATCCAAAGGAACATTTCTAGACGTTAAATGAGGAAAGGGAACCAAAATGTAGATTTTGGTTCCCTTTCCTCATTTAACGTCTAGAAACACACAGTCACCAAAAAGGGATCTTTGAAAAACCGTCTTACTGAAAGCATTACGGTGGCTTCCTTGTACAATGAAGATGGTTTCTAAGTAACTCGTAAAGGTGTACCAAACTCTGCATCATGTAACGTTTGCCGCCTGATTGGCCTATCTTACATACCTCCACGCTCCTTCCTGTTCTAAGGATTTGTACTTGCTATTCTCCCTTTTTGGTCAGCTTTTTCCTCACTTCCTGATGGGCAGTTGATAGCATTAAGTCCCAGAACAAGTGCTACCTCCTTGCAGTGGCCTCTTCCCCTTAGCATTGGCTTCACTTACCTGTTACTGTGTGACAATCACCCCAAACTCGGTAGTGTGAACCACAACCATTTTCTTATCCTCACATATTCTTGAGGTCATGAATTTGTTTAAAGCATAATAGATATGGTTTGTGTCTGTACCATGATGTCTGAGGCCTCAGCCGGGTAAACTAGTACAATTGAATGGCTGGGTGCTAGAAACATTTGAAGGCGTCTTTACTCAGCAGTCTGACTCTGGAACAGGGATGGCCTGAGAGCTGGGCTCAGCTGGGATTGTTGATTTGAGTCCCTTCCATGTTGCGGAGGTTTCCTTTAAGCATAGTGACCTCAGGGTACTCAGACTTAATACTGTGAACAAGGTGGAAGCCTTGTATAAGTGAACCTTAGAGATTATATGGCTTCACTCTCACTGTGCTCATTGGTCGATGTAGTCACAAATCCTTGTGGCTTCAAGAGGGAGATAGGAAAAGGACCGTACCTCTCAATGGGAGGACTGTCAGAAAATTTAGGGTCATATTTTAAAATTGCCACATTATCTTAGGTGAAGCAGCATCTCAGCCCTACCTCTGCTGACCTTCACAGCAGTAGATTCATAGCATTTAATATGGATTGGAATAAGTTGATAGAAATTATCACTTTTATCTGCCTCTCCCAGGTAAAATGAAAGTTTTGTGAAAACAGAGACCCATCTGCTTTGTTCACTGATGAATTTTCAGCCCCTGGAGTAGTGGTTAGCACATCACAGCCACGCAAAGACTTGCAGAATGGATAAATATGTGAATTAAAAGCCACATAGCCAATTTGTGTTAGATCTGAGACCATTTTAGTATCCTATTACAAAGTATAATATTTGTCATAAATTTCCCATGTTAATATATAACGTTGTAAATTATAAATTTGCCATTTCTTTTCACCGAATCTTTGTTTATATTGTGCTTAGTAGTGAAATCATTTACATTTATGTACGTATGTATGTATGCATGTATGTATGTTTATTTTTGAGAGTGAGAGAGAAAAACAGCGTCAGCTGGGGAGGGGCAGAGAGAGAGGAGGACACAGAATCCGAAAGGCTCCGAGCTGTCAGCACAGAGCCGGATGTAGGGCTGTAGCCCAACTGTGAGATCATGACCTGAGCCAAAGTCAGACTGTCAACTGGCTGAGCCATTCCCCAAATCATTTACCTTTAAAATTCAGCCTTTCCACTGTCAATATACCACTTCAGTCTTCATGATATGTTACCCAGTAATGGATCATCCAGATAATGGTAACAGCAAAGCTAGTGTGAAGTACTTTTAATGGTTTTGTTTTAGTGAAAGAGGTACTGAATCTACTCTACCTGGGACAGTGATTGCACTTCTTGAGTTACTTAGTGGCAGAAAAAAACCAGAAAAACAAAAACAAACAACAATCCAGCTCTTTTATTATGCACATGGACTTTGTGGGTTAGAGCTTCAGACTCAGCAGAGACTACTAGTTTGTGCTCCAGGATGTCTGGGGGCTCCTCTGGAGAGACTCCTAAGACTGGGACTAACTCTGTGGTGAGGGCCTGATATTCTCTAGAATGTGTCTTTACTCCCATTCCCATAGCTGGTGTTTGATGCTAGCTGTTGGCTGGGACCTCAGCTGAGATAGTTGACCAGAACAGCCACATGTGACCTCTTCATGTGGATTTGGTTTCCTCGTAACATGATGGCTGGATTCCAAAAATGAGTATTCTAAGAGGCAGAGCATCAAGACTGCCAGTTCCTGAAACTTTGAACTTGGAGACTAGTATGGTGTCACTTTGGCCAAATTTTGTTTGTTGGGGCAGTCACAGAGAGCCGCCTAGATTCAGGGGAGGGGATATAGACCTTGCCACTTGATAGGTCATGATATAAAAAGAATATATAGGATGGGATATATTGTGGCAGCCATCTCTGGAAAATGGGCTGTGTCAAATGGGATGCTAAGGCCTACAGAGCTTGTTGGTCTATATCCAGAAACCCCTAATTAGACCAATCACCATGGTCCCAGAGCCTGTTAAGAACAGTTTTTGAGCAGAGCATGAGCTGTAGTACCAGCTTGACTTACTGGATCTAGCTCTTCTTCACAGATAGGCCATTTTCAGATTGTTAGAAGTTTCTATTTCTACTATCATTTAGATTGAGCCTTTGCATTAGGAGCCCTGCAGGCAGGAGGAGGGGGAAGGCCAGGATTGGACTTTGGCAATTTGACTGACAGGATGAGTATTGCAGGATAAAGTGCTAGATTTTATGGATGGTCCTGGGAAATTTGAAAATAAAGGCTGTTCATCTGGTGAAGAAGAGAGAGAAGTCTAATAAGAAGGATAAAAACTGTGGGGTCGCCTTGAAATTGGTTCTGGTTTTGTTCAGTGGTGCTAATGGCCTCAACTAGTTGGGGGGAAATTTTGCCCCTTCACTCATGTTCCTTCTTCCCAGTTACCAAAGATTCTTCTCTTGATGCCTATATTATTGTCATGAGTAAATTAAATTTACTCATGATTTCCAAGAGCTACTAGTTTTAATTTTTCCCAAGGAATTGTAACCGTGTTACATACTGTTGAGTTTATTCCCCCCAGTTAGTCTGTTTTTCCTCCTCTCTCTTCACCTACCTAACTTGGGGTTGGTAAGTATTGAAATCGCAAAAAGAGCAGGAAGAGAGAAATGAAGACAAAGAAAACACATTTCCATGTACGAATAGCATACTGTATTTGATTATAGGACATTTATTATAAGTGCTAATACGTAGAGTATCCTACAGCAGTTTCTTAAGAGAGATCTTGCGCCCTAGGCTTAGAGTGTAGTATTACAGTAGAGTTGCTGCAAAAATGGCCAGTAACTTGAGTTAATTTGGCAGGGCCCCAGAGATGCACGAGGAAACATGGCCATACTAATTTGTTACTGAGATTTCTAAAATGTGATTGCATTGTGATTTCGAGTACAGGCATACACAATTCTAAGTACATGTAGAAATAGGAAGATATATATTTTTTTAAACCAGAACCTAAAACCTAGAGAGTTTCATCTCTGAGCATCTGTTAAAGTTGACAGTTCTGTAAATCAGAGCCCAGCATAATGCAGAGTTTATCTGATGAGGGTTTGTGAAGGAAGTATCATCAGTCTCATTTGTACACAGTTATTATAGCGAAGCTATGATTTTTTTCTAACTTGCAGAGCAAATTAAGCACACTTCTTATGTTTGTTAATGGAAGTTGCCTTTCCAGTTTCCTATGCAACCTGGTAAAGAATTCATTCACTGAATCTTTAGGTGGCTGTTCCTCTTTTTAGTAATAATATGCTTGGTGTCCACACTAACAGATTATCTGTTATTATTTTGTGTATGATTTTCTTAAATAAACATTCCATTTTCCTTATAGTCTTTCCCTCCCCTCCAAAGTAAACATTAGAATTTGAAGAGTACAATTCTAGACTGTCTTCATTAGTGACTCTTAACTAGGGATGTGGGGGGGTGAGGGAGGGGGGCAGGTGTCTTGTCCCCCATGGGACATTTGACAGTGTTTGGATACATTTTTTGGTTGTCATCACTGAAGGTAGGGTGCTTTTGCCATCTAATTGGGTAAAGGCAAGGGATGCTACTAAACATCCTTTTATGCACAAGACAGCTTGCTGACAACAAAGAATTATTTCACCCAAAATGTCAACATTGCCCAGGTTGTGCAATTTAAAAACGAAGCACATAACGGCTGTGTACATATTTATTTCTAGTTAACTTGGTCATGAAACTCTCCCAAGTCTTTTAGGCAATATATATTTTTCATTTGTTTATAAGTCAAAAAAATGCCATCTTAAAGATAAGCTGCATTTGTTCTTTCCTGTTTTTCTATTTAGTTCTTTGCCCAGCTTTTAATTTTTCTTTTTTTGAAAGTGGTGTAGATACTTGCAGAGAGCTTACATTGTACAATAATCCACATATATTCAACACCTACAGACTGTCAAAGGACTGTATGCAGCTACTTACTGAGTGCCAGGATTGCTTGCATTGTCTGTTGTAGGACGTGTGTAGTCACTAAATTATCAGTCCCCGTACAGTGCATCACAGGGAGTTGGCAGATACAAAGACCCATCTGTTATCACACCCATCAAGTGCATTGGCTCAGAGGGAAGCGGCTGCAGATTGGAGCTCAGTGTGTGAGAGAAGTAGTGAGATTCCAAGATGCTTATCATTCTTTCCAGAAAGTCCTTTCTGGCCTTTTGATGAGCTTGACTTGCTCATTTCTAAAACCCACTCTCAGTTCACGATATCATTCCCTTTTCATTAACATTTTCAGAAAAAACTGGACATGTTAGCAAAGATTTACTTCTCTCAGAATGAGGCTTCAGAATATCATCTCTCCTTTTCCCCAGGGAAGTTCTTGATCAGATCGTCATAGAAAATGAGCAGTGGAGAATCGAAACTGCACAATCTGGAGAGTTTTATTTTAAAAATAGTTGTTTTTAACCTGAACTGAAGTACAGCAAGCATAAAACATTTTCTTATGTCATTCCAGTGTGGCCAAGAATTTTTTTTCTTTTTCTGTTTTTTAATTTTTTTAATGTTTTATTTATTTCTGAGAGAGAGAGAGAGAGCAGAGGAGGCTCAGAGAAAGAGGGAGACACAGAATCTGAAACAGGCTCCAGGCTCTGAGCGAGCTGTCACAGAGCCTGACGCAGGGCTTGAACCCATGAACCGTGAGATCATGACCTGAGCCGAATTCGGATCCTTAACTGACCAAGCCACCCAGGCACCCCAAGAATTTTTTTTCTTAAACATATGTAAGTATGATCACCTTCAAAGGAGGAGGTTGTGATTTTCATAGTTAATAAGAAATGTGTAGGCAGTTTCTTGTGAGTTTAAGAAATCTGTTTGTTTCCTGGAAAATCACAGATGTTTATGATTCCGAGATCATTTCTTGTGTGAGATCTTTTAGAGAAAAGCACTGATGCTATGCTTAATGGTGCTTTCTAGCTGTGGGGACTACCCTGGAGGTAAATGGGCGCGTGCTGATGCTTCCTGTCTTGTGAATGGACTTATTTTATACAGACTTTCTCCCTGAGCAAGGTATTATGTCTGGTTTGGGGAGGCAAAATTCCACTTCCAGTTTACTGTGTATTATATGTCTTTGACTTAATTTAAGTTCACCTTCAAAAGGGCAGAGTGATTAGAGAAAAAATTAAACAGGACAGTGTATGCCTAATTGAAAATTAGAAGGGGCCTTGCTTTTTTAGATTGAAGGAAATTTGGAATTTTAAATTTGAATAGTGAATAGTTGTCTAGTCAGTTTAAAAAAGCCATTGTGTTTCAATTTCTTCTCTTCACCTTCATCTTTAAGCATCTCTGCTGAAACTGGGATTGTTAGTTATCTAGCTCAGAGTATAATATTTGGGTTATCCTTAGATAAAATACATCTTCTAAATATTGTCTCTCAAACTGAGAATTCATTAGTGATTTTCATCTGTTTAACTTGATTAAAAAATTCAGTTTGAGGGGCGCCTGGGTGGCTTAGTCGGTTAAGCGTCCGATTTTTGCTTAGGTCATGATCTCGCAGTTCGTGGGTTCGAGCCCCGCGTTGGGCTCTGTGCTGGCTGCCAGCTCAGAGCCTGGAGCCTGTTTCAGAGTCTGTGACTCCTCTCTCTCTCTGACCCTCCCTGCTCACGCTGTCTCTCTCTCTCTCCTAGAAATAAATTTTTTAAAAAAATTGAAAAAAAAAATTCAGTTTGAGAAAGAATGACAAAAATTTGATGTCCATGAAGCCAGAGATAGTTGAGAATCCAGGGGGAATAATCATTTGAAATTGCTAACACATACACAGAAGTGATTCTATAGTAGTTTCCTACAAAATGTTTTTGGCATTGGTCTCTCCCCCACCCTATGCCCCAAGGGAAAATAAAAAGTTCTCCTGGGTCTTCAGAGATGTGTCTTCAGATAACTAACACAGGCCCTTGTGATTCCACTCCACCCAGTAGAAAGGAACAAGTAACACATTTATTATACATACAGTTACATCAATCAATACGTAATGCAAATTTAACAATTTAATGTCACTCCATTGTTATGTAACTTTATTTTGTTATTCCAGATTTGATGAACATGATGGGTAGTCATTAGAAACAAAAGGACATTGTGAATTTTTAGTGAAAGAGGCCTCATCAGTAATAATAGTAATAACCTATAGAGTTGGTAACTAGAATCAATTACGTCTAGGGAAGACAAAGAGCTAATGATTCTATCTCCTAACGTTGCTTATTAGGATAGAAGTTTTATCATTTAGAACTGCCTGATTTTAACACACAAAACTGGTAGGAGGCTCACTTCGTGATAGTAACTGCTTTAAATTGTGATAGTTTATTGTCATTATTGTAGTTTTAATTTAATATAATTTCCTTGATTTTGCCCTCAAGAATCCTTCTCATTAGTCATTGTAATCTTGCTAATTATCATAGGTTCAAATAAGATGTTACTTTCATCACATCTTTCATTTATACATGTTTCTATAGAAATGTTTTCGTGTTTTAATTATGACCCTGTTTGGTTTCCATGGGAACAATAAAATCACATCTCTGGGAATGTGTACAATGTTCCTAAAATCACAGACAGGAAAAAAGCTAAGCCTTTTATAGGAGTGTCTGTTTTGGTGTTTTATGTAGTGTCAGAATCCTTAGACTCCTACCATAGCATGCTGCCTTGTCATGTATAATGTTCAGTTGTCTGAAAAGTTGAGTAACATTAAGTTGTCTTGGGGAGTAGGTTGCCTTTTGCTCCGCTTTGAATGTTTTCTTGTGGTCACAGTGTTTTGCTTTGTGGAAGGTTCTGCACAGTATTGATTGACATTGCCCTTCTGTACGTGGATGTGGTGGTCTGTGTGTGAGTGAAGAGACGGGCAGTAAGTAAATGAAGAGCTTCTCAAAGTCATGTGCTATAAAGCAATTTATGAGAAAGTGAGCTGCTGGGAAAGGGGTGCCTCAGATACAGGAGCCGTTAGGGAAAGCTGCTGGCAGGGGATGATCTTTGAGTTAAGACCCGAGCATATGCCAGCCACACGGACACAGGGGACAGTAAGGGCAAGGATCTTGAGCTCACTTTGCTGGAGAAAGAGACAGAGGGCCAGTGCTGTTGAAAACCACTAGGAGATGGAAGAGACCCTGGGAGATGAGATCAGGCGAGACCTTGCAGCAGGCAGCCGGAGGACCTTAAATAGGTCCTTACTGCCGCATGAAGCCATTGAGGTCGGATTTGCAGCAGAAGAATGCTATGGCTTGATCTAAGTTTTGAAAAGATGTCTGGTTCTCTCATGGAGAGTGGTCTCGGGGTGCTGGGTGTGAAAGCAGGGAGAGCTGTTAATAAGCTTTTGCTTCTTGAAGAAGCTGGAGTGTAAAAGAAATTCAGCTGTGATATCTGTACTTTGCTGGGTAGGAGTATGTACCTTCCGTCCAAACAACATCTGTTTCATGTTTACTGCATTTTGACTTAAAGCTATTTCTTTATTATCTGATGAACATTTGAATTGCTAAGTTGTTGTTAGGGGTAGGTAATACTGTCTTTGAAGATATGTATATTTTAGTTAAGGTATTCGTTGTCATTTTAAGGCTGTATTCAGGTACTTATATTTAAAATGTAACATTAAAAGTTGGATGAAAATGTATAGGCATTGTAATTTTTGTTTATCCCATTACAAGATATTTGAACATGCCATCTAAAAAGTTGTGATCATGGTGTGTACCATTGGACTTTTAACCTCCTAGCATTCCGTATGCAATTTTGTTTTTGAAGCATAGTTGAAACCAGGCTTTAAACTTGTGAGCAATAATAGAGAATTGCTCTATTTGTAGAGAATACAAAACAAGTGAATTATTTTATGACCGACATCTAATGTATAGCTTCTAAGAAGTATTATAGGCAGCACAGAGGCTTCCTGAGTTACTCCTTTACTATCAAATCATTTTCCTTTTCCCTTAAGTGGCAAATGCTAATGAAAGTAACTTTTAATTGTTATACTTTTTAATAGCTGGTTTTTAAATTGTGGATAGGAGTCTCAACATGGGCAAACACCAGTTGACAAAGTATTAATATCGTGTGTTCCAAAAGACCATTTATAAGTTAGTTATTCAGAAAATACATATTTTTTCCCCTGTGACAAACCTATTCTAGCTGGTGGGTAAATTTCAAGGCTTGCCTGTTGCAAGCTGATTTCACCTGCAGTGTTTAAACTGTAGTGTTGATTTGGGTTCTGGGCTTCGTGGTGAGAAAGAGTAGATTGGCTAGGAATTGATTCTATAAATATTTGAAATTTCCACAATCTATCTTGGAAGGCTCTCCTACATTCTAGTACACCTCGTTAGAAATCTGCAGATGGAGAGCTGGAAAGAATCTCAAAGTACGGATTAACTATGAAAGAAGCAGCAGAGCCAGGGAAGCATTAGCAGAGTGACCCAGGCTTTCTGGGTTTCTGGTTCTTTCTCCTTCTTTTTCCCAGTGATTTGCAAGTTCTGTCTACTTTGCAAACTCATTGTGTTTATTTATGTTTTCAAATGAAGCCCCTGTAGAACTTCTTCATTTACAGTGGATAAAAACTGCAGCATGATTCATTGACATGTAGAGATGGAAAGAGCCAGAGACTTGCTGGGACTATTCCATAGGACATACTTAGTACCCCTAGGACTGCCGGGAGAAAACCACTGCTGGGCGGGTGTTGAACGTCCTCAGCCCTTCCCTGCCCTAGATTGTGCCCTATCCAAAATTACTGGGTCACCTCACCCTCCAATCAAAATGCCATTCTGGCCAAGTTTAGAAAGAAAATAGCATTGAACTCATTCATACCACTGTGCAAATAACTGATCTTCATTTCCCAAAACTCTTGCAGACTTTTATAACTGCATCTTCTTATTGCAAAGGAATCTTGTAGTGTTGAAACACCTACATAAAGTGAAAATGTTGGCCATGTTAGAATATTTAGGTCATTTATAAATTTTTTGCTTATGAGTTGGAAACTGCTTAGCTTGTTAAAAGTTTTGGATAAAGGTAGCTTTTTCCTGGATATGTTACAATTTAAAGTTTTGAGAAGCTTTTATTGCTTTTCAATAGGCTGTTTTTGAATTAAAAAAGCAAAAATTAATTTTGAAGACTTGAGGGGAGAATTATACATTTTGCTTTTAAGATTCTTCTGAGAACCAGGTTAATATAATGGAAATTCATATGTAAACCAAGTCGTTGGCTAATACGAAGTATTCTGATTACTAAGAATTCAATTAAACTGAATTTTTTAAATAAAAATTTTTGTGGCGACATGTTTGATATTGATGATTAATTTTATATCTCGCAAACAGAAGGCAGTTGGAACACTCATAGAAATGATTTGATTCATTTTGGGAGAGTCATGACAAAGGAGACTTATACCATAGGGTAGAAATGGTATAGATGCTATCCTCTGTAATAACTTATTTTATTCCAGATGATACAAATTTTAAACTTGTGTGATTCTAACATAATGTGGTGCACTTCAGACTTCTTTTCCAAGCACACAGTGTTTAAATGCACATCAGAGCTCAGTGGCCCACTTCTGTACACATTAAAGACAGGCTGCAGATTTCCTGGTTTCTAGCCTGGTGTGGTAGCACCGGACAGAAGACTAAAATCCAGCAGCTAAAAATTGCTCAAGCATTTTGCTGTTTTACAAAAGTTCATTCATGCTGTGTAACTTTTTCTAAAAAGCTATTTTAGTTCTCAAAGTTTTGTGAACCACACTTGTTCTATTTGCTTATTTTTTCCTCTACTGTTACTGATTTTCACATACAAATTGTTTTGCTAGTTTTGTAGTATATTTAAAATTTTTTTAATGTTTATTTATTTTTTTTGAGAGAGACAGTATGAGTGGGGGAGGGACAGAGAGAGAGGGAGACACAGAAACCAAAGCAGCTCCCAGCTCCGAGCTGTCAGCACAGAGCCCGATGCAGGGCTTGAACCCACAAGATCATGACCTGAGCCCAAGTCAGATGGTTAACTGACTGAGCCCCCCAGGCGCCTCTGTAGCACATTCTTAAGTGTAAAACAGAGCAGTGTTAATAAGAAAGAGGCTAACCACTAAAAAAAATTAGAGTCCATTAACCTTGAGAAGATACTTTCTGGTAACTTGGTTTAACTATAATCTTTCAATTCCTGGCTAATCTATATTTCTTCTGCTAGCTACCTAACTCCCCATAAACGATAGCCCAGCAACACATATGCATGAACCCACAATTGTGAAGGAAGACTGCAACTGCATGGACGTGTGGACAAGGTGCTCACTTTTCAAAGTCCCATAAGTAAATTAACTTGACATGTTTCAGTATAATGTGGCTTATGATTTTTTTTTCAGTTTGAATTAAGACTTTTATAATTACAGTTCAGACCTTTGCCAGGTGTAGTGATTTGACTAGTTGGGGAAATGTTAAAGAGATAAAATAATTATTCTGCATTTCTGTTTTTAATAAGGAGTACATTTTGTGTTTTTCTTTTCTTTCTTTCTTTCTTTCTTTCTTTCTTTCTTTCTTTCTTTCTCTCTCTCTTTCTCTCTCTCTCTCTCTCTTTCTCTCTCTCTCTCTCTCTCTCTCTCTCTCTCACTCTCTCTTTCTTTCTAAACTGAATAGAAATAGAAAGCAGGCCTTTTGTTTTGGCCTTGCACTGTATGTAAAGGGAAACAGATTATTTTGTATTAAAATTGCATAATGGAAAAAGTCAAGAGAACAGATTATTTTGTAGTAAAGGTAAGATCATGGAAAAGAGGAGAGCATTACTACTGCTGTTGAATTTTGTAGTACTGTGGTGAAAGGAATGAGAGGAAGGTGGGTCAGTAATAATTACAGTTAAAATGATCAGAAAAATTCTGTAATTTTGCCTCCAAAGAACTGGGTGTGTAGAATGAGACTGCTTGATAAGAGAGTCTGTTCTCTTTGCCACAGATTGTCTAGCTTCAATACAAACCCAAGTGCCCGTTGGGTCTCAAGGAGATGGCACGGAGCCTGGGCTAGAGAAACCTTTGTGTACCAAGTATTCATAGTAGTCATCTCCCCACCACCCCCCTTCTTTCTCTCTCTCTTTTTGGGCAGATGTTATTTTTGCCACATTTGCTATTTTAACCTGTCAGTTAAAAAATAATTACTATGTCAGTATGGCTGGCGGCTCATATAGGAAAAATATGCTGTCTCTTAATCAAAGGTGATTACAGTTTTTTCCTGTCTATAAATGTGCTTGTTGTGTAACGAGAATGCATTAGTCTCAGCCTGATGTACGAAATGAAAGGCAGCAAGAAGCAGCACCATTGTCATCACTCCAGGCGTGTCTAATGAATCGTGTTTCCATGTTCTCTCGGTCACGCCGAAGAGTGCCCTCAGCCAGGGCTAAGCCTCCTGTAAAATGCTCTTTAAGATTATTGTAGCAAGAACAGAAATGCTGGATGAGTGGGGGTGGGGAGAGAAAGCCAACCAGACAGCTGCATTTCAAACAGTTACAGCTGCAGGGATTACTCACTGTAATAGCGGTGACAGACAACTGTTTGCGCTTTAGTGTAAAAGGCAATTTAGGGACTTGCCCTGTCAGAATTTTAGTAGTAATGTGTGTGTGTGTGTGTGCGCACGCGTGCGCGTGTGTGTGTTTGTAAGTTTATTAAATGTTTATTTTGTAGTATTAATGATTTGAATATAAATGAAGTGTATATCTAGATTTCTTACTCAAAATTTAATTTTATCTTGTGGTGCTTCCTCTTCTCAGAATGTTGATCTTTCTTGTAATTTCTGAGCATGTAGCTTTTTTAAAGGCATGTCACTGTTTAGTAAATAATAGTAGCCTTATTTTTTAAAAAAACCTATTTCAAACCTAAAGTGGTAAAGAAGATAATCCAGCAGCCAAACAGAACTTAATTTTGGTGGCTTCCCTTGTAGGCCTTTGTTTATGTGTATTATATAACAAAATTCAGAGCATATTGTTAGCTTAAAAGGGAAAAAACCGTGAGAATTATTTTTTTAAAAATCTCTGATAGGAGTAGCAAATAGGGCCAAGATGGTTCTTAGGAGTCAGTAACAGCGATTGTGTAAGATTTTTCCTCCCACCGTGTGGCTATTAAAGAAACATTGCAGCCTGACTGTTTTCTGTAGCAATTGTCTTTTGAAGGTCTTGTTCAGTTTATCTAGAAATTTAGTTTTATGGTCTCCTTCAATTTAAAGTTTAGTGGCTTTACATGGAGTCCTGTGATCCATTGAAATGCTAACTTGGGTCATGTCTCAACTGCTACAATGCTGTGTAGAAACCATCATTAAAATTCTGGTTATCCTGCAACTGGCAGAGAACTCCTGCTGTGAGAGATGCCTTAGTAAAACATTACACTATTAACATTTTGAGTCACAGATGGTAGCTACACTTGTGGTGAACATAGCATGACACAGAGACATTGAATCACTATGTTGTACCCTTGAAACTAATGTAACATTGTGTGTCAACTATACTCAAATTTTAAAAACTTAGAGAAAAATTTGAATCACAACTGTGCTTCTGTCTTTTGAATATTCTCAATATTTGTAATCATTTAAGTTACAAATAGGTCAAAACAGATGGAACGTTTGGATGCATGTCTTCTGTCCCTAATTCTTATTTAGTTGATGAAATGGACTTTGGGGAAAGTTAAAATCCATTTTCAATATAGATTTGTTAAGTGATACCAAATATTCTACACCCATGAGCAATTTAAGGAAATTAGAGCTCTAAGTATGTTGAATTTGATATAAGTAATAAGTCCATTTAGTTATTAATGACTTTAAATATGGATTTTACAAGGCAATCGATAGCAGCAGAACTGTGATCAATCCTGTTGTATGTAATTGGATTTTTTATGGGTATAATGCTATATTTCAGAGTTAATGTAGCATTATGTTGCTTTGTTACTCAAATTTTTGGTAAGTCAATTTTCAGAAAGCAGATACTTCAGAATTGTCTATTTACCTCTAAAGCGTTTCATTTGATGCAACCCATAAAATTAAATTGATAAATTTTTCATTATGATATCCACTTAGTGTAATTCTTAGGAGATTTAACAACTTAAAGCAGTTAAAAAAATAAAGCAGTTTAAAAAAACTAGTATACTTTGTAAATAGCAGATAAAGGTTGAAAACAAAGGCAGTGGGCCAATTATAAATCCTGCATTCAGAGCTGTGCTATCTTTAGCATTTGTCACTGAAATCTAACTGGGAAGTAATCTCCTTGTTTCATGTGCCTTGCTTTAATCTATTTGTATTTCTGGAGTTTGGAGCAAAATTTGATTTTCAGTAATTTTAATGGCTGACTAAGGAGTGCCATCCCTGAAAGTGCCCCTCCCCCCTCCAGTATTTGCAGTGGCCAATGTGGTTAGTGAACTCAATGTTCTGGATAATAGGTTTCATTAGTTTTGATGCCTGAGGTAAAAAAGCAGTAGGTGGGAGTAAGAAGTGTTTTTGATGTCTAGACGTTCATTTCAGCTGTTGCTGCAATATGATACATTAAAAGGAAATATGTATCATAGCTCAGAGGAAATATGTATTCTTTGAAAGTAATTCTACTTTTAAACTGTGTAAGGCAGGGTGACCTAAATTCTAAAAGCATGAGCTTGAATTTCTTCAAGGTTTCACAATCTTTATGCTCCTCCCTACCCGATTCCATTCTCCCTCCTCCCACTTTTCCCCCTTCAAGTAAAGTATGTCAGTTTCATTTGTTGAATTGGAAGGGGTATCTTTCCAAGATCTCTGCTGGGAAACACAAAATCATTGAAGTATATGCTGCTTTGATATTTTGCCATATTGACTTTTTTCCTGAACCTTTTATATGGTTTTTCTTTCAGAGAAGCTTATTAATTCTGCAAGGAGCCATGTTTCTCAAAGTGGAAAGAAGTTATATTACAGTTTGTAAGGATTTTGAAAAATTATTTGGGCACTAAGTAGTAATTACTACTATTTAAATTTTCCTTTCTAAAACACTGTTTCCTGCTCAAAGAAAAACATTTATATAATATATAATAACTTTCACAGTTTAAATATTTGATTATGAGGATTACTCTATTAAAAATGTTGAATAACAGCAATTTAAACAAATTCTGATTATAGCATTTACAACTTAAGTGAGATAACTTTAGTGCCAAAATAATTTTTCTTTGTAGACAGGCAGCTGCAGTAAACTTAGTTTTATTTTTCAGTTTTAGCTTTGCTATAATAGACCACAAAACAACAGGAGAATGTTTTAACTTAGGAATTCATTGTTTTGTTTGAATCTTGCCACTCATTTATTGTGTATGTATTTAGGTCTTTTGGTGCTTGCTTTTCTGAGACTAACAAAGTTTTAGAAAAATTCTTCCATTACATGTAAGTAGATTTATAAATAATTGTCCATAGAGAGAGCCTTTTTAGAAATATTTTAAAATGTTTATTTATTTTTGAGAGAAGTGAGCGAGCTGCTTCTCCCTGTGGGTGGGGGCGGGGCAGAAACAGGAGAGAGAATCACAGTCAGGCTCGGTGCTGTCAGCAAGGCCAGGCCAGTTCAGGGCTCCATCACTGGAACCTGAGATCATGACCTGTGCTGAAATCAAAGAGTGGGATGCTTAACCATTTATCCGACTGAGCTACCCAGGCACTCTGTTACTTTATGTTCTGAAAGAATTAATTCTCATTTAAATGTAAACTGGAAAGAGCAAAAGAATTAGGACAGTTTTGTTTTTGTTTTAAATTGTGAAGATGGAGACAGGATACCCTAGGGAAGTTGTTGTTTTCATAACGATGGGGTCCAACACCCATAGGCCTTCTTATAAATTTCTTGGTGGTTGCTTTTCTTCTCAGTCCACCTTGGAAGGGAGATAGAGAATCAGGTAGTGAACGAATCTCCTGTCATTTATCAAAACTTAATTTAGAGTTAAGTAGTGTTTGGCCTCTCTCCTCCCACAGCCCCACTCAGTACTTTCTGAAGAATCTAAATATCCAGCAAATAGAGTGTTGGTTTAAATTTCACCTTGAGAGGCAGTATCAGGAAAAAAAAACTAGTGTAAAAAGCTAAAATGTGATATTCTCTGATTTTATTATAGAGCTGTGTAAATAGATTGCAGAAACAATTTCAGTTTTTTTAACTTTTGGAAAAATTTCTTGCAACTGTATAAGAAAATGTTAGTTTAAGATGTAAATTATGGATCCAAAGGGAAATTTTACTTCCATGTTGAAGTTTGTCTCTGTAGCCAGCATTAAGAACAAAAGAGGGGACTCTTTGCAGATGACACAATACTCTAGGTGGAAAACCCAAAAGACTCCTCCAAAAACCTGCTAGAGCTGATACATGAATTCAGCAAAGTCGCAGGATATAATATGAACGTACAGAAATTGGTTACATTTCTATACACCAATAGTGAAGCAGTAGAAGGAGAAATCAAGGAATCGATCCTATTTGCAATTGCAACAAAACCTATAAAATACCTAGGAATAAACCTACCCAAAGAGGTGAAAGATCTGTATGCTGAAAACTATAGAAAGCTTATGAAAGAAACTGAAAAAGACCCAAAGAAAGGGAAAAACATTCCATACTCATGGAGTGGAAGAACAGACATCATTAAAATGTCTATACTCCCCAAGGCAATCTACATAGTCAGTGCAATCCCTATGAAATAACACCAAATAACAGCAATCCCTATGAAATAACACCAATAGCTCTTCACAGAGCTAGAACAAACAATCCTAAAACTTGTACAGAACCGGAAAAGACCCCGAATAAACAAAACAATCCTGAAAAAGAAAACCAAAGCTGGAGGCATCACAATTCTGGGCTTCAAGCTGTATTACAAAGCTGTAATCATCAAGACAGTATGGTACTGGCAGAAGAACAGATACATAGATCAATGGAACAGAACAGAGAACCCAGAAATGGAGCCACAGATGTGTGGCCAAGTAATCTTTCACAAAGCAAGTGGTGTTGGGAAAATTGGACAGTGACATGCGGAAGAATGAACCTGAATCACTTTCTTACACCATACACAAAAATAAACTCAAAGTGGATGAAAGACCTAAACATAAGACAGGAAGCCATCGAAATTGTAGAAGAAAAAACCAGCAACAACATCTTTGACCTTAAACCGTAGCAAGTTTTTACTCAACATGTTTCCAGAGACAAGAGAAATAAAAGCAAAAATGATCTATTTTACCTCATCCTGATAAAAAGCTTCTGCACAGTGAAGGAAACAATCAGCAAAACTAAAAGGCAACTGGCAGAATGGGAGAAAATCTTTGCAAATGACATATCTGATAAAGGGTTAGCATCCAACATCTATAAAGAACTTATCAAACTCAACACCCCCCCCCCAAAAAAAAAAATCCCCAGAGAATCCAGTGAAATGGGCAAAAGACACAATTAGACACTTTTCCAAAGAAGACATCCAGATGGCTAACAGACACATGAAAAGATGCTCAACGTCACTTATCGTCAGGGAAACACAAATCAAAGCCACACTGAGATACCACCACCTCACATTGGTCAGAATGGCTAAATTAACAACTTAGTCAACAACAGATGTTGGCAAGGATGCAAAGAAAGAATGGCCCCTAACAGGCCTTTTCCACTGCTGGTGGGAATGCAAAGTGGTGCAGCCACTCTGGAAAACAGTGTGGAGGCCCTCAAAAAATTGAAAATAGAACTACCCCACAACCCTGCAATTGCACGACTAAGTATTTATCCAAAGGATGCGGGAGTGCTGATTGGAAGGGGCACACGCCCACCTAGTGCTTAAAGCAACACTATCGACAGTAGCCAAAGTATGGAAAGAGCCCAAATGTCAATCGACTGATGAATGGATAAAGATGTGTATATCTTCAATGAAATACTACTCGGCAGTGAAAAAGAATGAAACCTTGCTGTTTTTAACGACATGGATGGAACTAGAATGTATTATGTTAGGCGAAATAAGTCAGAGAAAGACAAATATATGGTTTCACTCATATGTGGAATTTAAGATACAAAACAGATGAACATAAGGGAAGGGAAGCAAAAATAATATAAAAAGAGAGAGAGATAAACCATAAGAGACTTAAATGCAGAGAAAACAAACTGAGGGTTGCTGGAGGGATGTTGGATGGGGGGGAAGGGCTGAAGGGGTAAGGGGCATTCAGGAGGACAGTTCTTTGGGATGAACACTGGGTGTTCTGTGTAGTTGATAAAACACTAAATTCTATTCCTGAAATTTAAAAAATTACTAACCCTATGGAGAAGTGTGGTATAGTGGAAAGAGCATGGATGTTAGTCACAAAACTTGGATTTGAATCCCATCTTTACCGCTAATCCTCTTAAATCGGTATAAGGAGATTTTAGATTGAAGCTAAATCTAATGAAATTTGAAAGGTATGTGCACATTCAATATTAGGTCAACTGAACACTAGTTTATGAATATCTGTTATGTCCTAGTTACTGCAGCTATGCAAATAAATTGCTTGCCCATGTGGAGTTTAATTAATGGGATAATTTGTATATTTCCTATTTATAAAACGAGATCTAAAATAATTTGATTCTGTCAGCTTCCTTTTTAAAAAAAAAAATATATATATTTATTTTTGAGTGATAGAGCACCAGTGAAGGTGGGGCAGAGAGAGAGGGAGACCCAGAATCTGAAGCAGGCTCCGGGCTGTGAATTGTCAGCACAAAGTCTGTCTTGGGGCTTGAACTCACAAATCACGAGTTTATGACTTGATCTGAAGTCGGCTGCTTAACCGACTGAGCCACCCAGATGGCCATCCTTTTAGCTTGTTAATATAGCTACATTTGACTCTAGATTCTTGAATTTGTTAGTTGTGTGACCTTGGGCAAGTTTAAGATTTTTAAGCCTTGGGGTGCCTGTCTCATAATGTTGTGGTAGAAACATTCTCTCTGCCACCCATTTACATATAGTGCTTGATTCAAAGCTTGGCAAATAGAGTAAAGCCTTGACTATAAGTTATTTATCTTGTTCTTTTAAAATAGAAGACTTTTTAGTATGTGATAGCTGTACTACAATGGATTCAAAGTAGTTGTTGCCTTACAGTGATTTTCAAAGTCTGTATTAGCTTTTGGAGTGCATTCCTAATTTCTAGCATGGCCCTTGAGGCATAACACAGCCAAGAACTATGGGCCAGTGTGTGTTGGCCAAATATCTATTAGATTCCAAAAATAATATTCTAGATTTAACTTATGTTGGCATTTTAGAGACTCATTGAAACGTACATTGGTGTATTTCTGGAGATCTTGTGTGTGAAGTAGAAAAGAGAGTTTGGTCTGGCTTTTGTTCCTCTGTACAAGTATATTTGCTGTATCTAAACAGTAAATTAACATACCACTAGCAAAATAATGTGCTATCCTTAAATGTATAGCCTGACATTGATATCAAAGAGGGATAATCTTTGATTACAGTTGTTGACTTCCAATAAATTCTTGTCTGCTCTTGAATCTTTAATATGTAAGATAAAATGTAGATGTTCATATGAAGTCCAGACACTAAGCCCTTTTTAATTACCTTTACTGACTTATATTTTAAAATATCCTGGTAAATTATAGGATAATCTATAATTTTCTGTTGTTTATTTACGTAGGCTCCATACTCACTGTGGGACTTGAACTCACAGCCTTGAGATTAAGAGTTGTGTGTTCTACCAACTCAGCCAGCAATGCACCCCATAATTTTCTGTGGCTTCTTGTTTTTAGTATACTTTCTTTAAACAAGAGCTTAATGTAGTATGACTTGTGTTACTTTGTATTACTACTTTCTTCTCTGTGTTCTGTTAAATCTGTGCCTAAATTTATATAATATATATAGTACTATATATTTATTGAATATATTTATGTATATAATATAAAATAAAACTTATTTTATTTATTATTTATTTATATTTATTTTATAATAATATATTTGTATCATAAAAATAGTTATTTATATAATATAAAATATATTTATATTATAGTTATACAGTAAGATATGAGAATTACCATATAAAAGTAGTATTAATAAAGGTATTTTTGAAAATTTTCAGTATTTAAAAATCTAAAAAAAATTTTTTAATGTTTATTTCTCTGAGAGAGAGAGAGAGAGCATGTGTGCAAGCGAGCCAGCAAGCATGAGCGGGGGAGGGGCAGAGAAAGAGGGAGACCCAGAATCCAAAGCAGGCTCCAGGGTGGAGCTGTCAGCACACAGCCCAATTCAGGGCTTGAACCCATGAATCATGAGATCATGACCCGAGTTATCAGAAACTTAACTGACTTAGCCACCCAGGCACCCCAGGTTAAGTTTTCTAAATGGCATGAGCTAGGGTTTGAGGTACTTTGGGGGCGGGGGGGAGCAGGGCGGGTGGGGCATAGGGATATTCGTTTATTTCAGCACCATTTGTTGAAAAGATGGTCCTTTCTCAACTGAATTGCCTTTGCATCTTTTTTGGAAGTTAATTGGCAATATACTTGTGGTCTATTTCTGGACTCTGTTCTGTTGATCTATGTATCTGTCCTTTCTCTAGTACCACACTATCTTGTCAGTTCTAAATCTTTTAGTGAATCCAGAAATCTGGTGGTGTAAGTCTCCCAACTATATCTTTCTTTTACCACATTACTTTGGTTATTTTAGTTCCTTTGCTTTGTCATAGAAACGTGTAGACTTGGCTTCTCCTTGTGTAAGAAGTCCTGCAGAGATTTTTGATTGGAATTGAGTTGACTCTATCCATAGATTTGTCTTAGAGGAATTAGTAACAATAGTAACTTTTCCAGTCTGTGATCAATATATACCTCTGCTTTTTTTTATGTCTTTTTTATTTCTTTTATCAGTATTATAGTTTTTAGCTTATTGATCTTGCACATAATTTGTAAGTTTTATATCCAAGGGTTTCATGAGTTTTGGAGCTATTGTAAACTATAATTGAAAATGTAATTTCGTATTCATTAAAGTATATAGAAATATGATTTTTAAAATCTCTGTTGACCCTAGTATTCTGTGAACTAGCTAAATTCAGTTTTAGATCTAGAAACTATTTTGTTGTTGTTGCTGCTGATTCTGTAGGATTTTCTAAGAGTTATATCATCTATGAATAGAGATATTTTATTTCTTCTATTTCAGTTAGTATGATTGGAATTTTTTTACCTTGCCTTGTTGTATCGGTTTACACCTCCTCTAAAATTGGAATAAGAGTGGTGACAGCCGACAACCTTGCATTGTTCTTGATATTAGGGGGGAAATATTCAGTCTTTTAACATTAAGTATGATGTTAGTTATAGGTTTTTTGTGATTGTTCTTTTAAGAATTTTTTTCAAAGGAAAAAAATTAGTTCTATAGTCTGTTTTAAAATTGTTGAAATCACAATAAAATTATAATGATTTCTTACCATTCACTGTGGTGTAGTTGGCATTGCTCAAACTTGTTTAGTATTCCACCTTCCATGATTAGAGAGCTATAACACGTAAACATTTCAGTTAAAGTATTTCAGGACTATTTAAGGAAGAAACAGAGTTACAGTTCTTGTCTGAAAACTTTCACATATTCTGTTAAGGTAAAGTAGCATCAACATTCAAAAACGCTATCATGATGAGGCAGTGAGAATAGAATATGAAGTATTCTATATGATCTCTAGCTGTTTTTTTCAGTTAGTTAATGGCATGTTCAAAAACAGGAGATAGCTGTTAATAGATTAAGGAGAATTAAGGGATATAATGTGAAAGGCAGGTTATAGACCTTGCTTAGATTCTGATTCAGTGTATACCAAAGTACGTTCTTATCTTTAAAGTATATCAAGAAAACCAAAAGAAAGCAGGGTGGGTGAAGCAGATGACACAATGTTGATAATTGGTTTAGGAATTAATTGGGCCCATTAAAGTGTATTTGAAGATTTTAATTAATATATATTTTTCAAAACAATGTTTGGAATAGCTGTCACCAACTTGGAAGAAAATCTTGGAAAAAAGATGCGATTCTTTCACAAATGCTCCATCACCAACACTTCATGACACAAAAGACTATTGTATAGAAACACACTGACTGACACTAGTGACTGATTGAAATGTGATTCAGAAGAGTTACACTTTGAATGCTGATGAAGTATTAGGATTAAGTATTTATTTTGAGAGAGAGAGGCAAAAAGTAAGAGAGAATGAAAAATATTTCACGCAGGCTCCATGCTTTAAGCACGAAGCCCAACATAGGGCTCAATCCCACAAACTTTGAGATCGTGACCTGAGTAGATATCGAGAGTTGGATACCCAACCGACTGAGCCACTCAGGTGCCCCAAGTTTTAAGAATTTATAACCTTTTTTCCTTTTTTCCTTGGCTTACATTATGTTTTATGTATGTACAGTAATGATATTCAAAAAAAAGTCAGTAAATTTAAAGGATATCTTTAAATAATTGCAAGTTAAGAATCTTAAGCCATAAGAGCCATGTTATAGTTTAATTTGCAGCTTACCCCACCCCACTTCCTCCAGTGATATATAAAGTAATGGTGCATCTTAAAATTGATGGTGTCAGGGTGGGTGTCTGGGTGGCTCAGTCAGTTAAGTGTCCGACTTTGGCTTTGGTCATGATCTTGCAGTTCATGGGTTTGAGCCCTGCATTGGGCTCTGTGCTGACATCACGGAGCCTGGAGCTGCTTCAGATTCTGTGACTTCCTCTCTCTGCCTCAACTCTGCTCACACTCTGTCCCTCTCAAAAATAAATAAACATCAAAAACAAATTGATGATGTCTTAGAATCAATGAGACACATAAGGAAGGCAAAGCAAATGAATATGTTTTTTTTTTATTATATTGAAATGTTAGCTCTCTTTCTCACCTAGGAAAAGCTCTACCCATGTAGATACATGTAAGATACATGTAAGATACATGTAAAGATAGAACCCACTTTAAGACGATTGTAGAAAGCTTTTGGTTGTTTTGTCTTGAACAGAAGTAGTGTGTTGCTAGCAGAACGTTCATTTATTTGCTGTACTTTATTTCCATTTCTCTAGTGATAAATAATAAAATGTTTCTGATAGAGGTTGCTTTGGGAAAATTTGGTAAATCATGTTTAGCCGCCTAGGGAAATAAAAACCTATCTGACATACCAAGAAAAAAAAACAGTTTTATAATTTTAAAAAAAGAGTCCTATCGATGAAACTCATGACTGTAAATACACTTTTTCTAATTCTGTGTGATTGGAGGATATGGAGACGGATTTTGAGATGTCTGTTGGTGTGGTAAAAGCATTACAAATGCATGTGGATTTAACATATGTTTTAATTCTCTGTCAAAATTTTCTCTGGTCAGTGCTTTTGTCAAGATAACGAGAGAGAAAATTTTCTTCTGCAAATATGGTTTCCATCCTTCCAATTTTTTGCTATCTTGAACTGAACTAATTTAAAAGGAAATTAGCTGTCTTCTCTAGGGCGTTTTATATCCTTTTATATAAGAAAAGAATGTTAGGAATGCACGGGGCATTGTTAGTCTGTTGGGTTCTCTTGGTGTTAGAGTTACTTGGGGCTTAGTGTTACATAATATATTTCAAAGGCAGATACAGTATTTCCCCACATGTCCAACATTAATGAAATTATGAGTTTAGGAAATAGATTTGATCTTATATTAAGATTTAATTTCCTGGCATTTTACCTAAAGTCATGTCCTTAAAATCCCATTAAGATACTGCCTTTAGAACATTTAAAGAAAGAAAAAAATAAAAACATTAAAAAAAATTTGAATGATTTGAATGATTTTAAATTTTGGAAAATTCAGGTTGGAACGACCTTTATTGGAGAGGAGTTGTACCATGCTTATATTTCAAAGACTATAAAATTGAAACATGTTATTTCCTTCTGTACATAGGTATTTTATGACTTTGGGCAAGTTTTTAACTTCCTTTCTGTGTTTCAGTGTGAGATAATTTATTTAAATGAATTTATTAACTTTGCTTTAGAAAAATGTTTTAAAAGTTTATTTTTATTTGGATGCCCTTCTTACTGGTTTAATTTTTTATTTTGTTTTGCTCTTTTCAGTTGTGGAAGAAGGACTCTGGGAAAATGGTCTTTCCTATGAATGTCGGACACTGCTCTTCAAAGCCATCCACAATCTGTTAGAAAGGTAAGAGAAGGGACAGCGTCACAGCTGCTTGAGACACCCACGTGCAGTGCTGGGTATTCATAGGTTTTCCTGTCAAGTCTCTGACTGCTTTAGTGTACAATTTTATAAAGATAAAATTATATAAATCTCATTTCTTTTATATTGACATAATTGCAACCTTAGAGAAGTTCCAGGAATAGCACAAAGAACTTCATATATGCTTTTGCATGGATTGACCAGTAGTTTCATCCAGTTTGCTTTATAGTTTGTGCAATTGCTTGCTCTCTTACTCCTGATGCATGTGTGTATTTTAAGTGTATTTCCTGAAGCACTCGATAGTCATATGCACACTTGAAATTGTTCTCTCTTTAACTCCTAAGTGTTTATGTGTACCTTTCCTAAAGGAACGATATCCTCTCATTTAAGCACTGTACAGTCATGAAAATTAGGAAATCTAACATTGATAAAATGCCATTATTTAATCTGTAATTTAACTTGGACGTTATCACTGGCCCAGTTTTGTCTCTGATTTCTTAAGTCGCCTCCTCCCAAGATCCAGTGCATGATCATACATTTTAGTTTTTATGTCTCTTTTAATCTGGATGTGTTCTTTAGCCTTTCTTTTTCTTTCTTGACATTGACGTTTTGAATGAGTTCAGGTTATATATTTTATATAATGTCCCTCAATTTGAGATAGTTTCTTCATGATTATATTTAGGTTATGCATTTTGTAAGTGATAGTGTAGAAATGATGTTGTGTCCCCAGTATATCAAAGCAAAAGGCCTGTGATTTCAAGGTCAGTGATATTAATGTTGTTGATCAACTTGTTTGAGGTGCTGTTCTGTCAGATTTCTATACTGTGTATTAGTAAGTACTTGTTAACTACGATCTTTGTTAATTCTGTAATAAGTAATTTGTGGCCTCATAAGATGAGATTGTGTAATTATCCTGTTATCACATTTGATCTTGTGTTTTATCTTCTGTTGTCTAAACTGGTTAGTACTCTTATGGCTGTAGTGTTAATTCAAATGCCACCATTCCTTGTACTTTTATTATTTGTCATTCTTTTGTAAGGAAGAGCTTTTCATTTTCTCATATGTACTTGTGTTCATATGTTTTTATCACCCTTTTTAGCTATATGAATTTGGAGGAATGGATTTCTATTTTATTCCATGGATTAGAATTCATTACAGGCATCGTTTATTTAGTTGTTTAAGTTCTTCCAGATTGGCCAGGGGGAAAGCCCCTTCAAGATGGCTTCTGTGGCTTTTTGACCTGTCGTCATCGTTTGAGCACCTCCTTACTTTACAGCATACCAGTATGTTCTGGGCTTGGGATATTGTTTCAAGGGGAAAAATTGGTGACAGAATGGGTTAATTAAGAACTTCTGTAGGAAGACTTTTTCATTTCTCCTCCTGAGTCTTTATGTAGTACTTTCAGTTGTTCTGGGACTATTCAGTTCCTTATCCAAGCTGCTGGTTAGGGTAGTGTCACCACAGTGTCAGTGCTTAGGGTACCTAAGCCATGGTCCATAACTTGTCACCATTCAGGTTATCAGAAAGGTCTTTCCCACCAAATTTATCTCCTTTTCATTCTGAACTTTAGTTCCTACCTCTGTACTTTGGAGTGGGCCTAGAGGCCAGCCATCTGGTAGTAAGTATATTTTTTGAAGCATTGATTTAAAAAATTTTTTTAAGTGTTTTATTTATTTTTGAGAGAGAGAGAGAGAGAGACAGACAGACAGCATGACAGAGGAGGGTCAAAGAGAGAGGGAGATACAGAATCTGAAGCAGGCTCCAGCTGGATGTCAGCACAGAGCCCAACGCGGGGCTCGAACCCACGAACCGTGAGTTCATGACCTAAGCTGAAGTCGGACACTTAACCGACTGAGCCACCCAGGCGCCCCTGAAACATTGATTTTTGAGAGTTGAGTACTCTTAAATAATTAAAATAATTGGTAATTTTCTCTCCCAATGCAAAACAAAACAAAAAAACGCACAGAGTCCCTTCAGGAAAATGTGGAAACTTTACTGTTTCTGTCATTTCTGCCATAATGAAGCTCTTACTGTGTGTATTATAATTAATGCCCCTTTGAACACAGTCTTTTAAATATACGTTTTTAATGTATAGGGAGCAAAATACATACTTTTAAAAAAGAATTGGGCTCAGGGGGCACCTGAGTGGCTCAGTCTGTTAAGCATCCGACTTTGGCTCGGGTCATGATCTTGATTTCATGAGTTTGAGCCCCACGTCGGGATCTGTGCTGACCACCCAGAGCCTGGAGCCTGCTTCGGATTCTGTGTCTCCCTCTCTCTCTTCCCCTTCCTGGCACTTCATTGCACTCGCCCGCTCTCTGTCTCTCTGTCTCTCAAAAGTAAATAAACATTTCTAAAAAATTAAAAAAAAATAAAAAGAATAGCTCACTCTTTTTTTAATGTCCTAATTTAGTTGTTGTTATTATTATTATTATTTTTAGAAAATATTAATCTGTGGTTCAATCGTATTTTCTCAGTCTTCTGTGTTTTAAATGGTTGGGAGAAAATGAGAAGAACAGAAAAATTGGGAGAGAAGAGAAATGCAGATAATTCATTTATTCTTGCTCATGAATTCCAAATTTGTGATAAAAATTGAACTCCAGGTCAAGCTAAATTATTATTTGATAGGAAAGTTCATTGCAACATACTGCATACAATAAAGCTTGGGATAGTTCTAAAGACCTTTGGGTGAGACCTTGGTTTGGTTTCACAGTCTGTTACTTGGGCAGCTGCCCTAACCTCACTAAGCCTTAGTAAACAGCCTTTAAATTAAGTACATGATACTGTGCACCTTGAATTTTTGTTAGATGATGTATATGGTGTATGCCACATAATACTTGGTTTATTGTTACCGTTCAGTAATTGGGAATTCCTTTCCCTGTAGGTCTGTTATTTTGCATATTTTGATATGAATCCTCTTGTAAGACTTTATTTTGAAATAAAAGTATTTCTTTTAGAAAATAATTAGTAATGAAGCTGTTTAGCTCCCTTTCTACAACTAGAATGGACAAGTTGCGTTTTTTTCCCCAAAAATTTGTTATAATTCTTTTATCTTTCAAAATAATGTCCTCTTTTCACCAAACTTTAAGTAACTGTTGTATGAGTGAGAATTACCCTGTTCATGAGGGAGGAAGCATTTTAAAGTTTTTTTTTTTTTAATATTTTTTTATTTATTTCTAGGAGAGAGAGAGAGAGAGACAGCGTGAGCAGGGGAGGGTCAGAGAGAGAGGGAGTCACAGACTCTGAAACAGGCTCCAGGCTCTGAGCTGGCAGTCAGCACAGAGCCCGACGCGGGGCTCGAACCCACAAACCGCGAGACCATGACCCAAGCGAAAGTCGGACGCTTAACCGACTAAGCCACCCAGGCGCCCCGGGAGGAAGCATTTTAAATGGTTTTTTAGCTCTCCTTTATCCAGTGTCAGCAGAATCTGGGTTTGCTTACACATGCTGGCCCTTTTGTTCGTCCCTCACTGAGACCATTTACTTTAACTTACTTATCTCTTTACAACCTAAATGTATGGAAATGCAGTTTTACTATCTTATTTCTGGCAGTTTTCTGTCATGTCTTTCCACTTCTATTCAGATAAAGATGGACTGGGTTTCCCAGTGTGAATGTTTTGAGTTTCTAGCATGAAAGCCAGAATTGACGTTATTGAGGTAGATCATCAAGGAATGTATCACCTGTAGGGTGTTTGTGCTTCCCAAACTAATTTTTTCTTGGTTTGCATGTTAACAGAGCTTGCACTAGTAATTTACTATTTCTTGCTTTTTGTATTTTTAAGTGTACTGATTTGTTTAATTAAAAAAGAATTCCATTAACTACCTTGAGAAGAAGGTCTTACAGCTAAGTAAGAGTCATACAGATTGATTTTTTTTCCCCAAAAGGCAGCAGTTGGCTCATTTATACAGAATGAGTTTCTGCAGTAATTATTAAAAATAATTTCACTGCAGAAATTAAGGTAACATTGTAAACTTCACATATAATAAGATAGTTTCATTTTAATTGCTATTGATTGGTGCTGAGGTAATACTGTATTGACGCTGTGTAGAATATTTTAAATTCTAAGGTGATATGACTTCATATATCTTATCTTCCAATTACTCCTTCCTCCTGTAGCTCTGCAGTGTTTGCACACACTGCATCATATGTGTCTAGCTAGTGTCATCTGTTTATTAAAAAAAAAAAAAAAGAACAACAAACTTCACCGTTGCTTACTCAAGAGCATTTTCCTTCAAGGTGTCAGATAGAAGCTAACATATTTGGCTCTAATAGTATATGTCTTTGCAGGGACATACATTGCTCTAAGTCCATTTTTTCATTGCCTTCAGAGATGGAAGATATTTTGTATCTCTGTTCTGCCACATTACTTAATACATGATGTGGGCATATGACAAGCTTGTAGACAGCCCTTGTTCTTTACCTGTAAAATGGCGAAGGATTGTTTTCCTCAGCATAGTACTTTTCTCATTATAAGAGCTCAATAAATGGCTAACTGTTGTTAATATTAGCAAATAGAATGATCAGTACTACTGTTTTCAGTGTTGGACACAGCATTAAAAGTCTGTTTGGCTGATTGCTCAGATAATTCTAGAAACCATTCTATAATATCCTTTTTATGTGGTTATCCATCCTTTCCTTGAAAACTAGTTATGTGAGCCCAGCTTTCCAAAGGAGTTCTTTTCATCTTCATAGAGATGTTAGAAAGTTCAGTTAGTTAGGTGCTAGAAAGTTCATTGTTAGAACATCTCCTGTGTTGAACAGAAATCTGTGTCCCTGTAATCATTGAGTAATCATTGAAAAAAATCTTATCTTTGAGGCTCATTTATAATTCATCCAATCCTACTTCCATGTGGTACCTTGTTTAATATGTTGGTACCCTGAGTTTTTTGTTTGTTGGTTTGGTTAATGGGTCTTATCTTATCTTATCAATATTATAATATTGGACATCACCTCCCCCCCCTTCCAGATATCCCTCTAGGTAGTCCCCTTCTCTTCATTTTGACTGCCATTGGCTTACTTTAAGATCGCATAAATGTTTTTATGAAATTTTGCAGTGGCCTCTTCCATAGACAGGTTAAGTTCAGTTATGGTGCAGTAGCAGAAAACCTGAAAGAGCTTACTGTCTTATATCAGTTGAAGTTTATTTCTTGTTTATATGCTTGCCCACTGTGAGTCGTTTACTGGGAGTACTCCTCATATCTGGTTCCCTCCGAGCAGGAATCCTGCGGATGGGACAGCCTGTCAGAGACTTTTGGGCTCCTGATTGCAAGCAAAGAGCAATGGCAAGATAGGGAACAGTCCATTGGAGCCTCTGTTTAGGAGGGGCATGCGCCGTTTCTGCTCACATTTCATTGGCTGAGAAATTTGCCACCAAGTTTAAAGTCAAATGAATGAGAAAATATTTATTATCCATCTGTAGGAGGTACCCAAGTCACATGGCCAAGCTTGATGTTAATGGGACAGCACATATTTGGCAAAAGGATACAGTCTTTTCAGAAAAAATACCATCTACCATACCTATTAATTGAAGTCTTCTTGCAATCTGTCCTCCAAACTGGTGTTGGTTCTGTTACTAAACTACAGATATGTTTCTAAAACACAATTATGCATGTATTTTATATGCATTTTTAAAAATCTTTGAGCCATATTGGCCTCTTTTGGTGTATTCTTAAGTTGTGATTTTTTTAGTCAGAATTTCAGTATCTGAAAGTGTTTGGGTCTTTGAAGCCATATAATTTTAGAGGATCCAGTCATGCATATTTTTTCTCTCCTAGGAGACAACAGTAAGTGTGCTTATTATTTTCCTAATGATCGATTATCCCTTTTTGGCAAAATACCCGGAATTAATTTTTTTTTTTTACTTATATAGAATCTCTGCTAATTTTCCTGTCCTTTTTGATAATGCCCTAGTTCAAATTCTTTTTCATCAGTCGTTGCAGTTTAGTGGGATTTTATTATGTATTGGCAATGAACTTCTCAAAGGGTATATTTTGTATTTCAAGTTTAGGTTGCCTCACACTCCTCACTAATGGAGAAAGACTTGTTGGCTGTGAAGATATTATGGAAAACTAGAACCTACAGTCTTTTCCAGTTTCTTCATTGGCATTTTTAATATTGCAGATTTAGTGGCTGTTACTCTTTTTAAAAAATTTTTTTAATGTTTTTTCTTTATTTCTGAGAGAGAGAGAGAGGCAGCATGAACTGTCAGGGGAGGGGAGGGTCAGAGAGAGAGGGAGATACAGAATCTGAAACAGGCTCCAGGCTCTGAGCTGGCTGTCAGCACAGGGCCCGACGTGGGGCTCGAACCCACCGTGAGATCATGACCTGAGCCGAAGTTGGACTCTTAACCAACTGAGCCACCCAGGTGCCCCTAGTGGCTGTTACTCTTACGTTATTGTAATTGGTATAGTTTTCATGGTGCACTATGTCCATCTTACCTGACTCTTTCTGAATGAGCTAAAACATGGGGTTGAAGAGCTGTTTAAAAAAAAAAAAAGCCAGGAAATGTGTACCATTCATCTCATACAGTTTTAGTACTACCTCAGTGATTTGCATCATATATGAGGCTTACAAAAATCAAATTTTTGTAGCTTTGTAGAAATGCTTAAAATGCCTGGCATAATGCTGTCAAATTGGCATCAAATGTGGTAGTATATATTACTTTAAATTGTCTTAAGTTTTTAGAATCAAACTCATAAACTGCATTTGATGGAAAGGTATTTTTTTCTTCTGAAGTGCAAATCGTTGCTTTGCACACAATAGATCACCTGGGTCTTTTGAAGCTGTTAAGCTCTCTCCTTTCCATACTTAGGCAGATTTATTTAATCTGTGAGTATTTGACATTTATAAAACATAATGTCCCTTCAGAGTAGTCCCCTGGTGCTGTTTTCCTAACGATGGCCAGCATAGTCACCCCAAGACAGTTTATAACACAGCTATAGAGTTGCCTTTGACTCAGGCTTTTTGGTTTACCAAGAGTTGGCATTTAGAGTGAAGATAGTCATTTGGAAAAGTACAGTAAAAATAACGTGAAGGAAGTTGTAATTATAATTATGATAGCAATAGCATTATATTTGTGTGTTAATAGTTTTCAGTGGCCTGTGGTATTGTGATTTAATAGAGGTGATCATCAGAGGGCACATGAGCACTGTCCTTCGATATGCTGCTTCTAAGTTTTCAAAATAAATATATTCATGAGAGCATGGTGTTAGGTACAGGCCTAGATGAAGAAATGCTGATAGAATTTTGCAACATTGAGAGTCCTTGGGTATATAATGTGATAACAGCAGGAAATGAGTAATCAATAAATTCCTATTTTATTGAGTTGCAGCAGTGTGCAGTTCTCTAAAGAAAGTAGGAAAATGAGTCTTTAGATCTAAGGGGCATATATTTTTAAAGGAAGAATCACTACAGGCATGACAGACACAAGTGAATAAAAGTACGTATCTGTTTGTAAATGTCTAGAGAGAAACATGTTCACCCTGAGACCAATCAGTTGATCTATTTAATATTTTTAGGACAGAGCATGGATTACGACTTTAAAAAAAAATTAAATTGTTTTTGTGGTTGGACGAATGGGACTGATTCAAACAAAAAGTTTGAAATCAGAAGGGAGGTTCTTTGGAACAGCATTAGAATGGGTGTTTGAGGTGTGGCGAGGCCTATAAATTGCCTAACCTTACAGAGATCTTGGAGATGATGGGAATGCTAGGGTTTGCTTGGCCAGATGAGCCAGCCACCCACTAGGACACAGTAGGAACCCGAAATAATGAAGATAGAAGGGAGCCATTAAAAAAGATTTCTTCAGCTCCTAAATTATATGATTTTCTTTTATTTGGTTGAGAATTGGGAGCAATTTCTAGGAAGGAGACTAGTTTCTAGGAAGGAGACTTTATGTGTATATATTTGATCTAGATTGGAGTGGTAACGTAAAGGCATTGATGCTGGTAAGAAATTTCTTTTATGAAGTTATATAAAATTTAGTCTATCTGAGCAGCTCTATAACTAGGTGATAACACTAAAGTGCACTTTGATTCAGGGTGTGGTAGAAAAAACACTATTCTTGGACTTTTTTTTTTTTAAATGTAAGCTTCGTGCCCAGCATGGAGCCCTACGTGGGGCTTGAGCTCATGACCCCGAGATCAAGACCCAGGCTGAGTTCAAGAGTTGGGCACTTAATGGACTGAGCTACCCAGGCACCCCATCCTTGAACTTTTTAATCTTAGGAAACTGTCACCCCTGCATAGTTTGAGGCATGCTGAAGGAGCCCGAGTCGAGGGCAGATGCCTTCTAAACCTCCCAACCGTTCCATTTGAGAAGCAGTTTGCCAAGTGAGGCTGTGGTTGTGCTGTGGCACTTATAGTTTCAGTTCTGTCATGGTTTTCGGACTAGAAGTTGAGTTTTGCCTACTTTGGAGTCCAGTTGGTCTTGTAGTTTATTACTTTGAGCCATATGGCCTGGCACAGAAGTGTGTGTGCATGTGCATGGACACATGCACATACGCAGACACAACATGATTGCACTGTCACTTTTCAGCAGCTGTTTCTTTTCTTCTGGAAACAGTGATTTGGGGGAAATAGTAAGGGACTGGAAATTCTTTTCAAAAGAGAAATACTTTCCGGGCTCCAAGGTGGCTCCATCGGTAACGTGTCCAGCTTTGGCTCAGGTCAGAACCTCATGGCTTGTGAGTTCAAGCCCCGCATTGGGCTTTCTGCTGTCAGCACAGAGCTTGCTTAGGATTGCCTATTCCCTTCTCTTTCTGCCCCTCTCCCACTCCTGCTCTTCCTCTCAAAATAAATAAGGTTAAAATAAAAGTAAAGAGGAATACTTTTCTAGAATTATTGCTTAAAGAACATTTTATGAATCTGGCATCACATGGTGACCTTGAAAGATAGTATCATACTACTTGACTGATTAACGTCCTATCTTAACAGTTAAGAGAATTTTGAAAGTCTCAGTAATAATGATTGGGATTACTGAGTTAACTGACATTCTTGGTACTATTTGAAGCAATTTTTGCTAGAAGGGGTGTGTCGAAAGGTTAAATGTAAATTTTTTTTGTCCCTCAAAAATAATTCAAGAAGGTTGCTAGAATACAAAAAGGAGAAATTATATTTCTGATTTTCTTTAGTTTTTACATTTTAGAATTTCTCTCAGAAAGATTTAATTCTGTTATTCAAGATTAATTAAAGCATATGTGCAGTTGTGTGAGTCTTCTAAACTTTTTTTAAATCATCTGTGTGATTCCCTACTTGTTGAGCACTATGATTTCAGTCTGGAGTGAGGGTTGATGGTCTGTGGAACAAAGTGAAACGTAGATTTTCCCTCTCCAGCAGGGAGTGTCTCACTGGCCAGAACATACATACACACAAAATTTCAAGTAACAGTATGGGGCTCCCCGTGATTAGTGGTTGCAGACGCAAAGAATAACACCATTAGGTTATGAATAGGAAAACCCTTCTTCGTGTGTAGCGTTCATTTTTCAGGTATTTATTGAGCACTTACTAGTGTAGAGCAGAAAATAAAGCATATTACAGATCAGGCATTTAGAGATTTGTTGACTATGGCCAGTAAATAAGATAGATCCTGTGTCTTCCCCCAGATTTCTCATAGATTTTCTTGGGGACAAAAAGAGCCATCGAAATGAATCATTACAATTTGGTGATGCAAGGGCTGGTAGATAGGTGTTAGAGTGCTGTGTGGGCTGATCTGGGACACAAAAGATGGACAGGGTAGAGTGGGATGAAGGAGGCATTCCAGGCCAAAGCACAGTTAGTAGTGATTAATGTTAGTTTGTGTATGGAAGTTTTCAAGAGAAGGAGGCTATAATAACTTTCATTCGATTTATTTATGCTGTAGAATTATGACTCCAAAATGATTGAGAACCCAGGGCATAGTCCCTCAGAATAGTCTGCCCTTGAGCCATCATAGTCCCAGGTGTCTGTCAGGTGATTGAAGAATCTTCCTAAGCAAAGACACACCCCTCCTCCTCTCAGGTTTCCTCCCACAAACTATAGTACAAAACACCAGATGGAAATATTTTCTGTATTAGTCTTGGAGGATCTGTCTCTCTCTCTCTCCTTGTGTATGTGTGAGAGAAAGTGAAGTTTGTTTTTTGGATTAGTTGTAGCTGAGATTAGGGGCATTGAAGAGTGTAAAAATTGATAGTCACTGAGTTCATTTTACCGGTCTCTTTAGTGAAAAGAAGTTTCCTTCCCATACTTTACCATGTTTACACCTAACTTAAGAACTAATTTCTCTAATGGGTTCGGGGTCAGGGCATGGTACTTGGTGATTTCACTAATTTGGACCCAACCTTCTCTGTGCGGTACTTGGTATAGCTTTGCTAAACTCTCTGCTGTATCACTGCTGAATGTGACATTGAGACTGCTCCCCCCTACAGAGTAAGTTGGTTACAAATCCAGTACTTACAAAGCTGAGTAAAAAATACTGCAGTTGACACTTGAACAGCACTCATTTGAACTCTTCAGCTCCACTTTCACATGTATTTTTATTATTATTATTATTATTATTATTTTATTTTATTATTTTTTTAATATTTTTTATTTATTTCTAGGAGAGAGAGAGAGAGACAGCGTGAGCAGGGGAGGGTCAGAGAGAGGGAGTCACAGACTGAAACAGGCTCCAGGCTCTGAGCTGGCAGTCAGCACAGAGCCCGACGCGGGGCTCGAACCCACGAACCGCGAGATCATGACCTAAGCGAAAGTCGGACGCTTAACCGACTAAGCCACCCAGGCACCCCTATTATTATTATTATTTTATAAATGGGGTACTGTAAATGTATTTTCTCTTATGATACCCTTAATATTTTCTTTTCTTTCACTTTATTGCAAGAATATGGTATATAATACACAAAACATACAAAATATGTGTTAATCTGACTATGTTATTGGTAAGGCTTCTGGTCAACAGTGAGCTGTTCATAGTTAAGTTTTGGGGGAGTCAGAGTCATACATGGATTTTCAACAACATGGGGGGATGGAGCCCCTAACCCTTGCATTGTTCAGGGGCAGCTGTAATTCACCCATAGCGATTTCGTGTTCTCTTGTTTTTCTTCCAGTGCGTAGGAAATCACTGATCACATCGAAGCTGATTAGCAGTTGAAAATCACTAAGGCATTTATGCCTATCATTTGGAACTGGATAGTTGCAGAAGCAGGGATCAGTAGTTTCCCTGGCTGAATTTTTATTAGTGATAATAACCTTTTGTTGACATTGCCTGACAAAGAAATATGATCTGTAGGGGGAACTCCGGGAGATTTGTTAGCACAGAGAGTTCGACTCTCAAGATTCATTCTCACAAAGCTTTTTGCCTTGTGCCTTGTACTTGAGTGGTCTTGCCTACACACTGCTCCTTTACCCCCTAACTCCTTGTTTGTTTGTTCTGAAATGAGGTCAGCAAATAGAATTTGTGGCTTTTACTTCATAGAAGGGCAAGGGTTTTGAAACAAACTTTACACTTTGTCCCCCTTAGAGATATTTTATCTGTTTTTCTTTCATATTCTGCTATTTTTATCTGTCCATTAACTGTAAATTCATGTTGGGTTTTTGTGTTATTGAATAAATTATTCTTCTGAATTCTAACCTTTAAGAGATATATGAGTATGAATACTATTTAAAGTGATATTTATTTTTTTTTTAAGTGGTTATTTATTAAATGAGGATGTGTGTCAGTAGGAGACAACATGCAGTGTTTGATGTGATTCCATGCTTGTTACATGCCCCATTGCTTTCATTCTTCTATGTATTGTCGACTTTAAGAACACCTTCAGCTTAATAACAGCTCTTAGAGGATAGGATAAAGAAACATTAAATAGACCTATCAATTACAGTAGGCATCTGGACTTTGAAAATGAGGAAAGAACTGAGGAAATGTGACAGCATAAGAGCCAATACATGGCAGTAGTTAAATGTCCTGGCCTTGTGATCAGCTGTACCTAGGCTTAATCCCAGCTCTGCAGCCATTAGTTGTATGACCTTGTGTAGGTGACACTTTCATTGTGCCTCAGCTTTGTGTATAAAAATTGGCATGCGACATCTGTTCATATAAATACTACAGTAATTAAATGATATACTATATATCTGGTAATCAAATGTGGTGGTAGTGATTCTAGTAGTAGTTATTGGTAATATTACTGTTAGCAAACAGTAGAATTTTTCAGTAGAAATTGTCTGCCTGCCTATCTATCTATCTATCTATCTATCTATCTATCTATCATCTATCATCTATTCTGTCTGAAGAATACTATTCAGTCTCTGCGCTGGGGAATAAACTATGAACATGCTTTTTCAGTTTTGCTTCTTGAGTACTTCTACCTTGTTGGGTATTCTGTATTTCCTAATCTGACTTTAATAGAATCGTGTAGTCTTTAACCCTAAAAGGAAGTTCATTTATAATCTTCAGAAAACAGATTGGGTTGCTTTGAGAATGATTTTCTACATTGTGAACAAGGAAGATTGTTGTTTAAATTCATTTTCAAAATAAAAGCAGGTGAAGCCAGTGGGTTTTTTTCGTTTTTGTTTTTTGTTTTTTTGTTTTTTTTGTTTTTTTTTAATGCAGCAATACTCCAAATTGACTCTGCCCACGGGGAGTTGCATTGTGGCCAGCAGAAACTATTGCCAATTACTAACCCATCTAACCTGTAATGAGTTGGGTGAAGGGTTGAATTGTTTCCATCCTCCTTGATGGTATGGAAATTACAGAGGCAAAAGCCACTTGCAGAATTGCCTGAATATTGAATCAAGAATTGCTATGTAGCTCTTTTACTGGTAGGTAGAACCTTTGTAGAAGAATTACATCCAGCTTCCTGACAGGTTTTCTTACAAAATATGTGTCATTTCGTTGAATAATGTTAGAGATTACTGTACTTTGTCAATTTCAAAATGTACATTTTCTCCCACATTTTTATATTTTAAAAATCAGAGATATTCCTTACAAATGATGGCATCTCAGAATTGGCCAGTGGGCAGGTATGATACAGTTGTCATATGCCTGTACACGAGTGAACTTGGTCATAGCTGTCTATATTCTTGTCACTTCAGTTGAATTGTGTGCATTTTGGGTATTATATGAGTTGAGTTCAATTGCCGTTTAACATGTCTTCAGGAAGATTACCCTGTAATTTGACGTTGAAACACAGTGTACATACAACAGCATGGAAACAGAAGTGGGGCACAACTTGGAGAGGAGGAGAGCAGATTATCACTGTTGAAGAAGTAGCTGGGGCTTCTTGCTCTCCTGCCAGGCCATAGCCACATGCTTCACCACTCACAGAGGAAAACACCTCTGCAGAAGAGACTGCAGTGTTTCTGTGTCTGCGATTTCCGCTCAAGGATTGCATGTCACATGCCACACAAGAAAGCCAGCAGTACACTTGCAAAATGAGCATCACTGGCTTAGAAGAATACCTCTGAGGTACTCGTGAGGAATGCCGCCTCTATTCCCAACATTCTTGATGACACAAGAATTGAAATAATGCAAAAAAGCGTGTTTGGATTTGAAGTACAGAAGTTTAAGACATTTCAGGAATACATCGGCCAATTAATTTTGCATAATTTTTTTACATGTGCAAGCTTAATGCATAATAAAAAGTTATGCTTAAAGTCAGGAAGTTTTCAGCATTTTTATAATTTAAAAGTTGTAAGTGATAAGAAAACATTTTGACACTTCAATTGGTGATGTTTTCATTTTCAGTAGTACACCTTATCTGCGATTATTTGATTCCGTGACTTGCTAAGTTTTTTATTAAAACTCTAAATATAATTATTGGTGTGATTCTTGCAGGTGCCTAATGGATAAGAACTTTGTTAGGATTGGGAAGTGGTTTGTCCGACCATATGAAAAGGATGAAAAACCAGTCAACAAAAGGTGAGTCTTATGATCCTTTAGTGTTTTCCTTTCTTTTGCTTGACCATAGCTGTGTTTTGGGAAGAGATGGAGGGGAAGCAGTTTATTTATTTGCTAACAGTCTTAGTTTAGATCTACTAAAATAGGCTTTATTAAATAAAACTTTATTAGTTAGTGTGTTATTATGCATTTTATTAAATAGTGTATTATTAAGTTTTTGTGGAATATTGGACTAGAAGGATAATCAGTAACCTATATCTAAGCCCCTTCTTACCATACTATTTGGGATTAAAATATTCTGTTTTGTTCTTTTCGTCATCTTTTTTTATCTTTCTTAATTTGAGGTGTTACATGCATAACTTTAAAAACAGCCAACGGAATTCAAATGGTGACAGTTTTTATAGAATTGATTGATGCCACTTAAAAGTCTGTGAAAACAGCCTTGAAAATCTCAAACCAGGACTGTGAATTACTTTTCTAAACAGTCCTAAACTTTTGACCATCATTTATTGAATGCTAAATAAGCGTGGAGTTTTAGATCAATCAAACCCGGTTCAAAAACCAAAACCTTCAAAGGCAAATATTTACTGCACTCACCTCTGGACACAGCATAGACTTAATTGGAATCATAAGTTGATGGGACATTACTTGATATCCGAAGAGCAGGGCACACAAACTCAGTCTCTTTGACTGTCCTTGAACTTGCCCCAAACTCAGGGTTCCAGCTCCGGGCTGCAGATGAGACTCGTGAGACCTTAGATGTTAAGTGTGAGGTTAGGTCATTTTTTGTGGTTTGCCCCAAGTTTGGCTGGCAGCTCCTGCCTGTTCTGGAACCTTTATCTTCTTAGCTTCATTGTTCCCACCTGCGACTTAATTAGCATCAGCAGCTTCCTCTCCAACCTGTTTGTCTTAAAGTTTTGATGAAGTGGTTGTGGATTTCATTAACCAAATATAATTTATGAGAATTAGGATTTCTTTTTTCAAATCAGATGCGTTACACACTGGCATTAAGTTTGCCTGAGAAGGATAATAATGCTTTTAGAAAGGTGTTGGTATGTATGGGTGTGTAAAGATTCGGTTTTGTTTACAGATGCTTTGATGGAAAGGGATTTTCCCCCCTTTATTTATATCGATTTGGTCTAACTGAAGTATTTGCTCCATGGGCATAATTCTTCTTAGTGTTTCCTTAAATTTACAGAGGATGTAGATTTTCCGAGTGGTTAAAGTTTTGGGTTTTATGTTGATAAGTGACTGGTTCTATATGGAGTTGCTTTGGCACCATCATCTTTACCATTCACTCCTGTGCCTCTCTCTGCTCAGTGCGCAGTCTCAGAGCTGGTCCCTGATGGCACAAACTAACATCAGTAGCTGTAGGTGTTTGTATGATGATTTCATAGGGATTAGGGGATGGAGGGGAAATGTGGAAATGAAATAGGGATTGAGAACAATAATTAGATCTTCAATAATAAGCACTAATGTTTGAAGTCAAATGTAGTTATCAAACTATTTTATATAATGTTTGTATATTTTTGCACTTCATTTACATCCCAGAAGTTTTCCTAACCTTCACAAACCAGATGTGAATAATACTTGCAGTATATTTAGATATTTGATTTTGTGTACCTGGCAGGCTATTGATTTCTGAGTTACAAGTGTAACAGAATTATTTTTTAGTTTGAGATCTTATATTTATGGTTGAAGGTAAAACTTCATTTTATTATAGTATAGAAATGTTAATGATTTTGAAAAACTATTTTAGGAGGTGTTAACCATTGGAACAATTTTAAACCAAACACTCAGTTTTAAATGTTGGTGTTTGCTATAATAAAACTTTGTTAGGTATAATGACTTCTACACTTTTATTCTCTGAATGGAAAATAGAGCCTCTTGTTTGATGCTGAAACAGGGTCTTAGTGTTCAGGTCATTTTGGATGGACAGACTGATGCTGTGGATGAGGGCATTTGAATATAGATTTGGGATCATGCCTCTCTTCAGAAGCTGTTTGCTTCTGGAGAAGTTGTTTAGTTTTTCCGAACTGCACTTTGTGTTTTGCTGTAACAGAGCTGGTGATAGGAGCTGCTATGTCAGGGTCATTGCAAAAACTAAATGAGATCATTGATGTGACTGGTTTGTAGTCGAGAAAAAGCAAAAGCAAATTACAATTTTTAGGCTTAGTTTTGTGTGTGTGTACACGCATATTAGTTTAGTGACCGATGGAGAGGACAGTTTGTCCAGTGCGAAACTTATGCACAAATTGACATTTTTAGGAATGCTCTTATTTGATGCTATCAGATATAAACGAGAAATATATTTCAAAGGATATTTTAAATATAAAGTTAAGTAATTGTAGCATAGTTACTTTTTTCAATAGATTAAAAGTTGATTTAACACACTGCATATTTTACATAGTGAAAATGATTTTAATAGTGATGACAAATGAATATATTGATGAATAGATTTCACCTGTTGGATTAACAACCTGATTTCTTGAGCTCTGATTTTTTTCTTTACAGTGACACATCTTTTGTTACTCACAACCTTAGGAAAGAAAACTTTGACTTTGTCCTAAAGAAATGTGACAAATAAAATCAAACATACAAAATTTCTGGGTTTCTAAGATATGTTCAACTTGAAAAAACTTTTCCTTCCAGCATATATTTAAAAACAAACCAGTGAAAAATATATTCCTTTCTAATAATTTAGAAATTATTCATGGAGATTCTATTTAGTTTCAGCCCACATTTGATTACTACAGAATTTGAAGTTTATACATTTTATTTTTTAAATGCTAGTTTTAGCAAAATAATCGCTCCCGATAACAGTTTGGACCTTTAATTTTTTTTTCTGGTATCAAGTGTATTGTAGTTAACAGAAAAACATATTTACTAATGCATTTTCTGAATTAATCAGCTGTCTCTTCCTCATGGGTAAGCCTACCTTGAGTGATTCTCAAAAAAGCCTCCAATACGTTTAAATATTCTAATTACTTTTGTATGTGCTGCTAGCAGACATGCATGTTCAGACACACACACAATTGGAAGTATATTATTTTGACTGCCTTTATCTGGATTCAAACCAGAGATTATCTCTTTAATTTTTTTAATGTTCTTACACTACCGCACCTATTTTTCAAGAAATGCCCTTACCTTTTAATTTTAATAGCCAAAAAATAAAATACATTTTATGTAACAAGATGAAATACTTTGATGCAGGAAAATATTTTTTCGCACTTTAAAACTTCCCTGCCCCCTTTCTCCTCAGTGTCGTCCCCCCCCTGCTTTTCTCACTCCTCCTGGCTCTTCTAGTCCTCCTCTTTCCTGTACTTTCCTTGTGATGTTTCCATCTAGAGATGAGCAGATGACAAGTCAGGGAAAGGAATTCCTCATGTAGAGGATAAGCAGACAATGGAAACAACTGCTTAGAATGTGAAAGAGAAAGGGAGTCTCTTCCTAGTGTCCACAAAAATATGATCATTGATGATAGTTTTTTTTCAATTTTTCTCATAAATTTACTTTGTGCAGGTGGTGCGTTTTGCCACATATCTGATAATGAGGGCTGTCTGATGGGAAATCCATAAAAGAATATTAATGGGACAATTTGGGCTTATCTAATCATGTGTAATAGTTTCACAGCTTTTTTCTGATCTATAAAATATGTAGTCATTTTCTATTGGTTGTATCTGATGGGGGATATAGCAGAAGATGCTGTGCACTTTGTCGTTGGAATGTGTTTGAGAATCATATGCAAGGTGAGAAGAGGGATGTGGGGAGAGTCTTGAGTGTGGGCATTTGTGGGTGGGTGGAGAGGGAAGAATATATGCATGGAGACTGAGAAAGATAAATGAGAAGTGAGAGCCAAGATGGTTGGTGTCACCAAAACCATGGATCTTTAAAATTCCATGATTAATCAGCTGTGTCTACCACACGGTCTGCGTAAAATACGTTCTAAGAGGACAGTTAGATTAGGCTTTCAGCGGTATGGGAGGTTTGAAGTTGCAGTAGCTTGAGGTATAAATGGGGGTTGAAATGAAGATCTCAAATACAGGGTTCTTGCTATATTTGTTACAAGTGATTGCAAAGGAAAAACTCCTGCACCCTTGAAGGGATGAGAGAAGCATTCAAGGAGCGTTTGTGATAAAACTGCCTGTACTCTGTGTGGTTTTACAAAATGTCTTTCATGTGCCACTGCACTGTTTTTGTTCACAAACGTTATGCGGTTTCAGTGTTCAACTGAAAGGCCAGTTCAACCAGAGGTGACGACAGTTAACCATATTCTGTCTAGATAGCTCTTTTACTTTGTCTTTCTTTCCATTTTCCTTCATAGCCAAAACAGAATTCGCACCTCTTTTAATTTTTTATTTGTTCTATTCTAAAAAGAATATAATAAAAAATGTATATCTTCAACATCAATAATTGTCATAGTTTAAAATAAAAGTTTCAGTATATACTGTCTGCTTTCAAGAAGAACTTTATATGTGCCTTGTTTTTTTAATGTACCTAGAGAGGTTGGGTGAATATCATTGCTATAATTCCCTTTTTAATTCCTGCCAGTGGATTGAAACAAAGCTGGAAACAAAGCTCCTTGTTCCGTAGACCATCATCCAGAATCCAGAAATATGGATGACCTTCCATTAACAATTTGACCTTGCGGGACTTACTTTTAGCATTGTTTTTTTTTCTAAAATGTTTTTCAGTTTTCAGATTCTCTAATTTTAGGAAAAGTGTAGAATCTAGGCATGCCCCAGATCCGTCAGTTTGTCTGCCTTGCCTGCGTACCTGTCGACATATCTATCTCTCTTTTTTTCTTTCCCTGTGTGTATATATGCATGTATATGCGTGCATGTATCTATCTACCTATATGTATGTATCTTTCCTTCTTCGTTTCTTCACATGTTTGGTTTTGTTGTAAGCAGAGAGTGACTCCTTTATTTACCAAACGAAGGGATTTGATATTACTCTTTCAATGTATCTGCAAGTTTTCAAGGATTTATTTTGGAGGGTTTTTGTTAACTTCAGTAATGATGTTCATAATCGGATTAGGGAGGGGGGGAGGAAATTTTCAGTACCAAGTGGGAATTAATTTGAGCTGTTTTTCAGTTTTATAACATAGCTGACCACCTATTTTGCCTTTGCTTAAGATGTCCTAGCTAAATGCCACTTCCTTTGTTGGAAAAAAAATCAGCTGAAGAGACATAAATGAATGGAGGTTCAAATGATTACCCTTTTGGTAGCATGAAAGAAATAAGTATGCTCATATCTCTGGTCTTGTTTAGGATATTTATAGTAAGTTTCTGTCTTCATACCAACTTTAGTGAATCTTAAGTACTAGGGAAGTATATTGTACATCAAATAACTAAATCTCGTAGATTATTATTTTGGAAGTAGGCTGAATTTTAAGTTGAATGCTTATGTATCTCATGCTTTGTAAAATACGTAAGTTACTTTTGCTGAAGTTTGTTAGAGTTCAGAAAAACTGTTAAATGTATGTACCTGGGAGGTTGTTTCCATTCATAATTTCTCATAACATCGATAACGTGGGAAATTTTTATGACATGTTAATAACAGACATGTCCAAGGGAAATGACTGCTCTTGTTTTTATTATATTACTATTTTTTTAAAAAAATATACATATTTATGTATTTATTTATGAAATGAGACTTTGTGGTCTATGAAGGACATGGGGGGGGGCATTTCTAAATTTTGAGTTGGAAAATTTCAGCTACACCAAGTATAAATTAGTTCTATAGAATGGCTCAAAAATAATAGCATCCCAGTGATTATTTATAATTCCTTGTTACAGTCTACCATTTATCTCTGCCACCTATATTATTCTAAAAGGTACAGCAATCATTGGTTTTCTGATATCAAATTATTTAGCAGATCTTCTGCTTTTCACCTCCATTTAGTTTTTAATATAATTATAGTCAAGATTTAGTGAAAATCATTGCAGCATGGGCACAAGACAGATTCCGAAAGAAGCACCAAGAGTAAAAATAATTGGCTAATGTATAGCTAATTTTTGGTATGGTTATTTTCAGTCCTTCAGTTTCATTCGGCCCTGTTTTATTTCCATTTTTCAGCTGAGATTTCCTGTATTTTAAATTCACTATGAGTATATTCCCTTTATGTCCCTAAGCATAATTAAAATAGTTGCTTTAAAAAATCTTTGGTACTAAATGAAATAACTGGATCATCTCCATTGGTTTTACCTTTTCTCTTCATTATGGGTTAGATTTTGCTGTTTCTTCGTCCGTTGAATAATTTTGAATTTTAGGCATTGTAAGTAATGTAGAGATTCTGGATTCTGTTTTCTTTCTCTGAAGAATGTTGGTTTTGTTTACTGTTTTGTTTTAAAACAGTAAACTTTATCTGAACTAGACTCCAGCCTCTTGTCTCACCTTTGATGGGTAGCAGTTGAAATCTTTTTACTTCTTTTAGTGTAGGGTTTCTCAGCCTCTGCATTGTTGACACTGGGGGCTCGGTGATTGTTATGGACACTGTCTGGTACGTGGTAGGACCCCAGCAGCATCCCTAGCCATGATCCACGCAGTGCCGGTAGCACCTTCCTCCTTCAGAGGAGAATGCCTCCAGGGACGGCCAGAGGTCCCCCGAGAGGCCAAATTGCCTTTGATTAAGAAGCCACTGTTTTAGTCTTAGTGAGGCAGAGTCTGACCTGTGCACCTAATTCAGGGGCTCCACCAGAGATTTGGTCTGAGTTTTGACTGATTGGCTTCTTCCCAGGATTTCTTTCTCATTTTCTAGCTGCTCTGGTCTCTGAACTCAGTTGTCTGGTTCTTCAAGCCAGTAAGACTGGAGGTGGACTTCGTAGCAGTGTTAGCCACTCCACGTGGTTCAGTCTGCCTGCATGTAGACAATAAACTTTTTTTTTTTTTTTAAAGAAAGGGGAAAGTCACTCACTAGCATTCCTTCTTTTCAAGTGTAGACTCTTGCCTCCTTTCTGAGTTCTTAGCTGCATTTAGTAACTTTTTATTTAGTAACATTTATTTTTAGCAGATTTTGTTCATAATTCTGGTGGTTGTTTTTTGGAGGGAGAGATGTGTTGGTTTGAAAGGAGCTTTGTTACTGACCAGAGTGAAACCTAGTGAGTATTTAGGACCTAAAACTTCACAGTCCTTTGTTACCCTGCAGCTATTGTGCCTCACTTAGGTTTGCATTGTCTGTCTATTAAAATTGGATGGCATAGCATCTGATGCTAAATCACTTTGTGGGAGACTTTGATTTTAATATTTTACTTAATTGACTAACGAAATGACACCCATTTTCTCAGTGATTCCAATGTTTGAGTGTTGTAAATTGTTCCCAGTGTATTAATTAATGGCTTTGTGTTTTATACTGTTTTAAAAGTAGTAATGTTTGTAATCTCTTCCCCCAAATTTATAAACATTGAACATCTTTTTAAAAATATAAAGAGGGGCGCCTGGGTGGCTTAGTCAGTTAAGGGTCCGACTATCGCTTAGGTCATGATCTCACAGTTCGTGGGTTCGAGCCCCGCGTCGGGCTCTGTGCTGACTGCCAGCTCAGAGTCTGGAGCCTATTTCAGAGTCTGTATCTCCCTCTCTCTCTGACTCTCCCCTGCTCATGCTGTCTCTCTCTCTCTCCTAGAAATAAATAAAAATATTTTTTAAAAAAAAGAAAAATAAAAATATAAAGAAAGGCATGAAAGGTCTTGATTGTTTCTTTTCTAAATTGACATTTATATAAAGCCTTGTCCCAAGTCAGTTTTAAGTGGCTCAGTCAGTTAAACATCCAGCTCTTGATTTCGACTCATGTCATGATCTCATAGTTCATGAGATTGAGTCCTGCTTTGGGCCCTGCACTGATAGCATGGAACCTGCTTGGGATTCTCTTTCTCCTCTCTCTCTGCCCCTACCCCCCTTTTTTCTCCATGCACATGTGCACTTCTCTTTTTCTAAACAAACAAACAAACATTAAAAAAAAAACTTCATAGAAATGTTCCTAAACTGTTCTTGTTAATTTCTTTTAAGGATTGAGGTAGGATGAGATGAGACAGGAGAGGAAGAGGAAGAAAGGACCAGGAAGTGACCAAATTAGAGAAAGGCCCAAATGGGTCCTTTCTTTGACAGATGAGATGAGGGCTCTCAGTAAAATGTGGTGATGATGGCATCTGTGTAGTATGTTGGCAGCAAGGGGAAAGCATCATAGATTAGAGTTAGACTTCAGACATTCCCCCTTCACTTTTAGGCAAGGATGTTCACTTCTTCAAAGAAGGTTAGGAGTACTGTTTAAAAGTGTTGCTTTTGGTTGATTTTATGTAGTTTTCTTCCTAACATTTTCCTGTCATCAGTTCAATGAAAAGTAAGTAAAAATGTTAAGGTTATATAAACAAATTTCACTGTCCTTAAAGGGACTAGGCCTAGGTTTGCCCCCTTTCTCTCTCTTTTTTTTTTTTTTTTTTTTGGTAGAATGGAGATTGTGCTTAAGATGGTTTAAGGCTGAGTAAGATAACATGAAGTGGCTGTCAAGAACCTGACATGTGGCAGCTGTTGTAATGGTGGTTGGCTGCCACTAGTGGTGGAAGAGGTGGTAGTAATTACTTAGAAAAAAACTAAGGCTAAATACAATTTTTTATGTTTCTGGTAGTTTCTTGTACTAGAGGAAGATTGCTATCCAAATATTTTTCATTAAAAAAAATATTTTAGTTTTATTTATTTATTTTGAGAGAAAGAGAGTGCACGTTGGGGAAGGGCAGAGAGAGAGAGGGAGGGAGGGAATTCCAAGCAGGCTCTGCACTGTCAGCATGGAGCCCGATACAGGGCTCTAACTTACAAACTGCAAGATCATGACCTGAGCCAAAGTCAGAAGTTTATCTGGCTGAGCCACCCAGGCGCCACCCCCCCCCCCACCTCAATATTTTTATATAGGTGATTTGCATTAAATGAATTAAGTATTTCTACTATAAACCTTATATAATGGCCATATACTTTATAAGAAATGGCATATTGTACATTGTTTCTACCCTGAAAATATTGATATGAGCTATTTTCTGTTTTTAAAGAACTTTTTTACTGCATATTTTAAGACCTGATTGAAACCATCTTCATTCTGATATGAGTTTTGAAATATAATATTTATTTGCATTGTAGTTCTCTTGCCAGCCTTTAATATGAAGGAATCAAAGGGAAGTACTCTCCAAAAATGGAGAGTACATAATGTACTTTATAGCCCTTTGGCTTACCTCTGGTATATTTGGAGCGTTCAAGAACATTATAAAAATAAAGCTTTTATTAAGTGTGGTTCGTAGAAAGTATTAAATGTGTATCTGAGAACCCATCAATCGAACGTGATAATATGTACTTCATTTAAGGTGTTATTAATAGCTGTGTAAGGTTGAAGTATTATAGCTTAATAGTTAAGGCTAAAGAGTTTGGAAAGCTCTGGATGCTGAGATGCAGTACTAGCTCCTGTACTGTAGAGCCTCCTTCCTGTAATGTTTGGCCTGTTACAGTCTTCTGACTTTCTCCTGGTTCTAATCACTGCTGTTCGGACTCGGAGTACCATGTGGTGTCAGCTGTGTTCTGGATGGTACCCACCCTTTATCTGGCTTCCCTGCTCCCCAGTAGAAGCCTTTTTGTCCAGCCAGAGTTGCCCTTCACAGTCCTTACCATTGTCTAAACTCCTTTTTTCTTTGTGCAGGTTCTCCTCCTCCCCCCCCCACCCCCCGCCAAACTTTTCTGTCTCTCCTGGCATCTCAACATTAACTTTGATCTTTCTTTCTTCTTTGAGCTCTTCCCCCGGAGGCAACTTTGTCTGCCCCTCCTCACCCTGGTATTTTACCTGTAAATTTATCAGGAGTATGGTTTTACCTGTTATTTATTTTTATTTTAAAAATTGTATTCCTCTCTTAAATTTGTACTAAGGAAGATGAGAATTTAGTCTCCATTTTTTTCTTCTTCCATTCCCGCATCATTCCATCATTGACTTTTTAGTACAGAATCATATTTATTTTGGTGTCTATCTAGTATGCATCACTTTTCCCCTTTACTTCTACACACCATCTATTACAATTTCTAGTACAAAGAGTATTACAGGTTTGGATGAACTGAATGGAACATACTTCTTTTGTTGTAAATCTACTTATTTTGCCCTAGGATCAAAGTGGAAAATGAGGTCTTAAAGTCTCTAACATAAAATGTTGAGTTACGTCATTAAAGCAAAAAGATTTTCTTTACCATTCTTTTTTTTTTTTTTAATACTTTTATTTATTTCTAGGAGAGAGAGAGAGAGAGAGACAGCGTGAGCAGGGGAGGGTCAGAGAGAGAGGGAGTCACAGACTGAAACAGGCTCCAGGCTCTGAGCTGGCAGTCAGCACAGAGCCCGACGCCGGGCTCGAACCCACGAACCGCGAGATCATGACCTAAGCGAAAGTCGGACGCTTAACCGACTAAGCCACCTAGGCGCCCCTCTTTACCATTCTTAAGAGATGATTGTTTAAAATATTGTGTTTTTATAAATGTTCTTATAATCATTGGTTTTATGTGAGTATTTCCTCAGTATTATTTATTATTGAGTGGTTTGCTCAGGTTTCAAGTCTGAACATTTGGGCCGTTTATGATGGTTACTTCAGTTCAGGTGTTTCCTAGTGAAAAGTCTCTGTTACTCTTTTGGATATTGTCCTCCATTTGGTGCTCTATGAATTGGAGTTTTTATTAGTAGAAGCAGCTTTAACACATTTTGAGATTTTTAACAATCTCATAGAAAGGAGGAGGCCTGTCTGATTGGTTGTGCACAGAAGAGCCTAGGAGGAACACTGGTGGGCAACATTTGAAGTATTTTTGCCTGCTACTGAAATTGACCAGTTTAATTTACAGAGTGTTACCTGGTACCTAGCATGTAAGAAGGCAACGAAACACATTACCATATATAATTGAAGACAGTTGGCTAATGGTTTTCTGTCACTGAGATTAAGAAAACAAAACAAAAAAGACTGGTTAAGTAAGTTTCACTGAGAGAAAATTGGAATATTAACTTTAGAATTTTGGGCTTTGTTTCTGGTCTTAAAAGCACCTGTATCAATTTCAGTGGAGCATTCCACCTCCCATCCTTTGTTTCTTTTGTTTGTTTTGTGTATTCTGAGAGAGAGAGAGACAGAGTGAGCATGAGTGGTGCCCGGGGCAGAGAGAGGGAGATACAGAATCTGAAACAGGCTCCAGCCTCTGAGCTGTCAGCACAGAGCCCAACATGAGTCTTGAACCCACCAACTCCAAGAGCCAAACTCAGATGCTCAACTGACTGAACCACCCAGGCACCCCATCCTTGGTTTCTTATTTATAATTTTAAAATCTAGAATTTAAGCTTTACATCAGACTATGGTTCAAATTTCTGAAATAAATACACCTTTCTTCTGCTGATGACTGTGTCCTTGAGCAAGTAACATTTCTAAGCATTAATTTCATTATAGGAAAGAAATGTCACCCTCAACTGGAGTTCCTTATGGAGAGTAAGATATTGTGGTGTCCCTTAAACATCCACCATGTGAAAATTTAAAAATTGGGATTATGTGCTTTTACTTTTCAACTTTAACTCCGCAGCCCTCTGTTTATCCAGTCTCTTAAAACCTTAAAATACTGGCTTGGAACACTGATTATAATCATATATTTAATTGAATATATACTGTCTTATATTATTCCTTGATCATTTTAAACATATTTTGTGTGTTCAGAAAGAGAAGTTACTGAAGGACATTACTGTAATAGTGGCAAGGCCGCCTCTTTTCCCCAATCCTTAGAGACACATGGTGCTAAAAGTACCCAGAGGAAACTCAGTAAAATACTTGTTGCGTGCATCTCAAACCAGAGGATTCTTCCATTGGAGGATATTACTGGTACATTTGAATGCTGTTCACTGTATGAAGTACAGTACAGGGGACGTTCTGCAGATGTTGCATAACAGAGAATTGTGTATTTGTGCTTTGATTTTCTGTAAACTAAACTTTCCTGAATTCAAAGGTCTTTTAATTCTTCCAAGTACATCATGAAGAAGCCTTTGTTGGGATGTTGGTACCTAGTGTATCTTACCTCTTTAAGGTAACTCCTTAAACAAGGTAAGGTAAACTCTTTAAATGCAGTAACTCCTTTGAACAAGTCAGAGATTTTCAGAAACAGCTGAGGTTATCTAGGCATTGAGTTGGAGCTAAGGCTGGGGTGACAGCAGATCAGGTGAAGTGGGTGAGCAGGGGCCAGTTGTTCTGACCCCCGGTGGAAGTATGAAGAATTGTAAATCTTGAGTTCAGGAGTTAGAACTTTTGGTACATGGGACTGCTTCAAGAAAGTAATGCACATATACATTATTACAAGTATAGCTAATGGAACTGAATCTATCACCCAGTACACTGCACCTTTCAAAGTAAATGACAGAAACTTAGGACTTTATGATTATTCCCATCCTAATTGTGCTCTTAGTTTACATAGTCAGAATGACCCACTCATTATTGTTTTGTATCTAAACTCTTAGTAGGAATAAGAATAAAGATATTAACGATATCCTCACAATACAGGTTGTTTTGAGGATTGAATGAGAAATAATGTAAGTAGTGGAATGAATAACTAGACAAATCATTAAAACCTGTTCTGTAAATTTCTTCATGGCACTTTATATGCTATTTATTATTTATATATGAAACTGATAAATTTTTCAAAATTAAATGATCCCGATTCAGGAATAGCATTGAATATTATTTTATTTTTCCTCTTGCAGATCATTTGACATTGTTTACAAACATTAAAGTTGATATTTTAAATAAAACCTGGATTAAAAGTGCATGATTGAACATCCTTAAAATTCATCCCCTTTCCATCCAGTATTTTCATAGGTTTGATTTTGGTCTCTGGTGCATGTGGAGGTACAAAGAGGCCTTTTGACTGTTAAGCTTGCCTCTAAGGGTGGTAGGTTTTTTTTTGTATTTTACATATAAAAGCGAGTAGTTAAACCAGTTGTTTTCAGTAATAAGATGAGATAACTATGGGGAAAAGATGGAGGTGGCATAGATGAAAAGCACTGCAGACAGAAATGGATCCAGTAGTCACAGTTATTGGATGAGGAAAGAAGGAAGCTCCTTACAAAACCACCAATACTTCCAGAGGTTTCTTCTCATTTGGTATCATTCAGCACATTTGCTTTTTCCTTTGCTTTTTATCCTACCATTCCTCATAAGGGTTCCAAAAAGGGTTCCCATTTTTTTCCTTCTTAAACACATTTATCACTTCTGTAGCTTGAAGTGAAAACAGTGATCTAGATTAGAACGTTTGACGTGGAGTGAAACATAATAGAAAAAAAATAAGTGGGAGGGTTAGGGTAAAATAAATTGTTACCTGTATTTTTAGTTTACTGGCATAGTCTGGCACTAAAAGTTACTAATTATACAAATGTGGTCGTTTGTTCTTTTGTCCTTAGCCCTCTGTTTAGTGAGTAATACTAAAATGTTTCCTTGGAGGGAATTTAATTCCCTCTTACTCATTCACTTCTTAAAGCTTTCATTAAAATGCCTTTTTGAACAATCTCGTAAATCATCTCACACATTAAAAAAACCTTACTGTATATTTTACAGATTACAGAGTATTAAATGTATTTATTAAAAATTGGGAAACACAGAAAATCACATAGAATTTTAAGACAGTTTAATTGTCTTTATTTGAATACAAGAGTCTGTGCACAGAGGCTTTTCGATACCTTACGTGTTCCTGTACAAGCGTCCTTCCATAGTACTTGATGACCCATTAGTAAAATCTTTAAAATTTAGCTTTTTAAAAATAGAGTTCGTTTTTGAGATGCTGGAAAAGAATGACTTCAGCATACTAAAATAAAATTTATTAAAAGGTAAAATTGAGACTCTAATGCAAATATAAAATGAGCAAATGCCAAACATTTTAATCAGCTTGTTGATTAGTGACGGAGCACGTAAGATGTTAAACATTCAAAGAACGTTTGAGTACCTAGGTTTTTATAGAAAATTAATGGATATTTCTGTAACTACAATTTAGTACCTTTCTGACCAAATAATGCATATAAGGAGAGAAAACAAAGTTTATTCTCACATAACCACGATTGCTTATTAATAGGATATGTATGCCTTTTGGATACTGAATAAGTTTTCAAATCTTGGAATCAGATTGGACACCACCACTGATGTGACTTCATATTGCAGTCACCACTGAAAAGCCAGTTGCACTAAGATTTGACTTTGATGTAGGGAATGCAGTACAGTCTGTTGTTGAAACTGTGGACCACCTTGAGCTAGTAGTTTGCATAGGCTCTGACAGATGTTGCTTTGTTTCCTCCTGCCAGTTTAAAAATATCTCACCACACCCTTGTGACTTTGCTACAGTGTTCTGGGATGCTTGAGTACTCGGAGCACCAGACCACTAGAAAATCCTTTGATGGTCACTTATCCTGTATGATGTTGAAAGGACAGGCTGCTTTCCTTGGCCTTATGTCCCAGTTTTGAATGAAATTTCTTAAGTACCCTGGGGAGCTTCTAATTAGAATTGTCAAGTTTCTCCCCTTAAACTGCCTGCTGGACGATGGTGATATCGCTTGTACTGGTAGACGCTCTACTCTGTGTTTATCCAAACCCTGCCAAGTGTGTAGATTGTTCTGGTAGGCCAGTTAATCATGCCACTGTGATGCACTAGGACTTTTTAGTCTCAAGACACCTATAAACAGTGAGCAACCAACAGAGCTTTTGTTTATATGGGTAATACTTACCAATATTTAGTCTAAAGAAGTAAAACTGAGAAAAGTTAAAATACTTATGACTTACAAAAACAATAATACTTTCATTATATGTTAGCATAAATAGCCCCTTTTTAACAAAAATAACAATATTCTAAAAGGAAAAAATATTTAGTCAGAAGAGTGGTACTGTTTTTGTGGATCTCTTTTGTGTCTGGCTTACGGGTAAATAGCTGTATTCTCATGTCTGCTTCTGCATATAGTCTGTTGTGTAGAAGTCAGGTAGCCTTTGGAAAACTCCAAGTTGTGCTTGGGGATCATAAGAGTGAAAAAGATAAATAATGTCTTTATGCTCTTCTGAAAGTAGTTTTCACTTGCTACCTGCTTGGAATGGAGCTTCAGTGTAGATGTGGTTTGTTCTTATTTTACTCTTAGGCAGAGACAGGTAAAGTTTTTTCTGTGAAGGGCCAGGTAGTAAACATCTCCAGCTTTGTAGGCATATGGTCTCTGTCAAAACTAGTCAAGTCTGACATTGTACTGAGAAAGCAGCCATAGATTATAGATATAGATATAGAATGTAAGGAAATGGGCATAGATTGTTCCAGTAAAACTTTATTTACAAAAATTAGGTGACAGTGGCCCTGGGTGTTTCATCTGGTTAAGTGTCCAACTTTGGCTCAGGTCATGGTCTCGTGGTTTGTGGGTCTGAGCTCCACTTTGGGCTCTACACTGACAGTGCAGAGCCTGCTTCAGATCCTCTGCCTCTGTTTATCTCTGCCCCCGCCCCCATGCTCCCCCACTCAATCACTCTCTCAAAAATAAAATAAACATTAAAAAAAAGTGACAGGATGGAATTAGCTTTGGACCCAACATTGCTGACCTCTGCCCTTAAGAGGAAGATTCTTGTCCAGATAGGTTAAGTGATTAGCTGAGAGCTGCACAGCCAGAAAGTGGAGTATTCAAATCCAGGCGCTTCTAGTTTTTTTTTTGTTTTTTTTTTTTTTAGTATTTTTATTTTTATTTATTCCTAGGAGAGAGACAGCGTGAACAGGGGAGGGTCAGAGAGAGAGGGAGATACAGACTCTGAAATAGGCTCCAGGCTCTGAGCTGGCAGTCAGCACAGAGCCTGACGCGGGGCTCAAACCCATGAACCGCGAGATCATGACCTAAGTGAAAGTCGGACACTTGACTAAGCCACCCAGGTGCCCCAGGCACTTCTAGTTTTATAGCTGCTGTTTTTCTCAGTTCTTCATGCTGTCTTCACTAATAAGATTAATGGTTACACATACAAGCTAAGTGACTAGTGTTTAAAAATAAAATCTTAAGGTAAAAATTCATCTAACTTCAAAGTTGTGTGGAGGCTAGCATTTAGAGTCTCCCTATTTACCTAAGAAATGATTAGATGAGTATGAGTCTTTAGTATAATAAATCATATTCACACAGAGCATTTTAATTCTTGTGTTAATTCACTACAGTGTACATATATGAATATGTTTTCAACAGAGTGTTCAAGGAATTCTTGTATCCTATTTAACTTATGACTTGGAGTGATAAATACATATATAAAGTTTAAACAGTTAGTCTTTCCAGAGATGAGTTTATGTAGATATACCCACGTGTGTATGTATATATTTTCTTTTCTACATGTGTAATATGCCAGCCAGTACACTTACTCTACCCATTGTTCTGTTGCTTTTTACTAGATATATTTATCAGATCATAACAGTATGTTATAATCAGCCCAAGTATATGCATATAGGACTATTGACTGTTTAAAAGCAAAAACATGCTTTATATTCACTCTTAGTATTTATTCATTCAGATGTACTAATTTCAGAATAAGTAATCAGAAATACTAATTTCTTTTCTTTGTTACTTATACTCTGTGAGTAGCTTTCTATCAGTAGTTAAAATAAAATCTTGTTTTGGCATTTGGTGGACATGAACAAGATAATTTGACAGGTCACCTGGTTGGCTCAGTCGATTAAGCATCTGATTCTTCATTTGGGCTCAGGTCCTGATCTCATGGTTCATGCATTGGGCTTTGTGCTGACAGTACAGAGCCTGCTTAGGATTTCCTTCTGCATCTCTCCTGCTTGTGCACTCTCTCTCTCCCTCTTTTTCAATATAAATAAACACTAAAAAAATTATACATATAATAACTTGACAAAATCGTGCCAACTAACGTTTTATTATCAGGGAAGCAAGACATAAACACTTGAAGGAGTTAAAGATAAGTCACTGTGTACAGTTTTGGTCTCGGGTTGTGAAATAGGCAATAAAGGTGAGAATTGGGAGATGCTGATGCTTTCCTCTGGTGAAAATATTCGTGCAGTTAAGTGGGTTTTGACAGATGGGAAGTTTGAGTGTCTTGAGTCACGAAGAGGAAAAGGCAACAACAGACGCAGGACCAGGGTGTCTCAGAGAAAGATTTGGCCGAGTTTGGAGGCGGGGGTGTGCTCAGCAGTGATAGAAGACTGGAAGAGTAAGCTTCCAGTTGGAGGACCTTGACACGATCACAGAGTTTTATTGAAATTCTTTCGTGTCCACTCCCTTGTGTGTGGGCCCAAGGTGTGTAAAGACGCTGAGCTGGTTTGTACTATCTGTATATGACTGAGGTCCTGTGCTTGTGCTAAGAGTCACCTGCAGACTGTCCCGACGTTCACTCGTGGTGAGGAGCTGTCACCAGTAAAGACTTCTCATGGCTAGTAACTTTCTGCCCTCTGCCACAGTGATGGATCGAGGGTGTTTTTTTTTTTAATGTTTTATTTATTTTTGACAAAGAGAGCACACGTGGGGGAGGGGCAAAGGAGAGGGCAGAGGATCCCAAGTGGGCTCCTTGCTGGTGGGAGCAAGCTTGACACGGGGCTCAGACTCAAAACTGCAAGACCATGACCTGAGCTGAAGTCGGACATTCCACTACCTGAGCCATCCAGGTGCCCCTGGATTGAGGGCTCTGTTCAGATATTTTGGTGAATGAATGTGAGGCAAAGAGTGTGTGATCTTTGGGAATCCAAAGCATGTAGCATCAATACTGCAGTTTTAGAACTATGGTAAAGTTTTAAAGTAATGAAGCTTAGACTAATTGTGATTGTTCATGAGGGTAGAGGCATAACATTGTTCTAGTAATAATTTAAAAAGTAAAATAGTTGCAATTAGAAGTGAAGAATTACAAAATTCCAAAACCACAGATAAGTATTGTCTTGAGAGTTAAAGATTTTCAAAAAGCTTAAAAAAACCAACTCCGAAAATCAAGCTTTCTTTTGAAGGCCCCATTCAAACTTACCAGGAAATCGTGGCAGTTCATATAACTTTCCCCTCTTGCTCTTGACTCCTTGCTTCTGCAGGTTTTATTAACAGCCTAGGACTGTTTTTGGTTTGTGCCTTTGGTACTGTCTTGTCTCCTGCCAAGGATTTTAGCATTTGCAGTGTGTAGGCACCTATTTCTCATGTTAATTTTTTTGAAGGTAGAGTGTCTATCACATTACTGCTATTGAGATGCACCTAAACCCAATTACAATCTGAACCTGAAAATCCTCGCTGTGCTCTCTGTTGGCAGTATAGCCTCTCTTCGTGGGTTTAATCAGTTGGCATCTTCAAGCTTTCAGGGAGGGCACAAGCCCACAATACATAGGTTTGGATTTGTACTGAAAAGTCAAATGGAAATGGTAGAATAAAAAGCAGTCACGTTGGGGATGTTCAATGGCACGACTTCAAGCTGGAAGGAAAGGGAGCTTATAAGTTAGGACTGACATTTGTTGAAATACTGTGCCAAATGCTTTCTTTACATTAGTTACTTCCAGTCTTCACAACATACCTTGAATTTTGTGTTATTTTCTTTGGTTTTATAGATGAGAAAATGGAGACCTTTAGAATGCTGGTAACAGATTTTTGGAAAGTGCTAGAACTAAGAGCACATCTTCCAGTGGCAGGGCAGGACCTTTATGCATACTGCTCTTTACGTACTTTGTGTCATCTTCTTCACAGCAGCCCTGTGAGAATAGAGGTAGGAGCAAAGATAGTACTAATTTTAGTAAAGTATTGAGATCCAGAGACAGAAGTAACTTGCCAAAGTTCATGCTGCCACTAAACTAAGGGCAGAGCTAGGTAAATCTGCTTCCAAGGCTCTTGCCCTTAATCTTAGCAAATCAGTAGTAAGAACTGTCTTCCTCCCTGGAATGAAAAAGTAAGAGAAAGAGAAAATGTAGAGGCTTGATTAAGTGTGAGGGAATAATAAAATATATTTTTTAAAGGATGATTCACCTGTAAGCTCCCAGGCTAGAAAGTCTAATTACAACAATGGCAAACTCCTTGGAGGCCAGACACAATGCAGTGTTCCAGGCTTTGAAGGAGGCTCCTGATTCTGCTTTTCTCTTGTGAAACTTGCTTGCACAGTAAGGCCCCAAGTAGGGTATTTGAATGCATATTTAGAAGGAAGAAAGGTTCCCATCCTTGCTCAGTCTCTCAGTTAATAGGCAGGCCATGGTTAGGCACTTGCCCTAAGGGGCTGAGCTGGTTGGGGCTTTGTCAAGGGCTCCGCGTAGTCACGTAGCCTGCATCTTCCTCTGGAGCCTTGGACTGGACATCTTCAGCGTAGTCAGGTGTCTCCAATCAGTTCCAGTCTTTGGGTCAGACGAGTAGGGACCGGGGTACCAAGCAGTGCGGGGTTTCTGTCTGCCTCGTGAGGGTTTGCCACAATATTCAGTGACTCTGGTGTGTTTTATAAAGCAAAGTTTAAAAAGCCCCAGTTTATTTGTGGCAGTTAGCCAAACTTGGAATTATAGAGGGAAAAATGTTATTTTCCCCTTTCATTCATTTTATTCATTAGGGTGAAGTATAAGAAAAAGAACATTCTTTTAAAGCTCAAAGACGGGGCATGTTTTAAATGCTTAAGAAGGCTACAAGCTTTAATATTTAACAATAAAATTTATTGAAGAGACATGAAGTAGGAGAAAACTACAACAGAGATCCATTTGCAAGCTGCTTTGATAGCCACGTTACCCTGTTATTGGTCACATAAAGCTGGGAAGAAAAATTATTTCCTTCTGATAGAGGATGACAGTTAGGCTACAAAGAATAATTTCATGCATTCAGATCAATCATTAGGGAGATCAATAATTGAATTAGTATTTAGAGACAGAAAGTATGATCCATCTATCAATTAAGAAACAGAAGACAATATCCTGACCCCAGCAGAGTTGTAATTTATGTGATTGAGAAGAATTTTTTTTTAAATTGCAGACACACATTTGGAAAGCATTCTAATAAAAGAGGTCACGGTATGAATATATATTTATTTACCTTTCTTATTAATGGATTTTGGGTTTTCATCAAGTTAATCTTTTATCCCCTTTTCTGCAGCCGGTTAAACATTTCTAGAACTCTTGATAGATTTTTTTTTTGTCTGTTAATTATTTTCATTATAGGGAAAGTAATTTGCACTCTCTTTTGTTTAGTTTTTGCTATTCTTTTCAGTGTTTGATGGATGCACCGAGTGGCCGAATGAAAGAAGAGTAAGCTAATAGCTGTTAATATAAAATTGAGTCCAACAGGATGGTGACACAGTGAGCCATCTCATTCTTGCTTTCATGGGAAAGCTAGGACGTTGCAACTCAACTGTACTTCCCAAGGTCACAGAGCCAGACCAGAAATTTGTCCCTCCTTTTCTAGTTCATTATACTTTCAGCTACATACATTGTCTTCTATGATTTAAGTGCTTGTAAGCTTTTTAAAAATTGGCATTTTAAAAACATCATAAAAGCAGGCCCGTGAAAAAGTTATGCAGTTTCAAAGGCGACAAAAATCTCCTCTTTACTTCTTTTGTTCCCTCTTGTTCCACTCACAAGAGATACTCACCATGAATGGTTTCTTATGTATTCTGTCAGAAATTTTATTCAGAAGATTCTAATATTATATCCATGCATTAGTAATTTTCTTTACTCTACCGTAAAATTAAGGGAAATTAAATACTTTCCATTTTAATCTAATTTCTTAGTTTCCAAGTAACAACTTTAAAATTACTGAGTGCTACTTTTTAACCAGGGAATCTGATTTGTTCTGTTACTGCAGTTGGAAGGCCCTGTCAGGTAGGATAGTTGTTAGTCCCTCAGGTTTTCAAATGAGAGGTTAAGTGATTTGCATAGAGCTCCACGGTATCTAATTCCACTGAGTGGTTTCAGGGTTTCTGTTCTTCCTACTAATCCGGACTGTCTTTCAGTTCATTTCACAGGCTGCAGAGTGAGCGGTGCGTCATACACAGGCGTGTTTCCTGTGCGTACTAGAGGGACCTCTCTGTAAACCCTAATGCCCAGCACACGGCGGATAGTTGGGTATTTGGATTGAAATCATTTAAACTAAATCTTTACAACAGCTTGTCAAGTAATTGAAGGGCTGGGACCAGATCAGTTTCACAGACCTTTCACAATAAATGTCTATGATGTTAGCTTCATTCTGTCCTCGGAGAAGCCAGCCGTTTTCCGTACACTTGTGAGCAGTTCCTTTCAGTGGCGGGTCGTCACTCTACGTCCCAGCAGGCCCGGGTCCACTTGTGCCCCGCAGGGTGTGACGCACTCCGCAGCCCCATGTTCTGTGAATCCTGTTCCTCCAGTTGCTTGTTCCAATGAAAGGGAAATTTTACTAATATGGACAGTTCCCAAATGGAACCAGGACTGGTTAGGCAGCATCCAGGGTGAATACAAATCGAATCCCGCACATTTCAGAGCAGATCACAACTCTTTTCCACATACTTGAGGGAGCTCATTTATAAGGCAGTGCCTCTCATATCAGGGAGGGAATAGCTGGACATGGGAGTATGAAGTTGGGGATAAAAAGCTGGCTGGAATTTGAGTGGAGGTGCTGGTGTAGTGCAAGGGGGATAGAGCGAGGCTCATGTGAAATACCGATTACTGGCCCTGCCGTCAGGAACTTACCTACCCAGCACCTTGACACCCACTGTAGTGTGCTCATCAGCCATGGGTACATAGACATTTGTGAAAATGTGTGTGAACTGTAGGATTTTATAAAATTCGTCTGAAGAATTCTTGCTTTATTTCGACACCCCTCATGAAATATATGGAAATATTCCTTGTGTTTGAATACTGTGGTGAAAAATGAGCATAAAGGATCATTAACAGGAGTATCTGCAGAATAACAAGGCTGGTTATTGTTCGAATAGCATATCAGCAACTTGCTTAGAAGTCCATTTGAGCATATAATAAAAACCAGTGCTAGCTTGATTAACATTAAATCAAATAAGGTGTGGAAGCCAAAAGCTTGTTTGCAAGTTACATTTCCTGACGTGTAAGGAGTCGTTCCCAAAACTGATGTGAATATTGAATTAACCTCAGTATCGGAGTGCTTTTACTAATCTGATTTGTTTGAGCTCACTGATTTGATTAACAGATTCAAAACGACTAAAAAAGATCGTTAAAAGGATCATTTTAAACACTAAGTATTGTTACTAGTTTAGAACATATGAAGTGCTTAAAACATCTTATCTGCCCTATAAATTAAGAATAAAACAAAATTATCAAATAAGCCTTTAGGTTTTACGGTATAGAACCCCAAATGATTCCATGAGACTGTCAGGGTGTGAGAGGAAGGGAAGGGGGCAGTTTACATGACCTTTCCCCCCCTAATGTTTATTTATTTTGAGAGAGAGAGAGAGAACGAGTGGAGGGGGGTCAGAGAGTGAGGGAGAGAGAGAGATACCCAAGCAGGTTTGGCTGTCAGCACAGAGCGCTGCCCACTGAACCATGAGATCACGACCTGAGCAGAAATCCAGAGTTGGATGCTTCACTGGGCCACCCAGGTGCCCCTACATGACTGCTTTTTATCATTTTCCTTGCCTTTTATTGGCTGACCACAGGACTTAGATTTTGAGGTCAGATATTGATATAAAAATACTGAAAGTATAAATGCCTTTCAAATGGGTATTCATCTAAATAGTATTGATTTTGCCTGAAAGTTGGTTTTCACAGACAGCGGTATCTAGAAAAACAAGTTACTTTTCTGTTCTGATTTGTTAGCCTTTCTGGAGCCAAGCTGCAGCGTACTGTGGTCAAGTGATACCAGTGAATGATTGGGTGTTCTGCGCACTGTGGAAGAGAATGAATTTTAGTTCCAACATTTATTATTAATTAGTGATCCGTTCCTAAACTTACAACTCTAATTTTGTAAAATTTGTTTACATTGTTTTTAAAAAAAGTTAGTTGAATTCAGCCCATTATTTCTGTTGACTGAACGTAGTTTACATAAGCATAAGAAGTGGAGAAAGCATTCATTATTTAAAACAATTTTACATGTAGTTAATATTTCTCATCTATTTATTTTATTATATTTTTTTTTAACTCTCACCTATTTAAAGAACATTTCTTGATGCACCTTGACAATAATTACTTTGGTTCATGAAATTTCATCTGTTTTTAGCATTGAAGGAAAGAAGCTTTATGCATCTGAAAATTAAATGTTTCAAACTATTGAAAAATAAAAATGATATTGAATTACTGGTGATTCTTGGTTTTTTTTCTCTATAATCCTGTAGTTTTCAGTTTTCTATAATGAACATGTATTATTCAGAAAAAATGATACTGTCCTTTTTTTTTAATATTTATTTTTGAGAGAGAGAGAGAGACAGAAATGGAGCATGAGCAGAGGGAAGGCAGAGAGAGAGAGGGAAACACACAATCCGAAGCAGGCTCCAGGCTCTGACCTGTCAGCACAAAGCCCCGACGCCAGGGCTCAATCCCACAAACTGTGAGATCATGACCAGACTGAAGTTGGCCACTTAACCAACTGAGCCACTTAAGTGGCCCTGTCCTTTTTTTTTTTTTTTTTAACGTAAACATAAACTTATACTTAATTTTCTTCTGAATCTTTATATTAAAGTTCACTTGAGAAGCACCTGACTGGCCTATTTGGGAGAGCAAGGAGCTCTTTATCTTAGGGTCCTGAGTTTGAGCTCCATATTGGGTATAGAGATTCCTCAAATAAATAAACTTTAAAAAGTATGTTCAAGTACTCTATGTTAAAAATTAGAACCCCTGTTTTGCAATTGAAATTGAGTGCTAATTGTTGGTAGGACCTCACTATTAACTGCTACTTATTTGTAAAATTCATTTAACACTGTTAAGGCTCTCAGTGCTGAGAGAGTGATTGCGTTTTAAATTCCTAAAGTAGTAGTATTAATTTGTATCTATAGAGATTTCTATACTGTAGTAAGTTCAACCTAGAAGTCCTTAAGTGCTTTGGATGTCGTCTTCATTAGCATTGTGGCCCCCAGCCATCTTTGGACCCCGCTGAGCGCCCTGTGCCCCTGTGGCAGGCTGGCATTGTGCGGTTTATCATTGCCCTTATGACACGTGATACCAGGCAAGTGCTTTAGGGATTTCGAGAAGCACTTTAGTGTGGTGCTTAAGACTTTAAGATGGTCCGGACTGCCTGGATTCCAGTCCTGGCTTTGCCACTTACTAGCGTTGTGGCCTTGGGCAAGTAAAAGTTACTTAACCTCTTTGTTTCAGGTATCTGTAAGAGAGAGGTAATTATTGTCTCTACTCCTTAGGATTACTATGAGAATAGAGTGAGGTAGTGTTTACAGAATGCTGGGAAGAGTACCTGACATACCTTCTGTTTGTCTTTTCATCAAAGGAACTTCTCATTTAATCCTCCTCCTAATCTTTAGAGAGAGAGAATAACATTCACATTTTACAGATGTTCCAAATGTGAGGCTCAGAGAGATTATGTAATTTGCTTAAGATCACACAGCTTGTAATGTAGATCTGGGATTTAAATTCTGGGCTGTCAGATTCTAAAATGTGTGTTGAGATTATAAGTGCCTATCTTATAATAGCCCTTGCACTTGGACATATCCCCTGGCTGTTATTTTATCTAATCTAGTCCTTAATGTATCCTGTCAAGAGTGAGTGGGCCTTTATGCTTTTACAAAACTCAGTACGTAATCAAGTGTGTGTAGAAATATAATCAGACATGATCATGAAGGGTAAAGAGGATATGTGTGGGACTGCCTTCCTTACCTGTTTCTAAGATCTTCAAAATACATACATCAGAATAATTTATTTATCTTTGAGGTGCTTAACTGAAAGCCTAAAAAACTTATTAAAGCAATAATTATCTGTATTTTGGTGATTTCATTAATTTTTTTCAAAAAGTATTTGCAAACCAGCAGTACTTCAAAAAGAACAACAAACTGTTCATGTATCTTTATCAAGTATCAACAAGATAAATCTGTCAAGTATAACAGCCAGAAAATACTAAAAACAAACATTAATTACACCCATCCATCGTTGATCAATAAAAAGTCAATATATATGAAGCAAAGACTCAGTTTCAGTCTATGTTTATAAGAAGCTTTACCAAAAAAGTATTTTGTTCACCCATCCTATGGCTTAAAAGCTGCAGAGGAAAACAAATGGGAAGTTCAGATGCACATCTATTGCTGAATCAAAAGTAAGTAAAATGACAAAGCCAGGGATTGATGACACGGAAGGGTAACCTGTAAATTTATCCATTGCTACTGTAGAAATGTCAGTAAATCCAGTCTTTCTCAGCAGTGACCTGGTATCACAAAATGAGAACTGTAAAATTTACGTTCCTCTTTCACCTAGTATAGGTGTTCACTTTTGACAAATGGTATTATGAAAAAACGGTTTTTTTCAGAGGTGTTTCTAGTTGTGTTATTTGCAATGAGCCAATAACTGGAACCCCTTCTAAATTTTCAGTAGCTAAGCAAAAATGTTTGTTCAAACAGAGTTATGTTTTCCTCATTCAGATTTCTTAATATCTAACTAAACCATACTTCTGAGTGGTCAAGAATACCAAATGTACATGATGCTTGTTGCATTAATATAAAACAATTTATTAATATTGATAAATGTACTCTTACAGTCTTTCTAGATATTACTTTCTTTACCTGCAAAATGAAGGTGTGGGACGAAATGATCTGGATGCTGATTCTGTGAAGTCTGTGAACCACAGATCACAAGAGGTGGTAGAGTCATTTTGTGGCCACTGAGGTTCTCCTTAACTCCCGCCCTCCTCTGGCCCCCTCAGCAGATTATCGGCTGGTCAGCGCAGGGCCTGGTCTTTTGTTAGGATCTTAATAAGCCAGTGGAGGGTAGGCAGATGGATGAATTAATGCCTGGTCCTGTGATAATTTTTATTTATTTCTCTCAACATTTCGTTTTAGTTTTATTGAGAAATATTGGAAAAGCTCGCTAAATAAGGAACCAGTGATATTCTTCTCACAGCTTTTCTTTTCCAGTAGGCCTCTTGTTCTTATTAGAAAACTGTATAAATGAACTAATATCTTAACACTTAACTAAGCACTTACTGTGTACTGCTTTTCTAAGTGCTTTCCATAGAATTATTTAATCTGGATAATAGTCCCATTCGGTAATAATTGTCCTCAGTTTATGGATATAACACCTAAGGTGCAGAGAGGTTAAGTAACTTAGCCAAAGTTAAACCAGCAGCAGCAGGTTAGAGAGAGCCTGGCAGTGTGGCTCCAGAGCCGCCCTCATACCTACCGCTCTACCTCAGTGCCCTGCACTTGGCCAGATGAGGGTGGGGGCAGAGGGGCATGTGTTAAGACTGGGGAGCCTGAGTAAGAATGTGGGTTAGATAGTATTCCTTGGACCTTGAGTTTTTCCCAGTCACTTTTGGGAGGCAGCACCTTTATCATTCTCATGGACAAGATCATGACATCCGTGCCGTGTTCTCTGGAGTACCTTGGCTCTTGTGTCCAGGGCATTCCCCGCTTACAGCCAGAGCTCTGACGGTGAACCGCAAATTGAGGCCTTGCCTCTCTTATCCTCACTAGCTTTTTATATCTTGGAAACGTATGCTCTTTTAATGTGGGCCATCATGAGTACATAAAGGGTGATGCCAGTGCTAGCGTATGATTTTGCGTAACAATAATAGGTATTATTTCAGGTTAGACTCTTAACTTCTCCAGAGAGACTGAGAGCCCTGAAAATGTGAACGAAGAGTTCACACCCAGAACACTGACATTCTGAAAAGCAGAGAGGAAAGTCAACTCTAGGTAGCAGATAGAATTCAGATTTCTTATTCTGAGAATAGCTGTTGTCAATCCTAAGGCAATAAACAGGCAGCAGGGGTCAGGAAACAAATTTATTAGGCCATTGATTCTGCTGCCCTGTTTACCACAAGTGTTCGTGCTGTTTTGCCATCTACATCTGGGTTTATGCCAAGGTGGAATTCTCTAGTTGTTCATTTTGAAAGTTCTAAACAATGTATCAGGAGTGTTTGTATTTGAAAACCAGTGAAAAACTTAGTGTGAAAAGTGATTATCTGTACAATACAGTTTTACAGAACTGATTATCAATAAATTCTTATTTAAACTGCTATCCATTTAAAAAACCCTCACAAAGAAATCTGTGTCCTCTTAAAATGAGCCTTGCAGTTTTGGGATTCTTTTGGCCTTGTGCTGCCGACGCTGTGCTCCGCAGTGCCGTTGGTGTCATCAGCTGTCGGGCACATCTGAGCCCAGAGAACTCCCCGGTTCTGGATTAACAGTGCACCCCCTCCCGCACCCTGCCCTGAACCTGATGTCAGAGAGGGCAGTAGGCAATTTTTGGTGCAAGTCCCTACTTGATCTTCACTCAGATTTATAGGCAAAATGGATTTTGATCTGAGGGTTCATCCTATTTCTCAGTGATGGTGACATCTAAAAGTAGCCTTGGTGAATAAGACTGGATTTTAAGTCCTGTACTTTCAAGCACCATCTTTCCATAGAACACCTCAGATAATCTACAGCGGTTTAACAGATGAGATAAACGCCCATGAGTGATCCTTTGTTGCCGTTTATGGAGTCTTGCTGGGTTCTGAGCATTTAGTTAAAAGCTTTATGTACATTTATCAGTCCCCTGTTTTAATCCTGTGATGTAATAGCTGTTATCTTCATTGTATTGATGAGGACAGTGTCCATAGTGAGTGACAGAGATATTCATGCTACAGATTCAAAGTTGGTCTGCTCTAAAATCTGTGTCTTTTATCCCTACAGTTACATTATTGTCATGAGGAACTTGAGGGAGATCTTTTGTGATCGTCATTGTCTCTTTTTCTCGTGGGGTTCCTCACAGATCATGTTGATGTGATGTGTAGTAAGTGTAATAGAGGTAAAGCTAAACATTTATTCAAATCTAATATCATCATGTACCGCTTTCCTTCTTTTATCCCATATTCAGATCAGAGATCTCCAATCTGGTATACAAAAGATAATCTGCAAAAGTGCAAGAAAAATGTTATTTTGTATCTTTCCCCCTCTTCCTGTTAAAAATACCTTGGTGAATGCTTAGAACATATAAAATACATTAGTATTAGTTGTATACTAACTTCAGGGGTCCTGGAGTGGCTTAGTTGGTTGAGTGTCCGACTCTTGATTTTGGCTCAGGTCATGATCCCAGGGTTGTGGGATGAGGTCTGTATCAGGCTCCGTGCTGAGCGTGGAACCAGTTTGTGATTCTGTCTCTCTCCCTCTGCCCCTCTCCCCTGCATACATGCGGGCGCACTCACGCTCTCTCTTTCTCTCTCTCTCTCAAAGAAAAAAGTACTAACTTTATTGCCTCTAAAATATATTTTACTCCCCACATTTTAACACCTTAGATTGTGGGGCTTCTCACATAAGAATTGTAATTGTGGTTTTTCCCCTTGCTTAGTGGTTAATAAAATGACAGTATCTATAATTGATGATTTCTTAGATTCAATGAAATATAGAAGTACATGTGGACAATTAGAAAAATAAAGAAGGAGATGTACATTGGGGATCTGTGTTCATTGATGTTTTAAGTGATAGGAGTGTGTAATCAAAATGTTTTTTCAAATTTTATCCCTCTGCTTAGAATTCTTTCATCTCCCATCATGTAAGTTACCAAGTGTGCTTTTGCCGCTACAAGTGCAATCGAGTGCCTTTCCCCACAGTATACCATTGTGGACCATATTAGGCCTGTTGAGGCAGGTACAGTCCCCTTTGATGATCAGTGAAGGTGTTCTAGAGAGCTGTGTTCCATTAGTACTAATTTCAGTGTTGTGCACATTTCATCTCGCCTGGAAACCATTCATTGAAGTCATTCTCTGTAACATTTTGTACCTGTTTATCTTCTTGATTCTCCTGAATTAATAATAGTAGGCCAGTAAGCATTCAAACACTGATTGAAGCTGATCTTCCCTCTGTAATGTTTTCCCATCTTACGACTTTTCTTCAGCTCTTATTGATTGTTTCCAATATTGCAAGGTTGACTTGTACTCCACAGTTATTCCCACTGACATTCTTTTTCTCATCACTTTCAGTTGTTAAAATGATGTCTGCTTTTATTTATGTTGATCATAAATTTCTTATTTGCGTGGCTTTTGTGTGGGTTAAACATGATAAGGTCAGTCATCTCATTAAAACTAAGCATGAATTTGGCTGACTATAGAGGATGAATGAGCAGGTCCTGCAGTGGCTGCATGTGACACCAATGCCATCTGTTGATAGCTGTTAGATGTGATTCTTTTGCTCTAGAGGTGTTTCTTTATGATGAAAACAAAGTTCATTAAGTAGGAGTTTTCTGTATTTTGTTACAGATAAAGCTCTTAACATGATTTTGTAAAGAGATTCTATATGTAATTGAAAGTAAAGCTCTTACGTTGTTTATAACCATAGTGTTAAAGGATTCTCATACTTTTCTTTCAACATAGCAGTGTAGAAAATAAAATTCTCCCATAGTACTTGAAAATAGCACAATAAAGAGGTTAGGGTAAAGCAAATGGTCTTTAGAAGAAAATATGACCTTTTACAGCATGCTTCAGGTGAGGTTAAAGATGTGAGTCCAGTTTTACTCTCTGAATCCCATGAAAATAAATCATTCATTCTTGCTATTTACCTGTACAAGATGGAACATGCTAGTTTTCTTTGCATATAGAGAATACGTAGTTACCTTACATTATAGACCATGTTAGAGAAACACTGTTCTTTATTTTCATGGGTTGGCCTCATCACTGAAAAATGTTAATGTTCCTGTCAGTAAAAGTACTTCCCTTTTTTTCTCAAGTGTTTCCAAGGGGCGTGTGCTTTTTCTCGTAGCTGCTCATGAATGTTGCTTCTTCAGAAGAGAGTGGAAATGTACGTGGGGGACTGACTCTGTCGTGAGGTAGCTGTTGCAAACAGCGGTTCTGCTCTTCTCTGGTCTCCCCTACTTCTGCTTCTGCATTTGCACCCAGATCCTGCAGACTTCTGTGCTTGGGAAACTCCTTGTCACACGTGGTTGAGTGCCCTCAGAGAAACAACAACCGCCACACTGGTGTCTTTACTGCACTTGGCCCCTGCTGCAGCCGAGCGGCTGGTTCTGTTTTGCACCGTTCTGTTTTCCCCCCAAAACTGCCTGTGGCCATTTGTGCTCCTGCTTTATTACCCAGGGGTTTTGCAAGCAATAAAATGATGTATCTGACTACTTAATGGCCTAATGTGATTCCCTTTTCAGAGAAGCAGCAGAGTAGAAGACTCCTTTCACTTTTCCTCTTCGCTGACCAGGCAGTATTAGGCCTGTTGGGACAGGGTTTTTGATGTGCTGCCAGCATGCAGGAGGAGATTGCACTGTGTTTTCTTCAGATTCTTATCAGCTGTTTACACGTAAAGCTCAGATCTGGTCAAAAATGGTAATAAATGATTTACATGTAATCTTGCCTTCTAGGGAAATTTAATTCGTATGATATTTTATATTTAACATAATTTTAAAACTCTATCTTCAGGTCAAATTGTAAACGATTGTTATGACACTGATGGTGAGGGTGAAAATACTTTTTTGTTTTCTTGCTGTCCGTTTGTTATACTCGGCATACATAACATGGGCTTGGTTATTTTTTCCTTTTTTAATTTTGATTTTATTTTTTAAACTTTTAATGTTTATTTTTGAGAGAGAGAGCCAGAGAGAGAGGGAGACACAGAATCTGAAGCAGGCTCCAGGCTCTGAGCTGTCAGCACAGAGCCTGACGCGGGGCTTGAACCCACAGGCTATGAGATTGTGACCTGAGCTGAAGTTGGATGCTCAACTGACTGAGCCACCCAGGTGCCCCTATTTTTTATTTTTTTTAAAAAAGAGCCTACCATAATGCCATGCATCATGCTGGATGCAGGGGACCTCACACTGGACAGGGTTGATGTGGTCCCTGTCCTCCCCCACAGTGCTGTGCCGGAGGGGCGAGAACAGAAGAGCTCAGAGGGGAGGGGCCCGCTCCACTGGCAGCTCTGTCCTGCAGAAGGCTCGCTTGTCCTCGTGCATGTGTGAGCAGCCTCCCTGGTCTGTCTCTGCCGGAGCAGGGCTCTGGCAGACGCAGGGAGTGTGAACGAGACCCTGGGAACGCCCTTCTCCGGCTTGGATTTCATGAGTGAGCTGTTGCAGAGCCTCCCACCTCCCAGGCAGGCTTTCTTCCCCAGGTAGCCCTACTGCAGACATCCGGGGCACTCGAGTCCCAAGCCTGTAGGAGCAGAGGAGTTTAATCAAATTAACCTCTCTCCGTAAGAAGTAAGAACAGACCACTGTTTATATTACTGTGTTAATGCTATCATAGTAGCACCACAGTTAGTAGCACTAAGTGTGTGTGTGTAGCACAATTTTAAAGCTGTATATTTCAATTAAAATTGTTTTCATCATGGTACTTGAAAAAGGCGTTTGTCTGATTATTAGTCTTAGGCTCTGCTGATGTTAATTTATCTAGGTCAATGAGAGTCTGTTGTAGAGGTATATGAAACGAGAGTATTCATACTGTTTAAAGGAAGCAGTGGCTTAGATAATCCAAAACAGTGCTTAATTAAACGGACTATTTTTCCTCCCTCACATTATACCCGATGCCTACTGCTAATAAAAAGCAGTTTGCTGGGTCCTCTTCAGGGCCCCCCAGAGGCTGACACCTTCCTCGCTCTCATGGATGGGACAGAAGATAGAAATGCCCTGAGTTGAGTAATATCAGAAACAAGAAGCTGCCCTGAGCTGTCAGCACAGAGCCCAACGTGGGGCGTGAACTCACAAACTGTGAGATCATGACCTCAGCTGAAGTCTGATGCTTAACTGACAGGGCTTCCCAGGCATCTCTCTCTTTCTCCAATATTAATCAGTTACATATGCTTCGTACTATGAAAACCTGTAAATGGAAACAGTGATTCATCCATCTTGCATAGGCATAACACCTTATTACTTTATTAGTAATGTTTGCATATACTTGTACCATATTATGATTTTTAATTAATATATTTTCTTACATTTGTAGCCCTGAGTCAATCTAATCTAAAAGACATTAAAAATTGCTTACATTCTATAATGTTGGTAAGGGGGAGTGGAGGAATATTTGAGAATACATGTATCTGAGAATACCTTGTTGAGAATACAAATATTGAGAATATTTAAGAATATAGAAACAGTAAATATGGAAGTCCATGTTCCATTGTGTACTCTATTTTGCTGTCATTGTTTTATAGTTGGCTAGATTGTTTTTAATTCTCCTTTTCTTATTGAATGGTATTATCCTTCCAGCCACATTGTTTAAGAACAGTTATGAGCAACTTATCTCTGAAAGAAAGGTTTCTCCTTTCATCTTTTATAACTTTCAGTTAAATATTCGGGCATTAAAAATAGATATATGAATGGTAAATGAGATAGTAGAACAGTCTATGGTCCGATACTTTTCCCTTCTAGATAGAGATTACAAAGTGAAGGTTTTATTGCCAGTTTATATGATAGTGTTAACTTAGTTTTTACTGTTAATAATCTTAACATGTGTTTCAATTTTACCACATATAGAGTTATGCGTACAATAATTATAAGGCTTGTTTCAGTTTTACTACGTATACAGACTTTTGAGTACAATAATTATACAGACTTGTCTCCAGAGTATATATGAGGGAAATAGTATATTTTTAGAAGTTTAACATTGTTTAGGTTGAAAATAAATCGCTGAAGGTATATTTTCATTGTGTCTTTGTTCTTTTTGTAGAGTGAGAGATCAGATCAGCTGATTAGGATGTGTGCCTCAAGTGGAATGGTGGATCTTAATACCTTGACTTGCAGTCTGATGCATTTCATTTAGAATTTGTTAAATATGAAGTAATTGCCACTTTTCAGTTTAAGTGTGCTAGCTGTTTCCTTTTCTTGGTCAGGAAGAAAATATATTTCATGTTTTTTTGATGAGCTATAGTTGAATCCTTTTAGTATTTTAAAGAGTTTAAAACTATTTCTATTATGTATTTTGCCAGAAATAAGTAAGAAAGATAAATGAATTCTTGGTTGTTTGAGTCCTGGACTGAATAATAAAGCTTTTTCAGAGTGCACGAGATCCAAAAACATATGAAATAATACATTTTAATGAACCAAATCCTATTTATAAATGTACTAGATATAGATAGCTCAATGATTTAAAATGAGGCTTTAAAAAGTTTCCTTTTGTAACCATCAGAGCTTTTATTTTTTTTTTTAAACCAGTCTCTTTCCTAAATTTAGATATTTTGAATACCAACTATTTGAAAATTAGGACATATTTTTGACCTCTGAGGGTCAGCTTTGATCATTGAAAGAAATGATTTTTTTTTTTTTTTGAAAGAGAGAGCATGCAAGTGGGAAAGAGGGAGAGAGGGAGAGAATTCCAAGGAGGCCCCACACCACCAATGCAGAGCCCGATGCCAAGCTCTAACCCATGAACCTGAGCCAAAGTCGGACGCTCAACCGACTGAGCCACTCAGGTGCCCCAAGAAATTATCATATTTTGGGGCGCCTGGGTGGCTCAGTCGGTTGAGCATCCAACTTCAGTTCAGGTTATGATCTTACAGTCTGTGGGTTCGAGCCCCGCGTTGGGCTCTTTGCTGACAGCTCAGAGCCTGGTGCCTCCTTCAGATTCTGTGTCTCCCTTTCTCTCTGCCCCTCTCCTGCTTGCTCTGGTCTCTGTCTCTCAAAAATAAAGACATAATAAAAAAAAGAAATGATCATATTTTGCCAGATGGACATAAAAGTATTTAAATGGACATTCAGACTATCTCCTTGTGTCAACTGTTGCAGAGACTGTCATAAAGACCATTAGTCTGAGTCTGGGGTAAACCAGGCTTATCTAGGAGAAGAGTAGTTAACCAGCAGTTAACCAGTATCTTAGAATGCTACATCTTTGTCTATTAGATCATTGCCTAGAAAATTCTCCCTGGCATTTAAGTGCTGATGACAGGGCATTCTGGCATCAGTCAGTCAGACAGTATGTAACTCTGGATGGTATATGGATATTGAACCATTTGTAACGCACCTAATTAGCTCCACCCCTGAACAAAAGAAGTGATGTATTAGAGCTCTGGGGTTTGGATGCTGGAGATTTTGGCGTCTCTTCTCAGGTTTACTGCTCCTGTGTTGTCATCCTTTAAGAGTATATTGTACCCTTCATGTAGAAAGTGCCTCTGCCATTTCAGGAGGATTATTCAGTGTAATCTCTTAGGGACTCTCGTCTGCCTCACAGGGCTTTATTTTATAGGCTGTGTGTTTGAGCAACTTGGAATAATCTATTCCTTCAGGTGCTAGCCAACTTCATTTTCTGTGAAATGACTCCACTGGTTTTCTCTTGGGATTCTGCTGCTGGTCACGTCTGTTTCTAGGTTAACTTCATTCTACACAGTCATATATTTAATTCTGGAGAGGGAAAAAAGACCATTTTTATTCCTTCACCAGAATTATGTGGCTATTTTGCCATTTATGTCAGTTGTGGAGGAAATGTGGTAACCAAAAACATAGAAATAACTGCAGTATGTTCCAGATTTTAGTAAATCTGCCAAGTTAGAAAGACAAATTAAAAAGTCTGTTAAGTTTTAAGGAAAAAAATAAAGACCAGAAGCCAAAGCAGAATTTATCTTTTATCTCTAGTAATTCATTTCTCTGGGATCATTAAGTACAGTTTGAATTAGTATCCAAGATATTAATTTTATCCTATAATTATGCAGTCATTTAAGATTAGATAAAAAGTAATTTTTTAATGTTAGAGAGTCTTATCTGATGCTGATTCTCATACTCTTCTCATTGCTATTTGGAGAATTCAAAGAAAACAAGTGTAGTTAGGTTCTGAGTTTATCATCACCAGCAACAGTTGGAACTAATCCTTCTACTTAATGGTATCTTATCTGAGGGTCAGGTACAACAGATATATATAGGCTTTCTGAATAAATAGATTTTATTTATCAGTAAACACTGGGGTGTTGCTATAGCCAGGTAGTAGTTCTTTGTGAGAGTCCTCAGAGCTATTTCAGGCATACTTACCTGTTTTCATGCCCTTTGTGACCCTAGAAAACCACTTCAAAATTATTTATTTTCCCCCCAGGTCCAATTCTTTTGGACTTGAGCCTTATATTGAGAAGAATAGCACTACCACTGCATTATGATCCTTCAGCAGTGTGCTCGCATAGCCACTGTATGCTCTGCGTGTGTGCATGCAAATATGTTCTTCCCTTTAAATGTACGTCCCCCTTGGTTATAATGTAGTAGGACTCATTGCACCAGTTGTACAGATGAGGATAAAAATCCAGTAGTTTGTGCAGGGTTAATACGTTCAGTCAGATATATAGCCAGACCTGAAATTTTTGTCAGATTCTAGCATCCTTGCTTGTAATTCTTACACTTGACCACTCTCCTGCATTCCTCAGAGTGTTGCTGGTGTTGTGGTCAGGGTCTTATTCTAACAAATTTCTCTTCTGGCTGCCAGCAGCTCCTAAATTGCCCATCAGATCTCGGGTTTTATCCTTTGCTGTGGTTTTCTGGCTAATGGAACTCATGGTTATATCCCATGTATGTGGGAAAACTTGTTAAAGTTGATAAAGTGGCTCTTCTGGGGTGGTCATGGCATTTTTAAGGCCTCTTCCAGCTCTGAAATCCATGAATGTTGTGACTTCCACTGGAAAGCCAACCAGAAACATTGTTAAAATACAGGCCTTCACAGGAGGCCATGACTCGTTAGAGAACTAACTTCTCATGTGAATATGTTTTGCTTCCTTACTTAGTCTCACTAAAAGTAGGGATCATAAATTTATATGTTAATATATTCTAAGTAGCACACATTATCCTACTTGCAATGGGTCTTTTATATAAAACAGTCATATTCCTATTGGAACTTTGTGAAGTCTTTTTATTGAAATACATGTATGTTTGCCCATCATAACTGTTTAGTTCCATCTACCTCTATATATGAAATATTACCAAATATCCTAGAAGCCCCCTTTGTGTCTCCTCTTAGTCACTGCCTCCTGTCAAAGGAACCACTGTCCCAGCAACATCACAGGTAAACCTGTGATTTTAAAATAGGTTTCACAGATATTGAATTTTATTCAGATAGAACAGTTTATACTGTTTGGTGTCTGGCTTCTTTCTCTCAGCGTTGTATTCATGAGATTCATGTGTATTGTCTTCCGTGGTAGCTTGTTCATTCTTCGTGGTGTATAATCTGTGGCATGAATATACCACAATTAATTGATGGACATTTGTTTGTTGACAGTTTGGGACTATTATGAATAATCCTGCTAAGAATGTTCTTGTCCTTATTTTCTGTTCGTGTGTACCTAAGAGTAGAATTATTGAGTCATAGAGTAGTAGACACATGTTCAGCTCTACCAGGTATTGTCTGTCAGTTTTCCATGGTGGCGATGTAGACTCCCACTAGCAGTGTATGGAAGTTTCTGTTGTCCTTCAGCCTTGTCAGCACTAGGAATTGTCTATTTTAATTGTTTCAACCATTTTGGTACCCGTAAACTTTTTACTAATGGTTGCATTACTTTAAAAGAGTTTCAAGTTGACTGAGTAACGGACTTAGGTGTCTGGATATTAATGGTAGTATGAAAGCTATTCTTTTCTGATTATTCTTGAAAGCTAAGCTTTAAAAAAAGCCATGTACAAATGAAAAGTACTCAACAGGCCTAGAGGCGTTACAGTGTGGGAGATCTAAATAGCATATATTCAAAGAGGGTGTACAGGTAGAGTGGTGGGTGATACCAGGGTTTTTTTGCTGTTATTTGGTTGTCTTCTTAGGTTGGGTTTTATTAGGATTTTAGTTTGGTTTTTATTGAAGGTTTTTGCACATATTAACCGAGGGAAAGACTGTTCAGGTGACAGATGAGATTTGATATTGTCTGGAATAGAATTTGGATACCAGTCTAGAGTACCAGCAAACATAACAGGAAATGAGGATAAGGTTACTGGACTCAAGATTTTATTTGGTGTGTGTGTGTGTGTGTGTGTGTGTGTGTGTGTGTAAATGTTTGTTAAATTTTTTTAGTTTTAGAACTCTGTTTTTCAAATGAAACCTTTGGCCGACTACCATTTGCGTTGACATGTGATGGAGGGTAAGGATGGGAAACCTTTTTCTGCTACACTGTGGGGCATCACTGAGAAACCCTTGGACTCCCTAGAATACAAGTGGTCAACAACCTTTCTAGTGTAAAAGAAGAGGTGGGCGTGGCAAATCCCTGGGCTTGTGGGCCAAAGGTGCGGTTTGATTCTCTGCTCTGCCTTTGCCTCTTTGACCCTTCTTGAGTTTGTATTACCGTCAAAATGAGAATACTCCCATCCCTCTAACGAACATTATAAAGGAAAAAGAGCTTTAAGAGCTTCAGTGAGCTGGTGAAAGCCTTTGCCAACAGTTATCAAAATACATGTATCTTTTTCATGCCAGTTCAGTTAAGGTTATAGAGTTCAGTGCTTTGAGAATGACCTTTCCTCAGCCTGATCTGAATTTGAAACATGTTCTACCCATGACAAACTGACTATAGGCAAGTTACTTCAAGTGTCAGGGTCTTTGTTTTCTTACCACTAAAGAGTAGAGAGAATAATATAATGCCTACTTCAGAGTTATTGTGAGAATTTAAGGACTTAATATATGTAAAGCATTTAGTGCCTGGCAAAGTAAGCATTCAGTAAATGTTAGTTAGCTGCTTATTTGTATCTTTGTTCTTGCAATGTCTTCCTTCCTCATCTGTCACTGTCAGGTTATCAGAATCCTAAAAATCCTCCCAGGCTCATCTTCAGTGCTATGTCATCCACAGAGCCTCTTGATTCTCACAGCTAGAATCATCTCTTCTGAAATTTTATAGAAACCTATACTTTTCCTCTGCACTCTCTTTTATCTGTACCCTCTATTATACTTCTCTATAGCCATATTTTCTATTTTCTCCTAGAATATAAGTTCCTTGAGGATAGGGATTTTGCTGTGTTCATGTTTGTAACTCCCTAATTATGTGACATCTTTCTAGGAATTCAGAAGTCACCCAATAAAAAAATTTCTACTCTTTAATAAGAAACTCTAAAATTAGTACTGTAGATTACTTGGTAGTTCTCACATAGTGCCTGACACATGGAGAAAATGTTTTCTGTAAATCTTTCAGAACGATAGATATTTGCATAATAAATGGAATAATGGATTATATATTTTATTTTCTAGAAAACGTCTTAGGCTTCTTCAGCACTTTTGCAAGATAGTTAATTGTAAGGCTTACCTTACATTACCACATTGCCCATTGTTTCATTGAAATGTATTTGACGTCCTCATTTAATCAAAATACATTAAACTCTCAAATTTTCTCTCATAAATTATTCTTGTAAATTCTTCCTTATTAATTTTCATACTTGCTTAACTAATCCTGTGTACCCTGTTCAGCCCCTCCCTTGTCCAACTTTATGAGTGTGTCTAGAGACCTAGTGTATAAGCAGGTTGTAATAGTAGCTTAAGCAAAACAGGATTGGGATGGTTTAACTTGTCAAAACCGTGTAATGCAAACCAGAGTCCAACACATGATTAGTGATTTTTGTTCTTAACTGGCTGACATTTAAGAGTGAATGATGCTTTCCAGCTTTTACCCTACAAAGATCACAATTGATTTAACACCCTTTTAGAATGACCCCAAGACATTTTTCTCAGTTGGTGATGAAGAATTAATTTCTAGAGTAGAGTTCAGTAAAATCTTGGAACAGGTTCGCCCTTAGTTAATGCTTTTAGGTTCTGTCTGCTGCAGAACCAGGCACATGCCTTCAGGCATCCAAAATTGAATTTGTGGCCTTGTAAGACCCACTTCCTAAGACTTAACACTCCCTCTCAGCCTTTGAATTTACTAGTGACTTTTATCGTCCTTTTTGTCTCTCTGTCCTGTGTGTCAGGCCATCTTTTTGAGGTAACACAAGACAAGTCAGTCCCAGCTTTGAGTTCTTATCCTTGCCCCCAAAGCACCCCTTGGTGCTGTGCAAGGTGTTTACCCCAAGATGCTGTCTCTCTGCTTCTTAGCTTTATGAAGTATAATTTTGGTAATTAAGCACATGATGTATTTTGAACTTCAAAAACTGAAAACTGGTTGGCTACAGCCAATTGAGGGTCAGGGCAGAATTTGATTGAAATTCTTTGGCCTGTGATTTCATAATGTGCACATCTCTGTGGCTCCGGTTCACCGTATTCTGTGTCTTCCTATCAGCTGGTGTGGCTGCTCAGTAGCTGTCTCTCTTAATGTAATAATTGGTTGCAATTTGTCATTACTCTTTGCAGATGACCCTGTAGTCAACCTTTGCTTTTCAATAACAGAGTTAATAGGTAGGCTAATTAGAAATAATTTTTCATGTGTGATTTTTATTTTTTAAATTTTAAAAAGTATTTAAAAATTTATTTATTTTTGGGGCGCCTGGGTGTCGGTTAAGCGTCCGACTTTCACTTAGGTCATGATCTCGCGGTTCGTGGGTTCGAGCCCCGCGTTGGGCTCTTTGCTGACTGCCAGCTCAGAGCCTGGAGCCTGTTTCAGTCTGTGACTCCCTCTCTCTCTGACCCTCCCCTCCTCATGCTGTGTGTCTCTCTTTCTCCTAGAAATAAATAAAAACATTTTTAAAAAATTTATTTATTTTTGAGAGGATGCATGTGTGTGCTTACCCTGGGTTTGGAGCGGGGGATGTTGCAGGAAGGACAGAGGGATGGGGGAGAATCTCAAGCTGGCTTTGCTCAATCAGTGCAGAGCCCTATGCAGGGCTCGAACTCATGAACTGTGAGATCATGACCTGAGGCAAAATCAAGAGTGGGGTGGTTAACCAACTGTGACACCCAGGTGTCCCTCCTGTGTGATTTTAAAATATCTTTTTAATCTTTATTATTGAGAGGCAGAGAGAGACAGAGCATGAGCAGGGGTGGGGCAGAGAGGGAGGGACACAGAATCTGAAGCAGGCTCCAGGCTCCGAGCTCTCAGCACAGAGCCCGACATGGGGCTCAAACTCACAAACCACAAGATCATGACCTAAGCCCAAGTCGGACGCTTAACCAACTGAGCCACACAGGTGCCCCTCCGGTGTGATTTTAAGAGAGACTGTTCAGACTGTTTACTTTCCTTATGGGGAGAGTAAAAATGTATTTGTAGTTTTAAAAAACAATTTAAATAAAATACTACTTAATTGCGTTCTATTATTTTAACGTGGCGAAATGTCTTTTTTTTTAATTGAGGTAAAATTATATATTTCAGGTGTATACCATTATAATTCATTGTAATTCAGTATTTCTGTGCACTACAGAGTAATTACCATCATAAGTTTAGTTACCACCCATTACCATACAGTCGAGCCTTGTCACCTCCTTCCCCTCCAGTAACTGCCAGTCTGTTCTATCTATGCGTTTTTGTTTTGCTTTAGTTTTTGTTTTTCAGATTCCCCATATAAGTGAAATCGTATAGTCTTTCTCCATCTGACGTATTTTATTTAGCGTAAATACAGGTCCATCCACATACATAGATGTGTATGTGTGTATATACATGTGTGTGCGTGTGTATCTATATATACATCTTCTTTACCCATCCAGTATAGATCGTTAAGTTGTTTCCGGATCTGATCTATTGTAAATAATGCTGCAGTGAACTTAGGGGTGGTTATATCTTTTTGAATTAGCATTTTCATGTTCTTTGGATGAACTCCCTGAAGTGGAATAGCTGGATCATATGGTAGTTCTATTTTTAATTTCTTGAGGGATGTGTCTTCTGTTTCTAGATGTTAAGATGTTATGTAATATTCTTTTATATTTTAATTCTTTTGGAATTGCTCATGATGTAGAATCTACAGACAACCCATTTCTTTAGGATTTGACTTTATAAAACGTTGGTTTCCTAATTTACATATTTTTGTGTGTACTTTATGCTTACGGTTTTGTACAATGTACATTTTTGAAGTATGATGTTAGGTAACTGAAACGAGCATTTCTATTAAGTTTGAAGAATTTATGTTTATGTTGAACTACATACTTGAATAAGTGAATCTGGATTATCTGTAAATGGAGTTTGCATAACTGTTTAATAAAAAAAGAATTAGTATTTTCTTCTCAGTAGTATGTGCATTTAATTCATAGAGAGACAGCTTTAGTTCATTTTACTCCTTTTGCATTTGCTGGGCTTTGCTTCCTGCCACTGGTTATTGGAATGTCTCAGTAGTATTCATTCTTCATTTCCCGTTCAGTAGATACATTTACTTTACAGAGAGCTTTAGTATCGATGGTGCCTGTTCTACTTGTACCTAGAGAAATTTAATAGTCTGCAGACTTATCCAAAAAAGTTTTGGTGAAATTATCATTTCAATTTTCAGGTTTATTGTACATTCTCAGTGAGTTTCTAAATGCATATGTCCTGGCCTGCTAAGGTGCCCATACTGGGAAAGCTGTAAGTGACACTGTACCTTGTGTCAACGTGGGAGCTTATGGACCTCTCAGAGTCAAAATTTTAACTTCCATGAAGTTCTACCTGGAAGAACATAGTTGTGAATTATGGTTTGGGGCTTTACCAACATTTTAGAAGGCCAATCACTGGAAAAGGTTCATGTTAACAGGATATTAAATTGGAGTTTACTATAATTGATCTTTCAAACAACTTTCAAATTGTTCTTGACTGCATTAAAAAAAAATGGATCTTAACATCGCAACCCAGTTTACGTGTGTTCACATCTCCTTTCTTAAAACAAGTCTGCAATTCTGTTTATGTTTTCTATTTTGTACATTTCTATTTAATTAAAAAAATATTGATTGAAATCCACTAAGCTGATTTTATGACCTTTACCATTTGAGAAATCCTACCCTAGAATTTTATTCCCCAGGTATTTTCTTAATCAATGTTTATTATAGTTTGTAAAATATAGTGGTAAATGAGGCCAAGTTTTCAATTGGCCAGCCTTTCCTTCATCATTTGAATATTTGGGGCAAAATGCCTGTGCATGTTATATTTTTAGATCCAGTACTTATATATAGTTTTAACTGCCTGCTTTGAATATTCGTAAATCTTTAACAGAAAGCATTTATTTGACAGTGATTGTGGCAGAGAACTCTCCATATTTCACTTTTTTCTAACTCTGCAATTAATTCATGTATCACTGTTTCTTTTGCTATGCCAACACTTTAAGTGCCTTTTTTTTTTTTTAAGTTTGTTTTTGAGAGAGTGTGCACATACACAAGAGTAGGGGCAGGGCAGAGAGAGAGAGAGAGAGAGGAAGAGAGAAAGAATTGCAAGCAGGCTCCACAGTGTCAACTTGTAGCCCAGTAGCCCAGTGTGGGGCTCTAGCTCATGAACTGTGAGATCGTGACCTGAGCCAAAGTCAAGAATCCATACTTGGGGCATGAGGGTGACTCCTAACTGTAGGCATCTGACTCTTGGTTTCAGCTCAGGTCATGATCTCACAGTTCGTGAGATCGAGCCCTGCTTCAGGCTCTGCACTGACAGCATGGAGCCTGCTTGGGATTCTCTCTTTCTCTCTCTCTACCCCTCTTCCATGTGTGCAGTAAACTTTGAAACAAGAAAAATCAAAAATAAATAAAAATATTAAAAGAGTCCACACTTGGACTGAGCCACCCAGGCACCCCAAGTGTTTTCTTTAGAAAGAAGACTGACTTAAAAAGGTAGATGATTTGTAGTTAATGTTATAGAAATTATGTAGTATATTCTAGAAGATTTGTTCTTTTGTAATATAAAATGTACATTTTTAAACTGAATTTGTTTTAATTTCAAGCCTTTTGGTTATGGGAAATATGTTCTTCCATGATGGTTCACAAGCAATTATCTCCACTTGTGCTTTAACAGGAATGACTTCAAAGCTGAGCCTCTTCCAAAACAGTCAGTCGCTAAGTGCCTAAAAATAAAGGTGGTTTTAGTTGTGTCTTTGTTTTAATCTAGGATAGAATGCCACTGAAAATAGTAACATTCTTTAGGGGAAAACATGTTAAGTAGTATAACCTGTTTTTGTTAGCATGTGTCTAATGGAAAGTGCTTGTCTCTATAGGAAAATCAGAGACTTTTGTTTGATATTAAGGCAGAAAACAAGTGGGTCACTTTCATTTTGCCAAGGAGCAAATGTCTCATTGCAGCCTACTCCCTTTGTAGACAGTAATTATGCAGGATCTGTTATTGAGTCGTTAGCTGTTTCCTTGGGAACAAGGTTTAAGTAGAAACAATGCAAGAATATTAGAATATCATTGTGTCTCCTCAGTTTAAAAAACTATTGAAAGACATAGTGATTTTAAAAATAGAAATCATTGGTAGTAATGACTGTCTAACTTGATGTCCCTCCCATGTAAAAGGCATAAAGAAAGACACAAGATGTGGATAGCTTCACTTCTTTTTCTGTGCTTTTCTGGGTATTTAAAAAGATAAAACTTTATTCTGATTTATAGATTAGTTTATTTCTTAAACATTACCAGTTGAAAAATGTTCCCAGGTGGTATGACAAGGTACACTTCTTGTTTTGTCTACCTGTAAAATGGATTTCCTTTCTATTTTTACTGTTCTGTTCTAGATTTTTATCACTAAACCCTGAGATATTGTGCCAAGCCTTTTAATAGTTTTCTTCTCTTTTCCTTATACCTCATCACCCTGGCCCTGTTCACGCGCGCGCACACACGCATACGCGCACGCACACACACACACACACACACACACACACACACACACACACACCCCACCCCCACCCCAGCCCCTGGTTCCTGACAAGATCAGACACAGAAGTTACAAGTTGTAATAGGCTGACTCAGGAGAGATTGGAACTCCTTCTCTGCAAGTTCCTACCCCTGGCTCAGCCCACTGGGATGTACAGATGCTTCTGAGGGTCTGCCACCATGTTCAAGCTCTAAGTTCCCAGAGTGGGGACTAGCACCTGTTTTCTTCTCCTTTGTGACCAGTAATCATGGATTTATCTGTTTTCTTCTCAGTTTATGCTCCCAGATTGTTTGGACAATAAAAACCCAGTATATGGGTTTTTAAATGGAACAGTTAAAAATCATGTACCTCTAACTGGAAGTTTTTCATGAGACCAAATAAACACTAACCTGAGTAAAAACACATTCGGTAAATGCTGTAGGAAAGATTTTTTTTAAATGTTTGTTTCTTTGTTTATTGATTGATTTTTTGAGAGAGTGAGTGAGAGCAAAACAAAACAATGGCAAAGTTTCTTTTAAATGGCTATTCCAGCTATTATTTGAAGAGGTAGCTTTATTTATATCCATTTGGTTTTGGATTTTACATCAGTGTCAACTGTTTTGTGTATGTGTGATTTTTTTTTCAACTTGGTCAGTAAGGGGGCATTCCATTCCTTTCGTGTTGATACACAGCATGTTTGTGTTTGCTTTTGTTTTTTTACAATGATTATTTAAAATAAACAGATTCAGCTTTTGAGTAAAAGGATAATCAAGAAGTCTTTGAGTGAATATAAACTAGCTTGTCATATTTTGATTTAGACATAATATGCTCAAGAATATATAGAGAATAATAAAACTGAATTTTAATATTGACTTTACAAATAAGATGCTTTATAAACCTGTTTTTCCTTTTCTAAGCATTAGTCTTTTTCCAGAATAGGTTTTCTATATTATGTTAGAAATTTTACCATTTATTTGCCTAATTTGTATCTTAAAAAAATTTTTTTTTTAAAGTATATTTATTTTGAGAGAGACAAAGATTGAGAATGGGGTAGGGGCGGGGGGGTGGGGGAGAATTTCAAGCAGGCTCCGCACAGTCAGCACAAAGCTTGATGCGAGGCTCAAACTCAAGTGAGGTCATTCCTGGAGCTGAAATCAAGAGTCAGGCGCTTAACTGAGCCACCCAGGCACCCCTCCCTAATTTTTATTAATTACTTAGTATGTACTTAAAAAATGCCTTGTTGTTAATTTGAAAAGCTAGTTTAAAACTTTTTTTGTCCTTTTTGTTGCATTAATAGTATTCAGTTCTCTTTTTACTTACAACTTGTTTAACTGATGATGGCTGCTAACATAGTAGCATTTTAAACTGGATTGAAAATCAATCCTTGGTGGGTTGTTTATTTGAAAATCTCACAACTAATGTTGATCAAGTTATGCTAAATGTAGATTTATAGAAGAAAATTTCTCTTTCATACCAACCTTTATCAAATGAGCTGTGATGCATGTTGTGTCATACCATAGTTTTCAATACTGACTGTCCATAGATAAAAGAGCAGGTTAGCTAACAAATCCACATAGCCTAATAAAGGAAGAACGAACCTACCAGTCAGGAGTTCTTTTTTATTATAGACAGAGCATGAGAGTGGGAGGGGCAGAGAGAAGGGGAGACACAGAATCTGAAGAAGGCTCCAGGCTCTAAGCTGTCAGCACAGAGCCCAACGCGGGGCTCAAACTCACAAACCGAAAGATCATGACCGCAGCTGAAGTTGGACAGCTCAACCGACTGAGCCACTCAGGCACACGGGAGTTCTTAAGAAGCACCTGAGATCCTCATTCAGCAGTTGAGTGCAGTGTCTGCTGCAGGATGATGGGAAGGAATTGTCTAGAGCAACTCAGATAAGCACTGAGCCTGAGAGTGGAGCACTTTGGGGATGTGGTGAGTCTTTCATTTGTTGTCTCAGCCAGGAGGAATCAGTGCTACCTGGGCCCAGAACTGGGACAGCTAGATTAAAAGCAGAAAAGAGAGGGAAAGGAAAGATTACACTAGTGTTCAAAAGGACTGTGTCAGGCTTTTTATGATCTTGTTTTGAACACTCTACTGTCCTAAACTGAACCCAGAAAGAGCATGTAGCATTTTCCTTCTTGGGATTCACCGTCTGAAAGGTAAAGTCCCTTTAATATTGGAGTACATTTTACCCAAACACATACAAGAAAATCCACTCCTCCCCTCCCCCCTACCTTGTATTTAACTGTTGGGATTTATTTGTGTGTATTGTAGTTTTGTAGTGATCTATAGGGTCTTTTACCAGCTCTGTGCCTATCTATGTGTGACACTTATAATTCTTGCTTAGTGAGAGGAAATGAGATAGGGGAGAGTGAATGAATCCACACAAACTTAGCCCAGCCTCTGTGAAATCAACACAAGGCAAACACATCCTGTTGATGGTAGCTTGTTACTGGTGTGACTTATTTTCTGGAAAAGGTTTTTTTGGTGATGAGTGTGGTTCACTTGTTTGATCTTGATTAGTGGTGTACTATTCTGAGACAAAAAAAACAGACAAAAGACTTATATTTTTTCTAAATGTTTTTCTGATGTGACTATTCTGGGGATTAGAGAAATGCTACTCAATTTTTTTTGACCTAATGATTATTTGTAGGTCATTATTGTCAGTTAGCTAGATTCTCAAAGGTTGTCACGATTCCAACACCCAGAGAAATATTTCTTTGGTGTGACAGTGAATGTAATGAGCCTTTTTAATTTTTTTTTCTTAAGTTTGTTTATTTATTGAAAGGGAGGGAGACAGAGCGAATCCCAAGCTGGCTCAGTGCTGTTACCACAGAGCCCAATGTGGGGGCTCAGACTCAAAAACAGGAAGATCATGACTTGAACCAAAATCATGAGTTGGGCGCTTAACTCATTGAGCCACCCCGGTGCCCCAAATTTCAGATTTTAGATGTTGTGCGTGCTTATGAGTTTGGATTACTGCCTGTAGTGGATTACTTCCCACTAGTGTGACAGAGCTGATATTAACCTTTTACCATTTGATAGGTCTTGTCGCTATGCAGTGAACACAAGAGTTAACATTCACTGTGCTTTCCTCCCTTTGGAATTGTTTGAACTGGCAGAGCTCCTGAGTCAGCAGTGCATTTGAGTTCTGCCAAGATACAGACTCCACTTTTTTTAGTGCTAGATCTACATACAAAGTTAGCCAGTTAAGATTTTTAAAAACACTTAACTTGTAACCATTTGAAAAATGCTTATGTTTGCTTTGAAATTTCTGGAGCTAAATCGTACATTTGTAATCCATGGGGTGGCCATTAGAATACAAAGGTAATTATTCTTGTGGTGAATAAGATCCAGGAAAGTAAGGGGGACCTCCTTCTCTCAGTGTGGGCCAAAGTAAGGAGTAGTTTTAGTACTGTGTTGTCATTCTTAGTCATGTGAACTCCCCGTGCTTTCTTGACCTCTTTGTTTAAAGAAAATATTCCTGAAACATGGACATCTGCTCTCCATGCAGGGTAAGAATTTGTAGACAACACCTGACTGTTGCGTTGAATTAACCCTATTCATTAGGCTTCATAGTTGTGCAAAGAAAAGGACACAGCTTTGTGGCAAGGTGCCAGACACATGCCAGTTTGAGTAAAATATTCGCTTTTTTGTTACTTTCCCCCTTTCCCACTGATTGAGTGAGCATCATGAAGTCATCCCGCTGTTGTTAGGAAGAGAGAGGGGAACCTGACAGCAGCCGAGGGGAAGGAGCTGTGTAGAATGGTTTTATTCTTGGGTGTATATTTTATACATAATCAAAATAAGTACATACATGAATGCACACGTACTGTGAAAAGCTGGATGAAGGGTGTACTCTTAGCTCCAGGTTTAACTTTGCCTGTTCTAATTAAGAAAAAGATGGCACATACAGTGATTAGGCTAACATGGTTTAGAGCATGTTGTCCTTTCCATATGAGATTTCTCTGATACTGCGTTTCTTTTCCTATTACCAAACATGATGAATGTGCCACACAGTGTTAACTGTGCGCTTTTCCTAAAGACATCAAATGGGAGGCGGCATGTAGAAGCTAAATTATTCGGAGAGGAGTCAGTGATTGATTTAAATATAAAAGGATTAATTGGTCCCTGAACCAGACTATTAAACTGTACTGTGATCTTGACTGAAAGTGGAAGAATTACAAGTGCATTGCGTAGAATAAATTAATACATTTTTCATGGCTTTAATCCTTTTTTTCTGTATTCCTTATTGTGGTTTTTATGTACTGCACTCCATTGTGTGCTTAATTGATGCAGAGGGGATTCAGCCTATAATGATTAAATGGGTAGAGGGATAGAACCATCTATTGAGTTTTAAGATGGTAGTTCTTCCAGGGTAGCTGACAAAGGAAACCAGAGAAAGAATATTTCTAGAAACTCTTGCCAGTGATGACCCCGGGCACAGAAGTTAAGTGTTACTGAATAAGAAATTTAAAAGTTTACATTGTGTGAGTATATTGTTCAAGAAGAACATCAGCTAACAATGGATGAATGTGGCCCTTTATCCTTGGAAGAATTGAATTGAGACTTCAGCCCTTGAGAGTAAACAGTGTAATGGCATCATACCCAGGGAAAATTTTCTTCTTTCCGTAACTATTTCTATTCAAACAATATTGATTTTTCTCATTCCAACTAACAGGCTGATACTTGAGGCTGTCAGGATGCTGCTCTTAAAGGCTGTTGGCCTCATGTTTCCTTTCAAGGCAGAATAAATCTGTGTTTATTCATCTCTGTTATATTGCTGCTTTTATAAATAGGTGTTCATGTAAGTTCTGCTTTCAAAAAGTAATGCTGGTAATAAAGGAAGAGCAGAAAAGTTTGGTTCAAGGGACTGATTTAAGAACTCATACATTTGCGGCTTTACTAGCAATATACATTCAGGTTTCAGAATGGTATCTTCAAGATACTTTTCTTTACCTGTCTCAGTAACATCTTCCGCTTATATTTTGATGCGCTTTTGCCTTTCAGTATTCTATCTGCTTCTGAGTAATCAGTCCATGTGGGATATTTTTGAATAGCTACAGCTTATCTGGAAACTGAGATACGGAATCATTAGAACCTCAGGATGGAAGGTACCATTAAAGGTCATCCTGTTCCCCTTCACCTTTCAGTATGCCCAAGTTTCTTCCACCACCCTTCAGAGATAGCAGATATATTACCCTTCTTTTCAGCTCATATTTTCTTTAAACAGTCCAGTTAGAGAGTCTATACTGAATGGAAGTGTATTTTTTTTTGTAGCCTCTGTACCAGTGGTGCTTGGCCATTATACTTGAGTTCTCTCATGTGGGATGAAGTATTGGCTGGTGTGTTGCCACATTTTGATTGTTGGGTTGTTTTTTTTTTAATGTTTTATTTATTTCTGAGAGAGACAGCGTGAGCAGGGGAGGGTCAGAGAGAGAGGGAGACACAGAATCTGAAGCAGGTTCCAGGCTCTGAGCTAGCTGTCAGCACAGAGCCCGACGCGGGGCTCAAACTCACATACCATGAGATCATGACCTGAGCCAAAGTCGGACGCTTAACCGACTGAGCCACCCAGGCGCCCCTTGATCATTGTTTAAGACTGATATTTGCCACAATTGAGGATAGCATATACTGTCACAGCAATGATTATAAAAACACCATGCTGAGCAAAATAGGTTTCAGTGCAGGTGTGCTTGAGTATTGCTTGTGCAAGAAAGGTTATTTATGTCTCTTCGCTAAGGTGTCTCGTTTCTTAGTTAAATATCTCTACTTCCTTCAATTGTTGTCATGTCAGCTGGTTGTAAGGTTTTTTTTTGTCATTCTTTTTTGAGTGTGTTCCAGTTTGATTACTACCTTTTTTAAGTGTGACATCCAGAATTAAAGTGAACACAGCTGGCTAGTCTAGAGCTACAGCAGAGCAGATCATTCACTTCCTTCTTACCTGGTGATTTTTAACATTTTGCGCCCCAATCTATCTGATGTAGGGAACAAATGGAGATTAGTAACAATGTTTCCTTAGGGCATCTGTACCTTTGTGGGGAGATGGACTTGTCTGAGTTAAAAAGTAGCTTCTCCTGGGGATTCTAATTACCATCCGTCTCCAAATAGTAATGTTCTGGATAGCCAACATCTAGTGCTTATCTTGCATCTTACGACTACCTTAGTTCCTTTGCCGGTCACATTTAGATGCCTCCTATTACCAGTTAAAATCCACTCTAGTTGTTCTTTGGGAAGTCGTAAACTTACATAAGGTATTGTTGAATCTTAGGCTAACTCCATCCGCACTTGCCTCTATTGGAAAATTTTCTACCAGCTAGATGTTCTTTCATTTAAGTAGTTGATTAAAATTTAATAATAATAAAAAGTCATATGACATCATATTCTTTGTCGCCTTTCTTGCTATTTCCCTGTGGGTGTGATCTTAAAGCTAGTTGCTTAAAGCCGCTTTCATTAGGAAAAAGGTAGGGCTATCTTTAAATAAGTTTCAATAAATGTTTATTCAGATATCTTATTAACAAGTATGTGCAGTTGATCAACAGCCTTCCTTAGAAATGTGATTTTAGGAATTTTAGTCTGTGGGTTCTTTACAGAATACCATTTGACTCTTCCTTACCTTTGGAATGGCTTGGTTTTCATGCGGATGAGTTATAAGCTAGAAGTCATATTGCTATTTGCTGATGTCTCCAAATTGATTTTTTTTTACCTTATTGTTTGGCTTTTAAATATTATTGAATTAGGATAAAATGATCTCTTTCTTCCCCTTAAAAAATTCATGTATTAATGTTAGTTCACTAAATTTAGGAGGTAAAGGATAAAGTCAAAATTCATTAGATGTTATTTTCAGGGAAATTGAGAAATTGATTTTGTGAAAATAATTGTCTTGATTCCATGAGTAAATGGATTTGAAAACTAACTGGAGTTTTGCTGGAAACGGAAAATATGTATTGCATCAGTGGATATAAGAAGTAATGAAGGTATGCTTTGATTATTGGAGGACTGAAAGATAACCTTCAAAAATATGGGGGAGATGGAACCTTTTATTAACACTTACAGACAAGCTACCATTAGTGTTATATTTTTCTATTTTGTGCTTTCTCTATATAATATATGTATTGTTTAAAACTTTTATTTTATATATAAACTATGTAATATTCTGGGAAAAAATAAGAGGATATTAGTTTCTTATTGCTACTGAAACAAATCACCACAAAGGCGATGATAATTTGTCATCTTACAAATTGATTATCTTTTTCGTTCTGAACATCAGAAGTATGAAATGGGCCTCACCAGGCTAAAATCAAGGTCTTTGCAGGCTCGCACTCCTTTCTAGGTGAGAAAGGAGAATCTCTTTCTTTGCCTTTTCCAGCTTCCCTTAGCTTGTGTCCCTCTTCTATTTTCAAAGCCAGCAATGACTGAGTCTTTTTCGTGTCCTGTAGCTCTTGACACTGAGTCTTCTGTACACATTTAAAGACTCTGTAACTACATTGGACCCACTGGCTAATCCAAAATAATCTCTCTATTTTAAGTTCAGTCGATTAGCCACATTAATCCATCTGAAACCTTAATTCTCCCTTGCTATATAGCATAACCTACTCACAGATTTTGTGGGTTAAGACAGGAGCATCTTTGGGAAACCATTATTCTGTTTATCATAGATAGTAAGATAAATATTAATGGTTTTACAGCTCAGATTTAACCTAAAATTCTTCATGCTTCAAAATGCTAGCATTTTGCTTTACTTTTATTGCATATGTATAACTTTTTTGAATATAATATACAACACAAAATGTACCTTTATCATAATATTTATAAATAAGTATTTCCAAATTGAGCACATTTTTGTAACCTGCACTCAGGTCAAGAAATAGAATGTCACCAGCACCCCAAGACTTCCCTCACTGTCCTTTCATGTCCCAAGCATGAGCACTATTCTAACAGTTTAGTGTATTTTTATATTCTATGTAAATAGAACCATCTAGTAAATATTCTTTGGTTTGCCTTCTCTTCAACATTGTTTGTGATAACCATTGAAGTTGTTGTATGTAGTTGTGTGCCATTCTGATTGCTGTCTGTGATTCTTTTGTGTGAACATACCTCAATTTAGTTGGCCATCCTACTACTATTTACTGATGGGAGTTTAGGTAGTTTCTAGTTCTGAGTTGTGTTTAAAATTAGTAAATAAGATTTTGTCAGAGTCATTTGGAGAAAAAGTGGTATATCTGAAGGAGTCTCTTGCTTTTGAGTAAATGACCCAGCCTGATCAAAAGGAAGCCAATGACTAACATCTCTCTCCCCTACCTTTGTTAGCATTATAAAACAGGAAAATTATTTTAAGTGGAAATTTCTGAATGTAAAATTGGGCGATTGCTTCATTTATACTTCAAATTGTGACATTAATCAGATTTGTAGGTTTGATTACTAATTAGAAAAACTGGTATTTATTCAGGTGATAATTTGATTCAAATAGCATTTTATAACTTCATTATTTGTTTTCAGGGAATTTTGTTAAGCTCAGTGAGTTCTTTTTAAAAAATCGTTTTGAGAGGAGAAAATATAAATAGGTTCGTTTGAGTCAGCTAAATTTATTAAATTCCCAGTGGAAGAGAGAGAGTGTGGGTGTGGGTGTGTTAGTGAGTGAGAGACAGAGTGTGTGTTTGTGTGTGTGTGTGTAGGTAGGTAGATGTGTGTAGCTTTTATCACTAAAATAAACAAAAATTTATTTTCTCTCTTTACCTATTGGTAGGAGAAATATCATTAAAAGATGTGCCTCATGTACTGGCTTACTGAAAACGTGGTAGCAGGCGAAAGTTGCCTAAGCTACTACTACTGATGCTTGACATTGAAAGCAGATCCCCTGAGAGAATCTTTCTGTCTCTAAACCTTTTGCATATTGGTCCCTCCCACCCAAGAACCTGTGAATGTCACAGCAGAAGTTGAACTGTATCCCTTTTTCCATATCTAGACTCTCAGACCCAGAGCTCGGTACTCTCACTCATCTTCTTGGCTTCAAGTACCGCCTCCATGTGGACTTCTCCCAAATGAGGTTTCTGGCCTTAGGCCTTTCCTCACTAACATGTCTGACATTTTTCGTTGTCTCTACTGCCACCAACCTAAGCCATGCTATTCTCTCGTTTGGACTCACAAAATAGTCTTCTAGCTATTCTCCCTGTGTCTACTCTTAACTCTTTCGTAACATATGATCCGGAGAATAAATAAGTAAAGTGATCTTTTCAAAATATGAGTTAGACATGGGAGTTCCTTTGCTTCAAATCCTATAGGTATTTGGAATAAAATTCGAGCCCTGTCCCACTGTTGAAAGGCTTACATGTTCTAGCCCCTGCTCACCTCTTTGACCACATTTGGTTCCTGTCTCCTTCCAATTTGTAAGCTTCAAACACAGTGGCCATTCCGTCCTCCAAACACATTAAACTTATCCCTGTATCCAGCTTTTCTATATGCCCTTTGCCTAAACCTTCTCCTCTTAGGTCTCACTCCTGCTCACCTTTCATTTGTTCTTCCTGGAAGAAGTCTTCCCCTTCCACCACTGCCTTCTATAAAGTGTATGCTCCCTTCACCCCCGGGGCCCCTACCCTGCCACTCTCAAGCACATCATCTTGTTTTATTTTCTTCATAGACGTTTTGCCCCCCAAATTATCTTTCTAAAACTTTAAAACTGTCTGGATCACGCCAACAATAATGTACGGTCTGTGAGAACCGGGACACTCTGGGCCTCCTACGGGGTACGCCTAGCATTTAGGGCAGCACATATACACTCCTTGAATGAACAAATGAACTGAAATTTGCCTTTGCTACTGGATCTTGATAATGAAAGGAGATTCTCTATCAGAATCTTTTTATCTCTAAACCTTTTTCAAATTGGTGCTCTCAAAAAAACAAAGTGACAGGCTGCCTGGGTGGCTCAGTCGGTTAAGTGTCTGACTTCAGGTCAGGTCATGATCTTGCCGTCGGGTCTGTGGGTTCAAACCTTGCATTAGGCTCTGTACTGACAGCTCGGAGCCTGGAGCCTGCCTCAGAATCTGTGTCTCTGTCTCTTTCTGTTTTTGCCCCTCTTCCGCTCACACTCTGTCTCTCTCTCTGTCAAAAATAAATAAACATTTAGAGAAAATTTTTTAAAGGTGAATATTCATAATTTTAAAGTCATATTTTTTGGCAGTGACCAGATGCTGATTGTATGTGATTATCATTAAATGATTAGCTAACTACTATGCACATTAAAATAGTTTGAAGACTGGGTATTTATTGGGTATCTCTGGGCTGTACTTCAGGGAATACATTTTCAGGTGATGTTTTCTGTGTTCCCTGTCCCTTTAATGAGGTGCTAATGCCATTCTTGTATTGAAAAAAATAGCATCTTTCAGGTTTACGTCACCTGATAACTCTGAGTTCCAGTATCTCCTCTTTCTTTTATATCCTGTCATATGAGTTTTACCTCACTAGGAGAAATTGCTTTTATTTTATTTTATTTTTTTTTTTTTAAGTTTTTTTATTTTGAGAGAGAGCAAGCAGCCTGATTTCAGGGTTCTAACTCCCCCGGCCGTGAGATCATGACCTGAGCCAAAGCTGGACGCTTAATGGACTGAGCCACCCAGGACCCCAGGAGAAATTGCTTTTAATTATTAAGAATCAAAGTTAATTCATATTGCAAAATATGTAGCTGTCGTTGACATCAGAATTTTAAATAGATTTTTTAAAAAGCATAGAAGCATCTTAAGTTTATTTTTTTGTTGGTTTTAGCCATCCGATTTCTTTTTCTTATGTTAAGATAAGGGGTTGGGGTCAGGAGCAGTGCTGATGATTAAAGTCTGCACTGTGTTTTGATTAAAGGAAAGAAAAAAGCTAGCTTTCTGGAGTAGGACTGTGGTATGCGAAGAGTATGGAAGATAAATACTCGCTGATAACAGCATTCTACCAAATAAGTGTCCGCTCCAATTTTATTTTCCCTTTGCTGGGAAAACCGTGACCTCCTTTGAGTACTGGTGAGTGAGACATTTTGCAGCAGTGCTGAATATAAAGGGCCCTGCTCTCTGGTAGGCTAATGCCAAGTGTTGGAAAGCCTTTAAAGAACTTGCCAAGCCACACTGAGCTGAGTATCAGCTGCTAGATCTGAAATAGTGGGATATAAAAAGGTAGTCCCCCCCCCCCCTTTTTGTTTATTGTAGACACTGTCTTTTAAAAATGTAACTGGGAACATTACTGTGACTAGGTACACAGAATAATTTTATAATGTTGAACTGTTTAATTTATGTGTCAGCCCCCATTAAATACATACTGTAATATAGCATTGTTAGCTCCTTAAATGGACTCGGGATGTGAAAGAAAAAAGGATTTTCCCTATGGATCCTTCCCTCTTTTTCCTGCCTCTTCTTGTTCTAGAAGTATTTCAGGTAGTTTACATATAATAGATACAGTGAGACACGAACAAAATGATAAAGGTTGGTACTCATACACGATGAAAAGTATGTTAGTGGAGTATGGAGAATTCATGCTCTACGAAAGCAAAAATCCCTAGCACCAGTGTTGGTTGACAGGTGTGGGGACGGAGGGGGGCACTGTTTGCCCACGCAGGTGAAGCCCTACCTGCTGCTGTTCGCCCGGTGAATGGCAGCGTACTGACTGGGGTTCCCGTTCGCTTGACATATTTTCGGCAGGTCATTTCTCCCCCTGTGAGCTGGGTGTGGGAACCTGTCCTTACATTTCTTTTGAGCCGGCGGCCACTCCACCGTGACTTCCCCCTTGGGCTCCTCCTCAGGTGGGAGAACTGTCATAGGAGTCAGGTGTTTGTGTAAAATACAAGGGAACATCCATGACTTAAAGATACACGTGCAAGAGTATTTTGTAGTTTGGGAGGATTTCATGTTAGCATTTCAGTTTAGCAGTAAGGAGCAGTAAAGAAAGGCTAGCAAATGCCCTCAGGCACACAGGCAAAAAGAGAGAGAGAGCCTTAGCAGGGTGCCTGGCTGGCTCAGTCAGTAGAGCATGTGACTCTTGATCTCAGGGTTATTAGTTTGAGCCCCACGTTGGGTGTCGAGATTACTTAAAAATAAATCTTAACAATAAAGAAAGATCCTTAGCTATGTTAGTGTCCGTTGATCCTTTATTATTCTTAGCAATAATATATGACTGCCTTCGCAGTATTTAACTAGAAAATTTACGTGGCTTTCCATTACCTCCCTCATTGCTCTACTCCCCTCCTCACATACTTTGTTACTATCATTTAAAGTAACCAAAAAAAAAAAAAAAAGGATAAAAGCAGGTTTTTTTAATACTTAGAAAAAAACAAAAGAATCCAACCATGAGCAGTGGAACCACTTGGTGGTTATGAGTTACCTAATATAAATGTCGCTGTAATCTGCATTCTCTGCCAGGCACATTCCATTAAATTTTCAAAGGGCTGTCCAGAGACTGTGAGTAGATAATCTGGCCTAGGTTAGTAACCTCAAGAGAGATTTTAATAAGATGACTTTCGTAAGCCTTCCCAAATTTTGTGTATGTTGGCTTCTGATTTTTAAGCTCAGATCACTGACTAGAGCAGCTCGTATGTCTATTTTGGCATCATGAAAATTATCTTACGTAGTTCGTATCACCTGGATGGGAAACCTCCCGCTTCCCAGCCTTTGGATCAGGGATGCACAGGGAATCTTAGCCTCTGCACTGTTACTTGCTTCTGGCAGTGAGGCACCCAGGGAGAAACACTGGGTCCTTTAGGCCACCAGGGCACTGTTTTGCATTAATGTAAGGTGTACTGCTGGGTTGTTGACACTGCAGTGCCAGGAATGGCAGCCTTGTGAGCAGCACGAAGTGCCGAACGTCCTGCCAGTGAACAGCTGAGCTTGGAGGGCAGAAAGGAGAAGTCATAGGGTTTGCTAATTTAATTTCGTGTGTGTGCGTTCATGCACGCAAGTTGGTAAATAAACTCATACGTATATGTTTTTATGTATGTATAAAGGAAAGTTGTTCACTGAGCAGTTTTGTATTGTAATAATTTACTTAGTAACTCTTCTTTTTAGTAGGGTGATTTCATAAAATTGTAATGGTAATTGGACAGTTATAATACAAGTGTGTCTCTCATTTAAAAACAAATTATATGCCATTAACTTTCCTGGACATTTTCATTGCCTTTGTATCAGATTTAACTTATAATTTAAAGGGAAGATATATGAAATAGTGAAAGCATCTCAGAGTATTATGAAATAATTTAATTGTCTTGTTATTTGAACGTTATAATGCCACCCTCTTTTAAAAAGGAAGAAAGTTAAGGCTTGTCCAATAAGAGAAAGGTCAGTATGCTAGTGAGCAGGGATCTCAACATGGTCTTTGTGGAGGCTGCCAAAGTAAACAGTATATTTTTAAGGAAAGGAAATGATAAAGTAACATTAGCAAAATATTCCTAAATGAGGATCTATAGAGTGAGGCAAATTATTTCTGGCAAGATATTTGGTTAATGACAGCTTGGAAAATTTTAAGATAAGTTCATAACACAGAAAGCATTTAGATAGAATTATCTAAATGCGTTCTGCATTGTGAATCTGTTATCAAAACACTTTTACACCATGAAAAGAACAGTTTATTAATATTCATAGTGCATTTTGAAAGCACATGTAATACTTGCATTCTGAAAACTCCATGTAAGAAGTAAGAAAAAAAATCTTTTGTTTTTTTAAGATTTAGAATATTGTAAGAGAATAGAATGATCTGGAATATTAAGTCCTTCTTCTTTTGCATTTATGCAGGTCCTTTTCCAGCTACAGAGTTGCAGCCCCCACCAAGCCCTTGTGTTTCCCAAGTGAACACTTTTAAAAGTTGCCTCTTTGGGGGTACCTGGGTGGCTCCATTCCAGATCAGGTCATGATCTCCCACCTTGTGTGTTCAAGCCCCGCTTCAGGATCCTTGTTGACATTTTACAGCCTGCTTGGGGTCCTCTCTTTCTCTCTTTCTCATAAATAAACTTTTTAAAAAGTTACTTTTTTCCCTATCACTGGAAATTATATACTGCCTCCTTCTATTAATAATTAAATTTCCCCCCACTTTAAAAATATTCTCTGTGTGCATCAGCTTGTTCTTCTCAATATGGAACTTTCTGAAGAAAAGTAACTTAATTGTTATGACTAAAACTGCATTCATTCATTCAGTGACTACTAAGAGTTGTGTGTCATGAGCTGCGCTAGGTTCCTGGAATACAGAGGCCTTAGGGAGCTTTCATTGTGGGGGGAGGGGACCATCAAAATAGGTAACTGCAGATCATGACAGGAAGGAAACGAATGGGACACTGGGAGCCTTGCACATACAAATTAATGTAGTGAAAGATGATGTTGGAAAGATAGAGTGCAACCACATTTCTTTTCTTATTGGAATGTAGTTTTAGTTTTACTTACTGGACCTCTGAGAATAGAGAATTTAACCCAATTGTAACAGTAAGATAGAATACATGATGTTTTATAAATAGTAGGAAAACTGTTTTTTTTCTAGACCTCCCCTCATTCCCACGGGCTCATGTCATTCTTTTATAAACCGATAATTCTTTAAGATTGCATAGGATACAAACCCATGTAAGATGTTATAATTATATGATGAAAGATTTTTTAAATTTAATATTAAAGTATAAAAATTTGACTGAGATATCCTGCCAGAATTTCTCCATCTTCATATTGCTACACCTTTTGACATCTTTGGGCTCTTGCTATGTATGCAGGCCAGTATAATAATTTTATGTTAACATTTTTGCTGCTTCTAATGTTTTTAAGTACTTTGCTTAGGAAACTGTAATATACCCAAGGCCTGATTCTGGCCTTGCTTATTTCCATATTCCTCAATCTAGCAGAGTGTCTCGCACAAGACAGACAGATGTGCTTGGTAAATGTTTGTTGATTAGATAAGTTCCTCTGTTAGCATGGGTGCCAAATGAGGTGAGTACTCTTGGTAGCAGGAAGAGGTCTCTATGGAAAGAGCTCACATGAGAAGGCTCTGTAGAGGAAGTAGAGGTGATGTTGGACTTTGAGAAATGAGATTTAAGGAGAATGGAGGAGTGGGAAACTATGTGAAGGTGTAGGAATGCATGTGAGAGACGCACAGAGCATTAACCATGCCAGATGGGCTGTCACTGAGAGTTTGTTCATGGAAATAGGGTTTTTTAAATTCTACTTAAAAAGTGGGTCTCTCTAGAATAAGGAAAGCCTGGACAGAGGGCAGAGGGGTGTAGATTTTTCCTCTGGGCAGTGGAGGACTATAACGTGGGATTAAGTAGTATCGATTTTTATTACAAATGTGTTTTAGAAGGATTGATTTGGCCATAGTACTTAGGATGGATAATGGAGTAAAGGAACAGAATTCTTCCGTGGCATTTACAGAATTGACCTGTATGTCTAGTCCTTATTTATTTTGTGCTAGTCTCTTTTTCTAGTCCAGAGAGTATAAACTACCTTGGGTCCCAAAGAGGCTCACTATATTATACTCCACAGCCATTAGTGATATGCCCTGAGTAGGCTTCCTGCAGAAGAATGGTTAGAAAGCTCATCAGAAATTCTCAAGGCCATGGGAGGATGTCACCTAATGTATTCCTGGCTGGAGTGTCATAGCCATCACTCCTGTCTTCCCTGTCTTTCGACTCACGAGTCCAGGCTTATTTCTGAGTCACCTGGTAAAAATGCCAAAATATTTTGGAGGAAAGATATGAAATATCACAAACTCCACTAATCATTAATGCAGCATGTGCCCATGCCAAATACCATGTGAAGGGTCCAAAATGATAGCTAAAATGTAACTTCTGCCCGCACAAAATTTAGTCAGATGGACTAGATGTAAAACTTAACCAAGCGAAAATGCTTTGACTGAGATACACACAGAGGCATGTGGGACATTTGGCCTGCTCTGGCACTTTAAAGAGGACTTCTGGGAGAAGGTAAGTAGGAGTTACATGAAGGATAAGGAAGGTTTATTCTAAGCAAAAGAAGAGCACAGACACCAACATAGGAAGCAGCACGGTGTGCGCGGTCAGAAATGCCCAGCCCTGAAGCAGACTGGTTGGCGGAGGCTAGAGGGCGTGGCTCATGGGGTGCGTGTACACCAGTGCTGACACGGAACATTCTTGTTAATGCTCTCCTTGCACTGACTGCCAGGAGGAAATCTGTTCATGCTACGTTTAGCTATTTAACATTTAAACAGTAGAAGAGATTTCTCCAGAAGTGTGTGTGTGTGTGTGTGTGTGTGTGTGTGTGTATACATGTGTATATATACATATATATGTGTGTGTATGTATACACACACACACACACACACGGATGGATAGGTGGCTGGGGAGATGAGTGGATGAATGGATGGATAGGCCGGTGGGTGGGTGGGGTGGATGATTCCTAGTCTAGAGAAATGTAAATATGTTTTCTAAAACTCTGAGGTCTAGAGAAGCTCCAGAGTGAGGTGGGAGTTAGTTGCTTTGAATGGTTACAGATATTGCCCTTGTTACTTTGAAACAAGACTTTTTTGGTGGTTTCTTCCTTAGTTTTATCTAAAAGAAATAGGTCTTTGAAATTTAGAATAAGGAGTTACAGATACCTGGTGAAATATTTGGAGATATACTTGCAGCATAGGTGAAATACAATAAAGCACTTGGTGGGGGGCGGGGGAAGGGGAGAGAAAGAAAGAATAAAATTAGAATCATGAGGAAAGATGGAGGAAGGAGAGGAAAGGAGGAAGGGATAAAGAAGAGGAACAAAGAGGGAAGAGGAGAGAAAAAAGGAGGTGGGGGAGAGGAAGTTTAAAAGGCCTTTGCTTTAATTAGCCTCCCTAAATCATGTTACATATTTAAAATAGGAATTAATTTTACATCTTGAAAATAGTTTAATACATTGCAATAGTATTCTTTATCTCATCAGAAGTGTTTATATCGGACACTTACAATGACATTCTTGTGAATCACTTACACAGGTATAATACAAGCCTAGTTGTTTATTAGTCATAAAACAATTAGTCTAGCATTTATTATGCTCTTACTCAGAATTCTCACCTGTTGATTTTTTTTAAATAAGACAAGTGGCAAATGTGAAAGCTATAGAACAGACCCCCTATGAAGTCCATAATATGAACGTTTTCCAGAAGTGTAATTATAATCTTGAATGTGATATATTTTTTTTTTTAAGTTTATTTATTTATTTAGAGAGACGGTGAGCAGGGGTGGGGCAGAGAGAAGGGGGCAGAGGATCTGAAGCAGGCCCTACTCGGTTAGCAGAGAGCCCAGTGCAGGGCTCAAACCCATGGACGGTGAGATCATGACCTGAGCCAGTTGGGCACTTAACTGACTGAGCCACCCAGGTGCCCTTCAATGTGATTTTTAAAAAGAAAACTCATTCAAACCTCTGAGGCAAAATTGCATAATAAAAGTACATATTACCATTATAGACTCCAGAAAGCCCTCTTCCTACCCATGACCTTCTCCTCTTCTTCCCCTCCTTCCTCCTCCTTCTCTTCCTTTTTTTATCCTTTCTTTCTTCTTCCCATTTCTTCCCACTCCTTTTCTTTTATTTTTTTTCTCTTCCTCGTTCCCTCCTGTCTACTGCCATATGTTATTTCCTTCCCGATATCTGTAGTAAGAATGTAACAGAGGGAGCATTACAGTTGACAAGGCTGTTTTTAGATCACAGTGCTTCTCAGCCTTGTATCAGAGGTAATGTGGGAAAGTGCTGAGTGCTCTAGGGGACAGGGGGCAGGAGAGCTATGGGGAGTTGTACCTTTAAATTATATGGTGAGGATAAGCATTGCTGGGGAGATGGTATTAAGCAAAACTTGTAGGAAGTGAGGGAGAGAGCCCTGTTGATAGCTGGGAGCAAGAGAGTTCCAGATAGAAGAAACAGTAATGTTCAATGGTCGAGAGGAGGAAATGTGATGGGCTTGTTTGAGGAACAGCAAGAGGTTTTATTGGGCTGGAATGGGGAGAGAGAATGGAAGGCAGCAGTAAACTGTTTGCTCAGAAAGGTAACTGGGGCCGTGTTCCTGGCTTTTACACTTTGTGAGATGAGGAGCCCTTGGATGATGGGCTTCTGAGTTCCCTGTTCCATTTAATTGATCCTTCTTCTTGAGTCATTACTACCCTGTTATTACTGTGGTTTAGTAGTAAATCTTGATACTGCTAAGTTAAGTCTGTTGCTTTGTTTGTTTTCAGAATTGCATTGGCTATTCTTGACCCTTTGTTCTTTTGTATACATTTGAGAATCAGATTGGTTGGAATTGCATTGAATTATTGATCAATTTGGGGGGAATTGTAATCTTTATGATACTGGTATCATATCTAGGTATATGATTTGTCTTTTAAAAGAGTTTCTATCTTTTTTAAAAAAAAATTTAACATTTATTTTTGAGAGAGAGAGAGGGAGACACAGAATATGAAGCAGGCTCCAGGGTCTGAGCTGTCAGCACAGAGCCGGCCATCGCTTCTTGGCCTTTTGGCTAAGATCAAATGTAGCACAGAGCCTGACGTGGGGCTCAAACCCACGAACCATGAGATCATGACCTGAGCTAAAGTTGGACAGTTAACCAACTGAGCCACTCAGGTGCCCCAAGAGTTTATATCTCTTATAATCTTCAAACTGAATGTTCTGTAAATTTTTCCATAGAAGCCTAACATTTCTTTTATTAATATATTTTCTTAGTACCTTCTGGGTTTCATTGCTATTTAGTAATTTTTTTTTCTTTTTTTTTTAAATGTTTTAAAACATTTTTAATGTTTTATTTATTTCTAGGAGAGAGAGAGAGAGAGAGAGAGAGACAGCATGAGCAGGAGACGGTCAGAGAGAGAGGGAGTGACAGACTCTGAAACAGGCTCCAGGCTCTGGGCTGGCAGTCAGCACAGAGCCGGACGCAGGGCTCAAACCCACGAACCGCGAGATCATGACCTAAGCAAAAGTTGGATGCTTAACCGACTAAGCCACCCAGGCGCCCCAGCAGTATTTTTTTTTTTTCAATTATAATTTGTAAATGGCATGTAAGAACACAGCTATTGTTGATCTTGGGTCTACCAACCTTAAGAACTGTGTTGTTGACTTCTGTTTATCTATCTGTAGTCTACATTGAAAAAAATCTGACAGTTACATTATCTGCAAAGGTATTGTTACCTCTTCCTTTCTGATCTTTATACTTCTTTCTCTGATTGCATTGACTTGGACATCCAGTGCAGTGTTGCATGTAAGGGGAGATACCCTTGTCTTGCTCTTTTCAAATTTTTATTTTATTGAATATTTTTCTAAAGTTTTAGCATTAAGCAACATGATTGCTTTGTCTATTTAAGTTAGATAGTACCTTTCAACTCCCAGTTTGCTAAGAGTTTATCTTATAAATATGATTATTAGATTTTTAAAATTTTAATATATGCTTTTTTCTCTGTGTTGAGATGGATTCTTTGATTTTTTTCCCTTCATCTGTTAATGTACTGTATTACGCTTACAGATTGCTGATGTTAATCCATCCCTTTATTCCAACATAAACCCCACTTGGCGATATTGTAGACCTCTGGATCACTTCTCAATTCAATTTATTATTATTTAATTTAGTAGTTTTGTGTTTGTTCTTGAGTGAAATTGTTACATGTGACTTTCTCATTTTGTAACTGATTTTATCTGGTTTTGCTGTCAAAGCTTTGTAGGCCTAAAGGAAAGATTTGGGAGGCTTTATTTTAATTATCATTTGTTGAAACACTCTGAATAGAAAGACTGATTGTTCCTTCAAAGTTTTATAAAACCTTCTAAGCCGGTGTTGAATTGGGTGGGTGAATTTCTTATTCTTCTCAAAAAAATGTTTACAGCTTCTATTTTTATAGAAAGTTATCCATTTCATGTGTTTCAGATTTATTGACATAAAGTTACGTACATTATCTTTATCATTGAAACACCCTTCCTCCCTCTGCGGTCCCTTCCTCCTCCGCCCCCCCCCCTGCACAGGCATCCTCCCCACTCGCTCCCCCGGGTGGCCGGCCTCGTAGTTCCTTTCCGAGCCCTTTGTGCAAGGAAAGAACAAGCTTCTTGTTAATACTTTCTATTGATCACCTTTCCCCCCTATTTTATTCATAAATGTTTGTCGTTATTTTCATCTGTTTTCACTGAGCGTTTTGGCCCTTCCCTCAGCTCCTTGATTTGAATGCTTATCTCATTTTTAAGATTTTCTTACAGGCATATAAGGATATAAATTACTCTCTATGCGCTTTGTCTCGTGGATATTGACATGTATTATGTTCATTGTCGTTCAGTTTTAAATATTTTGTGATTTCCATTATGATTTCCTTTGTAACCCCTGATTTATTTAGGGAACACATGCTTGAGTTTCCAAACTGATTTCTAACTAAATTGCACTATGATTAAAGAAGGTATAGTTGGTATGATATCCGATCCTTGAAATTTAGGATTTGTCTTATGTCCATTTAGTCCATTTTTTTATATCTTACATGTGTTCTTGGAAAGGGAATAGATTATTTTTGGAAAGTCAACATATATATTCAAGTTTATATGTTTTTATTTTTTTTTTATTTTTATTTTTTTTAATTTTTTTTTTTTTTATTTCTAGGAGAGAGAGAGACAGTGTGAGCAGGGGAGGGTCAGAGAGAGAGGGAGTCACAGACTGAAACAGGCTCCAGGCTCTGAGCTGGCAGTCAGCACAGACCCGACGCGGGGCTCGAACCCACGAACCGCGAGATCATGACCTAAGCGAAAGTCGGACGCTTAACCGACTAAGCCACCCAGGTGCCCCAAGTTTATATGTTTTTAGTGGGGTTTGGGTTTTTCAGTTTTCTTAATAAGATCATGACCTCAGCCGAAACCCAAGAGTCGGATGCTCAACTAAATGAGCCACCTGGCACTCAAAAATGAAGCCTGTTTAAATGCTCTCCTTTTTTTCAGAGAAGCTCCTCCCTGACCCATCCCTTTCTAAATAGCACCGCTCCATTATTTTCTTAGTACTTTATTTCTTGTATAGCACAAAATCTACTTATTTATAGATAATTTAGTGGTATTACTACTCATACTACTATTATTCTGACCATTTTACCTGTTGATTATTTGATATTAGTGAACAGGGAGAGTAAATAGGACAGTACCCCTAAAAGAGTAACATGGATCAAGAGAAGGTGTCTAATGGCTTAGGAACCTGGAGCAAGTGAGGAATAAATATAGACTGTTCAAGAATGGGAAAGAGGATGAGTACGGGAGTACATTTACCAACAAAAGGAAATATGTAGTCCTCTGGGACTCTGGGCAAGAGTGAGAAAAGTGTAACTACAGGCATGTTTAAGGCATAATAGAGATTAAATAAAGAATTGGTTGATTCAGACCTGATTTACTGAATAAAGAATGGAAAATAAGTGGGAGTTGAGAAGGCTTAGAATTCGTGTTCAGTGGTGTGCCCTAAGAGAACAGGGTGAGGCTCCAACTTCAGTGTGACTGAGGCAAGTTACCGTGTTTCTGGTACTCTGTGTTCATGTAATAGTACTTGTAGTCCGCAGCATTGGGGGTTAGTAGAAATGACACGGGGGTGAGTGTAAGTTACACCTTGTGTGATCACACTGACGAGTAATTACATTCTGTGCCGGTGAATGTAGCATTGATTGGAAGTTGAATGTCATGAATGTACTATGAACACTATGTTAAGAAAGGGGGAATGAACTCTGACCCAGCTGTGCTCTAATCCAGTCTGACTTTGGGCCATAGTCTTCTCCCTGAATTAGAAAGGCATTGAGTTGATCACCTCTAAAACACTTTTCAATTTACACATGATGAGAGTATATGAGATAGATGAAATTGAGTGAGTAATGGTTTAGTTAAAAGTAGGTGATGGGTGAGAAGAAGCAGAAACAGGTTATGGTGCTTTTAATGAGTTTTACCTCCTAACTCTAAAATAACACTATCTAACACAATATATCTATAACTGTTTTTGTAGAGTTCTTTGTTTGCAGTGTTTATTCACATATCTGATCTCCTTCTGGTTAAGTAAAAGTAAAAGTTGATGGGGGTATACCCTTTACATTTACAGACAAGCTGGCTCCAGGAAAGAACATTAAATTTCAAGTCAAATTCCAGTGGTGTCTCTAAGAATGGCACTAGCAAGCCAGACTTTTAAGCCCTATTTTCTCATCTGTAAAATGAGGAGGGTTGGCTTTTGTATCAGACTACCTGAATTTTCCTTTTAGACAAATGTCTAGATCAGAGAAATAGGACAGTCGTTATGTATCTGTATTTTATCCAGAGATTTGACATAATCTTTCAGAGTATCCTTTGTAGACAAGAAATAGTGAATGGGTGGCAGCACTCCAGTGCATCTGTAATTTGGGAGTTATCTGATAAAATGACACAGGATTCTATTCTCATTGCAGTCTTTTTCACCATTTTTAGCGATGACATGGATAAAGATATTGATGGCTTGCTGATCAAATAGCCAGTACGTCAGATAACAGAATCAGAATCAAAGATGATCTCAGCAGGCTTCAACTAAGAGCCAAATATGACAAGATGAAACACCATGGATTCCTCTAGTGCATCCCTCTAGTTGAGCCAGCACGCACACTGCACAAGGACAGGAGGCAGGGGCCTCCTTCAGATCTTACCTCCATTACTCTCTGTGTGACATATGGCCCCACATTCAAAAGCATAGAAGAATAAGAATTGTGAATTCTCTTTCTCCCTCAGTCATGCCGTGTCATTCCCCAAAGGCATCCGGGATTATTAGGGTTTTAAAGTGTATCCTTACAGAGAAATTTTATGCCAGTGTAAGCAAATTGTGTGTGCATATATTCCCCTGACCCGTGCCCATTTTTATACAAATGGGACTGTATTAGTCACAGTGTTTTTGTACCTTGGTTTTCCCCCTCATATTTATGACTTTAGGTTGGAGGTTTCCACATATCAGTATGATCATTTTCTTTTAAGTGGTTGCACGGTATTACTTTGTAGGGCTGAATCGTTGATCAGTTTAGCTAACCATTTCTTTACTGATGGGCATCTCTGCTGTTTTCAGTATTTATCACAAGCAATGCTGTAGCCATTAATTGTACAATAGTTTTATCTATGGAGTAAAGTCTTAGAAGTGGTATTGCTAGGTCAGAGGGGGAGTCTACTTTCTGATGTCACTGTTGTCATTCCTACCCTTCTGTGTCATGTATTCTTAGAAAAATCAGAACTGTATAGCTGGAGAGAGATGTAGGTATCATCAAGTTCGCTGGTTTTCAAAGTCTGGTCCTTGGGCTGGGAGTGGCTGCAGCATCACTCGGGAATGCAGATTCTTGGGGCCTACCCTGGACCTCCTGAATCGGAACCCATGAGGGGTCAGCAATTTGCTCTCACAGCTGATTTTAAGTACGAGGAAACTGATCAGAAAGGTGAAGTTAACTTAGTGGTTGTCTCAAGGTGCGACCTCTGACTTCTTTTTGAAACTCCTTCCCATCATGTCTCATCTTTCCCCCTTTTGGAATTTCCAAACCACATGCTGTTCTTGACAATATCTACTCCTTGCCTTATGCCCTCTCTCATTTTCTTTTCACTCTACTACTGAAATCCTGTTTTCACTTGTTCTTATTTTCTTGAAGCACTCAGATCTTCCCTATTGGAAGAATCAGTACATCTTAGCCTTCCTATGGTATATTGTTTTGTTTTTATTTGTTTTTGTATTAGTGTCTGGCTTTATTTTATGAATGTTGGTTGCATTTCTTCTCATGCACAGTTGGGAATCAGTAGAACAGAGCACATAGTATCTGTGCTGCACCCAGTATCTGTAACTCTAAACGGCGGTCTTGTAAATACACTACTGAACTACACAGGACAGTAGGCATGATGGACCCTTCACTGAAGTTTATAGATGGAATACCAACCAGTCTAGAAGCAGTAAGCCTGTATTTTGGTTCTGATGTGCCAGGCATAATGTTGTGTGTTGAGGAGGATCTGTTTCTAAGGTCATTTCCATAAATAAAGGACCATACATTTTTATAGTTGATACTGTCTTCTGCCTGTGAACGTTTAAATTGTATGTATCATTTCCTCCTTGTGAACTTGAAACCTAAAAGTCTGTGTCAAGAGGATGTTTAAAGTTTTCAAAATTCTTACAAAATTTTAGTTACTCTCAAGATTAGATGTTTCCTACTGATGAAAACTTTGCGTTCTAGTAAAACACAAAATTTTTTCAGGTTATCTCAACGCGCTTGTCAAGGAAGAATATATATACTTCACTGTGTGATGGAATGAAACTATTACCGTTTTTATTTCAGTTTTTCCTTAAAGCATTATAATTTTATACCCAAGCAAAATGTGTAATGTTTTGAATGGTACTCAAAATACAGTTTATAGTATTTTAGAGAGATTTTGAGAAGAAGGACATCTTATTTAAACGATGGCTGCCTGGCCTACAGTGACTTTGGTTCATCAGGCAAGTGTTCTTATGAGCTGTCTCGAGAAATGGAGATATTATCACTGGCTTAGGGCCAGACTTAACAACTTGGAAAGAATGTGCTACTGTTGTCATTTTGAAATTATTTTTCTCAAGACAGATCATTTTTATCAAATTTTAGCTAATTGTGTGGAAAATGGAGAAGCGGAATGCTTTAATAAAATTTTGTGATGAGAAGTAAATTGTAAAAATTAAGTATAATATTACCAGCCCTTTTAGAGACTTGACATACCTTGGCAATTGTGTACTGGGGATTTATATACAACTGTGTCCTTAATTGCTATTTTTAGATGAGCAGTTTTAAACATGTTCAATGTTTGTAAGCTTATAAAATTTGATGTTATTGTTATGTCATACCAAACATAAAACTATTTTATCATTGTCCCTAGAATCTGTTAAAAGTCAGTTCAGAAGATAGAAAAATGTTAAGGAAGAAAAATGTTAGGATTCTTTTTCTGTCCTTCGGAGTTTATAGTCAGCATAGGACATTTTATGCAAATGAAACGGGACAATCTGCACAATAGTTTTCCAAATTTCATATTGGAGTGTAACTGTATAGTATCTTTAGTTCATCAGCAAGTCATTGTTACATTATTTGTTCAAATCAACTAGAAGTATATGCTATTAATATCCACAGAGGCAAGCTTTGCTGGGAGATTGATAAAAAGCAAAGCTGTATCCCTTTCTGTGTCTAGCGCTCATTTCCTACCAAAATGTAGAGTTGAATTTCTCATTGTTTCTTTTTTTAGTGAGCATTTGTCCTGCGCATTCACGTTCTTTCTTCATGGAGAAAGTAATGTGTGCACAAGTGTGGAGATTGCCCAACACCAGCCAATTTATTTGATCAACGAGGAACACATACACATGGCTCAGTCTTCACCTGCTCCATTTCAGGGTAAGTGGTGATGCCCTTGTTGTCTAGCTCTGCCCCACCAAGTGGATAGTCCCCTTGCCCAGTAAGATTTGCAGAATGAGATATTATCTTAAATGGACCTTATCACATATACACATGATCGTAGGTGAGGTTGCAGTAAGGAATAAAATGTAGAGCATTTCCTTCGGAACAAAAGAAGGTCAATAAGTATTTGAAAAATAGAATCCAATAAGTAATTGACAAACTGTATCAAGCAGAGGTTTTCATTGTTTTGTTTGTTCTATGGTTTCAGACATGCAGTGACTTACAGAAAAGTGGTGTTAAATTACTGGTTTTGAAATTTCATCCAAATTCAAATTTTTTCTTCAATGATGTTAATATCTTTATTATTTTCTTTTAATTAAAGACTTCATTGATTGTAGTTTTTTGGTTGTAACACAATTTAACGTTTATATTTTCATTAATTCTCAGCTAGTCACCTCAGTATCACCAAAATAACTCCATGTTTGTTTTTTCTAACCATGAATTCCAAATCTTTAATTTAGTTTTTGGAATTCAGAATTTTCTGTGAATAGCTTTATAAATGTTACAGTATTTAAATGTAATAACATTAAATTGAACCATCTGAAATTTTTTTTTTGGTTCAGTCAGTCTAATTTACTAGAGATGTCTGCTATGGTCTCAGTATATCACACAAGGTAATTATTAAAAACACTGACATTTTAGGGATTTAGCTAAAATAATTTTATGGACTTAACAGCCTATCATGAGTGTTTAGCCTCCATATTATTTATGATTGCCTTTTAGTTTCCTACGAATGATTCTAATTTAATTTGATAAAAACATCTGTTCTTGCCCTAAAGATAACTGAGCTTTTTTTTTTTAAGGTAAAAAAGAACATTGAATCTTCATTAGGCTGTGTCCTAATTATTACCTTCTCCCCCCCCCCCCGCCCCCATTACTGTGTAACACATTTTAAACTGTATGCTTTATCGTTATTTAATTTGGGATCTTTGCTATGTGAATCGCTCAACAGTTCAAAGCCCAGTCCCTGAACTGTACATGTAAGAGTTGTACAGTATGTGCATATTGTGGAGTACCAGAATTAGTTAAATATTGTGTTTTCTTGACTGTGAAGGTGTTGACGACCATCTAACTTCATTGTAGACTTTATCACTGAAAATAGAAGCATTTATTTATGATAATAACAGAGGGAATTCTTGTCATGAGGGAAGGTAACTAACCTTCTAAGTTGGGAAAGGTAATATTAGTATAATCAGGTCTCCATAGGCCACTTATTTTAAGTCTTCCTAGTGTGTTACTGATGTCTTGAGTCATAGAAGACTCTCATGGGATGTTATCCTGCTTATTTCCCATGATTGGTAGGGAGAAGATACATTCTTAGGGCAGATATTGGCATTTAGATAATTATCGTGAACATAATTAACCACACTGGTGTGGAATTTTCTTGAAGTATTAATATGGAAACATTACCCCTGTTTAACTGTTGGTTGGAATATTTTTCTCCCTTTTGGATCAGTGAGGAACAGCAGAGGCAGAAAGGAGTATGGGATGTCTACAGCTATCTCTGTCTTGAAGGATGTACTTTATCAACTAGCTGTTTAAAAAAAATAAAAGCCATCCACAGAAAGAACATGTCATTGTATGATAATGCTGAAATTTTTTTAGAAATTAGGATTAAGAATAAGTTTATCCCCAGAAAAGTGTTGTTTTGAAGCTTAGCCTCACCCCATGGCTACAACCTGGCTTGGTTATGTACAGCATCGTGTTAACTACTTTTTTGTGTCTAGCTCAGTGAAAATAACATCAGGTCAAATACCAAAAGAGAAAGATAGAGGGACTTTGAGCCCTCTACTTATTGAGTATAATAAATTTTATTTGAAGTTGTTTCATCAACAGACCTTCAGAACAGTCGTAACTTAAATTATAACTAAGGATTATGTTTCAGACTTGATACATTAAGACTTTTTCACTATTACAAGTTTTCTTTATTTTTAAAATCCTCAGATATTTAGGAAGTCTCAGAACCCCTGGGAAGAGTGTTCAAGTTCTAGACAAGTTTTGGGGGTGTCTGTAGTAAATGGCTCTCTTTTGTTATGAAAGACTCGGTGTTCACATTGCATAGGCTATTATCAAACAGTTGTGTATATGCTTTAATATATAGATAGTTTATGTATTATGTGTTGACACAGCTGTCTCATAATATTTTTACCTTCCCATTTGATTTCCTTAAAAAAATTGATGCGAGTTTAGAGGCATATAATAGGTGCTAAAATGTGCAAATTTAAAAAATCAGACTTTGAACGGAGTCAGGAAATAAAAATGAATCCAGTCAACGATGTTATGCTTTAACCTAAATTAGCATATGCAGCATTACGGGTCAGTAGGAATTATTCAGTTGACTTGTAACATGTGTTTCTCCTCCCTGCCTTAGTATTGGTAAGTCCTTATGGCTTAAATGGCACGCTAACAGGCCAGGCCTACAAGATGTCAGATCCAGCCACCCGTAAGTTGATTGAGGAATGGCAGTATTTCTACCCAATGGTGCTGAAAAAGAAAGAAGAATTGAAAGAAGAGGAGGAGTTGGGCTATGATGATGATTTCCCTGTAGCAGTGGAAGTAATTGTTGGTAAGAGAAAATATTTTGCCTGAAGAACTTTACTCTGTCTTCTTCACCTTTCTTAATTTAAAAAGATAATCATTGAGATTCATCAAAAATACTCTCCATAATTTTCCCATCTTATTTTATTCTCTTGACACAGTGGTAAATGCTGAGTAGTTATCTTGCCCGAAGCACCAGTGGTCCCTGTATTCCAAATGCTATCTGCATAGTGTTGGAACTCATGTTTAAACAGCTCGTAGCTTAGGAAGGAGGGGAGCATGTCCCTCATGGTGTGCCTCATGAGCATCTCCTTTTCATCACTGAGCTTGACTCTGGCCACTAGAGCAGTAGAGCTGACAGCCTGGTATGGATGCTTTCTCAGGCCCGGCTCTCTCCGTGCTCTCTCTCTCACAGGTGGTGTGCGGATGGTTTACCCTTCAGCGTTTGTTTTAATCTCTCAGAACGACATCCCGGTTCCTCAGAGCGTTGCCGGTGCTGGAGGCCATGTTACCGTCGGGCAGCAGGGGCTGGGCAGCGTGAGGGACCCGAGTAACTGTGGGCTGCCTCTCACCCCCCCCACCTCTCCGGAACAGGCCGTGACAGGTGAGCGCAACCTGGGCAGGTCCTCGGTGGAGGCCAGCACAGAGGGTCACGTCGCTCCCTTGTCGTCGAACGAATGAGCAAACTCACGCTGGGAAATGCCTTGTGGAGAAGGTGGAAGTGACATGACGTGGGACTTTTGCAAAATGGAGAAGAAAATCTTCAACAAACAGAATTACGGACCTTCAAAGTTTTAATTGTGCCATGTTAGTCTCCATTCCAGTCGGACAGTGTAGTTTCTCCTAAGCTCGGGGCACACACCTGTCCCTCTACACAGAATCAGGGCACAAGATGCAGGCTGCTCTTTTTTTTCCTTAAACAATGGGAAACACTGAGAATGGCTGAAGCATGTGCCCAGCTCACCATTGCCCCAGCTGAGGGCAGGTGTAGGCTGGTTCTTTCCTTATTATATTCTAAAGTTAGACTGGCAGCAGAGAAGGACAGCTACCATATGTTTTCACTTATAGGTGAATCAGGAGGAACTGAATGGAGGACCATGGGGGAGAAGGGGAAAAACAGTTGGGGAGAGGGAGGGAGGCAAACCATGAGAGACTCTTGAATGCTGAGAACAAACTGAGGGCTGATGGGGGTGGGGGGAAGAGGAATGGGGGGAGATGGGCACGGAGGAGGGCACTTGTGGGGATGAGCACTGGGTATTATATGGAAACCAACTTGACAATAAACTATGAAAGAAAAACAAATAGATAAATAAAATTAAAAAAAAAAAGTTAGACTGGCATCAAGGAGCTCTGAATAAGATAATTTGTTCTGGCAGTAACCTGCCTACATAAGTAACCTGCCTACATAAGTATTGATTACATGTGAAAATTTTAAGAATTTCCTTAATGGAAAAATTCAGAAATTGTTCAAATTAGGAGCATTTTGCCTTCTTTGTTGGGTGGCATATTTTCTGTATTAACTTTTTGGTTGTTGTAGTTGACTTCATTTTAATTGGAATCTAGTCAGTAAGAAAAGGGTACTCAGGAGACTTGAACTGAAGTGAGATCATTTATAGGCTTTTTAATGTGGGCCCCGTTAGCAAAAGCATCAGAGTTAATAAAGTCTTGGGTGGTGAACTGAAAACAGACTATCAAGCATGATATATACTTCCGTGGTTATTTTCATAAGATGAGATAAGACAGTATTTCAGAGTTTCTAGCATGCTGCTTGGCATGTGGATGGTATTCAGTAAACGTTCATGGCTAAACAACATATTAGGGACACGGATAGACACTGTGATTGAATGCACCTAATTTAAAAACCTGCCTGTGTAGCTTTTACTAGATAAGTTGGCCTGACTCAGTTCTCATACTTGTCTTGGACCTCCATTTCCTTCCCTGTTAAATACCATGTACTTTATAGAGCTGTTACACATACTGGCTGACATACTTACCAGTGCTCCGTAAGCAACAGAGCAGCACACATAGATGGTGGCATAAGCGATCTGAAAGCAGTACTCAGAACTCCAGCTCCAGCACACGTGATTGTGTTATGCAGAAGGAATTACTCAGAAACCATGTGGGAGACGTAGAAATGGGCAGCCTGTCTTTAGGAGCAATGCGCTTGCTAACACAGTGAATAAAGGACATCAGACTCTAACATGGTGCAGCAGGGAATTTAGATGACCCCTTGTGAAAGGATTTGCTCGGTGTTTATTCAAAAAGAAAAAAGAAACAGAAAAATGAGAAAAAGACTTTCACAATTTTTTAAATAACCATCATAGAGATGATCTATTAATATAAAGACGAGAATTAGCAGTAATTTGAAAAGTTGATCACGTTTCATCTCAAGGCTTGGATTTTAAACACTTGCACTACATAAGTTGTTACCAGCTTTTGTTTGTTTATCGGGTTGTTTTTCTTTTTCCTGGTACTTAATGAAATCTATATTCAGTATAAAATTGAAAGCCTACTGTGTGCATGGTGTCCTGGCGTCTTATCAGTTCAAAACTCCAAATTTCCCAATTCGGAGACACCAGGTTTTGTTTATGGTGGTTTTCAGTATAGACTTCCTCACTGTAGATCTCCAGATTCCCTCCCCTGGACTCTGTGTGCGTATGTATCATTGTGTTAAGTCCTGGGTAAATAAATCCCCTAAGGCCTGCGCTCTCTCTAACAACTAACTAAAAGCAACTGGGTCTTTGTAAAATGAGTTTGTCTAAATTTTCATATTGTGATAATAATCATGATACGTTGAAGTGTAGCTTAGGACCCCTACTGCTCCACCAGGGTTCTGCTCAGCCTGGTCATGTCATGTCTGTAGTTACGAGCGTTGCACGTTGACAGGTTTTCCTGTGTATAGAACAAAATGGAGTCCCCTTCCCTCTAAAATGGCCATGAATCCCTTAGATTAGCAGGGGAAGGAGGGTCAGCTGGGTTTGGTGAGGTCATCCCTGCCACATGTGGATCAGTGCATCAGCTTGCACCTTCTGTTCATAGAGGTAATTCTGAGAAACAATATTCAATATGTATTGGACAGCATGGAATACAAGTCTCATTTAATTCCCTTTGAGGTATCATCCACTTTTAAGTTAAATCAGTAAAAGCTACTGAAAAGCATGAACTCAGTTTTAGTTAGAAGACTGTGCCTTATTTTCCCCACCCCTCTCCTCTGTTCATGAATTACCCCCTTATGCTGCCCAGGACATACAGTCTCTTTAGCTGAGCGGTAAGGTGTTTGGGGGGCAAAGAGCTATGTGTTCTATTTCTGTTTGTTTCTCCACTTTTCCTAGTTTTATAATAAGCATTTGAAAATCCATTATAAAATTGAAATGAATTATTTTGTACCACAGACCAAGTCAGGAAACTTTTAAGATGAAAGACAGTAATGAAAGACCAAATTTCTTGTCTCCTTTAACTTACCTCCTTTGTAATATAATAATACGTTTATAGGGACAAAGCAGTCTTCGGTTCCTTAGAATTGTAAGCTTTTTGACATTGGTTTTTGTTTTTTGTTTTTGGTTTTTTTAAGATAGAGCTAAGCCTAACAATTCAACTTCTATAACAGTTGTGTTCCGTTGATATCAGGACTGTTAATTTGTGGTATAAGGTTGTTTGTTTATCTTTCAGATGAGGATAGAGATTTCTAGAGTGCCTAAAATTGATTATTTCGGTCAGGATGTTTTGATCATAGTTCTGTTGAGAATAAAACCCATGATATACTTACAAAGTCAGATAGATGAAAGTAATTGAATCAGAATCTAAGTACTAAAAATCGACTTCAGTATTTGTCTTATATGAGATAGCAGTAGTAAAATACCCATAACCAACAACCAGTGTTATCAGCAATCATAGTGGACATAATAGAAAGAAACGGATTACATACCAACTGTAGTTGGGAAAACTAAGTGGAATTATTATAGAAAAGCTACTTAATAGTCCTCTGCTACAGAATGTCGAGACCACCTCTTTCAGTGCTTTAGCACTAAGCTTTAATAAATAGTGTCAGGCATAAGGACAAACAGTTCCACACACAAATTTGAAATTTGACCTTGTTAAAAGCTTTGTGCCATTAAGTTCTTTTCTCCTACCCAGGGCGCTGTGTGCAGTTGCACGGCCGTTAAGCTAAATGAGCATAAAGCTCCCTCTACTGTTTTGTTCTTCCTTCAAACTTATGTGTTACATTGGGGATTTAAAAATTTAAAACAATCTATCCATGTTTACATTTTTAATGTTACTGTCTGAACCCTTACACAAGTAAGCTGTCTCCAATATCTGTAGAGCAGGAATGCGTCTGTATGGGTGCGCCCTTGGGGTGCGTGAGTGTTGATGCGGTGAACTGTTTTATGGAGAACACAAGGAACCATACAAAGGGCCAGTGTACAATTATGCTAATAGTTACAGATAGTGTTATTGCCAGGGGGTAGGAAGAAAGCTACACAAATAATGCAAGTTTCAACAATCAGAGTATTTCTATTAAATAAGCTTGCAGTCTATGTACTAGGAGACCTTTTCAGATAATTTTCACATTCCAGATTGTCTTTCTTTTTCAGGGGAGAGTGGAGGTACGCAGAGTGCGGTCAGTCACCTAGGTTCCCAAGACGGCGGGATGATAACTATGCACAGTCCAAAGAGATCGGGGAAGATTCCTCCAAAACTCCACAATCATATGGTCCATCGAGTCTGGAAGGAATGCATCCTCAACAGAACCCAGTCCAAGTATGGCTTCTGCATTCTGTCTGGGTCGTGGTTCAGTAGCCATCTCGCTGATTACTGCATGAAGAGTGTCAATCGCATTGTGCCGCAGTGTGACCAAACCTGAGGGGTCATTGAATTGGTAGTTCATTTTTTTTAACTTAGCACAAAATTCAAAGCAAGGATGTTAAAGATGTTTACTTTACTGAATTTGATTATTTAGGAAACTTTGAAGTTCTGATTATCTCAAGATTGGCACAGTAGTCGTCTGGCTTTTTTTTTTTTTTTCTTTTTTAAGCACAGATGGTTTTGGACAGTTGTCAATGGGTTTGGTTTTCCTTCTGATACCAATTTCTGAATGTTTTCTGTTTACAAAGGGATATGACCTTTGTCACATCTTCTGTGACATTGGCCTTCTGTTTTAAATGACAATACAGCTCTGAACTGACCTGATGGCAGAAGGGTGTTCACCAGCTGCTGTGCTTCTGTCGGTGGTTTTGGGGAAGCCATATTCTTTTCTTCCCCAACGGGACTTTGCTTCCTTCCTTTCCCTGCCTACCATCCATCCTCCTGTTCTCCCTCCCTGCCTTCCTTGACTTATTTCTGGAAAAGAGGAAGAATTGATTCTCAGAAGAGACTGCTGGTGATTATTTTAACTGCATTAATGAGAACAACAAACAGTGGTCGATAAATACTATTCTACTTACCCAGATTTACGTAAACATATTCAGCATATTTTCACATCTCTTTGGATATAACTGAGATGTCCCGTTTCTTGCCTGAGGAAAGTAAACAAATGAGTCTTCATTCTCTAGAACAGAATAAATATGAATACTCTTGCCAATAACTGCTGGGAACTCCACTCCTCTTAGAAATTAATTAAATGTTTCTTCAGTGACTACTACTTAGAGTTCTGTATACAGATTTAAAACCTGTCACTTGGATGTAGCTTTTAGGAAATTCATACTATATATTCATTTCCCAGTGAATTGGTTCCAGAGTAGGCTGCTGAAGAAGTTACAGTACATAAAGTCTAAAATAATCGCAGTCGGAGATTATATATCATGCTCTAGAATCAAAAAGGTATCTTTAGTCCCTAAAAAGTGATCCTTTAGAATAGTTGGTCCAGGCATTTTCACCTCTATCTACAATGCCTAGATGATTTCCAAGTTCACATTTTCTTTTTCTTTTCCTGTCATTTGCTGTCTTTGATTTTTATCACCACTAACCTATCACCTTCGCCAACTCTAAGAGCCCTTTGTGGCTGCAGCACAGAGCAGGGAAGTGACACCCGGAAAGGCAGGGGAGGGTAGAGAGGAGGGAGGTCCCTCCAGAGCCGTCACTGAAGCACTTTGCAGTATCTGCTGTAGCAGAATCAGCAATACAAAAATACTGCCCGGTGTTCTTCTTGTCACTGTAATAATAGACACTGCTTTTTGCCACCAATTACCAGTGACATGTAAGAGATAATTTTTTTTTCTTGTCTTTAATTCACATTAAGAGTGTAGAGTACTGTCTTTAAATGCTAGTAAATATAGGAGTTTTAAGGATGATTTAAACAGTCTGTTCCAGGGCATATAATTCACAGATGCTGTGAAAAGATAATTTTTAAAATTGTGGTTATTTCTACAAAATTTAGGTGACTTTTTAAAGCACCAACCAATAGGGCCAGGTAGTGTTTTAATTGCTCTGCATGTCACCCATGTTCAAACGTACTTTAATCTTAAATAGAAGTATTTAAATCCTGCTTCTTGTGGTGCAAAGAACAAGTTGATCCCCCCACCGCCACCCTGGCCTTGGGTTGCTTTGAGCTATCTCTCAGCTAACCTTACTGTGTGAAATGTATTTGGGTCTCGTAAAACGTTTCTCTCCTAGAGGTGTGAATATTATCCCACGTTTACACAAGTCACCTTTTTAACCTCTTTCAGGAGGAGCCAAATGTCAACTCCAACTCTTGAAGAAGAGCCTGCTAATAATCCTGCTACTTGGGATTTTGTGGATCCAACCCAAAGAGTCAGCTGTTCTTGCTCTAGGTAGGTGGTGGGCAAGGTGGAATGTGGATCCAATAGGCTGGTGGCACCTTGTGTTGACTGTTTCCCAGATGCTCACACTGCTTCTTCCCCGTCATTTTGCTTTGTCTTGTTTTCTGTTCTGTCTTCTTCCTCCTCCAGTGGAGAAGAACAAGATAAGTCTTTTCTACTGTGCAGACGATGCAGCTTCATTGTCAGGACTCCAAAAGAGCTTTAGTAGATTGGCCCCGTGATCAAATTGTTCCTGCCAGTTTCTTCACAGCAGCTACCTCAAAACTAAAGGCATCAGTTTGATAAGACAGTCTCTTCTCCTTTAAATGAGTTTATTTAATTATTCTTAATTTGAAAGTAGAGCTCAGTATTAAATAAGTTGGCTAGAATTCATAGAATTTGGATTAAATAGGCCTTTCATAGATAAGTTGTTGGTGCTGGTGTGTTTTAATGCTTGAGGAAGGTCCTTGGTAACAACACCTGCCAAAAGCTAAAATTGTTGTTCATTCATTTAGATATGTGAATAGAACCCTAAGTTGATTTCTGGAGAAATTTTTTCCTCTCATGGGTATTATTTTGACTTCTTACTCCTTGTGGTAGTAAAGAGTTTTCTTGTCCTGGGTGTGCATGAGGGTTCTTAAGGTTCTTTCTTTCTTTCTTTCTTCTTCTTCTTCTTCTTCTTTTTTTTTTTTTTTTTAATGTTTATTTATTTTGAGAGAGAAAGAAAGAGAGCCTGCAAGTGGCGGGGAGAGAATCTTAAGCAGGCTCCACACTCAGCATGGAGCCCCACACAGGGCTCAATCCCACAACCCTGGGACCATGACCTGAGCCAAAATCCAGAGCTGGATGCTTAACTGACGGAGGCACCTGGCGCCCCACGGTTCTTAGATTTCTTACCTGTGTGTCAGCCTTACCCCTAGCTCAGCTGACTGGTGAGCATGTGATGGTGATTATTCACTTAATGAGCAACTCAGAGTAGCTTTGCTTCCAAGGTGTCTGTTTTCACATTTGATACTGCTCAGCACTTAGGAAAAGTTCAGTGGAGATAATGTATATTAAGAAAAAGGCCATTCATTTCCCTAGTTTAGATAGAGGTTCTTCATGTGGCATAAATAAGTTGGTTTCTGAGTAGGGAGGCAGTCAAATGACCCCTGAGAATATATGCAAACTGTGTGTATCTGTATACACGCTTAAACAGCAGTTTTGATACCTTCTTCCTGTCCTCCCTGCCCCTTATGTTGATCCTCTTTATCAAGCTCTGCCTTTCCTAGTCAGCTTTTTTCTTTTTGAGAAACATTATAAGTATCAGCCTAATAAACCTCACTATTGATTTTTCAAAGATGATGTTTTTGAAGAAGTTGCTTGTTCAGTAAGCATCTGAGCATGTGAGAACCTCTCTCTGGTCTCAGGGTAGGTATGATACATCAGCTGAATACCTGTTTTACTTCTGTTTCTAGGCCATTGTAAATTATGTGACAAAAAGTATTTTCCTATTAACATTGATTTCTAAACAGCTCACAGCCAAGTTATATGGGCTACCTTTAGAAAGTACCTAGGATAAAAATGTTAGTGTATTTAACTTTGCTTGTGCCCTCATCTTATTTTTGCTTCTCTTTTCCTTATCTAGATTTTTTCACCTTTTTACTGATTTCTGACATTTTTATTTGCTACCTAAAATTCTTTTTACCTCAAATTCTATTTACCGTAAATAAATAACACGTTTTCTTTTGTCCGCTGGAGTCATTCCCCTGTTTCCTCTCCAGATTCTTGTACCTTCAGGTCTGTTTTGTAGTTCTGCATTTGATTTTGTTGAGTCCCAGATATTTATCTCTAGATGTGACTTCCCATATGTACTCTAGTCTTGTATGTAGGGGGGTACCTTTGAGAAATACCCTTGATTTTGACATGTCTCTTTTCTCACAGGTCAGGTACATTTTTTTTTAAATCACCGTTGTCCCTTCTCAGCCTAGAGACGGTATCATTTATGTATTTTTCTTCCATCGTATAGATGATTTTTATCCTTGTATTTCACAGTGACTTTCTTTGAAATGTCTGTGATAGTAATTCTATTTTCCTTATGCTTTTAGTCACTGTGTGTGTTTCTACACTATTTGGCCCTGCGTCTGGTTCTAACCACCACTGGACCAGCCATATAGTTAGCTTTCTGAGCCTGATCTCCTGCTGCCTGCCTGCCTCACTGGAGCCTCGTACCTGTTCAGAGACTTGCAGTGATAGTCTGTTACTTAATGATGTGTCCTTAATTGTAACCATTTCACAATGTAGCTGAGTCATTATTAAATACGATTGAAAAAAATGACTTTATATGAGATTATCTAGTTTGCAAAAAGTCCTTACTTTGAAGAGGCTATCATAAAATACCTATCAAAGGATTGGTGTAGTTAAATGCTCTGAGAAAATCCAAATGAAAAAGTTTGATGTAAAAGACTTTAAGAACTTAGGTTTTAAAATACACACCTCAGAAGATTTGATTGAGAGATTTTCAGAGGAGACCTTCACCTCTTACTGTGGTACGGTATCCTGCAGATTTAGAGCACAATTTTTACCGTATCGACAATAGCCTTGTGCTTAAACAACCTTCTTCAAAGTCAGAATTTGGGGTTTTCTTAGAGTAGCAAAGACTTTAGCAAGAGTCTTTCCGGATTATCTACTGCAGGATTACCAAACCCATTATGGAATGGTCCACTCCTCACACTATTTAATGGCCTTATGGGGCAGGGTGGCCATCCTACTGTCCCACTAAACCATCCCATTATGCCGCACAAATCCATTTTACTGCCCTCTAGGGCATCATTCAGTGCAGCGCAGCAGTAATTTAATGCCACCCTCGTGGCCTCAGAGAGTTACTGCTACACCAGCAGGAGAGCTTACACTTTTCCCTGGGTTGATTTATATATTGGGAGGAACTGGCTGACCTGCTATATAACTTTGTTGCACAGATTAAACCTTGGCATCATCTAGTGGGCCCTTACTGAGCAATATCTTACACCTGTGCTTACCAAGAAGTGTGTTAGGATGTGAGCAGACCTGCTACCCTGCTTATTAGTACAGATGCATTTGTGTACACGCGTGGTTTTTATATCCACTCACTGTCTTTTCACTTCTGTCTAAGTTTGTCAGTCTGTAAGATCCAAAGTTATCTTTCCTTCCTTCTTTTTTCCAGTAATAGTGGCATACAAGGTTTCTAGTCTGTTTGTTCTATTAAATATTCCTAGAATCGACCCTGGGTTTCACACTTTGGGGGAAAATCGCATGATTATTTTGTTCCCAATTTACAAGACTACAAGCTGTTATAAACCATTCTATATTGGAGTTAATAGAGTGTTGTAAGACAGAAATTGAAAGCTTTTTTTTCTCTCCTGGCAAATGATCTCATTACTCTTAGTTTTAAAATGCAGTGTGAACACATTATCTGGGGCCCTTACCAAATTTGAAAGATTTTGGAGTTTTTCAAATCAGTCTTTTGGTAGGAGCTAGTAACGTTAAGTCCATCCCTTACCTGCTTAACTTTATGGAATTGATTCACTACTTTCTCTCAGAGTGTGTTGAGTTTTTGTCATCATAAGAATAATGAACCTAAAGTCCTTTTCAATGTATTAGTGTGTCCAGTGTGTGCTTAGAAGGTACAGCCTTGTCTTGTCCTGACGGTGGGGGGATGTCACACTGCTAGAACAGTGCCATTATTCTCGGGTGTGTGTTTCTTAACCTTGTTTTGATTCTCATTTCAGGCATAAACTTTTAAAACGTTGTGCAGTAGGACCCAGTCGGCCTCCCGCAATATCTCAGCCAGGGTTCAGTGCCGGGCCGTCTTCGTCTTCATCTCTACCACCTCCTGCTTCTAAGCACAAAACAACAGAGAGGCCAGAAAAGGGAGACAAGTTGCAGAAGAGACCCTTGATACCATTTCACCATAGGCCCTCTGTGGCCGACGAGTTCTGTATGGAGCAAGATCCGCCAGGACAGAAGCTAGGGTTGGCAGGGATCGACTCCTCCTTAGAGGTGTCTAGCAGCAGGAAGTATGATAAACAAATGGCCGTGCCTTCCAGAAATACAAGCAAGCAAATGAATCTGAATCCTATGGATTCACCTCATTCCCCTATTTCCCCTCTGCCGCCAACACTCAGCCCTCAGCCACGAGGTCAGGAAACGGAGAGTTTAGACCCGCCGTCTGTCCCTGTGAACCCAGCCCTCTATGGGAATGGGCTAGAACTCCAGCAGTTGTCGACTCTGGATGACAGAACTGTCGTCGTAGGCCAAAGACTGCCTCTGATGGCAGAGGTCAGCGAGACAGCCTTATACTGTGGGATCAGGCCCTCGCATCCGGAGTTGTCGGACAAGTGGTGGAGCAGTTACCGTCTCCCGCCCATCGACGATGCTGAGTTCCGGCCTCCAGAGCTCCAGGGCGAGAGGTGTGATGCCAAAATGGAGGTAAACTCAGAGAGCTCCGCATTGCAAAGGTAAGGAGACTCTGTGTCCCACCCACCTGATCGCCTGCCACTAGAGGCATGGGGTCCCGAGAATCAGGGCTTCCCTCCTCACATCTCCATCTCCTAACCCTCCAGAGACAAAATGAAGTGTTTGAAAGTCAAGAGCTTTGTCCTTCGAGAGGTTGCACACATGTGTTGTTATTTACACATGTTGGCATGTGAAGTCTTCATTGTGGCATTTAGTACATTTGTACATGTTTATTTCTGGCCTGCGGTTTGCTAGGCAGAGAACGTAGCTTGGTGAGACTTTCCACGCTGTGGTCAGTGCGGTCTTTATGTCGACACCTGTGAGGAGGGCTTCAGGCACACCCGAGTGTGTGTCCTGCGTCTCCTATAATACCACGCACTGGGCTGCCAGTCTGCCCCGTTGTTCTCCACAGTCGCACAGGCCGTCTCAGCTGCTCTTCACCACCCTCGTCTTCCTTACGGCCTCATTTCATAGCTGAGAAAAGTGAGGGTCATGCGATTAGTCCCTGACATAGACTGAACTTGAACCCAGACAGTCTGTTCTTAGGACCTATCTGTGCTCTTAACCAAAGTCCGTGGAATCAGAGACAAGAACATTATTCTTCCCAAAGACCTACTAAGTTTTATTTGTGAACGTACTCTCTAAAAGAACTTCTTGTAAGAGATTAATTTAAGTTTTGCAAATGCTTTAAATCCTACATGCTGCTCTTTTTTTTAAAACATCCATCTTTATACTTTACCTTGCTTAAATCGTCCTTTATTTTCCCTTTTAGACTCTTAGCACAACCTAACAAACGGTTTAAAATCTGGCAAGAAAAGCAGCCCCAGGTGCAGCCACTCCACTTCCTTGACCCATTGCCTCTGTCTCAGCAACCTGGAGACAGTTTGGGAGAAGTCAACGATCCCTACACCTTTGAGGATGGCGACATAAAGTACATCTTTACAGCAAACAAGAAATGCAAACAAGGGGCAGAGAAAGATTCCCTGAAAAAGAATAAGGTACCATTCAACATGGAGGGTGTCCCGCATGGTGTGGGTTTTGATCTTTGTCAGTACAACATGTGTGGGAAAACTTCTGAGGCAGAATGTTTGAGATAGTCGTGCCTGATTGCTCTGTCCCCATATTCATGCTCTTGGTACTACTGTATTGGACAGCGCATTGCTCCTTTTTATGTCATGGCTCACCTTTGTTTAAGAGTCCGCTGAGCGTAAATGAAGCCTCTTATTTTCCAGGCTGTAGCTTGTACAGTGCATGCTTCCTCTCATACGCTAATTCTGGTTGGCCTATGCTCCCTTCTTTTTAATTATTATTCCAAAACAGCCAAAATGTAAAAAAAAATATGGTGATGACAATATCTATTGTTTATGGAGCGCCTGGTTTGTTTACCATACCAAGCGCTTTATATATGCGTCTCAATTAATAGCAACGGTACTTCCTATAGCTTCTGTCGGTATTACTTTTACTGGTTTCGTTGTCATAACAATGAGTACTGGGGGTGTGTGCTGTCTTTAGCCTTAAATTTTAAAACATTCCAAAATTTAAAACATTACTGGGCCATTTAAAGAGGTCTTCTTGAGAATAGAGGAAATAAGACAAGAAGCCAGTACAGTTCAGGAGACTGCTTCAGACACTCCTTGACAGAGACCTGCCTGGGTCCAGAAAGCTTGAACCCCAGTTTAGCATCTAAAATGTTATCAAAGGCAGCGTTTAACACCACGGCCGGACTGTAGTCAGCTGCCACCAGTACCGAAGAGGCATAAAACCCAGATGGACTCAGAATACTCCACAGCATTGGAGGGCAAGTGTGGGAGTTTGGGGTTCTATTTAAATTCAGGGAAAAGGACCGATCTTTTATTTCCCTTGGTTGCATAGACCATGGTTTATCATACTTGTGCTCATAACAAGTTCCATTCTCCCCTCTAATTCTTTGTGTTCTCCCTCATATTCCACACTTTGGGTTGGTGTTCATGTGTTTTGTTTGGCTGAATTTATTATACAGTCAGAGGATGGATTTGGTACCAAGGATGTCACTACACCAGGTCATTCCACGCCGGTGCCTGATGGGAAAAATGCCATGTCTATTTTCAGTTCTGCCACTAAAACAGGTGTGTACAACGATTATTTGCCTCACTTGGATTGTTGCTAAAGTAAAATGCAAGGGAGATGCTTCTCCATTTAGAATTCTGTTTTTACTGTAATACCAATAATTTGATCTCTCTCATCTTTGATTTTTCATAGTTTGTTTTTCAGTTATTTTCAAAACTGATAAACATATTTGGAAATTACTGTCTCTAAATTTAACTGAAAAGCTAGGGAAGAACTTCACAGGCAGGTCTTGCTCACTGAGATCCATGCCCTCTGCTCACTCCTCTCTTGATGAAGTTGTTCACTCTGCGTCTCCGCCCCCTCCCCGCAGACGCCCGGCAGGAGAGCGCTGCTGGTAGAGCCGGCTCCGGCAGCCTCACGCAGGTCACCGACCTGGCACCTTCCCTGCACGACTTAGACAACATCTTTGATAATTCCGATGACGACGAACTTGGGGTGAGTCTGCCATGGCTCCACAAACAGACTTCCCGAACTGGGCGGACTCATGTCACTGTTGGAGTTTCTCCTTACTGTTTGGTCCACTGAATTCTGGGGGCCCTGTTTCAGGTTCAGACTCCTCTTCAGAAATGTCTGTCTACCTTGAAAGGATTCTCAGAGTTGCTCGTGTAGCCTCTACCACGCCTTGGGTTTTGTTGGTTGATGCCTTTCTTTTTGTGTTAGTGTTTTTCCTGTTGCACACATTAAAATCCTTCACACTTAGTATATGTGCTGCTGAAGCAAGCACAAAATCTTTCACATTTCATTTAAAAACATTTTTTAAAGACTGAATTTTTTTTAAAGATTTATTTATTTTGAGAGAAATAGAATGTGAGCGGGAGAGGGGGAGAGAGAGAGGGAGAGAGAATCCCCAGCAGGCTCTGTGCTGTCAGCACAGAACCTGATGTGGGGCTCAAACTCACAAACCGTGAGATCATGACCTGAGTCGAAACCAAGAGTCAGTGCTTAGCTGCCTGAGCCGCCCAGCTGCCCCTTTCACATTTAGTTTTTAAATCCTTCTAAATATCATGAGACTAGTAGGCGTGTATTATGTAGACCCTGAGTCAGGACATTTGTGTCCTCACCCTCCTAACCACCTCTGTACTTTGGAGCAAATAGAAGTACCTGTTATTTTGGGGGGACCTAGAAATGAGTAAGATAGGGCCTGTCTTCAAAAAAGTAAGTTCATTAGTTTATATCACTTACGTACTTACCTTCTCTTCTGCCCATTTCTCACTTATTTGTTAATCACTTGATGATTGGTTCCTTTGTGACGTGTACTCAAGGTTACAAATGTTAAATTTCCACCCTTATACTGAGATACTCACAGACCTCAGGAGAAATAGCTTATACATTAATGTAAAATATACTTCAAAAATATGGGTGCATGCACTTCTTACTGTGAGTGCATAATTGACTTGGTTTAAAGATGCTGGATGTTCAAGTACGAAGTGACAGACAAACAGTGTGTCAATTAAAGCTTAAACTTTAAGTAGAAATCAGAATTCTGAAGCCTGTTCTCACTTTAAAATGTATCTGATGAACAGATATTATACACCATTAGTAATGTAAGTCCTTAGAAGATGATGAGATCATAATGGTCTCCAAGAATGGATTTGACTCGAGATGTAGAAAGACAGGGCTAGTGAGAGGCAGGGGAGAGACATTAGTTTGAGCTTGGAATGAGCCTTGGTTAAGCAACAAGAATGAACTAGCTGGGGGTTGGGATTATGAACAGACCACTGGTCTGCTCTCTGACTGGTAGGTTAAGAAGGTTTTTGACCATGCTTATGGCTTTGGACTTCGAACCCTGCCTGTCATGTGTTCCTCTGTGAAGGCTGCTGAATGTGGACCTGAGAGCTGGCTTCCATCAGTGCCTCACACAGAAAGCAGGGGTACTGTTTGGTAACTTTCATGGGATTAAAACACAAAGACCTAAATTCAGGCAGCAGCTGCATGAAGGAAAAGGACATGACAAGAGAAAAACTTTCCGAGATATCTGGGTAGCTCAGTCAGTTAAGCATCTGACTTCAGCTCAGGTTATGATCTCATGGTCTGTGGGCTTGAGCCCCACGTCAGGCTGTGTGCCGATAGCCCAGCCTGGAGCCTCCTTCAGATTCTGTGTCTCCCTCTCTCTTTGCCCCTCCCCTACTTACACTGTGTCTCTCTGTCAAAAATAAATAAACATTAGAAAAGAAAAACTTTTGTACAAGAAATGACACATTTCCTTATGGTAGATCCAGGCATCGGAGAGCCTTTTGGAACTTGACTATCTCTGTAAAGCCAGGCATTATCTGGAATTGATTTTGATGTTCCTTAGGGTTTGATTAGATGCTTCGGTGGTGATAATGGGGAGGAAACATGAAAAGAAAAAGAATCAAAAAGAAGTAGAAAGGGAGAAGTAAGAAAAGGGAAAACGCAAGCATTACGGAGTAGCCGGGGACTGCTCACCGCCTCCATCCCTAGTGATTACTGCATGTGGCGAGAGCCACTGTACTCTCTCTCTGGATGAATCTTGTATTACTGTTGGACTAAGTGAAGATAGGTTTACTTTTTTTTTTATTTTTTTATTTTTAGGAACGTTAATGTGTAATGGAGTGTTGGACCTCTTTAATCTAATTTTCATTTCTCTGAAATGATTGTTTACTCTGATTTCTAGCCTGGCATTTAATCAAGAGAATCATTTACCTTAAAATCGTTTTTGCTAATTCATCTTACTGATAACTGGCATTGTGTGGCTGTTGTCCACGTTCCATCTCAGATATCTTTGAATTTAATTTTACATTTCAACTCTATGTCATGGAATAAGTGTACGTAAATAAAAGGCCTTCTGTTTGTGAGAATCTTTTTTTTTTTTTGCTTTGTTTTATTTATCTTGCCACCAGTTCATTTGAGTTGTTAAAGATAATCTCGCCTGTTAAAAAAACTGAATTTATTTTGAGTAACAAATCAAAGAAAAGCCCTCTGCATATTTCATTAATTTTAGATGATATGGTTGTTTTTTGTGAAGAATAGTAACTGTGGAAATACAAGCAGAAAATGTGTGTGGGCGGGGGGTGAGAAATGAAGGAGTGATAACTTTGGGAGGGCTTGAGGTCGCTTCTTTTAACCGCCTGCTTTCAAACAGAAGGAAAACCAGACGGATAGCTAATGACTACTTGGAGGCACCACCCTAATTTAATTATTGTGTCCTGAAACCACTTCTCTAATCACCTGGGAGGAAGATTTGCTTAAGGCCTGCACGTTCTGTCTTGCTGGTGCATCTCCTCTTTCCAGATCTGTGCAGGGAAGACTTAGTCACTCTGGTTTGCATTCTTGGTAAGCTTGTAGCTGCCTCCTTTGCCTCACTGTCTGCTGGTACTTCTGGAAGTTCACTTGGTAAATCCTATGTAAGGAAGTGTCTTTCCTCTATTCCAGAATATCAGTAGGCCCATGTCAAGAAATAGTTGACTGCTGCTCGCTCTATATACATATGTGTTGCCTTGTTTTAATACTAATAATCGCTCCTTAGGCTGTATCACCTGCGCTGCGCTCATCAAAAATGCCTGCAGTTGGGGCAGAAGACCGACCCCTTGGGAAGGATGGAAGAGCGGCAGTTCCTTACCCACCAAGTAAGAAAAGGAAGTTGAGCTTTGCCTATACTATTTACAATTTACACAAAGTGTTCTTATACTCAGTGGTGCCTTACCTGTGGTGCCCCTCTCCCGGCCTTTTTTTCTTTTAACAGAATATTAACTATAAGTGAAACCTTGTATAAGCTAGGATTCCTTAAATGGTAGGCAGCTAAGACATCATCTTAGTTTGAATTCCTTTTGCTTTTGTTTTCAAATTAAGAATTAACTTTTGTGGTTTAAAATATGGGAAACTGTGGTTTAGGTTTGTTTCTCTAATAGTAGGATAAATGCTACACAGTGAGTTTTAGAGTGTTTTCCACTGTAAGAGTATGTGTAAGATGTTTCCATTTTCATGAATTTAATTCACACAAGAATGGTGAACATTTGTTTTCTGCGGCCCTTTTCCTAATTCATACTGAGCTTTTTGTGTTTCCTTTTGAGATCAGCTACTTTATTAATATGTTTGATGACAAGAAGGAACCTCTTTTCCTCAACCCCGGCCATTATTCTTCACCCCAGGAAACTACATTATTCTACAAGAGAAAAGAAAGTCAGGGTAGCTTATGTGGATACTCTGAAGCAGAAACGTAATTCCATTGCAAATCATTCTTTAATACCTTCTCATTAACTTCAGCTGGTAATGAGAACAAATTGAGGGGAAAAACCACTATGTCATAGGGATGAGTCAAAAAGTTTTATGGACCTATAAATGTGTGCTGATTTACTCAAATGTAGAAGTGTGAAGTATACAGAGATTGGATTTTGACAGCTTTAGGAGATCCATAGCTTTTTAAAATATGCAAAGCTTTCTCAAGCATGACATGTATGAAAATGAATAATGGTAGCCAGCCAGTTGCTGTAGTTTTTTTAATTAAACATTTTTCTTTTTTTATTACTCTGCACTGCAGAATTTTGCAAACATGGAATTCACAGATTAAAAGAAACAATGTTAAAATAGATCCATATGAAATAGGTCAGATGGATGAATTCTTTCCCTTGTTTTGAACCAGTTAATCCTCTGCCCCTTTTGATTTGACAGAACTGATAATGTAGTGATGTTAAATGTTAAAATGTCTGATAACTTGTCCAAGATTATTGGACTCTCAATATTGCATTCACAAACCCTTCTGCTAGTTAGTGTCACTGCCCAGGAAAGTATATGGTGTACTTTCTTCTCTCTCTCGTTTTCATACAGAAAATAATTGTTTCAAAAAGAAGCTACTCAGAATTTTATAATAAAGTACCAGTTATAAAATGAATTAATCTGAAATACAGCAAAAATACTGGCACTAGAAAATACATCTATATGAGAGTAAGTAGGATCTTTTGAAGTGCACAAAGTATGCATGTGGCAGCGTGTGAAAATGGGATATACACAGTGTCTCCTCCCAAGACGTGACCGTGAAATAGCATGAGAAGAAGTCCTCATCCCTGGAGTAACTTTATTGTACGTGGGGTGGAAAGACAGATGTACTATAAAATTTAGCATCTAAAGCAGCACCATCCACTCTAATAGAAATACAGTGTGGAATGAGAGCCACATAAGCAATTTTAAATTTTCTAATAGTTGAATTAAAGAAAGCAAAAAGAACCATGCAAAATTAATATAAATAATATATTTACTTAATGTAACCAAAATAGTGTCATTTTTACATGTAACCAGTATTAATAATATTGAGGTATTTTACATTCTTTTTTGTACTAACTCCGGAACCTGGTGTACGTTTACACACGCAGCGGGTCTCTGGTTGGACCGCGCCTGGTTTGAGTGCTCTGGAGCCGCAGGCGGCAACGGGTGCGGGCTTGGCCAGAATAGGCCCACAGCTCTTCATCTGTGTATGTCATGAGTTACTAATGAAGAAAGCACGCAGTAATAACTGGGGTCAGCGTGGCGGCAGGCCTGTGTGAAGGCGGTACTGTGTTACAGCAGCCCCGTCTCCAGTCCATTCTGGCAGCTGTTCCCTCTCTTGCTTTAGCGTTTTTAGGAGGAAAATCCAAGAGGCAGGCCCTGGAGGGGCGTCTCTCTCTTGGAGGACAGCGTGTTTCTCTGGTTTCGGTCTCGTCCCTATCTTACCCACGTTGAGTGCAGTTTGTTTTTTCACCTTAAAACTTGTTTATGGTCATATCAAAATTCCTTGTAACTTAACAGCATTTTTATCTTTTTCCAGTCAAACAAAAATAGGAAGTGTGGACTAATCATTACTCACTTCATCACTTACTGAATGTTTCCGTGTTTTGTGGCAGATTGTTGACTTCTTTGCGTACATTATGTTATTTAACGTATAGCAAAAAAATATGAAGGCAGATATTATTGCCATTTCACAGATAAGGAACTTGAAGCTATAGAGCCTGTGAGTCTTCCTTAAAAATATCTGACAACAGGGCTTCCTGGCTGGCTCGGTCAGTGGAGTGTGTGTGACTCTTGATTGTGAGTTCAGAGCCCCATGTTGGGTGTAGAGATTACTTAAAATTAAATCTTAAAAAGTATATTTGATAATAAGAATGGTGAAGGCCACTGTCTAAAGTGACTCTCTGGCAAGTGGAATCTCATTTCCATACTTTTGTATGTGTGTTCTTTTTACCTTTGGTAAGAAATGTCAACTTCCTGAGTTTTTGAAAATTGACATATACAGCTTTGTTAGGTAGCATCAAAGAATTTGAGTGTCCCCAAGTGAGAAATGCCTTTATTTCATTTCCTAGAGAACATTTAGACACTAATTTAATAAAATAAATTTTGGTAAAATTTTATGCCGTTGCCAGAATACTTGTAAGTGAAGAAGAGGCTTTGTTTAAGTTCATTGTCATTTCAACACAAAGAGAATTTGTACAGTTTATTTTCCAAATATTTGCTTGCTGATTAAGATCTGTAATAGGGGCTTAAAGCTTTTATGAAGCCGACTTAAGAGTTTAAAATGTTATACATAAACATTAATTTTATATTAAATTGACTAGTCGCTGCTCTTTGACTTGGGAAAATGTGTAGGGACTAAAAGATAAAGGTGATGGATGTATTTCAAGTGTAACCTAACTCAGTGTTAAAGTCTTCAGTCTTGTTTCAAGGAAGACTATTGATCTGGTTGCTGCTACATTTGAAGACCTATTTTTCCTTCTCAGACTCCAGTGGTTCTCAGGGATCTTCTGGCTTGGCTTGTATCCTTAGACCTCTGAGTTGTCCCATTCCTTAAGGGTAAAATACTGTCCTAGCAAGAAGGTGCCTTGAAGATCTACTTGGGTGGGGGCAAGTGTTAGTTTTTTTCTTTTCTCCCTTTTTTTTTTTTTCTTTTTCTTTCTTGACAGCAGCAGGTATCATTTTGTACAAATGAAATCTTATACAGAATCCTATTATAGGACATAGAAGTGGAAATAAATAAAGAGAGTGAAAGTTGGGATCTGAAGGAAGAGATCTGCTGGCCTCCTCCTTCCCTTGTTTTATTTAGATCAGCACCTAAAGCCTTATTCAGGACTGTATCATTGCTTAACTAGAAAGCATGGTGAAGAGCATCTGGTGTGGAGGGTCTCACCTTTTTCCTGCCTCCATATGGCAGAAGCTTCCCCCTGTCCTCCGGAAGCAGAGGGAGGCAGGCAAGCCTGGTGAGACTCCCACGTCTAGTCCAGCCGTGTAGATGGAGGTTCTGAGGCCTGCAGGAGGAAGTGACCTGACCTGACTGTGGCAGTGCTGCGCTGTGAGCACCAGGACTGTGGAAGCGCTTCTGGGCCTGCCACCCTCTGCCCCGCCTCAGCCTCCAGGCCAGGCCAGAGCACCATGTTCTACAAGTCTTGTCTCAGTCCACACAGTGGTTGCCATTTGCCTCTTTAAATATTGTAGGCACTTGGGGCACCGGGGCGGCTTAGCTGGTTAAGCGTCTTACTCTTGGTTTCGTCTCAGGTTATGATCTCACAGTTCCTGAGTTCAAGCCCCACATCGGGCTCTGCGCTGACAGCGTGGAGCCTGCTTGAGATTCTCTCTTTTTCTCTCTGCCCCTCCCCTGCTTGTGCCCTCTCTCTCTCAATAAATAAACACCAAAAAAAATTTTTTTTAAGCCCTGTAAATGTTGATGTTGCTAGAAAGAGCAGTCTGGTGGGAAATTAGGACATCAGGTAGCATTCCAAAACAGTGATTTAAATTCAAGGCTCCAAATTTGTAAATAAATTTGCTGTACAGGACACCCCCTAGTGGCCAAATCTTACAACCACAACTGGCATCGTATTACAGATGCTTCTGCTTTCAAGGGTCAGTCAGTGCCTTAAGGAGCCCCTGTTCATGATGGTGGCTAACCTCAGGTATATGAAAATGCTTTCTTTCTTTTTTTTTTTTTTAATGTTTTATTTATTTCTGAGAGAGAGGGGGAGATACAGAATCTGAAGCAGGCTCCAGGGTCTGAGCTAGCTGATAGCACAGAGCCTGACACGGGGCTTGAACCCACGAACCATGTGATTATGACCTGAGCCAAAGTCGGATACTTAACCGACTGAGCAACCCAGGCGCCCCTGAAAATGCTTTCTAAAAAAAGGATTGAGAGTCACTGTTCTAAGTATTTCTTAAAAGATAATTTTTTTTAAACCAGTTGATTTTTAATAAAAGTTTTGGGTCTAGGTAGGATTATTAAACCTAACTGTGAAGTTTCATCTTAATGTCAATAAGGAAAGAGAGTGTGGAACCATTTCCCCCAAAGAGAGGGAGTGTGGTGGAGTTTTCAAACGAGCTAAGTAATTTTGCTACATCTAAACTGCCCTTCCAGCTCTATGTTTTTATTTTCTGTAGTACAAGTGCCTGATGAGTTTTCCATGTAAAATTTGCTATGTGACATTTTTAATGTAATTCTGAAATATGGCATACATATTTGTAAGCAGTGATAGAACTTTTAATAAAGTCATTCCATCTCATTTCTTCCAGCTTCTACTAATTTCATCTCCTTACACTTTTCAGGCAATCATTTGTTAGGAGAAAAATGAATGCTATGTAGACTTTGTCTACCTAATTAATGTGGAGTCAAATCATAAAGCATCAGGGGTGTAGTGGTAAAGTTCCAGAAAAGGGTAGTTTTCTGGTGATGGCCTTCTTCCTAGAAGCTTCCATTATTAGTATTCTGTTGTGTAACTGATACAGCCATTCAGTTAGCATTATTTCTGATGCTTGTAGGCTGCCTGCCTGTGAACTGGGATGTTTTAGAAGTCATACCTGTTAAAATAAATACTATTGTTTTTTTCCTTCTTTTTCTCTCTCTCTCTTTACCCCTCCCTCCCTCCCTCCCTTCCTTCCTTCCTTCCTCCCTCTCTTTCCCTCCCTCCCTTCTGTCCTGCCTTCCTTAGCAGTTGCAGACTTGCAAAGGATGTTCCCCACCCCTCCTTCTTTGGAACAGCACCCTGCGTTTTCTCCTGTGATGAATTATAAAGATGGCATCAGCTCAGAGACAGTGACGGCATTAGGCATGACAGAGAGCCCTATGGTCAGTATGGTGTCAGCACAGCTCACTGAATTCAAGATGGAAGTAGAAGATGGACTAGGAAGTCCCAAGCCAGAGGAAGTAAAGGTAATGGCCAATATATTAATTTTACCAAGGCAGGGCAGTTTTCTGGCAGATTCATACACATCTTCAAGGCAGTGTTATGTCCACGTCATAGATACCGGAGTCTCTAAGAGTCCTCTGAGACGGGTCATGAGGTACTTTGCTGTGTACGCTAGTTAGAGTGTCTTGAGTAATTTAAAATTTGGGCATTAGCATGTTCTGCCGATGAAACGAGAGAAATACGAATTCTAATGATCATCGTTACTGTTGTGCTTTGTCCTAAGTTGTTCACCGACACGATCACTGGCCCTCTCTTGTTGTCACAGGACTTTTCATATGTGCACAAAGTTCCAACTTTTCAACCTTTTGTGGGCTCCTCCATGTTCGCTCCGCTGAAGATGCTGCCGAGCCAGTGCCTGCTGCCTCTGAAGGTCCCCGACGCCTGTCTGTTCCGGCCTTCGTGGGCGGCACCTCCTAAAATCGAACAGCTGCCCGTGCCGCCTGCAGCCATTTTCAGTCGAGACGGCTACAAGTACGTGCCGGGTCCGCGGTGGCTCCTGGACACATTCGTGGGGCTTTGAGCTTAACTGAGTACTACTACAGTGCTGACATTCCGTAGCATCTAAAACTTTCCTTCCGTGGCCCATTCGTGGTCTTGTGCATGTTGTTGAGTATCGAAAATGTGCACGCCTTCTGAATGAAATTTTATGTATGCAGATAAATTAAGATTATCTGTATAGAGACCCATGGTGTTTGATCTCATTCCATATCAAGTCACTGTCTACCACAGAATCAGACACTAGATTAGAGCTTAAAATATATTATTTATTTAAAAACTATAGCATTTGAAAATATTACCAGTTTTGGGATAGTAGTGGTGAGTACTTGGTTTATGAGTTGATGATTCCAAATGTGTTCACTTGAGGTGCTTTAAAATGAAGTGGTGACATGGAGACTTTCTCTGCTGACTCCACGTCATATAAGAAAGCAGCACCAGGGGCGTCATGATGAGAGGAAGGAAGAGGAGTGTAGCTTGGGCACATTTCACTCTGTCTAAAAACAGTACTTAATAGCAACAGTGTAGAATACGTTTTCCCTATGATTGATAATTTCTTTTGAAGTACATGGTATAAAATAGAAGGCCACAAACTCGAATTTCTGTCAGGACCAGGTAAGCAATGCATGGATGGCACGGATCGGGTAAAGCAAACGACTTGGCAGCGCTGACAGCCAGCGTCCTCCAGCGGGACTGTAGGAGTGCGCAGGGTCCGTGACGGGCCTGCCAGGAGAAGGCCTCGATGAAGGAGCTGCGTGCCCTGTGCTTACAGCGCGTAGTCCGGCCGTGTTTGTCTGCTCTCCTTCCCACGAATGTGGGCGGTTAATTCAGAGTTACGTTTTAAGACAAATTCTAGGTTGAGTCTGTGGGCTGTATCTGTACTGTCAGATGAAAGCATCTTGATGAAACCAGCTTTGGTGTCATAAACAGGCTTTATGCTCACATGTGTGAAGTCAGCATCAGAATGAAATACTGACGCAAGTGTAGGATGGAAGGACCCAGACCTGGGGAGTCTGACACTGTGCATGACCCTGTCCTGAGATGACACGGAACTCCATTCCTGCCTTTTTTGTTTAGTCCTGTCCATGACCTTAAGTGACCATCTTACCTGAGTCTTCCCTTCTTTAAAATGGTGTAATCCTGCCGTTCCTCCCGCACAAGAGGTGTGAAAGTCTCCAGCAGCTAACGATTGTGGAAGTATTGCGGCAATAACAACTCACCCGCGGTGTGAAGGAGCGGGCTGGCGCGCTCCCTGCTGCCCTGCTCCTGCCCTGGAGCTTCTTGAAGTAGAGCCCGCGTGCCCATGCGCCTTGCCACGCCCCTCTCAGCAGTGCGGCTGCTCCACGGACCCCTTTGACAGATGAGTCTCTTACACACGGAGGCTCCTCAAAAACAGGAAATGCAACCTGTTGCTGTATGATAGCTTAAACAGTAAATAATCAGGTGACTGCTGAGTCGGCTCGGTCTGTCACTTGCCATCCCAGGGATCCTTGGTATTCTCAGCAGGCCCTGTTATGAACTCTGATGATGGAAGTGTTCTGTGTCTGGACCTTCCAACATGGCCTCCCCTGCCCCGGTGCTGTCGCTTGAACCTCTTGAAATGTGGCTAGTTAAGACCAAGACTGAATTTTTAGTTTTATCTAAGTTGATTTAAATTTAGCACATAGGACTAGCAGCAGCCTCATTGGCTGGCACAGTTCTAGAGTGTGTGACCTACCTCCTCCTGCTGGGGCCTGCCTCACCCTGGCTGCCGCTCCGCCACGCTCAGCACACCAGCGCTCCCCTGCTTCACCCCTGACTTCCTGGCTGCAAGCTGACTTTTCTTCCGCCTTTTTGCTGTTGAACCCCCAGCCTCTAGCGTAGTGTTGGTCCTCAATCCATTTGTATCGAATGGTGAAAAATCAGGGAACTATGCAAGCTAAACCATTCTTACTACCTAGGGAGCAGTTTCATTATTTGGGTTTTTCAGTCAGGAGACATAGTTCCTTTTCTCATCTGAGCTGCATAGTAATTCTAGAGTTTTGTTGGATAGAAAATATGAAAGGAGTCCAATTAGAGTGAAGATCTTTATTACACACTTATTATTTTGGTCTCTGAGATAGCAGTGATTGCTAATCAAGGTTTCTGGGTCTTTTTTTAATCTGTTCTCACAGATACCACTGTGCCTCAGATTTACCATTTCTTTATAGTGCTTGATTTAGATTTTTTTAGGCTGGTAGTTTAGGTAGCTAATTAAAAATCACAAGAAAATTATTTGAAGAGTCATTGCTTTATGACATTCTTCTTTCAAATTGTACTTGAATGAATATGTAGTTTATTGGAAGAACATTAGTTTAAGCACAGTATTAATAGATTTCAAAAGATTAAGTATCAAATGAAATCTGTATTCTTTTGATACCTTCTAATAGGAAAGAAGGGTCTCATGTGCTGTTTTACATGTACAGCTAAGAGGGTCTGTCAGAATACTTTTTTACATAATGAAACCGCAGAACGTCCCAGACATGGTTTTATGCTCTATGTGGCTATTCCAGAAAGAAGTCGTTGCTTCTGGAAAAATAGATAACACAGTTCTGTCAGTCTCTGGGAACTAAAAGTAATTGTGCTATCAGTAATGCATAGCATATTGAAAAATTAAAAATGAACTAAACTTGCGTAGCACTCCACAGAAATCTGGTAGAAGTTTGGAAGCTGTCGTATAGCATGTGTACTTGTAACTTACCTAATTAGTCTTAAGGCCTCCCAGCTACATATGTGGTATTTGTATTTATTGTAGTGTAGTGCTGGCCAGTGGCTTTCCTACAATTGGATTCCCTCATGGTCACTCATTATTATAAAAGCACAGGCCTAGATAGGACTGTATTTTCAACATAGAAGAATGATACGTTTTTGTGTGTGCCTCCTATAGGTAGATCCTGTATGATCATCACCTTAGAGAACAAGTACGATGGCAGACTTTCACTTTCAATAAATAACAAAAATGTAATTGCCAGTTAGATGGAAATTTTATCCTCTGGTCGTCGGGCTAATTTAGCATCTGAACTCACATGTTCATGTTCCACTTAGTAGTTACAGTTTTTCAAAACTACATTGACCAAACTCAACACCATGTTTTCTTCTAAAAGTAGTGAAGTTGAAACTTTGAAAGATTAACATGAAGATTGTGTAGATGTGGAATAAGCAGAAGGAAGATACTATGGTGTATGATACTCTGTACCTTGCTGCTTGCTCTCCCATCTGCTTCACTGGCTTCTTTGAGTCCTTTTAGCTCTTTTAAGAAACACTTGAGTACACCCAGGGGTATTCGCGGCCCAGCGGCGCGGACGGACGGCGCAACCGCGAGAGCCCTGGCGTGTGTGACACGCGTGCATTCTCACTCGGCCTTCTCTGTTGCAGCAACGTGCCTAGTGTCGGGAGCCTCGCAGACGCAGACTACCTGAATACCCCCCAGATGAACACGCCGGTGACGCTGAACAGCGCTGCCCCAGCCAGCAACAGCGGGGCGGGGGTTTTGCCATCTCCAGCAACCCCTCGCTTCTCTGTCCCCACACCACGGACCCCCAGGACCCCAAGAACTCCCAGAGGTGGGGGCACTGCCAGTGGTCAGGGGTCGGTTAAATATGACAGCACCGATCAGGGGTCACCTGCCTCTACCCCGTCCACCACGCGGCCCCTTAACTCTGTGGAGCCTGCCACCATGCAGCCCATTCCCGAAGCCCACAGTCTCTACGTCACCCTGATCCTCTCCGACTCCGTGATGAACATCTTTAAAGACAGAAACTTTGACAGCTGTTGCATCTGTGCCTGCAACATGAACATCAAAGGGGCGGATGTCGGGCTCTACATCCCCGACTCTTCCAACGAGGACCAGTATCGCTGTACCTGTGGGTTTAGTGCGATTATGAATCGCAAACTTGGCTACAACTCGGGGCTCTTCCTGGAAGATGAGTTGGATATCTTTGGGAAGAATTCTGATATTGGTCAGGCCGCAGAGAGGCGCTTGATGATGTGTCAGACTACCTTCCTCCCTCAGATGGAGGGGGCCAGAAAGTCCCAGGAGCCACCCGTGAGCCTTCTCCTCCTCCTCCAGAGTCAGCATACGCAACCTTTTGCTTCACTGAGTTTCTTGGACTACATTTCCTCCAACAGTCGCCAGACTCTTCCCTGTGTAAGCTGGAGTTACGACCGGGTGCAGGCTGATAATAACGATTATTGGACGGAATGCTTTAATGCCTTGGAGCAGGGCCGACAGTACGTGGATAATCCCACTGGTGGGAAGGTAGATGAAGCGCTGGTGAGAAGTGCCACCGTGCACTCCTGGCCTCACAGCAACGGTAGGTGTCCCGGAGCACATGTTTCCTCTGCAGGTTTTCTCTGTATGTTGGTGAATTACAGGCTTTCTCTGTCCTAGGACAGAAGTTTTAATTTCATTTCTTAAAAGGAACTACAGTGAGAGCTCTGTTGATCATTGTCCTAAATATGAGGACAGGAGAAATGCTTATACTGAGACGAGACACCTTTTGAGCAGAGGAATTATTTTTTGAAAACTTCCTCTCATGTTAATTCCTGTGGGCCATTGGTACTGGAAACCAGTGACTGCCAAGTGTCCGAGCTATTGAGACTATACAGGCTAATAGTTTGCCCACCCTTTCGTGTAGAAATCCACCCATTCTTCTAGATCAGTTTTCCATGGTACTTCCTCAATGAAGCCTTCTGCCCATTTACAGAGCGCTTTTTCCTTCTTCTGGTTTTCCAGCGTTTTGTATCTTATAACAGTGATCACGGTTTATTTTGTGTTGTGGTTCCCGAGGCATGTCACTGGCTCTTCTATGATTGAAAGCTCCAGTTGACAAATAGCTTAGTGCTCATGAGCTCTAAGCATGCCAGGGAACTTGCCATTCCCATCCTTTATTTGTTCACTACACTGTGCTGCATCCTGGGAGATAAAGTGACTGAAAAAGACAAGGTACCTCTCTGAGGGACTTTCTGATCTATTCTAGAAGATGTACATTAATCAAATAATTACACAAATCAGCATACTATTAGAAACCATTATAAGCAATGAAAGCATGGGGTAGGGGAGCCTCCTTAGACTGGGGAGGGGTCAGGGCAGACCTCCTTGAAGAAGTAGAAACATCAGAGATTTCAATACTGAGTACCGATTAACCTGGATAAAGAGGGTGGAGAGCAAGGAGCTGTGTCCCAGGCAGAAGGGGCAAGAATGAAGGCCCGGAATTTATATAGAGAGAGCTTGGGGCTTTCACAGAACTGAAGGAAGCCTGCAGCTGGCTAGATTTCCAAGAACGTTTTGAGACCTGCTAGGGTTGAGGTCTTTATCCCTAGAGCCCAAACAAGTCATTGATGGGTTTATGAAGAGGCATGGAGATCAGATTTGTGTAGTTCATAAACACAGACTCTCAGGGACAGCTGGGGGGCTCAGTCAGTTGAGCGGCCAACTTCGGCTCAGGTCATGGTCTCGCAGTTCACGAATTCGAGCCCTGTGCCGGGCTCTGTGCTACAGCTCAGAGCCTGGAGCCTGCTTCACATTCTGTGTCTCCCTCTCTCTGTGCCCCTCCCCTGCTCGCTCACTTGCTCTCTCTGTCTCAAAAATAAATTTTAAAAAATTTCTAAAAACTGAAACAATACTCTCTGCAGTGCAGGCTGTGGATTTGGAAATGGCAGGAGCGGTGGAGAAAGTCTGGGTTTAGAGCAGTGGCTCATATAAGAAGTAATAGCTTGGTCTCATGTCTTAGCAAAGGAGATGGAAGAGAAGTGGAAACACCCGGGAGATGCTAAGGAAGTGGTGGGACGGCAGGACTTGGCAGTTGGGTTGGACTTGGGGCTCAGGGAGAACAAGAAGACACCCGGGTTTGTGATGCATTTACCCAGGCAGATAGTGATGTCATTCAAAGATAGGGGTACTGGAGGAAGACCTGGTCTGGGGAGAAAGCCCCTGAGCTGAGTTGTGGTGATTTTAAAGGTCCCTTCTGAGAGAGCCAGGTAGAGATGTTAAGTAGACACTTGGGACTTTCACGGGCCTGCAGCTCAGGGGGAAGGGAGTGGTTGGCTTGTAGGTGGGAGCACAGAGGAGGAGGGACGCTTACTGAGGAGGTGGGCAAAACTAGACCCACAAGAGGGCTTGGGACAGAGCTTTACTGAATCGCTCTATGTAACCAAGTTCAAGAAAGAGCGGGTGGTCAATAAGCATTAAAGCACTGCTGAGCTTTTAAGATGAGGTTTAAACCTGTCTTTTGACCCTGGTGAGGGCTGCTCTGTAGAGAGGTGGGAACGGTCAGGCCGGACCGGTCGGTTATGTGAATGAAACACAGACCCTGTCCTGAGCAGCTCTCAGCCTTGTAGGGGAGAAGGTTGTATAATCTTTTCAAATACAGTTTGAAATCTGGAGTAAAACCATGGCTCGAGGATAGAGATCAGTGGAGTAGGGGCGGTAGGCATTTCCTGAGTAGCCCAGCAAGGCGGTTCTTGTAGATGGAGACTCCCCAGGAAGTACTCAAGGGTGGCACTCATTTCTGTAACTGCTCAGGTTTGAGCTCAGTGCCTTATACTTAGCAGGCCTTTAATTAATGTCTGTGAGATGAATTTATGAATTAAAAAAAATACAGTCTTCCCCCTAAAGAAATGTGGGTGATTATCTTGGGTGGTTCCTTTTACCAGATAGTAGCCCTCAGACAGAAAAGCATTCTGTGGGTGGATCAGTACTGTCATCTTTGGCTATGAAAAATAGCAGATTTGATTGCAGGGGAGGTGTGGGCTCCAAAGTCAGAAGCTTACAAGTCCCAGACAGCCGATGCAAATGCACGGTGCGGGAGCCGGGTCTGTGAAACAGCAGTGCCCTCGATTGTGTCTCACGGCACACTTGCCGTTCTGTGTGCCCAGGAATAGCCCCTAAGAAGTATGTCTGCTTTTTAGTTTTCTCTAACCTGTGGTCTTCTCGCTCTGTCATTTTCCAGCTTTTGATAGAGCCGTGGGTACGAGAAGTACTTTTTTCTTTACTATAAGAAAAAAAAAGCACAGGCTCGAAGGTGAAGGCGATTACCACCGCTTCATTGTCAGGCAAGCAGCAGGGCCGAGCGAGCGGAGTGAGAGCGAGCAGAGCCGGGGGCAGGGGACGGCTGCACGCCCGCTCCGGCACGGCTGTGTGCGCAGGGAGGTGGCTCTGAGCCCACGCTCCCCGGGCCTCCCGGCTCTTCAGGAGGTGTTGGAAATTTAGGTCTGCCGCTTGTGTTCGATTTAGGGGATACACCTAGAAATGTCGTAAGCACTGTGTGTTTCAGATTTCGTTGGTAGGTGAATCTGAGATTTCCATCTGTGCCCCTCTCCTGATCAGCTAGAAAAGGACACAGAAGGAAAGGTGTTGGGTATGCGGCCATACGGGTTCATAGCTGGTCCCCTCAGACTTGATGAGCTCTTTCATCGGATCCTTCTGAGAATTTGATGAGTGTGACGGCCCTTCCTGCCTGGGAAAGAGTACACGCATATGTACGTGCAGGCACCGTTTTACATGGAGTTTGAGAGGTTTCTCAGATTCCCCATTAAGAGCCCATCCTCCTAGTAGGAGGAATGTTTGTTCTGAAGCCCTGAGTCCCACCCTCGTCTGGACGGACGGCCTCTCGTCCTGGCCTGGCCTTCGCCACGGCTCCCTGTGCCTCTGACCACGTGCAAGGCCGCCATTCTCTTGTGCACTTGGTGTTTCGTGAAAGTATTTTACGGTAGCAGCATTTTTAACAGTTTTTAAAAGCTTCTGTTTATGTTTTTCCCTGCACTTAACAATTCCAAGACATTGGCATTTGTAAATAAAAGTAGGACCATAATTAAGAACCTTTTGTAGAGTTTCTTATGTGACCTTGGAAACAGGATCGTATGATTTGAAAGAGCAGGCCTGTCCATCTTTTTACTTCAGAGCAGTTCTGAGTTAACCTCTTTAATGTAGAGTAATGTATTTCTCCTTTTATTATTTCCAGTAATAAATATAAATTACTTTATAATAATAAAGTACCCTTGCTGTTGCCTGGTAAGTCAAGCACTTGAGAATCCACTAAAAATAGTGAAAATAGAATCTGCCAGCAGTGGCGTCTCTGTCGTGGGCTGTGGCTCAGGTCCAGAATTACCGCAGGAAAGAGGACAGTGCCAGTCCCGCTTTATGATTTCTGTTCCTCTCCGCGTGCTCTCTCTCGCAGTGCTGGACATCAGCATGCTCTCCTCCCAGGACGTGGTGCGTGTGCTGCTGTCTCTGCAGCCCTTCCTCCAGGACGCCATCCAGAAGAAGCGCACAGGCAGGACCTGGGAGAACATCCAGCACGTGCAGGGACCGCTCACCTGGCAGCAGTTCCACAAGATGGCAGGCCGGGGCACCTACGGTAGAGTGTCTTCCTGCTTACATTCCTCCAGAGGCCGTGTCCGCTCCTGCCAGGCCCCGCCTCGCTGACAAAACAGCGTCTTCTTTTACACGGCTGTTAAGCTTGGTAATCTCGTTTCTTTCCTAAAGTCAGCTTGGAGTTAAGTTTTCTAAGCACCCTTGGCCGAATCAAGGGCAATGAGGAAAGTAATCCGTAAAGAGCATATTCCTTAGATCGTCCCCATCTTCCTGATCCTCATTGTACTTTCATCTGGGTGAACTTCCGAGCGAGTCCTATCCGCTTCTTCATAGTCGGGATTGTCAAGTGACGTAGTGCTGCTTGGGGAACTAAACTCGCTCTAGTCTGCCCTCCGATCCTCCTGAACCCTTATAAGCATGTTCTGACTCTTCTAAATCAGGTCCTTTGTCAGGGGCCATGTAATTAGAGGATTTGAAGAATACTTGTGAGCGTTATCCAGTGAACCTGCAAGGAAACTTCTGATGCCAGCAAGGACCTTCTGTGTTGTCCCAGCTGCGGGAAACTGCTCAGCACCTTCTAAGCTGCACTGTCGTTACAGGTTCGGAGGAGTCCCCTGAGCCGTTGCCCATCCCCACTCTGCTGGTGGGCTATGACAAGGACTTCCTCACCGTCTCGCCGTTCTCCTTACCATTTTGGGAGAGGCTGCTGTTGGACCCGTACGGGGGCCACCGTGATGTTGCCTATATTGTGGTGTGTCCAGAAAACGAGGCCTTGCTCGAAGGAGCCAAAACTTTTTTCAGGGACTTGAGCGCTGTATATGAGGTGAGAATGACCTGAAAATCACTGTTGTGACATGAGTCCTCACATTGTTTCTAGCTCCCACTGAATTTTAAAGAACAAGTATCTTCAAAGTAGGTCTCAAAGAAAATTTGCAGGTAGTTGGAGGATGGAGGCAAGAATTAAATTGGCAAGTTTTCCTGGAAGTAAATTGCTTTTCTCTCGTTAGGTTCGGAAGACTTTGCTCTACCAGCCTTACCATGCAACTTACAATTCCGTCAGCTGTTTTTTTCCTCATTTGTGTGCTTGAGTTTAAAAGTGTTGCTTACCAGGGTGTGTTCTGGCTGTTCGGAAGATGGCTTTAAAAAAAGAAAGCACATCTTTTGGGGGGGGTGGTAGAGAGCATCCTGAAAACAGTATAAAAATGTTTAGCTTGAAGATTTCTGTATCAAAAGATGAGTTTAATGAATCATGTCCCTGTTGTGTATTTAACACTACATTCATCTTAATACTAAAATTTTGATACAGGCTACAGGTTAATAATGTAATAACCATAATAATTTAAAAGCCAGGTAGATAGTTTTATATATTTATCACATAATGTACTATTGCTTTTGAAAAATTAGAATCATGTGTATCTCTGAAGAGTATGTTCCACATTTGTTTTGGCCAAAGTATACGTACACTAAATTCTTTGTACCTATACTTCTAATGTCTTCATTTTGGGCAGGATTAAATGAAATCCGTATTTAGGGAGAACTGTGACAGGCATATTATAAACATTACAAGGGTGTTTGTTAAATAAGATGCCAAGTTGAATTTCAAAATATGTCATAACAGAACATTCGCTATTTAGAAGTGGGTGGGTACACATGAAATAGTGAACTTCTGTATTGCTACAAAGAAGTGAGGAGATGCTAATGTATGAGGTAATGGCATCAGTTAGGCCCCTGAAGGAAACCCTTAGATATAGTAATTCTACACGTACCTGATCCATGGATATGTAATAACACTGAATCATAAAGATCGTAACACAGAAAACTTGTGTAAGCAATTTTTTAAAAGCCCAGCCATTCTCTTGAATGAAGCTTTCAACATAAGTTACAAAACAGATCTTTTTAAGTACCAGGGACTATTAGGATTGCTTATTTGGCAGTAGTGCATCCCTGGTGAAGAGAGTGTATGCAGAAGATTTTGTAGGGGCTGAGTAAGCCTTCAGTTACCAGCTTTAACAAGGGATAAAATGGGCTCTCCTTTTGGGGAATAGTTGGTTAAGAAGCTTACTTTTTGCAGGTGTGTTATATTAAGTCTTTGCTGTAAGTGCCCATTTAATGTCCTAGAAATTAATAGCAGAATCTCATTGTGCTTAAAACAACTATTTACTTTTAAAAAGTGATCAGCATATCCACTGCTTCAGTGGCCTCTGCTATTGGTGATCCCCAAATGTCTGTGACAGTGTAACAGATGGCCCATAAAATTTTAATGTTATCTTATGGGAAAACATTATGAGTAGGGATTACTTAAGAGGTTTTAGCGGACATATGTCTCAGTCAGCCTTAGTAGGCAGGAATCTGGTTAATTCTTTACTTGACCATTAGCTATCAGGTAATACTCAGCAGTCTTCCCTAGCACGGGAGGAAGTGGCTGAGGTAAAGAAATCTTTGTTCTTCTTGAGAGAGGCTGGTCCAGGTTTTGGAGAGACAGCTAGGAGTCTCAGCATACATTCATTAGAATGAGCAGAAAGGACCGGCTTAGAATGTGGCTTTGGTTGCTTGTGGTAACGCGAAAAGAAAACGCAAAATACTTCTGTGTGCATGGTGAAGAATTTCCCCCTCTAAGCACAGGAATGCTTCCTGTTGTAAGTAACGGTGTCGTTTGTGGTCCAGATGTGTCGGCTTGGGCAGCATAAGCCCATCTGCAAAGTGCTCCGAGATGGGATCATGCGCGTGGGGAAGACTGTGGCACAGAAGCTGACGGATGAGCTTGTGAGCGAGTGGTTTAACCAGCCTTGGGGCAGTGAGGAGAATGACAATCATTCCAGACTCAAACTTTATGCGCAAGTTTGCCGCCATCACCTAGGTAAATGAGAATTTATTTGGGAAAGGAGAATCTGAGAAGTAAAATAGCAGATTGCCACCTTTTGGAAAGCAGTGTGCTCTGCTGCTTTTACCTCAGGTAGCTTTAGGGCTCCATTACTGTATTTATTTGGGTCTAATTTCTGCATTCTGGGTCCTTAAATGCTCAATTTTATGCGCACAACATTCTTTTTTTTTTGAACATTTATTTAGGTTTGAGAGACAGAGAGAGACAGAATGTGAGCAGGGGAGGGGCAGAGAAAGAGGTAGACACAGACTCCGGAGGAGGCTCCAGGTTCTGAGCTGTCAGCACAGAGCCCGACGTGGTGCTCTAACTCACGAACTGTGAGATCATAACCTGAGCCAAAGTCGGACACTCAAACGACTGAGCCACCCAGGCGCCCCTGAAGTCAGACCCTTAACCAACTGAGCCACCCAGGCGCCCCATATGTGCACTACATTCTCTAAAAGCAGTTTTAAGTTGCCTATAGAAGTCATATCTGATTTACTCCACATTTTGAAAACTCGGCAGCAGGACTTGGTATTAACTGCTGAAGTTCAGCCTGCTTCCCAAGAGAGTCCTGGAAGCTTTAAAGCCGCCGCACGCAGGCGCCTGGCACCCCCTGCCAGCTGTGGGATGGGCGGCCTCCCTGTTGGCAGTGAAGGCACGCAGGCAGATTCAGTCTGAAAGGCACATTTTACAAGTGATTCATTTTCTCTGTTTTCAAATAAGCCTCTTCCCCAGAACTAGCACACATAGCCCCTGGTTCACCTCCACGTTTGCAGAGCACACAGGCCTCTGTTCAAGCGTGGAGATAGCATCTCGGGTGTCATAGTCAGAGCACTGCAGCCTGAAAACCGTAATTTTCTTAAAGTGACAATTCTACTTTCTGATTCAGTGTGATGCTGCCGAACATCGCTGACGCCACCTCTCTCATGTACTCTTTCAGCACCTTATCTAGCCACTCTGCAGCTCGATAGCAGCCTGTTGACGCCACCTAAGTACCAGTCCCCACCAGCAGCAGCACAGGCACAAGCTACACCTACACCCGGGACCGCTGGGCCTCTCGCTTCAAATTCAGGATCAGCAGCGCCCTCAGCTGGCAGTGCATTCAATCCCACCTCTGGCAGCAGTTCCGGGAACCCTGCGGCAGGCGGCCCGGCCCCCGGGTCCTCTCTGCCGCCCGCCTCCGCGTCCGCCCCTGCTCCTGTCGTTAGCCAGATCGGCACTACCTCTTCTTCAGGATTCAGTGCTAGTGTCGGAGGGCAGAACCCCGGCACCGGGGCCAGTTCTGCAGAGAGAACGCAAGGGAACGTAGGCTGTGGCGGGGACCCAGAGCCTGGGCAGAGCTCCTCTCAGCCCTCGCAGGACGGACAAGAAAGGTACACTGCTCGCCAGTTGGCGGCGCGTGGCTTCAGCTCCGACCCCTTCCCCGCTCTTCTGCACCCCACTCTCCTCCTCACCCTCCCGAGCGTCTGAGTCTCGTGAGGTGCCCTGTTTCTCTTCTTCCCAGAAGGAGGTTGTGACTGTCAGTCTGTAGCTCCCGTGTTAAGACATTCAGGACTTCGTATAAACTTACTATTATTAAGCTTATTAGCTTCGTAGTAAGCTGATACTGTGAATACTGCTATTAGTATTATTATAGGAACGTAACATAGAATCAGTAAGCTATTACCACTCACATTAATAGTATTATAAAACATCTTTTTAGAATGTGGCCCCAGGAAAGAGAGGGAGTTGAAGAAGAGATCTCCCACTCACAGGAGTAGGATGTTGTCATTTTCCATCCACCTTGGATGGCTTGGCTTGCCTTCCTTGCGAGGACATGATACATAGTGATGTTACAGTCAGTCTGGAAGTACTGTCCAGGGGTTAGTGTATCGGGTATTGATGTAGCTTGTGTGATTTGTATTTCCTTGTGCATCTCATAAGTGACTCTCCCTGCAGTGTCACAGAAAGGGAAAGGATAGGAATTCCCACCGAGCCCGACTCTGCAGACAGCCAAGCCTACCCGCCAGCCGTTGTCATTTACATGGTGGACCCCTTCACCTACACTGCAGACGAAGACTCCACTTCTGGAAACTTTTGGCTGTTGAGTTTGATGCGCTGCTACACAGAGATGCTGGATAATTTACCTGAGCATATGAGAAGTTCTTTCATTCTCCAGGTAACTGCAAGAACTGTCCGCAACTTTCTTTTTAGCTTTTGTTATTTTTATGAAAGCGAATACAGGTGTGTGGTTTCTTTTTCATTGGAAGTACCTAAAGGAAAAAAATGTTCATAATTCTACCTTTAAATTAGGCCACCATTAGCCCCTCTTTGTGTATGTTAGTTTACAAAATTGAGATCATACTTTCAGTATTATTTTTAGTCCTTTTATACTTAACATATATTGAATACTTTTCTCTGTTATTGAAAATTCTCACAAGCAGCGTTTGTTATGACTGCATATTCTCCATATTTAAGTATTACTGTACAGTTAGAGACTTACTTTGTTTCTATTTTTCACTATTAGAAATAAAGCTATAATAAACATATTTATATGTAACCTCTTTTTCATAGTTCAGGGCGTTTCTTAAAGTGAGTTCTTAGATACGTAGATTCCGATAAACAACGCCAGACTCCTCTCGGGACCGTTACATTTGTTTGCATTCCCTCTGGCAGTGAACAAGCGTGCCTCTTTCACTCCAGCCTTGCCAGCTTTATAGTGTAATAATTGTGTAAGATTTTGATAATAGGTGAAAAATGATACCTTAGGTGTTTGGGATTTGTTTTACTGTCACTTTCATTAAAGCCATCTTATGGAATTAAAATATTGAAAGTAAAGTTAACAGAATAGATTGTTTTTCATTGTTGTGAAGTTTGTGTCTCTCATGCTTAGATAATAATTCCAAAGATATGATGCACACTATGTGTATGTATGACAGAAAGGAGAACTACATTAAAAAGTAAACTGTAAAAGTTTGGAGCATGGCAATAATAAATTGAGACTTTCTCCCTAGAAGGGAACAGGGACTGTGACTTGACCACCGAGATAGCACCTCTTCGTCCATTGCTGGTGAGCCTTCGTAGCAGAGGGTTTTAGGTCATCTAAGGAATTCAGACTGAGTTGTATCATGTTTGGCATTTATACATTTTATTTTATTTATTTTTTAAAGTGTATTTATTTTGAGAGAGACTGAGCATGAGCAGGGGAGGGGCAGAGAGAGAGAGGGAGTCCTAAGCAGGCTCCATGAGGTCAGTGCAGAGCCCACGACGGGGCTCAAAACCCACAAAACCATGAGATCATGACCTGAGCTGCAATCAAGAGTTGGACCGATGCTTGACCGATTGAGTGATCCAGATGTTCCTCTTTTATCTTATTTTTAAGATTTTGTTTTTAAGTGATCTCTACACACAAATGGGTCCCGAACTCACAACCCTGAGGTCAACAGTCACAGCTCCACTGACTGAGCCAGCAGGCGCCCCTTATGTATTTTAAGACTACAGTCTCCTGCCTCGATTCGGCAAAGAATTTCGTCCTCCAGCTTTCCTGTTGGCGCCTTCAATCCCAGTTCCCGGTTTTGTTTGTGTTTGTGTAGATCGTGCCTTGCCAGTACATGCTGCAGACGATGAAGGACGAGCAAGTTTTCTACGTCCAGTACTTGAAGTCCATGGCGTTCTCGGTGTTCTGCCGGTGCCGGCGCCCTCTGCCCACACAGATCCATATCAAGTCCCTCACGGGCTTCGGGCCCGCCGCCAGCATCGAGATGACCCTCAAGAACCCAGAGGTGGGTAGGAGCACGGCAGACATTTCAAGTAGAGCACTTTCATACCAGACGTGCAAACCAGGCGAGTTGGTTGCTTGGTTGGTCTTCTGCCTTGACTAGGAGTGGTGGGTTTCTTTGATCCTTAATTTAAAATAGAGGAGATACTTCTCTAAACTGGTGATTTGGGAGACAAGAGGCAAGCGAACTCTCGGTGTTTTCTTGGTGTAGGACCTAAGGCAGCAACACACTCGCCACTTTTACTTAGTGATGCTTGACTTTTCCTGTGTTTATTTTGTTCTTTATTTTTGGAAGCTGATCTGTGTGTTGAATCACTGACTTCCTTCCCCAGCTCTTTTCTGTCCTGGTATCACAGTTGTTTGTCAATCAGGGATTCCTTGTTTTCTGCTGCACACTTTTACAGGAGTTGCTCTCCCCTCCCTGGTCTCCATGCTTTTTCTCTCCAGCGTCTTACACCTGCTTCCCACAGATGGGCTCCTCTAGGGGAATTTGAAAACACCAAACAGAAGTTGTACACTTCTTTTATTTTACTAATCACTTTATCCTAAAGATAAATGAATAGGACAGTGTTTAGAATTTTCAGAGCCTTCAAAACTCATTTCCCACAACTTTTATTGCATGGAAAAATCACCCATTAATAAAAGCCAGCAAATACCTCTTCACCAGAAAAGAACTTAGAAACACCAAAAACCACTGATTTTAGTTGATAATGAAAATTTTTCTCGAAGACTCACTGAAATGCTTATCTCTTGGATGAGTAAAAGCTTAGGGAAAAAATGAGGCCTCTAGTTAGTAACACACTTGTCACTTGGTTCAGGGCAGCCTGGTCCCATCGGAAGCAGCTACTTAGCCGACAGCCGCCTCCCCTCTGTGGCTGTGTACAGTTCTGTCTCTGGCTGTGTAGGTTGGTGTATTCTTTTGAGTTTTAATATTTTCATTCTTGGGAGCAGTTCATCTATTTTAGTTCATCCGTTAGCTTTTTCGAGGATAAAAAAAGTTGAATTTGTTTCTACTTGTTCTTCCTTTGTCTCCAGAAATTGAGGTATTGCCTTTCTTTACAAACTTAGCATCTTTTAGCTCTTTACCTCTTGTGGTTATTCTGCAGTTCAGATGCGATCATTCCTTCCGCTTTGATGAGGAGTTAGCACCATTTCAGTGATCACTGATAATGTTCCGTAGTTTCCTGGAGGTGGGGGGGAAGGCTGAGTACCTGTATCAAGATGTCCTAAGGGTTACCTCAAAGTCATGAAGACTCTGCACACTCGCAGAGCACCCGCAGTAGTTCATGAGATCAAGTGAGGCTCGGGTACAAATAAATGGCAAAAAATATGCTTCCTTTTCCCTTTTGCTTTGGAACAGGAAGAGAAATAAATCATTTGTCTTTATTAAAAACCAAAGGATCAGATGTTCTGAATATTTTCCAAGGTTTATAAGATTTACTTGTATTATGGTCACAGTTAATGCCACAGGCCACTGCTACCTCAGTCTGCAGCGAGAACGTGGCGCTTGCATTCAGGAGGTGCCGCTGCACGTCTGCGGAGCACCAGGTGCTGTGTTAGGTGCCAAGGACAGAGGCGAACAAAGCAGCCGGGCCTGTGTGCCCAGGGGCCCCAGTGCTCTCCCGTGGTGCCGGTCACAGCAGGAAGAACGTGTTTTAGGATGGACCGTGCAAGCATTAGGAGAAAACCTACTGCTGCTGTCACTTTTGATCTTCAGAGAATAGCCAGTGTCTCCGAAACAGCTGGAGAAGGGTATTTTACCTCACGCTGTATCACAGGTTCTCTGTCACGTCTGAGATATTTGACATTTAACCTTCTACCTTATGCAGAACTTTTCAGCCAATCTCACCTGGACTGTTTTGTCTTATTTTGTTTGAAAGCTTTATTGAGACATAATTCACATATACTAACATCCACCCTTTTACAAATTGTTTAGTTTGGTGGTTTTTAGTTTAGTCACAGAATGGTACAGCTATCACTGCTGTCTAATTTTAGAACATTTGATCAACCCAGAAAGAAACTGCATACCTGTTAGCAGTGACTCACTCCCCCGCCCCCACCCTTGGCAGCCACTAGCCTGCATTCTGTCTCCATGCAGTTGCCTGTTCGAGACACTGTATATGAACGGATCATACAGTCTGTAATCCTTCGTGGCTGGCAGCTTTCATTTAGCATGATTTCTACGTTCATCCATGTCACAGTGTGTGTGTTTTATTTCTTTTTATGGTTCAGTAATATTCCATTGTATGAATATACCACATTTAGGATAATCATTCTTTGGTGTATAGATATTTGGGTTTTTCTGCTTTTTAGCTTTTGTGAATAATACTGCCGTGAACATTTGTGCAGTGTTTATGTGTAAAATGTTTTCCGTTCTCTTGGTAAATACCTACGAGTAGTCTTTGCAGGTGGAGGGAGAATGAATAGATCAGTGATAGGATTCGCTTTGAAACTTTGAGCAAGTTACTGAATATCTCTAGGCCTGTGTTTTGGATCCCTAAAATGAAGGAATTGAATTAGATTCTGTCTCAGGTCTTTATTTTAGCTTTAAAATTCTGTAATTCCATTATCAACTATTTTTTTATTGATATATCTATATGCATACAGGTATATAGTTCAGGGGTCAGCAGCCGACTGTAGGTACAGTCCAGCCTGTAGCCTGTATTTGTATGACCTGGATAAGAATGATTATTATATTTTTTAAAAATGTTTATTTATTTATTTTGAAAGAGAGTGCAGGGGAAAGGGGCAGAGAGACGGAGAGAGAGAGAGACTTCCAAGCGGGCTTCATGCAGGGCTAGATCTCACAAACCAGGAGATCATGAACCTGTGCCGAAATCAAGAGTCTATGCTTAACTGACTGAGCTACCCAGGTGCTCCAGAGTGATTATTACATTTTTAAAAAGAGAAGAATATTCTTAAGAGAGACCCATAAAGCCTAAAATATTTACTATCTTTTATAGAAGTTTGCTGACTGGTACTGTAGTTCATTGTTGAAATGTGTATAACAGCTGTAAATAATGGTGACAACTAAATTTTGTCATAGTTTAACTGTCTACAATGTTTGTGTTACTGGTAACAGTGAAGTTTTGATTTCTTCAATCGCTCATACACACACACACACACACACACACACACACACAAGTATAATTTACACACTGAAAAATACCCGATCATAAGTATACCGCTTGGTGAACTTTGACTAAATACAGCATATAACAAGCACAAGAAACAAAACATAAGCATCGAGAAACCTTCTTCCTGTCCCTTCTAGACATTCTGTCAGTAATCAGTATTCTGACGTAAAGCAACAAAGTTTTGCCTGGTTTTGACTTTCATGTAAATTGAGGCACATAATTTATAGTTTTTTGTGTCTGGCTTCTTTTACTCAGTGTTGAGATTAATTGTTCCATTCCTTGTTGTGGCAGTTTTTTTCATTTCCTTGCTATTTGATATTCTGATTGTGTAACTATAACACATTCTGTCTTTCGTTTTACTGTTGATGGGTATTAGGTTATTTTTTATTTGGAGCTATTATGATTAATACCTGTCCTTTGGTAAACATATATGTCCATTTGATTGGGTCACAGGATATGTGTGTTTGACTTTAGCAGATACCATCAAACACCTTTGCAAAGCGGTTCATCACCATCAGTGTATGAAAGTTCTAGTGACCCCACATTCTCACTGATACCCAGCGTTTTCTTTTTTATTTGACTTTCTGGTGGGTATATAGTGCTATCTCATTGTGGTTTTAATTTCTGCTGTCTTGATGACTAATAAAGTTGGGCTGATTTACTTACTAAAATAGTAGTTTCTTTTAAAAATTAAAAGAAGCTTTGGTTTGATTGGGGTTTCCTAGCTGATGTCACTTACACAATCTTTGTTTTCTGTTTTACCATTATTATTTACATGTGTAATACTGCTGGGGGTGGGGGCAGTCTACCCATTGCTCCCTATTGGTTTCAAGTGCTATTCTGGGTTTTGTTGGAAACGTTAAGTGGTTTTGTGTTGACACTGACTTTTATTTTGATTTCAGCGACCCAGTCCAATCCAGCTTTACTCCCCTCCTTTTATACTGGCCCCAATCAAAGATAAGCAGACAGAGCTGGGAGAGACTTTTGGGGAGGCGAGCCAGAAGTACAACGTGCTCTTTGTGGGCTACTGTCTGTCTCATGACCAGCGCTGGCTCTTGGCTTCCTGCACTGACCTCCATGGGGAATTACTAGAAACCTGTATTGTAAATATTGCTTTACCAAACAGGTGAGGAGCCTGCGTGTTTATGCTACATATGAATCGATACCGTGCCTCTCCTCAGATATGAGTTTTTCTGATTTTCCTGTCTAAATGCACTCGGTGCCATGTGGTGGGTGGGTTCTTTGGAATTTTCTGAGTTTTGTCTTATTAAGCGATAACTTAGACTCATTTGGGGACCCCTTGCCCTCTTCTTTCTTTTGTAGATCACGGAGGAGTAAAGTATCTGCACGTAAAATTGGACTACAGAAGTTATGGGAGTGGTGCATAGGTATTGTCCAAATGACATCTCTACCCTGGAGAGTGGTAATTGGCAGACTTGGGCGGCTTGGCCATGGTGAGCTTAAAGGTGAGAGACTCTGCAAGCAGTTCTGGAAACAAAGGAAAAGGGTTGAACTACTGTCCCTAACTGAGCTGACCGAGAAAATGGTCAAGTTGGTAGTAAGAGTAAAACAGATTTTTATTTTCTGATTCTTTTAAATGTACAGGATAAACTGGCAGTTTGTAAACTTTTCATCATCAACCAAATGATGTAACCAAAGAAATCTTAAATATTGAATCCCAATATATAAGACCAGAAAAAAGAATGTATGAATATAAAAGTGATACTCTGTAAATTAGAATTTCTAACATTTATTTTTGTACTGGGCCAGTGAGATCAAGTCAGTTTTAATGTGAAAATTTAAAGACATATGGATGCTAGAATCAACTTAACTTTCTTTTATTATTTTTCTTGATTGATGGTGACGTAATTTGTGTTTGTTTTGGTTGCACGAGAGCCAGGCAGTCCTGATTTACAAGGGCCAGTAGGTGCAGGTTGGAATAGGCTTTACTCACGTCGCCACGGTCTGATATTTTTCAGCCTGGAAGCTTAAGAGAGCAGACTTCCATAAGTTGGGCCCCTGTATACCTGCCAGCTGCTAATGTTCCCCGTCCTTAATGTTAACAGTCAGTCAACAAGGCACTAAAAGTAACTAACAACACACCTGACCGACTGGGCGGCGGCCTTGCCTGGCTGCGAGCCTGCTCATTTGCTGTGCTTATGTAGCTACTTGACATGAGCAGTATGCATAGGCCTCCGTTATTTTTTTAAAGCCTTAGTAATTAATGGCACATTTATGAAGTTCAGTGTACATAGAGATGGGAGAAGCTTCTTTCTAAGCTCTATACAAAAGCAAAGCATGTGTCACAGATCAGCTTGGTGGTTTTGTGCCCACAGGTATATTAGAGCTGAGTCAGCGAACTTTCTAGGTAAAAGGCCAAGTGGTAAATATTTTCACCTTTGCAGGCCAGCTTGTCACTGTTGTAGCTTCTCAGCTCTGCCGTTGTACAGTTAGAGCAGTCATGGATTAAGACCTAAGTGAGCAGGTTTGACTGTGTTCCAAAAAAACTTTATTTAAAAAAAAAAAAAAAATGGTGGTGGGCAGGATTTGACCTGCAGACCATAGTTTGCAGACCCTTGTATTAAAATGCACATATTGTTCCTTTGCATGAAATTTATATCTGGTATTTGTGGAGTCCCTGAAATAAAACCCCTGACGCGATTCAACTTGGATTGTAGCAATTGCTCTAGTCAGTGAACTGTCAGGATTTAATAGCAGTTTATGCATATATTAAATTACAAAAGTATTAGGTAACTGTTAGAAATCTATTGTGTGCTATTTTTTTTTTTTTACTAATTATAACTGTAGGCCAATAGAAAATACTACCCTATTCATTTTTTAAAGAATATCATACTTATAATGAATCTTGTATCAGTAGCCTAGAGGTCTGACGCATTGGGGGATTCGTCATTTCATTTCTGTCAGAATTCCTACCCTCTCTCCTGGTAGGCCTTGTAGTCAATCTTATCTCTTAAAGGGTTAGAGCTACTCCTACCCCTTGGGAAAAGTTAGAATATAGCAGAAAAGGAGAAGAGGGGATAAAAATGTAGCCTTGTCTAGTCACTTGGTGTCTTGGACAGTTATTAAGGCCACTGCCTTCCCTTGTATAATTTTGTAGAAGGGACATTCTTCTTATCTCTTACGGGAAAGGAATAGAAGTGTGACTGATGCCATCCAAAGGTTAGGGGGATAAAGGGATAAAGACCGCAAGAAGAGCCTAGTGTACAGGAAATTAGTTTACCGATCTGCATTTCGTTCCCTTGGGAACGATCTGCTTAGAGTTCCCTTGGGGCTCCAAGGCCCGCATTGCATTTCTGTGAGACAGTATCCCTTGTGAGCCTATCGAGTTCAGTTAGCCTTGTGAATTTCTGTTTTGTTTTGTTTTTTGTTTTTTTTTAATCACCGGGGTGTGATAAAATACAGACAGTGCTTTTCTTTTTCTTACTTGGTTTCAAACTCAGAACTCATGCCTGTATGATTTTCCTGTAGTTTTTAAAAATACATTCTTTGTGACTTGGCCACATTTATTTCAGCCACTTCAGATTGAGGTTTTTTAGGAATAAGAAACAAGAAAAAGTTGTTCCTTTCGCCTCTTCAGGGGAGAACAGCTTATTTGAAAAAACTGTGGGAAAGTAGAGAACCCGTAGCAGAGTGGTCTTTCATGGGTGGGACATGATACGACAGCAGTGTGCTGCCGCAGGAATATGGCAGCTTCGTGTGTGTTGGGGGTCAAAGGAGAGGGCTAAGTACTTTTCCATTCCTGGAGTAACGTGACCCTCTAAGTTCTCTGAGAAGACATAGTACCTTTGTGTGGAGGCAATAAACAAATATTAGGAAGAAAACTTCTGCCTGCATTTTAATCTGGACAATTGGTGTTACATCATTTGGAGCGCCTCACTCACACCCATTGTTCATCTGCTCTTTTGGGCCTTCTGAGAAGGGTTCCCCTTGTTTCTGCTGTGCTTGCCTTCCCTGGAAACAGCCAGCCTACAGCAGCAAAGCAAACCGAGGTCTGCTCCCAGTTGTGCATTCTTCTAATGATAAGGGCCGATCGGGGCAGTGAAAGAGCCAGGCCTGAAGGAGGAGGAGGAGGAGAGAGGGTAGGACAGACCGGCCGCGTCACCAAAACCATGTGAAGTGCCTGCATCTGTCTAGGTGTGTGCTGGACTCTCCCAGGTCATTTCAGACATCATTTCAGCATGTGGAATAGTAGGCCTTTGTTTCTTTGTTAATGAAGTGCAAGAGAGGTCAAGTAACATTTTCTTTGTAACAAGAAGGGAAACCTGTGCAAAGCCTCATTCCCTTTGGGGCCCAGTCCTGGAAATTCAATTACCAGGCAAATCTCGTAAAACGCTCAAACCGCCTATCAATATGAATTTCTAAAGACTGTGTATGACTGTGATATTTGATTTCAGACTGGAGTATCCTCCTTGGAGAATGTTCACTACAGACAATCAGCAAACGGCTCAAGGACGTGTGCCGGATGTGTGGGATCTCTGCCGCAGACTCCCCTTCTGTTCTCAGTGCCTGCCTGGTTGCCATGGAGCCCCAGGGCTCCTTTGTGGTGATGCCAGGTAAACCTCTTACCAGTTTCATTAGTCAGGTATCACATCAGTTCAGCCCATTCAGTCTTAAAGTCTACAGACAAGTGTAGAGTAGATCTTTATTATCTTTGTGAGAAGAGTGTGCTTAGAGTTCAAACATGGTGTGGTCTCTCCTAAGGGGCATGGTCTGTGGTTTTGTAATCTTTGTTGGCCGTAGTTTGGAAGACACCATAAGTCACGGATGGGACCGAGAGCTCTCAGAGTCATGGCCAGGTACTGTTGCCTGACCCTAATTTCTTGTTAGTGTCTGAGGATCACCCTCCAAAAACCACTGACAGGAACACCACCCTGATCATATTTGAATGTGCTTCTGAAGACAGATATTTGACAGAATCTCTAAGCAGCCTTGAGAGGCCAGTTAGAGTGTCTCTGACGTGGCTGGGGGCAGTGATGAGGCACATAGAGTCGGGGTCATCGGCACGGTGTCTGGCCTGTAGTAAGCTCTCGGTAAATGGGAGTCCCTGTGTGTCGATAGCCAAAAGATTGTGGCCACAGAAGTTTTAAGAAAATAGCAACTAAGCTCCCTTATAATTTTTTAGCTAAGCAGTTTTATGCCTTTCTTTAGCCTGCTCTTATCCTCCAGTTATGTCTCTGACCAAATGGGAGATGCTGTCCCTGTAAAAACCAGCAGTGTCGTGTGAGATCGTGTCATTTGTCATCAGTGCGGTGAGAGGCAGAGGTCCTGTCGTGGCCACATGCAGCCCGAGGTTAATTGTTGCCTGCACCACTTGGACAGATTTCATAACGTCCTTGTTCTCAGTCCTCATGATGAGATGGGGCTAATAGTTGTACCTCAGGAAGCTGTGCTGACTGCGTGAGGTGACGTCAGTGAGTAAAGAGCTCAGCACAGACTCAGGCACGTAGTAAGCATTCAGTAATCGTTACTTGTAATCCTTATTCAGTCAATGGTACTGTGTCTGTAGAATCGTGTCTTTCAGAACTTTATAAATTGTGAGCAACCACAGCAGAAAGAAAGTAGATTTATTTTTAGAACTACTTCTTAAATAAGTAGTTAAAACATATATGGTGTGGAGCACCTGAGGGCTCAGTCAGTTGAGTGTCCGTGTCTTGATTCCAGCTCAGGTCACGATCCCAGGGTGGTGAGCTGGAGCCCTGTGCTGGGCTATGTGCTGACCGTGGAGCCTGCTCGGGGTTCTCTCTCTGCCTCTGCCCCATTCTCTCTCTCTCTCTCTCTCTCTCTCTCTCTCTCACACACACACACACACACACACACACACTCCCTTCTAAAATAAAAAATTAGAAATTAAAAAAAAAAACGTTTGGTGGGCTCAGTCTGATTATATCTTAACCTCCCCCTGTGCAGTGAGGCTTGGGTTGTCATAGCCGTGTGCTTAGAGTCTGTTTCTTGGCAGATACTTGAACAGTGAGGCAGAACTTGGGGTGTGTACCCATCCATCCTGCCAGCTGTGTCCGACTCCTGTCTCTCCAGGTCGGGTCCTCCTAAACCTTCATTTCTGCAGTATTTACAGATGCTCAGAAGGAATCGGTCCACTTCTTTCTCTTTCTCTTTTTTAAAGACGCCGTCACAATGGGCTCTGTGTTTGGCCGGAGCACCGCCCTGAACATGCAGTCGTCACAGCTGAACACCCCTCAGGACGCCTCCTGCACACACATCCTGGTGTTTCCCACCTCCTCAACCATCCAGGTGGCCCCGGCCAACTATCCCAATGAAGACGGCTTCAGCCCCAACAACGGTGAGTGCGGAAGGCGCAGAAAGACAGAGCTCCACGTCCCCACGGGAGCAGAGCTGAAGGGTGCCCCCGGCACCCTGCCGCGTCTGTCGAGTCAGCACTGTGTACGAGATGAAGGGGGACTCGGGGTTGGAGAAGTCTGTTCGGCTTTGAAGATTTGGGAACACCAGTTCCAAGCCCAAATAAATGTTTTCCTGTCTTACATAATTAGTTTTCTGTTTATCACTAAAGGCAAAAAATAATTCCCGGGTGATAGCGTCCTGCACGTGGGTGCCCCTCCTGCAGTAACTAGCTGGCCATCTGGTTGGAGACGGACGGAGACCGCCTGGCAGTCTGCACTAGCTCTTGTCCCGCAGTCGGTGGGAGGCTAATTGGCTCCAAAACAGCTCCTTATTTGTTTCTTCTTAATCGATGTTTTTGGTTTGTATATCTGTTAAGGCATTTGTTAAGTAGTGGTTATTTATAAACCATAAAATGCTCAATATTATGTAGCCATTTGCATCGTTTTTTGAAGAATTTTTAATAGCTACCAGCACTTACTCCTGTTAAATGGGGAAAGTAAAGGATTCCAGATTTTATATACAGTGTGATCGCAGTGGAGTAGCGATACGAGAATAAGAATTGTAGCAAAAATGTTCACAGTAATTGCATTCTGGGTGATAGTTTTCCCTTTTTATACTCTTCTTTCCAAATTTCCGGTTGTGCGTGTACCTTACTTTTGTAATGTGGGAGAGGATTTCTGAATGAAAACATGCTTTGATATGCTTTTGGCATAGGCTTCCAGCTTCAGGGCAAGTTCACACCTATTAACATTGCATTAATTCAGCCTCTGTTATTTTAGATGCTAATTGGATGCATAGACACAGTCTGCTGTTTTCTTCGATGGTATCAATTTTAACTTTGTTTAATAATTAAATTGCTTTTTTAGTTGTTTTGCCATTTTTTTAATGTGCCTTTGGAGGCTATACAAAGCGTGGAGTTTTGTTTTATGTTCTTTATTTCCCCAGTCTGTTAATACTTCACATTAGAAGATCATCGAACAGAATACAAAAATGAAAAAACAATTTTCAGCACCTCACATCCAGTAGACAACACATTAAATCTTACCACGTTGCTAACAGCATGCACTCGTGAGGGGCCAACGTAACAGTAGATTGTTCAAGTTGCAGATATAGATTATTTTTTAAATCTCTGTGCTTCTTTTCCCTCCTTTCTAGATGACATGTTTGTTGACCTTCCGTTCCCAGATGATATGGATAACGACATTGGCATCCTAATGACTGGCAACCTCCATTCCTCTCCCAACTCCTCCCCAGTTCCTTCCCCAGGCTCCCCGTCTGGAATTGGTGTGGGCTCTCACTTCCAGCACAGTCGGGTAAGGATGGCCTGAGGTAGGTCCTTCGGGGCAGCAGCTCTCCGAAAGTGGGACTGCCTGCCTCTTGGCTCGGTGAGCCTTTCTTCCTGATGGCCTTGGTCCCTGGTATGTGTGAAATCCGTGTGGGCCTTGGTCCCTGGTATGTGTGAAATCCGTGTGGAAAAGTGACTCTGTTGTTGTTCTGTTTTGAATGAAGGCAGGAATTTGAAAGAAATGGATGATTATTCCTGAAAATGTTCCTGATGAGTATGTCTTATCAGCAAGAAGGCATTTTGCAATGACTCTTTTCTTAGCAGAAATTAGTTTTGGTTGGTTGCTACTTCCCAGTTTTTTGTTTTTTGGGTTTTTTTTTTTTTTTTTTTGCCGAAATAGTGGCTTTTCAGAGGCTAGTTCAGTGGCCCTGGTTTTTTAACACGTAAAGTAACTGTTTATTGAAGAACACATTGTTGATGGTTGATTATTGTGAAACGAGCCTTACTATTCTTGTTTCATGTCCTGGTGCCTTTATTCATACAGTTCCAGCCTTCTCTGTAGCTGCGTGCCAAAATGGCAAGGGCCTGCAGAAGGGTGATTTTGGAGAAGTGTGCAGGTTAAGGCCCTAGGACTAAGACACAGCACCAGGGCTTACCCCCAGTTTCACCTTTAAATACCCCAGGGGTATTGGAGGTGGATTAACAGAGGATTGAAGAGTTAAAGGTTCTACTATAGCTTGTGTTAACTGTATAAAAGCGAGACGCCTCATCCTTACCGCTCTTTTGTACCTTCTGTTTTAAATACGAGATTGAGATTGAGGGTTTAGGACCTAGAACAACGGCTATGTCTAACTTCTTAACCTGGGCAGGTATAAACAACACTGCCCACACTCATTTACACACAGTTGTAGTTAGAGGACTTAGGTTTCTGTCCGTGGACCTTTTATTGCCAGCCTGGAGTTCACTAAAGGATGGTCAAGAGAAAAGATTTAAAACGTCCGTCACAGAGCAGATAAAACCAGGGAAGAGCATCTCAGTAGACCTACCCTCATGGAACTGCCTGCCCCCATTTCTCCTTTCTAGAAGGAAGAGGTTTTAGATGTGTTTATTTCCGCCACAGCCACTTGCCAGTTAGTGACAGTTTATTGGTTCTTTGGAGATTGCTGTGATAGGAACCAAGTTCACAGATTTTATGTTAAGTAGTTGTAATTTAGAACTAATGTGAATTCTAGAGGCAAATAGCATAGCAACTAAGAGCACGTGCCCTAGAGTTTGCCAAGTGTAGCTCAGAGTTAGAGCAGTACGGCTTTAGCTTTGTGACCTTGAGCAAGCTTGCTTTACCTTTCTCAGCCTTAGTTACCTTATCTGTGAAATGGAAATAATAGCAACTACCTTTCAGTAGCGGCGGTTGTAATTTCGTTTATCCATTAACAAAGAATTGGTCGTTGAAGTGTAATGTTAGTTTTATAAGAAACAGAGGTTTGCTGTATTTTCTGCCTCTGCTGGAGCCTCAAGCCATAAGCCTGTAATTGAGTGTCAGAGTTTAAACAGCACTGCTCTGAAAACAAGTCAGGTGGCCTTTTTCGGTCCCGAGCACCTGCAACCTGGTGACCCCCAAGAGGCTTTCAGTATTTCCTCTTTCTGAACCATTAAACATTCTTTGATATCCAATTAAGACATTACAAAAGGGAAAAGAATTTGTGCAAGTTTGGAGTAAGTTTTTATTTTTTAAACCTACCTAGAATGAATACAACTTGATGTAATAGTAGAGGGTTATTTTTTCCCTCAAAACAGAAGGCCTTTGAAAACGAACAGTTACTTATTATTGCTTGCATAATAACAAGAGAGCATAATAACAATTGCGTAATTGGTCTCAACCCTCAAAGCCAGCTAAAAGATTCAAAGGTGAGGAAAATGCCAGTGGCAGAAACGTGCAGTCAGCCTCTTGCATGAGTCTCGTGTTTAAGGAGGTTGCTGAGAATTCAAGCAGGGCCTCTTCACGAGCAGACCTCACCCTCACCATGCTGGGTGGTCAGTGACACTGGCGCCACACAGAGCACTGAAGGGTCCTGTTTCCCACGTGCCCGTCTGTTGACAGCAGACGGTCAGGTGCGCCTGTGTATTTGGTTGGTTGCAGGTGAGAGAGCACCTGGGTGGGGGTGCCTTCCGCTGCCGGAGTCCGTTCTTCCCACCCGTAGTTGGATGCTGGATGCCACGGAACACACCCGACATTTAGCAGAAAAGAAACCAGAGCAAACACATCTATGTTTGCTTGCCTGACGTCGTTAGCTTTGCTGTTCCCTTCTGCCTGGGCCGTAGTTTTCATCCGACGTCTGTCCGTGCAGCAAAGACCGTGTCTCCCCTGTTGACCTTTCTCGGCCACCTGGCGTTTTTGTGTGAAAAGCCGTCAGAAGGGGGACTTGATAAAAAGTGTGTGCCGAGGGACGTGATGAAAGGTTGATTTTTAAAGCTTCATTTCAGGTGCTGAACGCTGACCATGTTCTTGGGACGTTGTTTTGCAGAGTCAGGGTGAGCGTCTTCTTTCTAGAGAGGCGCCTGAGGAGCTGAAGCAGCAGCCTCTGGCCCTTGGGTATTTCGTGTCAACTGCCAAAGCGGAGAACCTCCCCCAGTGGTTTTGGTCATCATGTCCCCAGGCTCAGAACCAGTGCCCCCTCTTCCTAAAGGTTGGTTTCATGTCATATTTGACGTTTTAGGGGGAGGAGTGACTTAGGAAATTTGCGTTTGGTTACAAACTCGTGTCAGTCCCCACAGTCTCACTGTGTTCCCGGTTTCTTTCACATCTACTCACACTCTGAGGACATTTTAATTACAGTTGCAGGCAGGGAGTCGGATTTTGGAGAGAAACCCAAAACCACATCACAAAGGAAGCAAACACACGAACCCACGGAGGAGACTTTGTGGGGCCCGCAGGGCACACGTAGGGTGGACCCGGGGCTGTATGTAACAGTCTTTCTCTAAGTCCACCAAGCATTGCTGTTGGCTAAGTTCACTTGGGTGGATGTGATCATAATTGGCTGACCCCCACCCCCCACCCCAGGCTTCGGCTTTCTTCATTAAAATAGGGCAGGAGGCAGCTAAAACTTACGTCTGCTCACACAGGCTCCTTCCTGTACACGTCTTGGAACCTTTTAGTGCAAGTTAAGGGTTAAAACCAAAGATCTCCCACTTCCAGTTTGGATGAAAGAACCTGGAATGAAACCCATGTCTCACCCACAGATTGGCAAAGAGCCTGAAGTTTGACAGCCTGCTCGATTGGCAGGGTGGCCCTGGTGCCAGTAGGTCAGCCAGGCGGTACGGCCCCACGCGCTTCCCTTGTGCTGCAGCAGCACCACCCCTGCAGGCCTGTTTGGGAGACGCTGGCGGCACCAAAAAGTGCTAAGTGCAAAAGATTAGAAGCACCAGAACTGTCCCCCAGGATGGGGCTGGTGGAGTAAACTAGCATGTCCACCCAGGGGATGTCAGCCGTCTGTCACACAGCCAGGGTGGTTACGATGCAGTCGTTCTGTGGGGTGTGGGTTGCCTGGCAGTGATTGACAAGCTGTGTGCAAACACACACACACACACACACACACACACACACACACACACACACACACACACACACGTATTTTCTAAAAGGAATAAGGGAAGGTTAAACCAAAAACAATTGAAGCAGTTTCCTTCAACTAATGGCTCTAACATATTATTATGAAATCAAGGAAGTTCAACATAAGTGGTGTCATCCTTGTTTTGAATTAGACTTGTCAGGATGAACCTGGCTTTATTTTTTCCTCTTACGAAAGGTACACGCATTTTTCAGCTGGGTCTACTGAAAAAGCTTACAAGCAGTGACAGTGTCAGTAAACAGTGCGCTCACTGCACCTGGTTCTGAAGTCCCGTTTATCGTTTGAAAGAGCCAGAGTTCCTTTGAAGAGTTGACTGATTGTAGATCTGAAGTAAGACGTATGCAAGGTGAGCCTAGGGTGCGTGGTCACACCTAATAGCAAGGAAGTTACTTAAGATCATTGGAGTTACTTCACGGGGCCCACCAACTGGAGGGTTCCCGTGGCCCAGGGACGGGACAGTTTGAACATGCAAAAGAACAGTGGTAGTAGCAGAGTGAAACAAATACATGGGTTCCTAATTGTGCTGAAATCCAGAACATTTTAGCCACCCTCTGAAGCTACCAGAGCAACAGTTCATTAATCTGAAATCTAAAAAATAAAGGGTTTATATCAGCTGCCCTCTACACACCATCTCTCTCTGTTATCTGATAAAGTATGCTAAAGCCATGGCGTGGCGTGTAGCAGACGGGGCGCGCTGGGCACCTCGCTGCCGTGATCCGGCGCGTCGCACTCAGGGCTGCACGCATTCATGCCTCTCCAGGTGAGGACTGAGACCCACGTAGCGTCAGCCGTGTTAAGCAGCCACCACAGGGGCACAGCCAGCCGTACCCACACCATGGGGACACTGGGGCCTTCTACGCATGAAGACCTGAAGAGGCACATTATCGAATCCTTTGTATTGCACTGGGATTTGCAAAGCTAGCTTTTTTCCACCTCTAGGGTATGGAGTTATTTGGGGTCACATCAGAGTTACAGAGAGCTTAAAACTGAGGCTCCTAGCAGCCCGGAGGCTGGGAACGTAACCATGTTTGTTCTTTTGCCAGGCTTCGCTGCACCACCACATCTCTGTCGCACAGACGGATGAACTTCTCCCCGCCAGGAATTCTCAGCGGGTTCCCCATCCTCTTGACTCCAAAACCACGTCTGACGTTTTAAGGTAGATTGTTTTAAGGCAAAATAGCAGCACAGCTTGCAGTGATCTTCCTTTAGTTTTGCTTCTCCAAAGCATTTACTTGAAGTGTGGACAAGGCGCTACCTTTCATGCAGTGGAGCGCCGTCTGCTCAGCCAGGCCCCCCGTGCACGCCCCCCACGCGAGCGCTGCTCGGGGAAACTAGTGTTCTTGGTTCAAGTCACAGGGTGCGTGCACGTACACTTGCCCTTGCTTTCTGTTTGAAGGAGAGATTTTATGGTGATGAAAATGGGTCTGAATTCGGGGGTGTGTGGTTAGAAGACAGAGCCTGGGACTTAAAGCACTTGGCTTTGAAAGCATTTGTCACTCCCCCTGACATAGATTTATATAAATAAAATTAGAACATAAGTTCCATAGTTGGGAAATATCTCCCAGAAGTGTACACTAATTCCCTTGCACTTTGGCAGAGCATGAACATTCTCTACGTGCCTTGAGGAAACACGCAAACTTTTTCCAGTATTTGCTAATAACTGTGGTTTTTTTAATGTTTGTTTATTTTTGAGAGAGAGAGACAGACAGAGTCTGCGCGGGGGAGGAACAGAGAGAGATGGAGACACAGAAGCAGAAGCAGGCTCCAGGCTCCGGGCTGTCAGCACAGAGCCCGACATGGGGCTGGAACTCACAGACTGTGAGATCGTGACCTGAGCTGATGTTAGCCGCTTAACGGACTGAGCCACCCAGGCACCACTTCTAATAACCCTTAAATGATTTAGAAATTATAGTTAAGCGAGGATCCAATCAATATGATTTTTCAGGCTTTCAGGGTCTGTAGTGTGGCAGTGTCCAGTAGAACTATAACGTGAGCCACATAGCTAATTCAGTTGTTTTTAGTAGCAACGTCAAAATAGTAAAATAAATTGATGAGGTTAAGTTTAATAATCATAAATTATTAATAATAAAAGTAATATCAAGTATACGAAAGCAGTATCATTTCAATAGATAACCCATATAAAAATATTCATGGGCCGTCTCACACGCCTTTGTAAAATACGGATTCCTTGAAATCCGGCACCTGTGTTCCATGTACAGCATATCTGAATCCACTGGTGGCCGTGGCTGCCGTACTGGACGGTGCAGGTCTAGGTGAGGTGGGTGCAGGGCGAGGAACCACGAGGAAACCTGGGGTGAGCGAAAGACTGGCCTCTTCCTGCTGGCGCGTGGAAGGGGAGGATGGATGGCTCTGCCGCGCCCGTGGCCCTGACCGTGCGCTCTCTCCGCAGGTTCGTCCTGGAGCAGTACAACGCTCTGTCCTGGCTCACGTGCAACCCGGCCACCCAGGACCGCACCTCCTGCCTTCCCGTCCACTTTGTGGTGCTCACGCAGCTGTACAACGCCGTCATGAACATACTTTAACCGGAAAAGCACTTGTCCTCTCTGGCTCAGTCCCCTCCCTGCAGCCTCGGTCCCAGGACCCCCTGCACTCTGCAGATGCCCCACATGCTCTTCTTGAGACCCCTCTCCACAGTCCTGCACCGTGACGACTCCTCGGCAGGCACGTGTCATTTCTGCAGTGTTCATTACCGGAGCGATGCATTGACACTTCTCTCACGGACCTGGAAACTTCCATAAGCGCTGACTTTTCGCCAGTGTTCTGGTGTGTGCGGCCTCAAACCACTGGTCCACGGGAAGTTTTTGTTGGTGGTGGTGGTTTTAAAGAGGGAAACAGAAGAGACAGTATCCTTTTGCACAAGAGTCTGTGTTTCCAGTCTCTGTTTAAAAGCAAGGGCAGCTTAGCCCTTCGGGATGAAATCCTCTGGTTGTTGGTGTCTGGCCTGTGGGTTACCTGAACTCCATCATCTGGAGCTTTTTACAAATAAGAACCAGCTCAAGTTTATGGTTTCATCATGGGGTTTCTGTCCCCCTAGGGGTCCCATCTAGATCGGCATGGATGCTTTGGTTGCCTTCATACCCGTGTGTAGCTACAAAAGGTCTGGAGACATCTTCATTTTGTTTATTTATTTTCAGTTGTTTTGTCATATGTTTTCTGTGACTTTTAATTTTTTTAATTCATGAGGACCAGGTACAGTAGCTGAAACCCAACTCAGACCCACCATAGGATTCTTTGACTACATACCTCTGTCCTAGAAGCCGGAAAAGGAGTGAAAACAGATTGGGGAGATATGCCTAAAAAGTAATATATTCAAAACCACCCAGCACTAGGCTTTATTCAGAACAAACTGGGTGAAACATTCTGCCATGTTTCTTACTAAAAGCGGCCAGCGTTTCACGAGGGATAACATTTTATACAGAAGGCGTCAAGCTCAGCCCAGAGCCACGGAGGCAAGTACCTTCATCAGTTTTATAGAATCACAACGGAAACCTATTTTCTAGTGAATTCTTATTGAAAGCCAGGTCTCTCCTCTCATTAGATCAAAAGGGACTCATGTATATATCATAATGGAAAGTGTTTGCTCATAAAATCAGTTATAAATATGGTGACTTTTTTCTGGACCATAGGAATATTATTTCAAAGAAATATTACAACTTAACCATTAAATTAGTACTTGAAGTTGAGCCTTTGTGGTGGGACTTTTTTTAAAAAAAATAATAATGCCTTTTTAAAGCATTAATGGCTAATTGAAGTATTTTATGACTCCTCATTCCAGGCCCAAGAGGGGTGTCTTTAAGACCCCGTTTCTGACCCTGACGTCGCAGCGCGTTTCTGTCTGAGGGCACTGGGCGTGGGCTTGCCTCCCGCTGGGCAGGCTCTTGAGCTCTAGTCATCCGTGGAGAGAATCATGCAAATTTTAAAGTTCTTCCAAGAGACTTCCATATCCTGGTTATTAACAAAAACAAAAACAAAAAAAAAAAAAAACAAAAAAAAAAAAAGAAAGAAAAACAAAATGTAATAACTGATATGATTTTGTAAAAGTATTTTTCTTGAAATAATCTAACGTTTAAAACATTATATTAAAAAAAAGTTGTGTGGTGGGAATATGTAAGCAGAGAAATAACTTGTAAATGGATAATTTTATTCTCTGTACCACCAATTGAGGGGGGGGTGACTTTCGCAATGTATAGGTTAAAAAAATCTGATATATCAAACCATTTGTATCTAATGTGTACAGTGTAAAATTGACTTTAAAAATATTGCAGTGCTATTTTTTCTTAATCAGAAAGGAAAAATTCTCAAGGCCTTTTGAAGAGCATAAGATGATGAAGATTGTAAACTTGTATAAAATTATCTTGGTGAGAAGACAAATTGTAAAGTAGATATTTGTAATCTTTTACCACTTTGGGGTTGCTTTTTTTTTCCCAGAATTCATCAGAACTTTGAATTTTTTTTTTTTAATATGGGCTGTTTTTAATGCAGGGGCTTTCTTCCCTAGAAACCCAATTCTAAGCAAAAAAAGAAAAAAAACACAAAAAACAAAAAACCCCTACAAAAATTTTTTAAAAAAAGGCAGCAAAGGGTAGTTTTCATCTGGTGTCTTTTATTTAAGTTTTTTAAGTTAAGAAAAGCTGGTGACATATTTATACGTTTTTGTGCAAAAATAAATGAATGGCAATAGATTTTAAAAAATCTTATTATGTACTTCTGTGTGAAAAAGTCTGTATAATATTTCCCTTAAATATGCATTATTTTACTTGTGAGTTTTTTACTGAATTAATCTGAAATGTACAAGCCCTGGATTTGCTACAGAGTGAGAAGTTATTTTATTTTTTTTTTTTTATTTTTAATTTTGGAAATTCTGCAGAAATCAGAACTCTTACCATGGTTTGAACTAAAAAGGGGAAATGGGGAGGGGCGGGGGTGGGGTTGTCCAGCATGCTCGTATGTATATTTCAGAACCTTTTTTAAATGTAAAAGCTGTACATTTCTGGGAAGTTCTGAATTTCTTTTGTTTCCTTTTTTCCTTCAAGCATTTTGCAGTGAGCTTCTTTTATATATAGCAGACAATTTGAAAGAATACAAAAATATGTGAAGTTCATTTAAAACTACAGTATAGCGCTGGTACAGTACACTAAAAGACTTTGATAAAAAACAATACTAAAAGGCCTCCATTTTAAATGTCATTCATATATACCTTGTGAATGAGAGCTATATACTTTTACACACTTTTTTAGAGGAATAAATTATTGAATTACTGAAATTTGAGTGGCTTTTTTCCCCCTCCCATCCTGCCTTTGTAACAGAATTATCTAAGCCTGTTCGAAAGGTGTATGTATAAAGGAGTGTCCAGGCCTCTCCCTTCCAGAGTAACACGGGCATGGACTTTTAGTGCCCGAAGCACCCTCTCCAGCAACTGTTCCCACATGTATTCTCGTTCTCATGCTGCAAACTACCACTGCATTCCTAGATCAGTGCTTAGAGCCCACGCACACATGGTTGCGCGCGCGCGCGCGCACACACACACACACGCACACACACACACACACACACAGCATTGAATTAGGAGCCCCTGTGTTCAGTTCTTTAATGATTTTGAGTAGGTCAGATATGGGTCTCCCAGCTCTCAGACTGTAGTCAATGCCACAACACATTACAAGTCTGTTTTCCACTTTCTTTCTCTTCACGGTCTGGGCCACTTTCTTTTGGAGGTTTCTTAGAAACAGCAGATCTCCCTTTGCCCTCTGCCCCCTCCGTAGGCCGGTGAGAGCAGTGGGCCATCGAGCACACAAGGTACAAGCAAGGCTCTGGTGGGCCGCGTGGCAGCCACATGGCGGTCCCCTTTTGCCCATGTGGTAGGAAAACCCACGTGCTCTCCCGGGCAGAATCTGTTGCTAAAATGATAAACCCTAGGACTTGGCAGAGCTCACAAAGTTTGAATAAAGCGGAACCTTGCTTTTAATCGTCCTCCATCTATTTAGAAATATACACATTGTTCTGAATTTAATGTCTGAATGTAGAGGTAAAGCTGCTGACACTACTCAGCCTCGGTCATTCTGTCTGCAAACGAGGGCCAGGCCGAGTCCATGAGAACTGCTTTGCAAACGCAGCGCTGTGACCGTGTTACGGTTGTCCCATCGAAGAGGGCAAAAAGCGAGGCCACATTTCCCTTAGACCATTTCGATGTCTGTCTCTTCAGCCACCGCGGCACCGTCTGTCATGCTCTTTGCCACAGAAGCATTATTAAACAACGACGCGTTTCCTGCGTCCTCTGTGATTGGGCCAGTCATCGGAGTTAGGTGGTATTTTTTTCAGGTGTTTCTTAGTGTAGATGATTAGCTCATACATCGGATGGGACTTTCTCCAACAGTGTGTGAAGGCTGTTTTCATAACTACTAGCTGCACCAATTTGGCGACAGTAGCTCAGTCCCTTTGTGGCAGGAAAGTTATTTGTCCGAATGCATTTAGACGTTTTGCAAATCAGGCGTAGATAAATCTGACCAGGCCGTCAGGAACCATCAGCCTCTGGCCACGGGCTCCCCTCCGATACCCCCTCCAGTGATCCCATAGTATCGTTCTTGCTCTTCAGGAAGTCAGGGGGCAAGGAATTTGTTCCCAACTGTCATCAAAGAACCAAAAGAATTTTGTGGTAAAAATTGCAGTTTGTCAATACAAGTTTTTTAAGAGCAGATTTCTCAGAAGACTTGACGCTGAAGCAGGAGCCACATACCGAAAACTGTCCTTGGTGCTGGTCGTTCATACAACACAAGCCGTTACCTAACGAACATTTTTTTTTCACTTTCGAAATCACGACATGCTGAAATCCTACCAAGATGCAATTCTCACGTATCACCATGTTATCTTGGTGTTCAGTGATTCTCTTGTTTATATCCCCTTGACAAAAAAGGTCACTTTGACAGTAATTATTTCGTGCATTAGAAAATTCTGTTGTGCCAGGTAATTGTACTGTTGTAACTGCCCTGGTCATCTGACTCTACTCGGAACCAGATTTATCCCCAGGCTTCCGCTCTTTTGCTTGAAAATTTCAGGTCAAGTTTACAAAAGATTTTTTGACACTTCACTGCTTCTGGCTAGAACTCTAATGGAGCAGGTAAGAAATAAAGGTTGATGAGGAAGAAAGCTTACTCTCCAGGACAGAGCGTGGCCAAGACTGAAGTATTGATTTTTCTCTGTAAAGGTTATTTCCTCAATAAGCATTAGTTAGCAGGTGACAAGAAGGCACAGACAACGCGGGGCCAGTGTTTCTTCTTTTTTGTTTTGTTTTCTTTTGTTTAAACAGCAGGGAAGTGAGAAAAGCACACGTTTTCCTAATCTGCCGAAAATGGCATTTGTCTGGGCTCTTAACTCAATGCTGTTCATTTACAGGTGTCAGAGCAAGTCCGTCTGAAGGATGCTTGCCGCCACCCAGTCCTCAGAACAGGCAAGCCCGTAGACACGAGCGGCACCTCTCCGTGTTCCCTGGCTGTCGCTGCCGACTGTGTGCCTCCCTTACTTCATGCTCTTGTTACCGGATCAGGCGTGTTGCAATCTACCTGTTTCATAAAGCCAGACACTATTCAGGAAGATTGGCCATGCAGGGCGAAGACGAAAGGGCTAACCCAAGAAATGTTTGCTCTGCGGGAAGATCAATGGCATTTCACATGTAGGAGCATAATTGTTGGCTTATCTAATTTGAGCTTGAACATCTTTCAATAAGCATTTGTATGTTAGATGCTCTTACTTACATCTTCCTTTGTTCACTTAGATGCCTTTTTGTTCTTTGTTAATTTATAGGCACCGTGTACACAAAAACTTCCTGCCTGCTTCCTGAACGCGCGTGTGGGTTTTCATTCTAGAAGAGAGAATGTTCAGGTAGTTACATACATACACACCGATTTTTGTTGCTGTTGATAGATCTCTCTGCAGAGCTTATGAAAGTTAACTCCCTTGTCAGGTCTAAGGAAGTCCAGTCTGCTTCACAGGATGAACTGATGACCTGGTCGTTTTCTGGGGCACAGGAGAGTCGAATTTACAGGACAACCCCACGGGGCCTATAGTGGGCACCCAGGAAACATGAGCTGAACACAGACTGCTCAAAGAGTGGAATCCACCTCGAAAATCAGAAATGACTCAAACTCATCACATCTTGATGCCTTTATGGAGAGCAGAAAATATACTGTTGATATGTTCGAAAATACAGGAACTTCTTTTTTTGTTGATGATTGAGGTTTTCTATTTCCTCTGTCCCTTTTGGTAATTTGAATTTTCAGAGGGGAACAAATTGAGTTTTTCCAGTGTATTCATATGCAGTTATGCACAGTACTCCCTTCGTTCGTGAGCCCGTTGTTTTCGGTAACGGATGCTCCTTCCTTCTCATTTCTGACAATACTGATGAAGCCTTTTTTCCCCCTTGATTTATTTTCCGGCAGTTGGCGGTTTTCTAGTTTTGTTTGATTTTTTTTCCCCAAAGAAATAGCTCACAGATCTAACAGTTGTGCTGTTTTTATCCTGGCTTTTATCTTGCTGTTCCTTTTCCTAGTTTCCTTGAGGGTTCGTTTCATTTTCCGTGAATCTTAATTGCCTGCTTCGCTCATTTATTTTCGCTTTTGATGACACAGTCATTTATATAGCCCGAGGGCTCCTGTGTGTGCACGGCCTCCCCAAGTTATACGCAGCCGTCTTCACGTGTATACGTTTTTCTAGAGAGAAGGCCTGTTGCATCACATTCTGGAGGCTTCTGACCTTGACAGGGATAAAAATGACTGATCTGGGACTGTGTGAAAGCCGATTGCATCCTGCAGGTTTTAATATTTAATGTTTTCATTTTTACTTTAGACTCTTAGTTCTTCGTTTCCTTTTTTTTTTTTTTTAATGTTTTTTTATTTATTTCTAGGAGAGAGAGACAGTGTGAGCACGGGGGGGTCAGAGAGAGAGGGAGTCACAGGCTGAAACGGGCTCCAGGCTCTGAGCTGGCAGTCAGCACAGAGCCCGACGCGGGGGGCTCGAACCCACGAACCGCGAGATCATGACCTAAGCAAAAGTCGGATGCTTAACCGACTAAGCCACCCAGGTGCGCCCCCCCCTCTTTTTTTTAATAAAGGAAAGTTCTCTTTGGAATCAAAGTCTCTTGGACTCTTAATTTTCTCTTACTACAATGTAATCTACTAACGATTGGTTCTTGCAAAATCCTCTGGAAGCTTCTAAACAAGGTGTGCCCTTATGAGCCAGTGTGTCCCACAGGCATGTGAGACATAAGCGTAACTTTCTATTTTTGAGCAGCCACAGAAAAAAGTAAAAAGGTGAAATTAATTTTATTAGTAGATCTTGTTTAACCTAATATATCCACATTCTTGCATTTCCACGTGGAATAATATAAAAATCGGCAATGAGATACTCAGCCTTGTTATTTTTGCACCGAGCCTTCAAAATCCAGGATGTCTTATGCATTTACAGCACATCTAAATTTGGAAGCTAAATTTTCAACGGTTACAAGAAAAAGGTAGTTCTATACAACAAAGTTGCACTTAACAGAAAAAAATAACTTTTGTGCTGCATCCCTGTCCTGAATTAAAATTCAATTAAAATTTAAAACTTAGTTCCTCAGCCATGTTTAACCACATTTCAGGGTATTAGACACACAGTCCTCCAATCTGAAGGATGGCGCTAGGGTGTTAGATTTGAAACGGGTGAATTCTATCCTGGGTGTATTTTCTGTTTCCCCCACGCCCGGGTCAAGTCCTCAGGCTCTGTCGTAGGGAGGTGGTAGCCCTTGCGATTTGGGGCTGGTAATTTTTCTTTTGTAATTTCTTCTTGTGACATTATTGGTGCATAAAGGTTTATGACGTGTTTTGTTAAGGTGCTTTATCTCTGTATCAGGACCCTTCAGTTATCCCTTCAGTTATTTCTTTGACCAACCAGTTATTTTGAACCTTTGTCACCCTGTGTTAGATGTTCTTCACAGGTGTTGTTGCATTTTATTTCGTAACAATAATTTCATTTCAATCGGGTGGTTTTTACCATTTGCATTTTCTGTTCCGTGCTGCACTTTGACTTGTCAGCCAGTTTTTATGAAAATACACACATATATTTATTTGCTTTTACTTTCCAGTTTCGCCTTTTTGTGTACGGACTCCGCTATTTGCTTTTATCCCTGAAAACATTTTCGAGGGACACCTTCCTTCTGGAATTCTGTTAGTATGACCTTGAACCCTCCACAGACATGCACGATGCTCTTACTCCCTCTGTTCTCATTAAAAGGAAAACACGCCCCCCCCCACCATCCTGGCGCCCCCACTGCGAAGGGCGCAAAGCGGCTGGAGCCGTGAGCTGAGCCCCCAGGCCAGGCAGGGCCCCCAGCAAACCCTTCCTAGCTTCCACTCGGGGATGTTTCTAGATTCCACGCCCGTCCAGTCTCCATCAGCTCAACCCCGTCACCGGGCGCATGTGCCCCCGTCACACGAGCTCCTCCCCCACCGGTTCCTCTTCTCTGGGAAATCCAACCCCAAGTTCTCCAGGGGCCACTGAGCATCCGCATTCCCAGGCCACGCAGCGCCAGGTTCTGAGCCACACTCAGCGGCGGGCCGGGCCCAGGGCTCTGCATCAAACGCCCTTCCCTCCCGGCGCGACTCCGCTCCAGCGGCCAGTGGCTCGCACTTGGCGAAATACCCGTCCAACTCAACTCCTACCGGGCCGACCTGGGCAGACGGGCGGCTGGTGGCTTGTCCCTTAGCACAGCCAACCGCCATGACCCTGTTACACCCCGAACCTCCTTTCTCCCGGTACTTCTGTTGAGGTCAGCTCACCCTGCCCCACGCCGCCCCGGCCTGTGGCCGCGGATTTCGTATGTCCGTCCGCCCGCCTGGAGGTCCGCGGTCACGCTGGGCGTGCCACCACCGGCTGTCCCCCCCTCCCGCCCCCCGCCGGCTCCGTCCCCCCCCCACCCGCCCCCCGCCGCCACTCCTTAGCCCCCACTCACTCACTTCCCCATGCTTCACCAAGTCCTCCCTCCTGTGCCCCGCCCCATGAACCGGTCCCCCCGCCCCAGGACTGCTCAGGTCCCCCCTCCCCTGCCCCCCCCCGGCTCAGGTCCCCACCCTGCCAGAGCCCCTCCACCTCCTCCCCCATGGCTCCGTCCCCCTCCACGCCATGCCCCGCCCCACGCCCCTCCACCAGCCCCCCGCCCCCCGCCCCACAGCCCGGCTCGGTCCCCACCCCACCCGCCACCCCCGGGGCTCCAGTCCCCTCCACCCGTGCCCCCGCGATGGTCCCCCTCCCGCCACCCCACTTCCCTCCCACCCCACCTGCCCCGCCCCCCAACACCGCCACCCCGTCCCTCTCCCCCTCCTGCCCATCCCCCGCCGCCTTGCTCAGTCTCACCCCACCCCCACTTACCCCCCCGCCATCCTCCGTCCACCCCCCCACGCCGGCTCCATCCCCCTCCACCGCCACTCTGCCCCCCGCCATGAAACCCCCCTCCACCCGCCGCCCCCACGAGCTCCGTCCCACCCCACCCCGCCGGCTCGTCCCCCCTCCCCGCTGAAATCCGGCCATCCTGGACGCCCTCCCCCCTCCCCACCGCCCATGCCCTGTCTCTCACTCACATTCTCAAGGTCGTCAGGCCCCCTTGGGGCTGGGCGTTGGGACCCCACGAGAGACACGACAGACGCCACGCCGGCCTCACATGGCTCCGGACGCGCAGGCACAACGCGGAGCGGTGGGGGGGGGAGCGCGATGGGGGAGCGCACCCACTGACCCCTGGTGACGACCTGGCGGAGGCGGGGCCCGGGGTGCGTCCCCGGGAGGGGATCGCCAGGGCGCAGGAGGGCAGGTCTGCGCCGCAGGGGTAACACAGGCCAATGCGTAGGGCAGGTGTGAGCCTCACTCAAGACCTGAGGCTCCTGCGGGGAACATGGGGACGAGGTTTTAGGTAATAAGTGACGCACTGCAGCAGCGCGGCCTTCTAGAACATTACTGTGGTGCGGAAAGGGCGGGGCTGTGGAGTAAGGGCCTCGGAGGCCACACCCCAGTAGGACATCGGGGTGGCAGGTTCAAGGGCTGTTCAGAAATAGGATGAGTTGCACTTGAGCAAGGGGCGGGGTGTAGGGGGACTCCACGGCGACAAAGGTTCCCGGGCGCCCTGGCAGCAGGGACACAGAGGCCACCGGCCCCTGGGTGAGAGCGGGCAGGGGCGCGGGGGGCAGGGGCGCGGGGGGCAGGGGCAGGACTGCGGCCTTGCGCGCGCCCTCCTGCGGCAACCAAGGGGGTGCGCAACCCACGAAGGGCGCGGGGCCCGGACCCCGTGTGAGAGCGGCTCAGCTGGGGGCGGCGTTGTCTCGCGAAGGACGAGAGCGGAGCGCGGCCCCCGGGGGGCGGAGGGCAGGAGGGGGCCGGAGGGCGAGACCCGGACCGGGACGCGGGGACCCGGACCCGGAGCCCGCTAGGGTGCGTTGCCCTCCCCGCCCCGATGGAGAGAAGGACGCCCTCGGGCCCTGTGTTCCCTCCACACCAGTTTGGGAACACCGAACTGGACCCCGGATGCCATTTAGGGACCAAGCTGGGGGGGCGGGGGGGAGGAGGCGCCTGCGGGGCTCAGTCAGCTCCGCGTCTGACCCTTGACTGCGGCTCAGGGCCTGATCTCACGGTTGGTGAGATCGAGCCCCGCTTCGGGCTCTGTGCTGACGTCGCGAGTGGGGACTCTGCCCCCACCCCCCCCCTCTCTCTCTCTCAAAATAAAGTGTAGAGAAACCCAGATGGAGGTCGGGGAACAGAGTGGAACTGGTTACAGCTGCAAGGACTGTCACTCTCCGCCCCGTCACCTCGGGACCTGGGACCCGTCCAGGACCCACACCATTCTCACATGACCCGGTGCCCCCCCACCCCCAGCAGGAACCTTCACGTCCCCGGTCACGCTAGGCCCTGCCCGGCTCTCACAGTGGCCTCCCCGCCCCGCCTCCATCTCCAGGGCTGCCCCCCACCCCCCGCAATCCTGGCGGGCTCCCTGGCTTCTCTCAGGGCTCCAGACTGGCCGGCGTCGCCTCCATCACCGCACTGACCGCACTGTGCTGCCGGCTGCCCACTTCCCCCACGGACCCGCCTCGCGGGCATTCCATGAGCGAGCTGAGTCGTGATCCGTGGCAGATGGGCCCCTTTCTGCTGTCTTACCTGGCCATGCTTCTAGAACCTTCTAGGCGTGAAAGAGAAGGTCCGTTTGATCCAAGTTCCCTCCCTAACATTTCTAGAATTTCAGTTTTGAGTCCAGACCTGCCTTCAAGGCTTCCCAGTTCAAATGCGGGGGGTGGGGGGGGTGGGGGGCTACTATTGTTCACTCTGTGACTGATTCCTTGTCAGCAAAATGGGGGCGCCCACTGCACTCCCCGCCCCCACCTGGTAGGAAGATTACGTGACACATGCGTGGTGCGCGGTGAGCTACACTGTGGGGCGTGCGGCAGGCGCTCCATAAGTGTCAGGCCTTGTCGGGTTTTTTCCAGAAGGGTCACAGCAGGGCTTGCTGTAGGCGCTTGGAACGCGGAGGAAGCGGGATCACTGCGAATTCTCCTAAACCTGCGTCCACTCTCCCAAACGGCCCTCCCCGGAGGGGCCGCCCACTCTCTCCCCCACCCTCCACACCCGATCCAGTGGTTTCCATTCTGTTGACCCCACCTCCAAAATGCATCCAGAACCGAGAAGCTCCCCGCACCACCGCACCCCGTCCTGACCGGCGAGGGAGTCCCGCTGGGGCTCAGGGGCCCCGCCGAGGGCGCCCCGCGGAGCTGTGCCCGCAGACCCCTCTCCCACGGACTCCCCCGCGGCCGTGCCAGCGACACGGGCCCTCTGCCCGCGCCCGCCGGCCGCCCCAAGCCCTGTCCAGCTCCTCGCTGTGCTTCCTTTGCTTGTGCATCGTTCCACGGAGGCGGGGGCCGGGTCCCCCGCAGGAGACCATGACCTTCCCCACGGGGGGCCGGAGGACGGCACGAGGGGTAGATCCCATAGAGGGGGGCAGGTCCCGGAGCTGGAGGTTACGCCGGCCGCACTCGGGGCGCATGCGCCGTGCGCGCGGGGCCTTTCCCGGGGCCGCGAGGCGCGAGAGCCCCGCCGCCCGCACGCTGGCCTGGGAGAGTCCCTCGGTCCTGTTTTGTGACCTTGGTACCGGCCAGCACCGGCTGACTCCTTTTTCTTCAAGGGTGTCCCCTCTGGGTTAGTCTGGGGCTTTCTCCTCGTTGGGTTGAGGGGACGCATTTTGGGGCAAGAACGCCTCGGAACTGAGGCGGCCTTCTCGGCGCACCGTGTCAGCGGTACGGGACGTGCCTCTGTCGCATTACAAGTGACGCTAACCTTAGCTGAGGCCGTGTCTTCTGCGTTTCTCCACGGTCAAGTTATGATGCACACACCCCCCCTCCAATATTTTGGATCCATGAAGTTCTACAAAAGACCGTACTTTTAGTATGTCCAAGATTGTCCACCAGGGGGCGACCTTCACCGATGTTTCTTTATGGGACCAAGTCCCAGGTTTCTGAAGCGAGGGCTTGAGGCCATACCGGACAGGCGGGCGGGCTCCCCCGGCCCACTGCCCCAGGGGAGCCCTCCGCGGTTGCACAGCCCCTGCGGACAGATCCCTGGCTGCGCGTCGCGGCCAGGTGTCGGGGGCCCCTGCGGACAGATCCCTGGCTGCGCGTCGCGGCCAGGTGTCGGGGGGGGTTTGGGGGGTTAGTGTTTTGCCTCAGCTGGTTAGAAATTAAGAAGCCAAAGCGAATGTCCTTCCTTCGTCCTTCCTGCCTCCTGCGCAGACACCTTAGAAAAGGCCAGGTAGGGGGCGCCTGGGTGGCGCAGTCGGTTAAGCGTCCACCCTCGGCGGGTTCGAGCCCCGCGTCGGGCTCTGTGCTGACTGCCGGCTCAGAGCCTGGAGCCTGTTTCAGTCTGTGTCTCCCTCTCTCTCTGCCCCTCCCCTGCTCACGCTGTCGCTCTCTCTCAAAACTAAATAAAATATTAAAAGAAAAAAAAGCTGGGACATGGGTGACAACTCGCGTGGGCCGGTGGAGGAAGCCATCTTTCCTTCCGTCCCGGGTCACACGGGCAGAGTGTCACGGAGCCTCCCCGTGTCCTCGGAGCCCCAGACTCGTTTCTGGCTCTAACTTTACCCTCTGAGACCAACAGGAAGATTAACAGGCAGTTTTTCATGGCTCCCAGGCAACCCGCCCCCCCACACACACACCCCCAAATGAAAATAAACACCCGGGTCGTGGCCCAGCCCCATGCGTGTGCGCACTGCCTTCTGTGTCCCGTAGCCCTTTCTGGAATCGCACACCTTGGTTGGGTGTTGGCTCAGAGACAGTTTTCAGTGGAACCTCACAGGCCGGCCACGCAGGCCGCTTCCGTCCCGGCCGGGACCCCTCCTGCGGGGGAGCCGCCAGGGGCCCGAACTGGGTGGTCAGCTGCGGACGGAGGTCGGCCGGCTGGAGGAACGTTCTCGCCTCTTCCTCTCCCAGCCGCAGGCAAGGCCCGGCGGGTTGTCTGCTCTAGGCCCGCGGCGAGAGGACGCCTCCTTCAAGGCCTCCGAAGGGAGGAAGGCATAGGAGCTGAGGCCGGGACCCCCCCGTATCCGCGTTCTTGACCCCCTTCCTCCTCGGACCCCCAAGCGTGGGAGAAAAAGCACAGTCCACTGAGGACGGGCCCCCAGATGGTCTCCGGGCTCCTGCCAGTCCCCAACAGGGTTTCTAGAAGGTGGGTCGCTGAACGGAGGGCAACGTTTGCAAATGGGGGGCCCTTGGGCTGGGACTTGGGGGCCACACAATGTTTTTTTTAAAAGTTTGAGTTCATGGGGCGCCCAGGTGGCTCAGTCGGTTAAGTGTCTGGTTCGTGCTTTCGGCTCAGGTCATGATCTCAGTTTGTGAGTTCAAGCCCCTCACAAGGCTCTGGGCTGACAGCGTGGAGCCGGCTTGGCATTCTCTCTCTCTCTCTCTCTCTCTCTCTCTCTCTCTGCCTCTCTCCTGTGCCCCCCCCCCTCAAAATAAATAAATAAATAAGCTTTAAAAAGAAAAGTTTGAGGGGCGCCTGCGTGGCTCAGTTGCTTAAGCATCTGACTCTTAATTTAGGCTCAGGTGGTGATCTCGCAGTCCATGAGTTCAAGCCCCTCCTCCGACTCTGTGCTGACAGCTCCGAGCCTGGAGCCTGCATCGGATTCTGTGTCTCCCCCTGCCCCTCTCTCTGCCCCTTCCCTGCTCATGCTCAGTGTCTCCCAAAAATAAATACATATTTAAAAAGTAGTTTGGGTTCATAACTAACATTTCAAATTTAGGTAATTCACAGTCTCTCGAACAATCACATCTGGGAGCAGGTTGGTTTCCCCCTGGCTGGGGGTGTATAGAGCTGAGCAGAGTCAGGCAGGAGCCTCTAGCGGGAACCCTCACCCTGCCTTACACTGGCTTTCCCTGCGTTTCTTCACACCACCCGCCTGGCCCCATCGTTGTATGTGTTTGCGGACCCTGCTCTCCGACTCACACATTTTTCCGAGTTCACAGAGCCTTTGGTGACTGTCCAGTCCAAGGGTGTCAGCAGGCTACGGCCGGAAGGTCAAATGTGGCCCGCCGCCTGGTTTTGTCAATAAAGTTTTATTGGCACATAGCCATGGCTACCTGATTAGATCTTGTCTCCGACGACTCGGACGCTCCAGTAGCCGAATCGGGCAGTTGCCAGAGAGCACGTGTGTCTCACAAAGCTGAAGCGTTCGCCGTGGGGCCCCTTGAAGACGCATTGCTGCCCTGGGACCTGGTCACACCTTTCGTTATGAGCCAGCTGAGGCCTGGAGGGGAAGGATGGCGTGAGATCATCCTCAGTAGCTGACATGGGCCTCTGAGTCCGGAACGTGCTTCCCACTAGATCCCACGTGTGTGTGTGGGGGGGTGTCCCTTTGGCCCCTGACACCTCAAGGACCACCTGCGCTCCCCTGACAGGGACTCTGGGCCCTACTGACAGCCACCGGGCCCTTCTCGCCCGGAGAGGCCTCTCCTCCATGGGCTGGTGCCGCTGCGGGGTCTGGTTCCCATCACGGCTGACAATGGGGCCTCCGCACCCCACCCAGGCCTGAGTGTGTCTGTAAACCCTGACATCATTAACACCCCATCAATCGCCTTGGCCCGGGGCTGTGGAGGCCTCCATCTGGAATTCGGCCCTGGCAGAGATCAAAGTCTGGCCTTCTGGAGCCCTGCCCTGGGGGAGAAGAGGAGGAGGGCTGGCTGCGCTGGGGAGGCTGCAGGGAGGGAGGTGTTGGGGTGGCGGGGGGTGGGGGTGAGGGGGGCTCCGCTTTGCCCCCCTCTGGGCTTGGCCCAGGGCCTCACGGATTCCTAGGGCCTGGGGTCCCGACAGCTTGGTGCGGGGCCTCACTGTGCATTGCTGTCCCCCTGGGCAAGCACTTCATCTCTCTGGGCCTCAGTTTCCAGATGTAGAAAATGGGATTATAGTTCTTCCAGTGAGAACTCAACGGGTGTGAAACCCGTTAAAATTTGTAAAGTTGAATAAAATGATATGGTGTTGGAGATTTCCCTTAAAAATACTCACAGGAACAATCAGAGCAGGGGTGAGGGGTGGAGAAGGGAAGGCAGAGATCTCACAAGATTGGCAAGCTGTTGATAATTGTGAAATCCACTCTCCTTTCTACTTCTGTGGGTGTCTGAGCATTTCCATAATCAGGAGTTAAATGTAAAAATCCGTAAAACTCCCCAGCTGGGCTCTGTGCTGAGTGTAGAGCCTGCTTAAGATTCTCTCTCTCTCCCTCGCTCTCTGCTCCTCCGCCACCTCACTTTTTTTCTCTCTCTCTTTCAAAAAAAAAAAAATCGGGGCACCCGGGTGGCTCAGTTGGTTAAATGTCTGACTCTTGATTTTGGCTCAGGTCATGATCTCACAGTTTGTGGCTTTGAGCCCCGCGTCGGGCCCCGTCCTAACAGTGTGGAGCCTGCTTGGGATTCTCTCTCTCCCTCTCTCTCTCTGTCCCTTCCCCACTCACTCCCTCTGCCTCTCTCAAAATAAATAAACTTAAAAAACCTTTTTTAAATCTGTAAAATTCTGTAGAAATGTGTGGGGCAGTTTTTCTTTTGTTTGCTTTTTATTTTTTTTAATTTTGGAAGAGAGTGGTGTTTCCTGATTGCAAGAAGATATTTCGTGTCCCTGCTCATCTCTCAAGTTCAAGTGTATGTTGGGGAAGAGCGATTGGAACTGGCTTCAGGGTGTGTGTGTGTGTGTGTGTGTGTGTGTGTGTGTGTGTGTGTTAGCTGCACACAACTTTCTGGAGGGCCTATCGAATGCTGGCCCCCGAGAGGGCTGGGTTATGAAATGAGAGCATCCCCCTTAGCCAGAGTGATCTGACCTTTCCCCTCCCCTCCTGCAGACATCCTTCCTAAGCCTTGATGTCGCTGCACAAGGTCAGAGGCAGAAGGGCTGACCCCAGGCCCTTGCCATCTTCTCCGGGTCAAGGCCACACTTTAGACTCCACGATCCCTGTCACTGCATTGCCAGCTGCACCCATCTCCCCGGCAAGCCCAGACCCGCAGTTAAGTTTGACCCCTGTCACCCCTCCCTGTCCCTTTGCTATTAGGTCACCACATTTAACAAATAAAAAACACAGAATGTTCAGTTAAAAGTGAATTTCAGATCATCAACAACCAGTTTTCAGTATAAGTATATCCCATGCCATACTTGGGACATACTTACACCAAAAAAAGTATTTAATGGAATTCAAATTGAACCTATCTGGTAACCCCATCCTGGTGTCGTCTATCATTCATTCATTCATTCATTCATTCATTCGAACACTTTCCAGATGACGGGCAATTGCTGGAGACTGGTGAGTTTAGTGTCGGTCTCTAAGAATCTTCCCTACTCTCCAGGAAATCCATAACTGCCAATGGGCGTCAAAGATCTGAGCAGAGTGTGTTGGGGGCTCAAAATAAACACAGCGGGGGATGAAGACTAGCTGCTGATGGAGGCAGGACGGGGCCCGTGGAGTTGATCGTAGGCGGCAGTGGCGAGGTCAGCTGCACCCCTGAAACTATCTTCTATAGTTCACGGCGAGCAGCCGGCCCGCGGCTCAAAGCGAATGGGCGATTCCTTGGAATCAAGCCTCTGTTGGTTTCTTCATTGTTCACAGACTCAGGAAGCACCTATGAGGCACCACCATGTCCAGGGCACCCGGTGAATGAAGCAGACGGGGCCTCTGCCCTCGTGATCTGTGGGGACACATAGCAAACATGCATGTGGATAAATGACTACATGACGTCAGCCGGGGATACGTGTTAGGAAGGAAAGGAAACGGGGCACGTGGTGCCATGACCGGGGCGGCAGGAGGGTTGGATCTGCCGTGAGGTCAGTGGTCACCACCCTGTGCTGCACCTGCTGTTTCCCTTACCTCGTGTAAACGCTCTGCGTGTATCAGCTCAGCTCACTCTCACACCAGCCGGAGGTGGTGGGCACCATTACTGTCCCCGTTGGCCACATGAAGACGTCGAGGCACAGAAAAGTCACATCATTTGCCCTCGGAGCCTCCACTTCCCCATCCGTAAAAGGGGGACTCACGGACCCCTGTGAGGATGCAAGCCGCTTGTAAACTATGAAGAGTTTGGCATGTGAGGGCCTTTGCTGTCACCTACCGTGCGGATGCATGTTACCTTTGCTAACAGTCGGGCGGCATGTGCGAGCCTCGGTTTCCCCATTAAATGGAAGTGGGTCTGTCCCTTGTTGGACAGTGAAGACCCCAGAGGTGAGCCCCACGCCTCATACAGCCTTGTTCTCTCAGCACCTGACCCAGCCCCCGGCCCGTAGCAGGAGCACATTCTGCTCTCAGTCACAGAAAATTCCCCTCCGGAGGAAACATCGTGCTATCATCATTTATGCCCATTCTTTCTCCAGCCTGATGTCCTGCTCACCGTGGGCTTACTGAGACCAGATGCATTTGGCAGCTAAGGCCTGGGGCTTTCCTGACTCTGGTCCCCTTCCTGCCAGACTTTTCATGGGCTCAGAACCAGGCACAGCTGGGGGGAGGGGGGGCACTAGAGCGTCCTCAAGACTCCAAGAGTAACTTTGCTTTTTTTTTTTTTCCTTCTGGCAATACCGGGAACCACCGAGCCGAAGCCCCTGTGCTTAGAAAATACCTAACACTTTTGGATCATAAATAAAAATGCTGCTTTCTGATCAAAGTCAGCTTTCGTTGCGCCACGACCTTTGGGCATTTCACAGAAGCCTAGGGTTCCTTCTCAGAGTGATGTCTTAAGTGCCTTAAATAAAATACATAAGATGGGGTGCCTGGTGGCTCAGTTCATTGAGCGTCCAACTTTGGCTCAGGTCATGATTTCACAGTTCGTGGGTTCAAGCCTCGCATTGGGCTCAGAGCCTGGAGCCTGCTTCAGATTCTCTGTTTCCTGCCCCTCCCTGACTTGTGCTCTGTCTCTCCTCTATCTCAAAAATAAACATTAAAAAAAGAAGTTAACAGTATATTTTTGATAACTGATGAATGATATGAGTCAGGTTCAAGATGGACATCTATCCCCAAGCAGGATAAATAAAAATAACCCCATATCATAAGACAACTGCGGAACCCAGAGCTGAAGAAAATCTTGTCATTGACTGAAAAGAAGGAAATGCCAACAAAGGTCGGACACCACAGTTCTCAAGAGCAACAACAGAAGATAAAAACGCTGAGAACCTTCCTCGAAGTGCTGAGAACACAGTATCCAACAGCCCAGAATTCTATACCCAGTGAAACTATCCATCAAGGAAGAGGGCTGAAATCGGCATTTCCATATAAACAAAAGGAAAGCTTTTTATCATCAGCTGACATGCAGAAATAACTACTAATGTCTATATTTTAGGAAGAAGAAAACCAAGTTCAGGAAGAAGATGAAGCGTGGGGGACGGGAAGAGGTGGTGACAAGAAATTGGTAAATATGTGGGTAAATCAAAATGTACAAATTGTATAAAACAACAACAATAAGTGTGTTTTGAGGACATCAAACTTCATGGAAATAAATATTATCACTGGATAATTTAAATAAAAATATGCTAGAGGTGCTTGGGTGGTCCAGCTGATAAAGCATCCAACTCTTGATTTTGGCTCAGGTCATGATCTCATGGCTCATGAATTCGAGCCCTGAGTCCAGCTTTGTACCCGCCTGGAATTCTCTCCCTCTCTCTCTCTCTCTCTCTCTCTCTCTCTCTCTCGTTCTCTCTCTCTCTCTCCCTCTCTCTCTCCCTCTCTCTCTCTCTCCCCCCCCCCACTCTGCCCCTCTCCCACTCACTCATTCTCTCATTCTCTCTCTCTAAATAAATAAACTTTAAAAAATATGCTAAGTGCTTGTACTGCTGGAGAGGAAGGGATAGATATTGGTTAACTCAATTGTCCACAATTAGCTCTAAGCCAAGGGGACAAATTAAAATTTTAAGTGTAGACACTAAAATAACTGGGCAAGAATCCCAACCTGTGAAAAAGTAAAAGGAGAAAATAAATAAAACTAGGTCAATTCAGTAAAAAGAAAAAAAAAAAATAAGAGTGGGGGGACAAAAGTGCATAGAAAAAGCATCATAAATGTTAGCCATAGATCCAACTATATCAGCAATCACAATAAGTCTAAATAGATCAGTAATACCAGTAAGAAGTGTTGTCTTGCTGGATTAAGAACAACAATTTAAAACAATAACCAGCTACGCACTGTTTCTAAAAGACACAGCTAAAATCGTAAGTGCGCAGAGAGATAAGTAAGCACAAAAAAAAACATAAGCCGGGTGAATACAGAGTGCAAGCTCGTGTGGCTCTATTAATATCTGGCCAAAAAGACTTTATGGCAAAGAACACTCTCAGAAATAAAGAGGTTTTGGGGCGCCTGGGGGGCTCAGTCGGTTGAGCGTCCAACTTCGGCTCAGGTCATGATCTCATGATTTCAAGTTCGAGCCCGCGTTGGGCTCAGTGCTGACGCCCCAGAGCCTGGAGCTGCTTCAGATTCTGTGTCTCCCTCTCCCTCTGCCCCTCCCCTGCTTGTGCTCTGTCTCTCTGTCTCTCAAAAATGAATAAATATTAAAAAATAATTTTAAAAGGAAAGGAAGAGGCTTCCAGTACAATGTTAAGAGACTTAATTCCCAGGAAGCTTAATAATTTTAAACTTGTGTGCACTTAACATATCCCAAACCCACAATTACGGTGGAAGATTTTAACGTGCCTCCCTCAGTAACTGAGAGCTGTACCCGATGTAAGAATGCGGGCTATGGGAACATCACAATTAACAACCCAGATCTAATGGACACGCATAGACCCCACAATTAGAGTCCACACATTCTTTTGAAGCGCAAGGCCGTTTCGCACAATTAATGACGGGAGAAGGGGCGGTGGAGGCAGATGGTCACAGACCAAGCTTCAGGAGGGTGTGCGTGTGTGGTTTTGAATCCTGCCTCTGGGGGCTTCGCTCAGGCGGGGACAGATGGACTCCTCCAGGGATATGATTATTTGTAGGGTGGACACTAGAGCTTCGGGGGGTGTGGGGGAAGGGGGCTTGGGGGGAAGCCGCACTTATTTTTCTTCAAATGTTTTTTCCTTTTCCTTGGGAGCAGGTTGCCTTTTCCAGGGTTGACCAGGTAGGGGCTTCCCCCCAAAAGATGTGGGGAAGAGGGGTTTCTCTTAGCTGCAGACCCAGAGGGGACAGTCAGCCAGCCTCCTCCCCGGCCCTGCCCGGCCTTAGGCTCTGCCCATGGCCCTCAGCTACTTTCCTCTCGAATTTCTTTGCCTCCGGGAGGCAGATCCTGCCATCTCCTACCCAGGCCATGCCCGAGTGCCATCCTGAGTCGTCTAGAGGGCGAGAGTGCTCTGTCCTGTGGGCTCACCCTGCCTGAGCTCTTCGGACTGAGACTTGCCCAGCCATGACCACTTCTGTTCTTCAGGCCCACTCCGTCCAGCCCCGTGTTCTTCACTGAGCACCTACTGTATGCCAGGCGCTGGGCCTGTCTAGCGGAAGAGTCAGGACGGGGGCTTCAGGAAATGGAAAAAAAAAACCAAGCTGCTGTAATTGGCCGGTCCTTTCCTGAGGGCCTACTGTGTGCCAAATGCAATTATTCTTTCTCTCTCTCCCTCTTACCGTCTCTGTGCCCCCCTTACCATGTGCTGACTCCTGATCTAGAGGCTGCGAAAAAGCTAACAAGCATGAGGCAGGAATCTGAAATATCTGTGGATTCATTCATTCATTCACTCACTCATTCACTCATTCATTCATTCGGCAACTGGGTCCCAAGCGTTTTTATGGGCCAGGGACCAGCCTGGGGGTTTGTGGGGAGCACACACTTTTAGGCAGAGGCTGAGAAGTGTTCACAACTTCCATCCAATATTATTGGCACCTGTTATGTGGAAACCACTCCACGTATTCTCACTGACTCTTTCCACCATCGTGGGGGAGCTAAGAAGTCGTACTATGGTGCCTGATGGCTCGAGTTTGAATCCAGCCTCTGCCACTTAGCAGCTCAGGCAAGTCACTCAACCTCTCTGTGCCTCAGTTCCCTCGTCTATAAAATGGGGCTAATAAACATCTCTCCTTCGAGGGCTGGCTTAAAGATTAGTATTCATAAAATGCTTAGCAAGGTACCAAGCATAGAGGAAAGTTTATATAACTCTTTGTTAGACAGCAAAACAGTGTAAGGAAAAGAAGGTCATCACCTCCATTTTACAAATGGGAAAACTGAGGCCCAGAGAGGAGACTTGACCAGCGTCAATGTACTGTGTGTGTATTTCATATTCATTTTTCAAATCATAAATATCTCAGTTTTATTACAAGATGATCATATGCACATTATAAAATAGTCAAATATTCCTGAAATCTTGAACTTGATAGTGACCCATTTCTCAACTCTTAACCCCCTTGAGACTATGATTTTTGAGAAGTTGATGCTTAACCTTTCAAGATTTAATAAGAAACGCCCACGTTCATATATATACATTTACTAACTGCTTTTGTTTCCTTAGGAACGCATCACAGACACGTTTTTGGGCTCATACGGAGATCTACCTTGTTCTTTACGTGGCTCCCTCGCATTCCACCGTTTGGGTCCCCTGTAATCCATCCAACAGCCTTCAGTGATGGACAAGCGCAGCCTATCACGTAATCCGTTCTCAAAAACCACCTAACAACACATGGCATATGTTGCCATATAACACATTTATTATACGTGGCATGCATGTAACACAGCTCTATTTCTGGACTATACAACCGACCAGTAGGGGGCGCACCGACCATCCCCACACTGTGCAGATCTCATGTCCGTGGGGGCAGAGGGGATGAATGAAATGAAGTTTTCAGCCCCTCCACGCCTCGCGGCTCGTCTCTGGGTCTCAATTTTTCTTGAGACTCTCCTGTGTAGGTTTTTCATCTCGCCTTCACCGAAGGAACACAGGGAGGCCAGTCCTCCACTGGGGAGGGGACCATGTAGAGCTGGGGGTGGGGCATGAAGGGCTGGGGGGCATGAAGGCCCTTTGTGTGCCTGCCCGGCGCCCGCTGCCCGCCCCTTTTTGGCCTGGCATCACAGTAAAAGGAGGAAGCCCTTTGCCAAGCACTAATGGATGTGAGGCGTCTTCATCTCAAGTGCACAAAAATTGGGCTTGTTTATTTTTCAGAAGAGATGGGAGGAAGTGATGAGGCGAGGCGGGGAGGGGGAGGAGGGAGAGGGGGAAGCCAGAGGAGGAGAGGAGGGGAAATGGGGAGGGGGAGGGGAGGGGAGAGGAGGGGAGGGAGGTCTGAGATGGCTTTTAGGTAGTGCTCCTCCCCAAGGCCAGTTCGCTTGTGCCTTAAGCTGCTGGTGAGAATTAAGTGAGAAGCACGGGGAGCTCTAAAGAATCACCGACCACCCACCACCCCAAGGCCGAGGTACAGCAACCCCCCCCCCGCTTCCCCCCTCCCCAGGAAGAGCCTGAGAGCCACACCCTGTTGAGAGGGCATGGCCATGGTTCACCAGATGGCAGAGAAGCTCTGTGGTGCCATGCTGGCAGAACTTGCTGGAAACCTGAGCACCCCCCACTTTCCCCGGGGGACCAGGCCAAGCTCCCCTGGGGGGTGGCTCATTGGAGGTAGGGCTCAGCCACAAAACCATCTGGAGAAGAGGGTGGCGCTTGGGGGCGCTACCGCCGTGCGCTGCGGGAGCCGGACGCGAGGGGGCGCCCCGGAGAAGCCGGGGGCGCAGCCTGTCGGCCCCAGGGAAGAGCCCTTTCTTCTTGCGACGCCTCCCGGCCTTTCCACCGGCAAAGCTTAGTCTCAGGCCGCCTGGCAAAGGGGAAATGTTTTAAGAGGCCCAGATTCCTCTTCACAGATCAGGCAAAAAGGTTACTTTGGAACGAGAGGCGATAAATCGCCTCCTCCCCTGACAGCGTCACCTCCTCTTTGACGACTCTGTCCACATAGACCCTGGGACACACATTTTTATTTTACATACGACTCCCGAACACCACCATATTCCTGTCTTACGAGACAGAGCCATGCTTCTTACGAATAAATCCTCACTCCTTTCTGCCCAGCGAGGGGATGCCTGCTCCCCAGGGTCACCGCGCCTGTAACTGTAACCCAGCCGCCGAAGGTTCTGTTCCCTAAAGGCTAAACTGTAACGTCTAACCGTCTATAGGCTGAACTGTAGGCTTCTAACAACTTGTCTATAAAATAAAAACGGAAAGCAGAAGAAGACTTCGGTCAGCCTATAAAACCAAGCAGAAGCAAATACAGAAATGTTTATTTATTTATAATATAATAAGGACAGCTAGACAGCATACGAACATTTGTTACATATAGAATTTTGAAACAAGCAACTAGAAACTACACAAAGTCGTTACATCCCTGTGTCTGTACTCGCAGCCCTAGATCATAATTGGTATCCAGCGCTTCCTTCTTATAGGACTCATTCTGTATGTCCCTATTCTTGGTGGCCGGTGGGGGGGGGAGGGCTGGGGGCTCCCAGAGAACCCTCTGGTTCCGGAGAGAGCTTTGCCTGCCCCCACGGTGTGCAAACAACCCAATTTCCACTTGGTAGCAGGGATCGATCACTCCAGCCAGTAAATCACCCTTTTGTGTTTTCCCTGCGGCTCCGTGGGGTCAGGGGTTGCAACCATCCAGAGGGTGCTGTCGCCTTCCGCTCCCGCGGAGCTGCTGGAGTATCGGTGTGTCCTCTGGGCCACCGGCTCCGCTGTGGGCGGCCTGCGCTGCAGCCTGACTCTCTACAGAGCCCCTCTTGGTCTGGTCCACACTCCAACGGGCCCTAATTCTGTAGATGGGTCGAAGTGGCTCACGCGGACATCATCGTCACCTCCAGAATCCAAAAGGGCCCAACGCGCGTTGCATCCGTGGTTCTGGCAGCAGGTGGCTCGAACCCCTGATGCATTGGACCACGTGCCGGCTGGACTCCGGGCGTCCCTTTCCGTGTCAGCAGCTGGTTCGAGCTAAACCGTTTCGCTCCCCTGCCTGTTTCTTCATCTATCAGGTGCAGCGTCTTGGTCTGTATTTTACTCATCTGCAAACATTCATGGAGGCTCTTCAAGGGGCCGAGCCCTTTGCTAGGCACGGGGAAATCAGAATGAACTAGAAAGACCAACTTGACAATAAACTATTTGTAAGAAAAAAAAAAAAAGAATGAACTAGAAAGGCACGGACCCTTTCCTTAAGAAGACCTACAGACCCAGCCCAGCACTGGAAACTCCCGTCTGGCTTAATCGGCCTAGACATTGTCACAGCTTATCTAGCCGCAGAGACTTTCCGCTAACAAAGGACCCTGCGCAAGCCACGCGGCATCGCAAAAACGCTTGCGAACTATTTCAGACGCGCCGAGGAGTATGGAGAATGATATAAGGGTCCTTTATGGGTCTCGGCTAAACAGAGAAAACACGCTGTTAAAAAATACAGTGAAAACGTTCTTACGTTCATCCTGTGTATCAATTCTCATGCCTATTTTAACTAACTTTGTAACTTATAATGGATCCATAAACATTTATACAGAGGCATTTGCAGTCCTTATGAAGGGTCTGCCAGATGTTTTTCTCACAACACTATGGTTTTCAGATGTCCCCGTTGATACAGACGCACGCCGCTCTGGTTTAGTCATGTTTCAGTGCACGTAGTGGCCGGTTACTTGAAAACACCACCGTACGGTTCTCCGTGGTCCTACCGATCATTTAATTTCCGTACGATCACAACCGATGTAGCAATGAACTTTCCTCGAACTTCTCTGGGAGTTTCTCCTAGGAGTGGAATTGCTGAATCAGAGAATATGCATTTTTGACTTTAAACAGTCACGTTTTAATGATATTCTGGAGCCCAAGGGCCATACATGTAAAATGCGTACCGTCGCGCTTCTGAGCTGTCTTAAAGCGGATCAGAACTACTAAGTTATAAAGATGACCATGAGGAGGTTTACAAAATGTGGGTTGGGATTAGGACTGGCATAGAAAGGCGGTGGAGACCAGGGTGCCTGGGTGGCTCAGTCGGTTAAGTGTCCGGCTTCGGCTCAGGTCATAATCTCGCGGTTGTGGGTTCGAGCCCCACGTCAGGCTCTGTGCTGACAGCTCGGAGCTTGGAGCCTGTTTCAGATTCTATGTCTCCCTCTCTCTCTGCCCCTCCCCTGCTCGTACTCTGTCTCTCTCTCAAAAATAAATAAACATTAAAAAAATTTTTTTTTAATTTGTAGAAACCATGATTTGAAACTCAGCATTTGAAACTCAGTTGTTTGTTGGGACCCATTGGCCCCAGACTTGAAGGTTTTCTGAGATGGGGCGCTTCCAGCGCTGAAGCCACGGAACTAGGGGCCACACTCGGCCTTGCTGCTTTTTTGGTGTCCCTCCGCCCCCCCACCCCCACCCCTCCGCCCCGGCCTGCCCGCCAGAGGCTCCTCATCTCCAGCGAGCGTCACAGTCACCGGGAGGGGTGCCGAACACCCCCGCAGGACCCCACCCCAGGGCTGCAGGTTCAGAAGCTAACGAGTCCCCCAGGCTGCTGCGTCAGGGCCACACTTTGGGACCCACTGGACCAGAAATTCGGACACACAGTCAGTTCTGAATGATTCCACGGTAGGTCACATTCGCTCCAGTGCGCACTGAGGACCCTCCCTGCAGACAGCGTGTTCTCCACCCTCCTGCCTCAGAGCCCGGGGGAATGATCATTACTCAGACACATCTTCTAAGCTTAGTCTGCCTCAGTATCCCAACTCCAACCGCCCGCCGCCCAATTTTTCACATCTACAAAAAAGTGGTGGGTAGGGATCGATTAAAATAATTTGTGCTCCTGTGAGGTATACTTTGAGGAGTGCTGATATCTCCTGCCTACTGGCTTCTCCTTGTCCCAGATTTCCACCATTAGAGATTCATTCTTTTGGGTCAGTCTCTTGTGCATCTAATGCTAGATGAGGGGCATCTCAAGGAATGTGTCTTTACGAGTCTGTGCTTCATGCTTAGCACAGTTCTTGGCATATAATAGCTGGTCAAGAAATGACTGCGGAATGAATGAATGGATTCTCGGATACCAAGAGCAAACATGGCTGGCCTGGAGCGGTGGAGAGAGGCCCGGCCCGGGAGTCCACGACACTTGGCTGCCTCGCTCTGTGACACCGGGCAAGTCCTTCCCCCGGGGAAGGAACTGGGAAAGTAGATAGAGGGTCTCATCTGGTCTCTGCCTACCTCATGCCACACCCACTGTCTTCCAGCTCCAGACCTTTTCACTTTCTTTTAAGTCAGGTGCCTTCCTACCCCAGGGCCTTTGCATGTGCTGTTTCCAATGCTTGGTTTACTTCCACCCTCTTTCCACGGACAGATTAGCTTCTTTTAAGTCTCCCCCAAGTTTCCTTCGACAGACTAGGTGGGGACTGCCCCCTGCTTCACCCCCAATTCGTTATCATGTATCCGGGCAAGGAATGATACAACTTGCATCTTCTTCCTCGTTGACATCTGAGTTGTCTGACCCTCTGCAAATGCCAGGAGCGCAGGGACGGAGGGGGCCGCGGACATCGAGCGAGCGCCGTGCCGGGCACACAGCAGGCGCTCAAGAATGAAGGCGGGCCGCGCGCGGAAGCAGGGCCCCGGCACCGAGGGTGTGCGCCTCCGCAGCCGGCCGGCAGGTGTCGCCACAGACCGGGAGGCGGCGACGCGGCGCGACGGGCGGGCCTCACCTGGCGGCGGCCCCACCTGGCGGCGGCCGCTCCCGCCCGGCCCGCCCCCCGCCCCCCGCCCCCCGCCCCCCGCCCGGCCCGGCGTCGCCCTGCCCGTTGGGAAGGCGGCGCGCGGAGCGGCGGGAGGGCAGATGAAAGGCGGGAGGCGGGCGTGGGCCGCCCGCAGCGCCAGGTGAGGGCCGGGAGCCCCGCCCCGCGCCCCGGGACCCGGTGAGTCAGGCGCCCGGCAGTGGGGGGCCTGGGGGAGGCGGGGGCACACGGCCCGGAACCCGGATGCTCGCTGCTCGGCTCCTACCCCGCTGGGCGCCTGTGCGCAAGTCCCTTCCGTCTCCGGGCGCCAGCGTCCCTGGGGTCCTCCACCCCCCGCGGTGCGTTCCCCTGACTCCAGCGCCCACCGCGAGCATTTTCCATTCGAGCCTGGGCACTGCTCCCCGAGAGGGCGTCGTTCTCACCTCCATTTGCCGGATCCGCGCGAGAGGATCAGAGAGGTGAGGTCACTCCCCCAGGGTCACACAGCGCCCGATTAGCGAGGTGCAGGCGTGGGGATTTGAACCCGAGTCTGCATCCGGGGGCCCGAGCGCTGACTCTGGGTGTCCCCTTGCTTGACCACGAAGTCCTGACATTCCCCGAGGCACCCTATTTTTAATCGAATTCTTTATTTAATTAAATTTTTTAAATTCTTTGTTTTCCTCTTTATTATTTATTTTTTTAATGTGGCAAAATATACAGAACACAAAATTTCCCGTTTTGGCCATTTTAAAGTGTGTAATTCGATGGCATTAATACATTCGCGTCGTTGCGTGACTAACACCTCTCTCTAGTTCCGGAACGTTTTCATCACCCCAAAAGGAAACTCAGAAACTCAGAGCCATTAAGCAGTAATTTCCAGCTCTCCCCCCACCCACGCCCCAGCCCCTGGCAACCAATAATCTGCTTTCAGTCCCTGTGGATTTGCCTGTTCTGGATATTTAATTTAATTTAATTTTTGGCTCAATACCTTCATTCTATACCAGGCCATGTCAGGAATAGCCTAGGAGGCCAGGAAATTGGAATCCTCTGCCAGGGGTTCCCAAATGTAGCTGCATGTTGGAATCACCTGGACACTTTAACAAAATACCCCAATGCCTGGCTCCCCCATCCCACCCCCCACCTCTCACCTCGCCCCCACTCCATGCAAGGTTTGAGAACCAACGTCTTAAAAAAATTTTTTTTTAACGTTTATTTATTTTTGAGAGACAGAGAGAGACAGAGCATGAGCAGGGAAGGGGCAGAGAGGCACACAGGATCTGAAGCGGCTCCAGGCTCTGAGCTGCCAGCACAGAGCCTGACGCGGGGCTCGAACCCACAAACCGCGAGATCATAACCTGATCCGAAGTCAGGTGCTTAATCGACTGAGCCCCCCACGCACCCCCCGAAACCGCCATCTTAGAAGCTCGTAGCCTATAGAGCTCTGTGCATCCCTTTTCCAAATGGGAAGGCCCAGGGAGGGGACAGGACTTGCCCGGGGTCCCCTAGGATGTTTGTGGCCGCGCCACCCACCTACCCCTCCCGCCCTGCCGCTTCTTTAGGCCGTTCAGGTCCTCAAGCCGCAGTTTCCTCTTCTGTAAAATGCGCATCTTCATGGAACCTGCGGTCGCCCTGTACCAGCCGAGTGGCCTGCTGCGGCCGCGGTCCCTGTGCGGGCGGTCCTGTGATTGTCCTGGGGCTTAGCGATGAATGCGGTCCCTGAAGGACCATTAGCTCCCTGAGCACAGGGACTGGGACCCCTCTGTGTACCGGGCGTTCCTTCCTGACATTGAGTAACAGTGTTTCAATGTGACCAAGAGGCTCTAAGTCTCCTGGGTCTTTGCTCGGGCTGAGCGCTTAGCCAGGAACCCTCTGGCTTGTTCCACCCTTCCCCCCCCTCCCCTGCCCCCCTGCCCCCTCTTCAGGCCCAGGGCGTTGAGACCCACTAAATCTGTCCAGCCAGGAGCGATTGGGGGGGCGGGGTCCCCCCTTTAGACAGCCGTGAATGTATGTTCCGTAACTGGGACTCGACTACCCTGGTGTTTGAGGGGCAGGCCCGAGTCTCCTGTGCCCCCCGTGGTGTCCAGTAAGTCCCACCCGAGGCCTTGAATGCTCTTCACCTCCCCGGGGGAGGAGGGGACGCGGCTCGCCACTGCTTCTGCTGTCCCCTGTTCTCCACATGCACATCCCCGGTGCGCACCCCCACCCCCTCTCCACCGAGGGGACCCCGTGTGGCCCTGGGGGCCACTCTGGGAAGCACCCCCTCTGGCCTCTCCCCATGGCTTTTGGAGGCTGGCGGGTGAGGCTCGGGGCAGAGCTGAGTCCCTGAACTGAGGAAGTCCCTGAACTGGAGTAGCATCTGTCTTGAACCTTGGCCTCCCCAAGCCCTGGGAAGCTTCCCCGGGACGAGGTTGGGGGGAGATTAAGCCGGTTTGTTGCAGACCATTCCGGAGAGATACTTGGTTACTTGCAACTGAGCGCATTCCTGGCCAGCACTGCCCTTGCCTGCACAGGTCTTTTCCCGTTCACAGGCCGAAGGCGGGGCGGGGGGAGGGCAGCTTTTATTTCCTCTTTTCTTTCTCCTTAGCCCTTTACTCCAAGGTACCCCTGGGGTTGATTACCACTTGCACATTTGTACTGAGAAAGGCTAACATTAAAAAAAATTTTTTTTAGCGGTGGGGAAGGGGCAGAGGGAGGGAGAGAAAAAATCTCAAGCAGGCGCTACAGAGCAGAGGCCGACACGGGACCCCCGTCACGATCCGGAGATCTGCGCCCAAAGCAAGAGTCAGACTTAACCACCTGAGCCACCCAGGCGCCCCCAGGCTGCCGTGTTTAATCCCTCCTACGCTCTAGTGCTTTGGGCGATTGTCTCGCCGATGCTCCTACGACCTTGTAACCTGCTTCAGGGACGAGGAAACGGGGACCTGAGGAAGTTTAGAAGCCCGATGGTTGAGAGCTCGGCCGTGTTTGTAGCAGACAAATCCGTGTTCCCCTGGCAAGCGGGCCTCCCTCACCCCCAGAACACTCCAGGCGATTCCTTTATCACCATTTGCTCCCAGTGTGCAATCCTTGCACACAGTAGGTGCTTGATAGAGGCCAACCTTCCGCTGAACATGCCCTTTGTTTAAGTGTGTGTGTGTGTGTGTGTGTGTGTGTGTGTGTGTTGGGGGTAGGTGGAGAAAATGAGACTTCTCTTCAGTAAAAATAACAGCTATCATTTATCATTTATCAAGGGCTGGCTACGTACCAGGCACTGTGCCTTACTCACCACCCCCTCTTTCTTTTGGTTTATTTAATGCCTGCACTCGCTCAGTGAAGTTTTTCAAGAAGTCAAGCCTCTGCACGGTCCAGTGATTTGCTTAAAGTCACGCAGGGTGGATCTGGACCCGGGTCTGTGTGTCTGGAGCCTGTCTCACGTAGCCCAGGGCAGGGAATGTAGACATCTCGGCAGCCCATGCGTCTCTAACCGGGCGATGTTCCTTCCTCTTTAAGGGAAGAGGTCCCTGAGCCGTGAGCCTTGAAGGGTGGGCATGACTCCCAGAGCCGGGAAGGGACCGCGTCCCCCCGGGGGAGGGCGGGCTGGGGCACACGCGCAGACGGGACGGCGTGTTTCTGGAGGGGGTGGTTGTAACTGTGAAACCAGCCCAGCCGGTCTCTGCGCTCCTCTTGGTTATGACTTAGCGACGAGAATGGCGGCCTCGGTCCCGGATGCCACCCAGGCTTGTGGGGAGCACAGGTGAGCACTTGTCCTGCCGGCCCCCTCGAGGGAGCACCCGGCCCGCAGCTGGGCTCCAGGGAGAGCTGTTGATCCGGGGGGTCGATTTCCTTGCATTGGAATTCCCTGAGCACCTACTATGTGCCGGGCACAGCCGTTGCCTTTGCAGAGTCACATGTGCTGGAGGAGGGACCCCACGGCGACGTCATCCTATGTCATGCTGGGTGGTGACCCCGGGTCTGTGCTTTTCCTCTAGCTCCTCGAATCGGGCAGACCCCCGGGGAGGTCCCCTTCTCCCATTGGAGGGACCCCCAGATGCCAGCAGTCACCTGACTTGCCTGAGCCCCTGTAAGTGGCCGAGACGCTGGGGCCCCTGCCGGCTCTCTGGGTTCTGAAGTGTAAATTCCCATGGTTCCCTCATTCCGCCTTCATCCCACAGTACCCCCCGCATGTGGGGTTCCAGAGGGCGAGGACGGCCATAATCCGGACAGTAAAAAAAATTGCCGAGAGAAGGAAATCAGCAAATGTATTATTATTATTTTTTAAGTTTTACTTTTTTAAAGTAGGCTCCACGCCCGGTGTGGGGCTTGAACTCAAGACCCTGAGATTAAGAGTTGCATGCTCTACCGACTGAGCTAGCCAGGTGCCCCTGTATTATTAGTTTAATTGCCACGAAAGCTAACATCGATTAAGTACCAGCTGGGCCCGCGTTAAGCAATTCATACTCCCCCATTTAACCCTCACATACCCTCTGAAACAGTTGCCAGTTACCAGTTCTCTATTTTACAGATGGGGAAACTGAGGCCCAAAGGGGTAAATAACTTGCCAAGGCTCCAAGCTCGTTGCAGAAAAGGCAGGATGGGAACTGAAATCTCTGGCTTCAGTACGGAAGCAATTATTTTAAATTTTTTTAAACCATTTTATTTATTTTTGAGAGACAGAGACAGAGCACAAGCAAGGGAGGGGCAGAGAGAGAGAGGGAGACACAGAATCCGAAAGAGGCTCCAGGCTCTGAGCTGTCAGCACAGAGCCCGACGCGGGGCTTGAACCCACGAACCCTGAGATCATGACCTGAGCCGAAGTTGGCCGCTTAACCGACTGAGCCGTCCAGGCGCCCTGGAAGCATTTTTATCACCTCACACAGCATCGTGTTGGTAAAAATCGGTTCCCTGGAAAACTGCCCAGAAGAGAACGAAGAGCCCCTGATGTTTGTGTCTGTTGATTTTCATGATGTTCGCGCTCCCATCGTGGCCGATTTCAAGGCACCCACAGTTGGACAACCGACTCGCAAAACGCCCCCGTAACTGTCAGCTTCTAGCACCTGCTAGATCGCCTGCCACAGCAGAGGGCAGGCCAGCCACTCTGGTTATTCCAACGGGCTCCCGAGCATGACTTTGGGGAGCGCTATGTCTTGCGGTGCCCCTCTGGGGCTTGATGAGCCCCATCTGTGAAATGGGTCTGACCACCCCTTGCCTCTCTGGGCTCTTCGGCTCCCGGTCCCAGCAGGTGGCTTCATTCCTTTATTGGATCCCTGTGGGGGAACCGGGCGGGGCTGGGTGGGGTGCCCTCTCCTTCCTTCCCCTCCACCCTCAAAAGCTTTCACGGTGATTAGTTTGCCTCATAAAGGGATCTTGTTACAGCTTTGCCAGGAGGCCTCCCAAATCTCCTACCTGAGGTAAGAAGGCTGTCTCTTGTTTAATCCCTTAGCTTAGAGCCCACCCGCTTTAATATTTAAGGGACGGTTTCCAGGCTCGGGGTGGGGTGGGCAGAGAGCCAGACGGCTTGGCCTGGTTAGAATGTGCACACGTATCAGGAAAAGGCCCTTTCTGCTCACCGGGCCGTGGGCCCTGTCACCCCGAGTCATTTGTGGAGGTTGGGTTTGCCCTGCACACGGTCCAGGCGCACCTGACGAGGGGTCCGTATTTGCGGGGAAAGCCAGGCCCGTGCGGGCTGTGCGCAGCAAGTAGCACGAAGTCCAAGGGCGGGCCAGTGCCTGTCCCTACTCGAGCCCTCGGCGCGAGAGCCACTCCAGGGCCCTGTCGCTGGCTGTCCCCTCTCTCCCTCAGTTGGCTTACTCCCCGCAGAACCCTTGGGAGTAAAAGTTCGAGAAGGGAGCAAACGCTGAGCGGGCAGCCAGTTCGTGCGTGCCTCCTGAGCGAGCGAGGCTGGCTATCTATCGGGCTGGGACGCATCTGAATTTTGTCTTTATTTCTTAGATGCTGTGTGTTCCCAGGTAAGTCCCTTAACTGCTCTGAGCTCTAGTTTCCTCTTTGCAGTGGCTGATGTGGTGTCTGCTTCACCTGAGACATTAATTGGCCCTTAAAAATGCCTGCTAGTAGCTCCGTTTTGTTTTGTTTTCTAGTAAATTCTTTCGAGATATTAGTATTCATCCTAACCGTTGCTGGCTGGACCTCAGACCTGTCGCCCGGCCCCACAGCGGGAGGGCAGGAGATATAGACAGAGAGCTACAGCCTTGGGTCTTGAATTCTACTTTTGCCCAGAATCGCCAAGACTTCTGAAAGATCCGCGAAGGTGTTGATCCCAGTGTCCCCCATGTTCATAGGGGAGAGCGGGTTTGTGGACAGTGATATGATGAAAATAATTGGCCGGAATAAGCGAATGCGGTTTTGCTTCAAGCCGTTAGCGCCTAAGAGCCCCCTGGATAACAGCCTTTTATCAAGAAGACAGTTGCGCGCCATGTAATATTGCAGAAGAGAAGTTTATTTTTTTTGTTTACGCACAACTGTGGCTGTGTGTTCTGTTTCTCTGTGCGTAGAGCGCCACCTCTTTTCTCTGGGGAAAGATGGCCCTTCATTCTGTGACCGTGTCCTTTTTAGTTTTCCTTCCGTGATCAGTAAATACCCTTTCTCTCATGAAGGGGTCGTGGTGATGGTTTGTAAGCTTTTGAAAGTTATTTTTGAATAGGTGTTGCGTATCCATGTATCGGTTAAAGGCAAACTGCCCTCCTTCCCTGCCCCCTCTCAGTACCTCCGCGTGTAAATGGTTCCTGACCTGGTCTGGCTCACGTGTGCTCTCAGAAAGGGGGTGATACTGGCCCCCCACATCGGTCCTTTGGTGAGAGGTTGGAGGAAGAGGTAAAACAAGATCTTAGATGCTTTTTAAATTTTATAACCACATGCATAGTGCCACCTTGTGTTATATTTGATTTGGGCGGGACCCTCACATTGGCCAGGTGCACTCACTCTCCCATCGTTGCTGTGGAGGAGCAGGCTCTCCTTGCTGATGACACCCTTGCCTCTGTCTTTGACGTCGTCATCTTCGGGGCCCTTACAACGAGCCATTTTCTGCTGGGGCAAACAGCCCCTGGAAGGTCCTGTTTTGTTGCCTGAGGGATTGTTTGTGGGCAGGCTGGTTCCTGTCCCTGTGAGCTCTGTGGCCTTGGGGGCATCTGGATCTCAAGACCGGATTCGTAAAAGTGTATTTGCTGATAATAATGCTTATTAAAGAAGGCAGATGCATAGCGGGGAGGCTGTCTGCACTCATGCAGACATCACTAATCGATCACTGCACACTCCTATGAAATCCTCTGATCTCAAAATCCCACTCAACACAGTGCTCTAGGGAGGGGCATGGGGAGGTGGATGGTAGACAGCCTGTTGTCATACCTGATTCTTTGGTTGCCTGACTTTGGTATTTTATAGATCAGCATAACTTCTCAGTTTTTAAAAATGTTTTTGTTTATTTTTGAGAGAGAGAAAGAGCGTGCCAACAGGGGAGAGGCAGAGAGAGAGGAGGAGACACAGAATCCAGAGCAGGCTCCAGGCTCTGAGCTGTCAGCACAGAGCCCGACGCGGGGCTTGAACTCAGACCGTGAGATCATGACCTGAGCTGAAATCAAACGCTTAACTGACAGCCACCCAGGCATACCCATTTTTTTAAATGTTTTTATTTATAGATCAGCGTAGTTTCTGAAGAATTAGATGGACTAACATTAAGGTGTCAACTTTTTCTTTTGACAGAGACTAAAAAAAGCTTGGCCAGGTTTGAATTGCCATTTGTTCACTTGTTTTAGAAAGTACATTTTTTAGCAAATCAAAAAAAGGTGGAAGACAATTTCCAGGTAAAGGACTATGCGTGTGATTAGTTTTATTTGAAAACAAACAAACCCCTTTTCCCATTGTTCTCATTTTTCTCCAGATACACAAAATCTTTGTCATGTGGGCAGAAGGGGATACCTGTATACAGTGTGTTCAACTTCCTCTCTGTAGAGTTACTTTCCATCTTAAGAGTTTTATGAAGACTCGCTTCTATGGACCTATAGATTCTTCTTTAAAAATCATCATCCTGGGGTGCCTGGGTGGCTTAGTCGGTTAAACGTCCGACTTTCACTTAGGTCATGATCTCGCGGTTCGTGGGTTCGAGCCCCGCGTCGGGCTCTGTGCTGACTGCCAGCTCAGAGCCTGGAGCCTGTTTCAGTCTGTGACTCCCTCTCTCTCTGACCCTCCCCTGCCCACGCTGTCTCTCTCTCTCTCTCTCTCCTAGAAATAAATAAAACATTTAAAAAAAATAAAATAAAAAATAAAAATCATCATCCTTACCTGCATGGATTGAAAACATGTATCTCGATTTCCTCCTGGTGCTCCCTAAAAAAGACAGTAAAATAATCTCTAAGAGCACAAACCTGTAAGCTCAAAAAGAACGGGAGAGAAGAGATTAGGTTATAAGAAGTCATGGTCCCTAACTTAAGGTACTTGCTTGCTTGCTTCTGACCCCAGTCACGGCATCAGGAGATTTCAAAGTCTAGTGATAAGACAGAGGTCCGCAAAGTTTTCTCTCTCCGCCAGAGAGTAAATATCTGAGGCTTTGTAGGCCATGTGGTTTCTGCTGTAACCACTCACCTCTGCCGTTTAGGGCAGAAAAGCAGCTGCAGGCAATTTGTGAATATATGGGTGTGGCTGTGTGCCAGTAAAACTTTATTAACAAAACCCAGCCACAGCCTTGCCAGAGCAGTCTCTCCTGACCTCTCACTGTCTAAGTCAGTGGGCCTCACTATGTCCCTTTCCTCACTATGACCATTTTTTATCTTCCTCCTGGCACTGATTAGCACCCCAAAGTATCTCCTTTAACTAATAATTTGCATGTCTGTTTGTTTTAGAGCCTGTGATGGGAAACCATCTGTGAGGGTTGTCTCAGATGAGGGGTAAAGGAAACACGGTGAGATCTTATGGACAGACAGATCAATGGAACAGAATTCAGAAATAAAGTCACACACATAATTTTCAGCAAATGCCCCAGTTCCATTAGGAAACGAAAGTCTTTTCAAGCAAAAACACTAGAAGAGCTGGATAAATGTTTGAAAATACAAACCTCAACCCTTACCTTGCCTGATGGACAAAAACTAATTTGAGAAGGATCATAGACCTAAATGTGAGAGCTGAACCACCTTTTAGAAGGAAAAAATACGTGGAGAATATTGTAGCAATCTTAGGAGTATGCAAAAGACTTATTAGAAAAGACACAAAATGCACCCGTAAAGGGAAAAAAAGATAAATTGTACTTCATCGAAATTAAAACTCCTGCTTACCAAAAGACCCCATGAAAGATGAAAAGGCCAACCATCATGAGGAAAAAATGCATGCAACAAATATATCTTGTGGACTTGTATCCAGAGTATAGTAAGAGCACTCACAGGTTAATAATAATAAAAAAAAAGACAACTCAATAAAATGGGCAAAAGACTTGAATGGGCATTTGAGAAGAAAAGATCCAGGAATGGCTTATAAGTACAGGGAAAGGTTCTCAGCATCGTTAGCCATCAGGGTAATGCAGCCTACAGGCACAATGAGCTCTTTCACACCCCTTGGAATAGTTAAAATAAAGAGTCTGGCAGCACTACGTGTTGGCAAGTGTGCAGAACAACCACAACTCTTAACACTGTGGTGTAAAATGGTACAACCACTTTGGAAACTGGGCCTTCCTTTTAACATTAGGCTGTATTCCCATCTTACAACCTCTTTGTTCTACTCTTAGGTTTATTGGCCCATATGGGAACAGATGTTCACAAGAAATGTTGTGCAGGGATTTTGATACTAGCTTTATCCACAGTAGCTGAAAAGCTGAGTGCAACTCGAATCTCCATCCACAGAAGAAGAAATAGATACATGTTGCCAGCATGGCGGCTGCTTGGCTTTCTGGTCAACCAGCAAGAGTTACCCAAAGCGACTGGGGCAGCCATAGATTTGAGTGTAATGAGGGGATTATTGCTGAGTCGAGATGGAAGCATCGCCCCTCTGGACACTAGGTCTTGAGACCCACAACTCCACGTGGCAGGGGTGCAAAGCACAGTTCCTCAAGCAAGCTGCTGGGGGGTAAAGATGAACAGAGTCCCTCCATCCTGTCTTCCCACCATTAACCGCCATTAAAATGTCAGATCTCTGAGGTGAGCTGCTATGCGTCTTGTTCACCGACGTGCCTTCAGTGCCAACACGGAGCCCAGCACACGTTTAGTGCTTGGTTAATACTGACAGACTGATTGCCAGCACCCGGCTTGATGCTTTACGAGGTATGTTTAAGGACTATCAAACAATTCTAGTTTTCTTTAAGACGTTCCATTTATTTTATGATCACAGAGTTATAAATGTTCGTCATAGAGAGTTTAAAATCTATAGAAAAGCAGAAGAGAAATCAAAATCACCTGGCGATCACCCATGTTCACCAGAACTTACACTGTGAACTTGGTCTACGCTAGTGGCTTTCAAACAGCTTCCCAGAGCACGGGTGTCCGAGAAGGTGCCCCAGGAATTCTCTTGAGAGGAAAGAGAAGAGTGTATCTCCCTCCGACCGGGACTACTTTTCAAGGCTTTATTGAGGGGAAAAAATGGGTTGGCGACACAAAGAATAAAAAAGGTCGAAATCCACCCCTCTCCACTGGGGAGCCGGCAGTTTTCATCCAGCTGACATCCAAGTTCATATCACCATCAATAAATAGAGCAGATGTTCTGGGCCCTTCTACCACGCATGGCAGTTACTGGCACTAGACCAGTTCTTGATGCAGACTCTCCTTCTCCTAAGAACACCGCAGGGTTGTGTGATAGACAAAGGGAACCTTTTACTGCAAAAAACCAGATGTTGCCGACTGGAAAAGCCCAGTGGTGGTTGAAAACAGAACTATGAATGAGTCATGTTCAATCATCTCAGACAAGCATAAAAGTATATAAGAGATTAGTGCAGAAGAGAATTTATACCAGGCTCTGTGCTGTCTGGGAATATGATTTAGATTAAAAGAGGGGGAAAAAATATCTCTGAGCCACCTGGAGCGCCGTAGTCAGGAGGCTTTTAGGATTTGGATTTCAATATCCATCACCGTAACCTCTTAGATTATTTTTATTTTTCGAAAGCCATTTGGACGCCTATCAAAACAACCGACCTGAGCTAGACTTTATGGGGTTCTAATTCAGGCAGGATGTCAGAGATGTGACTGCCCGCAGAGCCACCAGGCAGTCGGCCACGGCACAGCCATTCTCTGTCCCTTTGGTTTGGTGCTGAGACTGAAATGCAGGCTCCCTGTTCAGCCGGGCTTGGGTGTGTTGAGTTATTTGGGAACACCACGCGGGGGGAGGGTCCCAGGGGGCAGACAGAGGAATGGTGGATTTGCCTGGCGTCTGCATTTCTACCGAAGAGCTGCGTTGTTGATTCGAAGTCTCTGATTCATCGGTACTGTCATTGGCTTCCTTTGGTTTTGGAGAGCACATTTGGCTTCTCAGCTGGGAACCGGGGTGCCACGCGGCTTGGCTTGGTGAAGCAGAAACGCTCTCCACCAACCCTCGGTGATGTCCAACGTTTTAGTGGTAGCCATTCTGGTGAGAATGGACTGGTATCTCATTTTGGCTTTCATTGGCATTTCCCTGGGAACTAAAGACGTTGAGCATCTTTTCATGTGTTTATTGGCCATTTGGAGACGTTTCTTCTATGATCTGCAGGTTGACCCAGACATCCACACAAGTAGAGGAAAACGTTGGGTGTTGCTGTCCCATGGAGCACAGCGATGAAATGGGAGATGCAGGCCTTTATCCTTTCGCATGGATCAGTCATTGGATGTGGGTCCCTGTGTTGAGCATGTCTTTTTTATGATTAAAAAATTTTTTAATATTTATATATATATTTTAAATTTTTTTTAACATTTTATTTATTTCTGAGAGAGAGCGTGAGCAGGGGAGGGGCAGAGAGAGAGAGAGAGACAGCGTGAGCAGGGGAGGGGCAGAGAGAGAGAGAGACAGTGTGAGCAGGGGAGGGGCAGAGAGAGAAGGAGATACAGAATCCGAAACAGGCTCCAGGCTCCGAGCTGGCTGACAGCACAGAGCCTGACATGGGGCTCGAACCCACGAACCGTGAGATCAGGACCTGAGCTGAAGCCAGATGCTTAACCACCTGAGTTACCCAGGCGGCTCCCATCCTCCTCCCCCCCGCCCCCATCTTTTTAGTCTGCTGTTTTGACCTCTGGAAACATGCTGACCCTGGGGGACTGCCCTTTCCCAGGACTAGCCATTTCCCCTGGGAGACTAAATGAGCCACTTATGACCTTCCCTTTCATATGCAAACCAACCAATCCAGAGCCCACACCCCAACCGCCTCCACCGCGCCTGCCTCTGGTGTGGGCTCTCATGCCCTGGGCCACCATCCACCGGCCTTAATCACCCAGACCACTGGGGGCAGCCCCTACACCCAGACCCTGCCAGGTTATTCAAATGAGCTGATCCTAAGTCCGCTCACCCAGCTTCCTCCATTGCTCTCCAGGGAAAGCGCCCTAGTAAAGGCTCTCACCTGCGTGGCCCCGTGTGGATCCCCCTCCTCCCTACGCTCTGTGAGTGTAGCAAACCGGCTTTTCAATGGCTGTCATTTCCTAATCTGTTGGCTTTACTATCCCCATATCACATTAAAACCTACATTTAAAAACACACGCCAGGGGCGCCTGGGTGGCTCAGTAGGTGAAGCGTCCGACTTCGGCTCAGGTCATGGTCTCGCGGTTCGTGGGTTCGAGCTGCGCCTCGGGCTCTGTGCTGACAGCTCAGAGCCTGGCGCCTGCTTCAGAGTCTGTGTCTCCCTCTCCCTCTCTCTCTCTGCCCCCCTCCCCTGCTCATGCTCTCTCTCTCTCTCAAAAGTAAATAAACATAAAAAAATAATTAAAACACACCCCAGGAAGGGGTATGAGCCTGGACGAGGCAGCTGTTTGTCCTGGGGGCCATCCCTGGGGGGGCCGTGTGCCAAGAGCACCCCCAGTGCCTGGGGCATCAGGTCCTTCCTGTAATGGGGCGGTTGGTGTCCCCTGCAGTATCCCCACGTGAAGGTCTAAGTAACCCTTCATCTCCGGGCCGGAAGTAGGGGAGGGGAGTGAGGCACCCGGTGCCCTGAGAGGGAATGCCACCCACGTTTTGCCCCCTCGATGCCTCTCTGGCGACCCCCCCGCCCCGTCCCTGTCATGCTTCTCTCTTCTGTCCACCCAGCAGCTAGAGAGATCCTATGTCGCTTCTTCGTCCCCATTTCCCCTCCTCCCCAGGGCTCCCTTCTCACCCAGGGTAAAAGCCAAAGGCCTTCCTGTGCCCTGCGAGGCCCCCCAGGGTCTGGCCTCCATGACTTGCCTGCCCTCATCTCCCAGTGGCCTCCTCACTCTCCCTCCACAGGCACATCCCACCCCAGGACATTTGCACACCCACTGCCCTCTGCCTGGAATGCTCTTCCCTCAGATCTGCCCTTGGCTCTTGCCTTTGCTTCCCTCAGGTCTTTGTTTGCCTTCATCCACTTGGCTCCACCTACCTCCAAACTCCCACTTCCCCGTCCCCCGACCCTCCCTACTCTTCTCTCCTGCTTTATTCTTCTCCACTGCATGTGCCCCGCACCTCACTTCTTCATTCAATGTCTGTTTTTTCCACTTGCATGCTCCAGGGGGAAGGGGAGGGATCCGGGCCTATTTCATTCATGGCCAGAATCCCACTTCCAAGAACACCACCGAGCACAAAGTATCCAAAGATGGTTTGCTCGGTGCACGCAAAGGTGCACGTCCTGGAGGACATAGCCAGTCCGCTCCCGCTGCGCGCTCCCTCTGGGAGGCAGAGGCCCAACACCCAGAATGCACCGTTTAATTAAAGATGCATGTTAGCATCACCCTCCAGCTTGCTCCTGGGCCTCTTTCATGTGGGTCTCCCTCCCTCTCTTCCTTTCTGTCCATTTTCTTTCTCCTTCCCGCTTTTTGGTACTTGATGGAATCACATTAAACTAATAAAGCTTTCATTACTTGATTGTACCCGTAATTACGCGCACTGAGAGCCGGGTTTGTTTTGATTTTCTGTGGACTTTTGGTCGCTGAGGCTTTTGAACGCTTGCTTTTACTCTTCGGTTGCCACTTGACCCCCCCTGTTTTAAAAAGGATGAAAAGCTTAGAAAAACATCAGAAATACCTTTTATTTTCCCCTGCAAATTGACCTGGAGGGTTTTGTTTTGATTTCCCTCTTGGAAATGGTGGGTGTTAAAATCAACAACAACAGCAGAATCACACGTTTCTAAACTGGCCATCGGGCCGCGGATTCTGGGCCGGGAAGGAGGCGAAGTCTTGACTAGGAAGGCCTGCGAGAGCAGCCACACTAAAGGGGAGTTGATGTGGGTCAGAGCGGGGTGTCCCCATCTCTGGGCTAGTGACAGTGGGGGCTGGGCGCTTCTGGGGGGGGCGGTCTGGTGCTTGGAGGGTGTTGAGCAATGTCCCAGCCTCCACTAGATGTTAATAGCACCCCTCCCCCATTTGTGACAACCAAAAGAGTCCCCAGATATGGCCGAATGTCCCCAGGAGGGCACGAGATCTGGTTCCACTGGATTCGATCACCGCTTATATCACACGTGTTCACAGCAGCGTTATTCACAAGAGCTTTGAGGTGGTTGTCATCAGCCGATGAATGGGGGGACAAAATGTGGCCCGTCCACGTGACGGAGTAGTAATCAGCCACACCAAGAAACGAGGCACTGATACGTGCTATGCCGTGGACGAACGTGAACACACCATGCTAAGTGACAGAAGCCAGACGCCAAAGATCGCATCTCATAGGATTCTACTTACATGAACGACCCGAGTAGGCAAGCCCATAGAGACCGAAAGTGGATTGGCCGTTACCTGGGGCTGGAGGGTGGGGGATGGGGAATGACTGCTTCAACGGTACACGGTTTCTTTGTGTTTTAGTGTAATTCCAGGGCAGGTAATCAGTTGCATGAAGAGTGACTCAGCACTTCCTGCATCACCCTGAGCTCATCGTGACAAGGGCGTGCCTTCATCCCCGTCGCCCATTTCCCCCGTCAGCCAAGCCGCCTCCCCTCTGGTAGCCGTCAGTTTGTTCTCTGTAGTTGAGAGTCCGTTTCTTGGTTTCTCTCTTTCTCTCTCCACCCCCTCCCTTTGCTTGTTTGTTTTGTTTCTTAAATTCCACATACGGGTGAAATCGTACAGTATATCTCTTTCTCTGAGTGACTTATTTCTCTTAACATAATGCTCTCTAGCTCCATCCTCATTGTTGCAAATGGCAAGATTTCATTGTTTTTGATGGCTGAGTGATATTCCATTATATATTATAATATATAATATGTAATATACATTATAACATATAATACATATTATAATAAAATATAATATACATAATATATAATATATAGTATATAATATATTATACTGTATACTATATATTATATACAATACATATTATAACATAGAATGTATACTATAATATATAATATTATATATATATATATATATATATATATACACTACATCTTCTTTATCCATTCATCTATCAATGGACACTTAGGCTGCATCTATAATTTGGCTATTGTAAATAATGCTGCAATAAATATCAGGTGCGTTTATCCCTTCAAATCAGTGTTGTTGTATTTTTTGGGTAAATACCCAACAGTGCGATTACCGGATCGTAAGGTAGTGCCATTTTTAATTTTTTGAGGCACTTCCATACTGTTTTCCACAGTGGCTGCACCAGCTGGCATTAATGGGTATAAAGTTTCTTTTTGGGGGTGAAAAAGTTCTGGAACTAAATAGCGGTGATGGCTATTCAATATTGCCTCTGCACTGTGCACTTTAAAATGGTCAAAACGGTCAACTTTTTTTGTGTGTGTGTTTATCACAGTAAAACAACAGCAGCAACTCATGTGAGCTCCTTTTTAAAAAATTTTTTAATGCATATTTATTTTTGAGAGAGAGAGAACATGGGCAGGGGAGAGGCAGAGAGAGAAGGAGATACAGAATGCGAAGCAGGCTCCCAGCTGTCAGCACAGAGCCCGACGCGGGGCTTCAACGCACAAACTGTGAGATCATGACCTGAGCCGAAGTTGGATGCTTAACCAACTGAGCCCCCCAGGCGCCCCACATGGGCTCCTTTAATGGGTATGTACAACAGCTCTTCACACGCATCAGGACCCTGGAGGGGAAGAGGTTTGGTCCTTTTCCTGTTCTCCCACCCCCCTCATCCCCCAGCACAGGAAGGCTCTTCCCTGTCCATCATTTACCCCAAAGTGAGAGTCGCCACTTTATATGAATCAGATTCTAATATATACTGATTGCAGAAATCTGCCCTAAGGATGGATATTTCAAAGGCATTATTTCAGTTATCAATTGCTCCAAACAAAAGACAGTGGCTTAAGTCACAGCTGTCAACCAGCCCACAATTTTGTGGCTTGCTCAGCCTCTGCGGCGTGTTGGCCGGGGCCACTCCCGTGGCTGCACTCAGCTGGGAGCTTGGCTGGGTCTGAAATGTCCAGGGTGACTTCATGCACTGCCTGGCAGCTGGTTGTGGCTCTTGGCCGAGGGGTCTCCCTTCTCCTCCATGCGGTCTCCCTTCCCCCGATGCTCTGGACCAGCCCCTTCACAGCCCGGTGGTGGCTGGGTTTCAGGGGGATGAAAGTGGGGGCCAATGAGACAGCGGATCTAGGCTCTGGAGTCCCCAGATGTTGCCTGTGCTGTTTTCCTTTAGTCAAAGTGAGGCACAAGGCAAGCCCAGAGTCAAGTGGCGGGGTTATGTCCGGAACATGGTGATGGGAAGAGATGCAGAATATCGCTGCCGTGATCTCCAGCTCTCCAGGGAGGTTAAGATGTCAGTGACGACGTCAGACAGTTGCCAGCCTGTGGGGGGACCTGATGCAGGCTTGGACAGGGCAGCCGCGGTGGAGGGGAGCAGCGGACGAATCTTTGCATCCAAACTGGCGATGCTGATTTATAGGTGTGGGTCTAGGGGACAGAATAACCAGAGAAGCCTGAGTCTGCTCTTGGCCTCGGTCTGTCGTAACCCGAGGTTCTGTCTGGGTGGCCCGGCCGCCGGAACTCGGTAACGAGTTGTGCATGAGAGTTTGCGGTCCGCTGCTCACACGCACCTGCCACCCATCCACACACCTGATGCCCCCAGGGACGTCCTGTGGTCTGATACTCCAATATTCCTGAATGCTCCGCTCACAGTGCCGTCAGGTTGTATCCCAGCATTCCCCTGGTTTCTAGCACACCTCCTGGAAATGCGTGGGAGGCGCCCTGATGAGCAAGAACAACTTCCGTGGCGAAACGTTCCAGCTAAGCCAGCATCAGGGATACACCTCACAGACAGGTGAGAAAGAAGGATGCGCTGTCCTTTCTGTTGGCACGGGGCTAGGAGATACTTGAAGAGGCTCCGTGTTTTCTTAAAGCTTTTTCCTGGTAACCCGTCCATAACCTCAGCTATGGAGAGAGAGGGGGAAGGTGGTCAACGTCAGGCGGATGCAGGAGACAGTAGGCGGAAACTGGGGAAAGCCGCTCTTAAAGGTAAGGATGGAAATCTCTCCGCAATGATGGTGCGGCTGAATCAGGCAACCTGAAGTTCTGGAAAAGGGTCTTCAGGATTGTTATCTTCTCTCTCCTTTGGGTGGACAGACGAGGGGACTGGTGTCCCAAGGTCACACAGGGAATTGGCTTCAGGACCAGGACTAGAGCCCAGGGCCCTGGCCCAGGTCCTGACGATCCTGGGTGATGTCGCCTGCAGCGGGATTGCAGACTCGGCCCTCAGAGAAGTTTTCTGGGCTGCGCAGTGATGGTTTTGTTCTAGCTTTATTTTGGCGAGGCCCGTTGGGTTAATTGCCTTCATATAAAAAGGGGAACGTTCCGGGGCACCTGGGTGGCTCAGTCGATTTATAGATTGCTGATAATCCCAAGGGATCCTTATTATGTACAGGGATACGTAATAAATACGAGGAAGTCTTCACAGTGGTTTCTTTGCGGATGGGGTCCAGGCAGTTTGACTGGGGGCCTGGAGCTTTGGGATCCCTGTAGGTTTGGTCCCATGGGAGACAGGACAGGGACCTATTCATCTTTGTTAAGGTTTTCTGTGGTTGACTCTGTCATGATCGCTAACTGTCGTGTCTGTTGTAAGTGATTCCATTTGACTCGGAAGTCCCATATCCCTGCGTTCCTGGGCCAGCATTGGCTGGAGTAAAGTTCTTGGACCATGTGCACCAGGACCACCAAAGGTGTTTGTCTGGCACCCCCCTGAGATACCAAATCAGAAACTTTGGCTACAGGGCCAGGTTTGCTGGAAACTTTGGCTACAGGTTTGCATTTCGACCTGCTCCCAAGTGATTTTTGTCTTGCTAACATTGAGAGCCTCTGCCTCAGCCCCTTACGTCTGTTAGATCCCTCAGGAGTTCAGATCTAGGAGTCTGAGACTCTTGGGCCCCACCCTAGAAATGGCTTTAGATATACATTCAGATTCTTGCTCCATCCCTGGCTGGCGGGGTGATTTTCATTAGTCTTTCCTCTTGTGGGGACTCAGTATCTCTGTCTGTAAAATGGGTACACTGATATGCTGGCTGTTCTCCACGTGCCCCTTCCTGACCTCCATATCTCTTTGCCCTTCTCACCCTGCTCTGTACTCTGGAGGGCTGACCTGCATGGACCGTATCACCGGGTCCCTTTGCCTTCCACTTCCTGTTGGAATTGGCCGGGGGAATCACTGATGGAGGGCAGGGGACACCGACTGGGGTATTCTGTTTCCCCAGCTCCTGCTGGGCGGCTCTTCTCCCATGGTCCAGCGCGCCCTCACCTGGGGACACTACTCCCCCTCATTTGGCCAAGGGTGGTCATGGCCCCCACCATTGTGGGCGGCAGAAATGTCAGCCTCTGTTTCCTGCTCCCTTCAAGTCTGTTTACCCCTGTGTAAAGAGACCCATTATTGGATTCCCCAGAACTTACCGATACTGTATTATATACTTGAAAGTTGCGAAGAGATCTTAAAATATTCTTACCAGACAAAAAGAACTAGGAATCACGTGACAGGATAGAAGTGTTAGCCGCCGCCGCCGTGGTAATCACATCTCCGTCCGTTTGTGCAGTCGACAGTTCGTATGCCTCACACTTACACAACATTATGTGTCAATTGTATCTCAATAAAGCTAGAAATTAAAAAGATCGAAAAAGCATGGTTTCACATCTAGAAAAAAGAGATGCCTTTTATTAAATGCTCCTCAATTAAGCTCTTTAAATGTGCCCCCTACTTCCTGCTGGGACCCTGACTGATCCCATGATATCCGAGAGACTGAAGGGAGATCATGTCACATGGCGGGCACTTAGCAAACCCTCATTCTGCCTGTTGCTGTTCTTATTACTCAGATGACAATGATCGTTTCCAAGACTGTTACCTCCGTGAACTAGGGTTCCAGACTCTGCTAGTTGGAAATAACCGTGGAAATCAGAAATAGAGAATAGTGCCTGGCGTGTGTTTGTTGAGTGAATAAGTGTTGGGGACGCTTCGGTGCCTTCTGTCACAGAGAGCTCATCAGTGGAAGAGGGAAGGTTTTGTTCATTCTCCCAGGAAGATGAGCAAACACAGTGCAGGTGGCCAAGTAGGTATTTTACTCCCTGGGGCCTGGGTTGGGGAGGGGGACCGAGACAGGGTCATAAAGACACATGGCCGAGGACACAGAGACCATGCACCAGAGGCCAATTCTTCTCCCGTCATCAACACTCCCAGGAACTTTGCACACACAGGCAGGGAAAATTAGTCTCCAGTTTTCAGCCTCAATTAGAATCTGCGGAGTCCCCAAGTCGGAAAAGCATCTGGAGTTTTCTGTCTCCTCCTCCTCTTCCCGCCCTTTCCCCCCACCCCCCCGCCCCATGTCATGATTATTGCTTTCTCCCAATATGACCCTGATTTCCAACCGACCCTCTGATGAGCAAACTGCACAAAAACGATTGGCCCAAACCAGCAGCTGAGCTGGGGAGGCCCGGATAAAGAACGACGGTGTATTAAGTTCATGCTCACGGGGCTACAGGACCCTGGAAGAGGCTCCATCCTGTCCTGGAAGATTTTTACTGCTGCCTTCGCCGCCCCTGTCCCTAGATCTGGGCCACAGATGCCGGGCGCAGCGGGGAAAATAAATAAATAAAATCAGACGACGACGCCGGCTCGGCTGTGGGCTCCTGTGGCCCCAGGTGCAAGGGTTCAGAGCATCATCTTTGCCTTTAGACCACAATCAATGGAACAGGCAGGAAATGAGAGCAAATTAATTTTTCCCCCGTCTCCTCTTTCCCTGCCTCTCCTGTTTTTACACAAGGGCCTTTTAAAATGTTGGTTACTCTCTGATTACAGCGCAATAGAGGTTCGAAACAGCCTCTTCTTCACTAAACCCCCTCTGCCCTTAACCAGAACGATTGGCCGGTTGCCTTGGTAATTGTCCTCATTCGCTGTGTAGAAGCCACAATTATGAAGGTTTTTCTGGGTACTGATCCTCTTAGTGCCTTTTTCTTAGAAGTTCACGAGAAGATGGGACAAAGGAGACTTAATAGATTTTATTGCTCTGGCTCCTTGGAGTACTCGGAGCCCATGACATGCGGGCATGAGCCGTGAGTGCCATTTAAATTGGCTGGCTTTGCCCGGAGAGAAAGCTTTACGCTCCGGAGAGTGGCCGCGGTTCTATTAGCTGGAGGGCCAGGGCGGGAGAATGAACTCCAGACCCAGCTCCTCTAGCCTGGCTCATAATGGAAGCCCTAGATGGGCATCTGGGGCCGAGGGCCGGGGCACTTAACCTTTCAGTGATAATCGAAGAAAATTGACATGTAACTGCTCTCTTGAAACTCCGGTACGAATCAGGTTCGAGGCAAGAGAGCTCCGTGGGTTGTTGAAAAACCCAAACTGGAAATGTTTTGGGCAGAGGCAGCTTTCCCCCCTCCTCTAGAGAGAAACAGGACTCCATTAGCTGGGATAATTGCAGAGAAGAAACCAGGGGAAGATGATGATTATGGAGACTTGATAATCACGATCACCGTAATCATATAATTTAGCTGGAAAGGGTTCAAGATGCTCACATTCACTACCCTAGCGGCTCCTCACAGTAGCCTGGGGGTTGGTACCTCCCTTTTTTTTTTTTTTTTTCTGTAGATGGGGAAACTGAGACACAGGAAAGTAAAGCAATGTGTCCAGGTTGGAAGGTGACAGAGGTGATATTCAAGCACAAAGATTCCTGACTACCGGAATCTTCCTACCGCATAAAACCTGTTGCTGAAGGAAAATCAATTCTTGGCTTTGATAGGGGTAAAGTGTAGACACCTTTGAGCTGGAGTCTGTAGATTTAGATGTTCCAGGGACTAATGTATCTTCATTGGAAAGGCTTTGGAGCTTGAGGTGACCCCAGCTGGAATAGAGGAATGTCTGAAAGGGGTCAAGTCCATGGTTCTTTCATCTAGAGAGCCAACCCGATTGGGCTGGCGGTAGCTCACTGGGTTTAGAAGGAGTCTGAGGCTGTATCTGTCTGGTTTTACGGAGACATGGCGCCATCTTGATTAGCAATGACTGTCATGAAGGAAGAATGGGGAGCTCATATGTGTGCCTCTTCTGCTGGCTCATCAGCTGACTCTGTACTTGAGATTAACTCACCAGATTGCCTTGAAGACACAACTATTATTTGAAAACCCAGGATGATAATAAAAGGGAGCTCCAGATTCATGCCATGATTTCCAGAAAGCTTTTTCTTTGGGGAAAAATGTCAAATTTAGAGAAGAGTTTCAAGAAAAGCAATAGCACAGAGAACATCCACAGGCCCTTTATCCAGGGTCACCTCTTGTTAACATTTTGCTCTGCATTTTCCTTTTCATATATGTACATATATATTTCTTTTTCTTTTTTCCCCCCTGACCGCCCCCCACCCCCCAAGTATTTCAGTGTGTATTTCCAGTGAATAGAGATTGCTTCATGGAACCATGTTTGAGTAGCAACTTCAGAAACTTTAACACGGATGCAAGACTTTCACTCACCACCCCTGATCTACTCTTGTCCATGGGCCCAACAGTGTCCTCCTTCGTGTCTTTCTAGGATCCGGTCCAGTATGAAGCATCTCTTCATGACTCTTTAGCTTCCATTTATAACACTGATGTATTTCACATTCCCATAAGTTAGAGAGATTTAGAATATCTGTCTGTCTTTGATTAAAAAAATTTTTTTTAATGTTTTTGAGAGAGAGACAGAGGGTGAGCAAGGGAAGGGTAGAGAGAGAGGGAGACAGAGAATCTGAAACAGGCTCCAGGCTCTGAGCTGTCAGCACAGAGCCCGACACGGGGCTTGAACCCACGAACTGTGAGATCATGACCTGAGCCAAAGTCGGATGCTTAACCGACTGAGCCACCCAGGCGCCCCATCTTTGATTTTTTTTTTTTTAAAGTAGACTTCACTTCCAGCATGGAGCCCAGTGTGGGGTTTGAACTCACAACCCTGAGATCAAGACCTGAGCTGAGATCAAGAGATGCTTAACTGACTGAATCACCCAGGTGCTCCTGTGTGTTTGATATTTTTGAAAACCAAATCTATGTACTGTGCTAGTTGCTGGGCGTTCCAAAGATAACTTCGACAATTCTTGCCCTCAGTAAGATCACGTCAGAACAATGAAAGCTAACATTTATGGAGTATACGTGGTGTGCTGAGCCCCTTGCATGCATTACCTCATTAAACCTACAACAGTCCTGACAGACATGGGCAGGATGCTTCTTCTCAGTGATGGAGGCATCTAAGGCTTAGAAATGTTTGGAGATTTGTTTAGCGTCCCACAGGTGGTAAATCGAGTCAAGATTTGATCTCAGGCAGACTGACTTTAGAAAGCATGCTTTCATTGTGGAACGTCTGGGTGGCTCAGTCAGTTAAGCAGTTTGACTCTTGATTTTGGCTCAGCTCATGATCTCATAGTCATGAGAGTGAGCCTATGTAGGGCTCTGTGCTGAGCATGGAGCCTGCTTGAGAGTCTCTCTCTCTCTCTCTCTCTCTCTCTCCCTCTCTCTCCCTCAAGAGAAAAGAAAAGAAGAAAAGAAAAGAGAAGAGAAGAAAAGAAAAGAAAAAAGAAAAGAAAAGAGAAGAAAAAAGAAAAGAAAAGAAAAAAGAAAGCTGATTTTCATCCATACATTATTCTATCTGAGAAACAAGTTCAACTGCATGGCAAAGACTGAGTAAATAGCATATAAATGATTAATTCATTGATTTGTTGATTAATTCATTGATTTGTTCATTCCTTTGTTGTTTTATTCACTGATTCACAGATTAACTCATTAACTAATTCATTCAACCATCATTGATCCACCCACCCATCCATCCGTCCATCCACTTATCCATCCATCCATCCGTCCATCCATCTATCCATTTATTCATGCTTCCTGTGGTCAAGGCACTGTACTAGGTTCTAGGGATACAACAGTGAAGCAGAATAGATACGGTCTTCATTCTCATGGAAGTTACTGTTCAAAGGGGAAGGACAGATAGGAAAGTATAATCGTTGTTGAGAGTAAAAGTAGGAAAATCCAAACTTCAGCCAGAGCGTCAGGGAAGGTCGCCCTGACAAGCGACATTTAGACAAAGTCCCAAGGGCTGTGTGGGACTTAGCTCAAAAGAGGGCTGGGTGCACCTCGGTGACTCAGTCGGTTAAACATCCCACTTTGCCTCAGGTCATGATCTCACGGTTTGTGATTTCTATCCCCGTGTTGGGCTCTGTGCTGACAGCTCAGAGCCTGCTTTAGATTCTGTGTCTCCCCCTCTCTCTGCCCAACCCCCTCTCAACCATAAACATTTAAAAAGAGTGAGGGATTGCATCCAGGTAGGAAAAAGCAAAGACAGCTTCCTGGAGGAGGTTGCTTGCAAGCTGGGGTTTAAACTATGTGTAGGATGTGAAGAGATGGGTGAAGCGTTTCCCAGGTAGAGATATTAATCCCAGGCATTAGCAAAGGTGGGGTGTGTGCATGAACGGAAGTCGGCGGTGGGGGACTGTTGGCTTTAGCTCTTTTGTTTCATTGACTTGGTCCCTGAAACTGGCGCCATTTTTGATACAGAGCCTCCTAGCTCCAGCATGCCTCCCTTGAGTCCACAGATAATGTCTCCTGAAATCTGCTGCCACAAAAATGTGTTCAGTGTCTACTGTGTGTCAAATGCTCTCCTAGGTGCTGGGGTCACAGTAGCGAGCGAAACGGGGCGCAAACCATGGCTTCACGGAGCCGGTATTCCGCAGACTACTCCGTCATTTACACACAGGGAGCATTTGGCGTTTGGAGATCTCTCCATTTGGACTACAGACACAGCGGTAAAAATCTTCACACCAGTGTACAGGCGGCCTGTCACTGAATCCAGAGCAACTCAGCCCCTCCCTGCGCTTCAGTTTCCTCATCTGTCAAGCGAATGGGCTCAGTGAGACCCGGCAAGACCCGGGCAGCCCTGAAACTCGTAGATTCTACTAATCAGAAGAGCAGACGCGTCCCGGGAACCACAGGCGTCGGCGACTGGGCGGACCTGGACACTTACTGCTTTTGTCTCTGCTTCCGCAAGGGGCTCGGAGCCCTCCTGACAGTTCACCCCTCGAAGGTAATCAGAATTCTCTTTCTGTCCGCCTTGATTTTCTGCTCTTTGACTTGCGTCATAAATTATTCTCTCTCTAAATGGCAGGCGTAGGTAAGTTACCAAAAGGTCACTCAGAACCCCAATCAATCCCAGTTGCCTTAATTACTTTAGTGTTGTTCAGACTTTGTGTGTGCGTGTGCGTATGTGTGTGTGTGTGCGTGTGCGGGTGTGTGTTAGCCACCCAGAAGAGAGGTTCAAGAACCATTTTCTGCAAAAGGCGCTGGGATTTTCTTTAAGGAACAAAGTTAATTATGTTGGCTTTTGTGCATGTTTGGAGAATCCCCATCATAATAGATCTTGGTGTGTATATAAGTAACAAAAGAGAGCCTATTTGCTGAGGCCTCCCTTGTCTTTGATGGGCTGTCGGCAAATCCTGGAGATGAATTATAGATGAACCTGGTACAAGACTAACCTTAAAACCAGATAAAAATAATCTCTTTATTAAAATGGGCCCTCGCCACCATTCCCCTCCCCCCATCCCAAACTCTGTCTCAAAGCCCCCACAGGGGTGCTGGATGCTGTGTTTCATCTTTAGTTAAGAATTTAGAGGCAGGGTGTCTGGGTGGGTCAGTAGGTTAAGCCTCGTCTCAGGTCACGATCTCACGGTTTGTGAGTTCGAGCCCCGCGTCGGGCTCTGTGCTGATGGCTCGGAGCCTGGAGCCTGCTTCGGATTCTGTGTCTCCCTCTCTCTCTGTTCCTTCCCTGCTCACTCTCTGTCTCGGTCTCTCTCAAAAATAAACACACATTTAAAAAAATTAAAAAAGAATTTAGAGGCAATGTTAAGTGTGACAAATGGAAATCTGCTCTGGACTGTGCTGCCTCTGAGCGGGCCTGTGGGTGCACAGAAATACGTTTTTTTCAGTCAGTGGTTTGGGTGAAAGTCTCAAATCTTAAAGGCTTTGGAAAAGGCAAGGCTTTGGGTGCTCCTTTCTTCCTTGTGAAGGAATCCATAATAATAATATATCGATGTTAATATATAGAATAAATACTAAAATAAATAGCAAGGATAACAGTAATTTACAACCATGCGGTAACAAAAACAATAAGTCAAGCTAAGTTTTGAGTACATTTACATGCATTTTACTTTGCGTCTCTTGTCTAATCCAATTCTCACAGCTGTTATTCTGACTTGACATATTAGAAACTCAGGAACTGAGAGGTTATGTCACATGCCCAAGGTCACCCAGCTGGGAAAGGGTGGAGCCATGGGAAAGGGTGGGTCCCTCAAAGGGTAGACCTTTGACCCTCTACACCTGACAGTAGTAACAGCTGACTTATCCTGGTGCACTGAGTCCTCAGACCGATGCCAAATACTTTGCATTTAATGTGAGGATTCTTACAGTGTGGGAAGCTGGTACGATTGTTTTTCTGAATTTGCGCATAAGGAGACAGGCTCAGAGAAGCTAGGTGACTTAGGCAGGGACAAACAATACTCTGGAGCTAGGGTTTCACAGCCGTCTGGGTCTATCCAGCATTGGTAAATTTATGACCCGGGGGGCCAACTGTGGCCCTTTGCCTGAATTTGTCAATAAAGCTTTATTGGGACCCAGCCACACCCATTCATTTGTGTGCTGCTCATGGCTGTTTTTGCACCACGCTGTTAGGGCCAAAGAGGCACCGTAGAGACCTTCTAGTCCTCAGAGCTGGAAATATTCAGGAGACTTTCGCCCCTTTGCAGAAGTTTGCCATTCCCTGCTCCAGGCTCGGCGTCCTTAATTACTGTCGTCTCCTGCTATTCTGTGAACCGTGATTCCTAAGACTTGGGGTTCCAGCGTGCTGGTCTGATCCCCAGGTGGAGAAGGACCTGAGAATTCCTGCCCTTCTGAGGGGGATACCGAGGCCCCGGGGGTTCTAACTGCCCACAGGGTGTGCATGTTTTAAAGGGTGACGTGAACATGGCTTAGTTAGAATGTAAGAAAGCCCAGGATCTTTGGGGGAGCTTTGGAATTGCCCTGAAAACAGTGCTTGTAATAGTAATTTTCCCAGCAGATGCTTGTTAAAAATTCACCCTGGGGCCACATCCCAGGACCTACGGATTCAGACTTTCTGGATGAGCCCTGGGAATCTGCATTCCGACAAACTCCCTGGGTGGTGCCGGTGGTCACCAGCGTGCTGATGCCACTATCCTTAGTCTCCAGGTGGACTGGGGCCCCCTGGGGACGATACAGTGTCATTGTCTTCTGCACAAAGGTAGAGCTAAGCCCCAGTTCACTCACAGCCGCATCTTACCTTTGTTCTTTCTGCTGATGTTTCCTCCTTCTGCCCTGGACTCCCATCCGACCTGATATTCCATAATTGTTCCCCTTTCTCTAAACCCTTCGCCTCCCAGACTTGCCCAGCCACAAGCACCCCCACCCCCCAATTTTTTTTTTTTCAAAGAAAGGCTGGGGGCTTCCTTGTTTCCACCCAAACACGAGCGATTGCTAATTTATCTTGGGAGGTTTCTCGCCTGTCAGGACCACTGCTCACTGGTTTACAGGCCATTATCTGTTGTACTTCTCTACAACATATGTTCACCATCAGCTCCATTCTACAGATGAACACACTGGGCGCCAATCTTGACTTGTACAATGCATAAGAACAGCATAAAAATGCTTGTGTATAATGACATGGTATTTAATGATTGCAAATCAGCAGACTATCAAAGATCACCGAATTTAATTATAATCATGCAAGACCTGATCTTCTGCTATGGGCTGATGACGTTTGCATATGCAATTAACATAAAGTCATATGTATAATTCACAAGCTGCTGTACATTCATAATGTAAAAACTGTATTTACTTTTGTTTTAGCAAGATGATGATGTGGTCATAGTCAATATTTTCAGATCATTTGTGGTCTATCGGTGATAATGCCAAATTAGGAAAATTTTTCTCCAGTCATGGTACTTCTTAGGTAGTTTTTTTCTGAGCTGAATTTTTGTTTTCTCATTGGGGTATAATTTACATGCAATAAAACACACAAATTCTACATGGAACATGTCCATGAATTGTAATAAATGTATAGACCCGTGTATTGCTTCCCTTAAGATTTTCTTAGCTATTTAAAAATTAATTTCATTTTAGGGGCACCTGGGTGGCTCAGTCGGTTAAGCATCTGACTTCGGCTCAGGTCATGATCTCACAGTCTGTGCCAACAGCTCAGAGCCTGGAGCCTGCTTTGGATTCTGTGTCTCCCCCTTTCTCTGATCCTTCCCTGCGCATGCTCTCTCTCTCTCTTTCTCTCTCAAAAGTAAACATTAAATTTTTTTTAAATTAATTTCATCTTGGAGAAACCATTCTATTGAGGCAGCAGTTATGGGAATTGTTGATACATGTGAAAATAATTCTCATATTTGGAAACAAACCATGGATTCCAAATTTCGTGTTTAAGCTTTATAATTGAGTCACACATGATACCTTATTGATATTGCCAAGGGTCGTGTATTTATTTTACTTTCTGTCCCTTTCCATCCCTCCTCCTGGTTTTGCCAACAGAATGTGAGCTTGTTATTATTATTTTTTTAAATGTTTAATGTTTTATTTATTTCTGAGAGAGAAAGAGAGAGAGAGACAGCATGAGCAGGGGAGGGTCAGAGAGAGAGGGAGATACAGAATCTGACGCAGGCTCCAGGCTCCGAGCTGTCAGCACAGAGCCCGACATGGGGCTTGAACCCACAAACCATGAGATCATGACCTGAGCCGAGGTTGGACACTTAACCGACTGTGCCACCCAGGCACCCCTGTTATTGCTATTTTTAACCAACAGTATCCCCACTGCCCAGTAAGCAGATGTCCAATAAATATTTGCTCAATGAATGAATGTGATTTGGGCTCAAAGGTATCGTGACTTTTATGTGATTCTGCCTAATACCAAACAGGTCACTTTCATTATATAGAAGTATTTGTAAGCAAGGTACAATCTGTCTTTAGGAAGGACAGCACATCAAATTAGGTTATAATAATCTAATAAGCGCACGCTTATTTTTCATGCAAAACCATTCCTCTTTTCAGTGCTGTTTGAGGATAACACATTGGGTTTTCTGGTGCTTTCCAGCTGGTGACCGACCGGGACTGCTGTATCAGAGAGGGTCTTCAGGCTCCAGGGCTTTGGGGCTGAAGAGCAGATGTGTACCTTCTCAGATGGACCAGTAGTCTGCATCTGCGGAAGGTGAGAGAAATGTCAGCCAGTGTGGCCCGGAGATTCTAAGGTGGCCCCAATAACCCTCACTTTCTGGTATTTACACTCTTGTGTAATCCCTCCCCCTAGAGTGTGGCCAGGACCTATGTGTTGCTTCTAACCAACAGAATGTGGAAAACAGGATGGGAATGTTACTTCCATGACTATATTATATTATATTGTAACCTCTGTCTTGCTGGCAGACTCTCTCCCTCACTGGCTCTGATAAAGCAAGTCGCCGTATCGGGGAGACCCGTTTGACAAAGAACAGAGAGTGTCTCTTGGCTAAGAACCAGCTAGTAACTGAGGCTCTTAGCCCAACAGCCCAGAAGGGACTATAGATTGCCAACGACAAGATAAGTCCCTTACATTATGAGCTTGGAAGCCATGTCTTCCCCAGGTGAACTTTCAGATGAGCCCCCAACCCTGACCAATCCAGGGATTGCAGGCTAGTGGGAGACTCTGAGAGGGAACCCGGGGACACGATGCCTGAATTCCCGATGCACGCAAACTGTGAGATAGTAAATATGGTTACTTTAAGGTGCCAAGTTCATGGTGATTTGTCATACAGCAACAGAAGGAAAGTCTCCTAGCAAGAACTTCCCTTTACATTGATTTAGGCCATATACTTTATTGAGATCATTTTATGAAATCCGTATTATGACCCTATTAATAGCTAATTGCTTCTGTTCATGTTTTACAGATGGAAAAAACCAAGACTGAGAATTTAAGGGACTTGTACAAGAACCCACAGCTTTAATATATAACTGTATAATGTTAACAGGTGTAGTGTTTAGCGCAGAACGTGACACACCCAAAGCACTTGGTAAAATGTTGGCCGCTTTTATTGTTATCATTTATTTTATATGATCAAGTAATTATGCATAAATAATTCTTTATTATTTTATTATTATGGGTGCCATTTGAAAAAGAGGCATTGGGGGCACCTGGCTGACTCAGGAGAGCACACGACTCTTGATCTCAGGGTCATGAGTTCAAGCCCCACATTGGACGTGGAGCCTACTTTAACAAAAGGAAGAGAGAGAGAGAGAGAGAGAAGTGTTCTAGGAACCAGGAAACCAATCATCCCAGTCTGTGTTTTGGGCAGAACCCTTTTCATCTGGGTCTCCGTTTCCACATCTCTGAAACGAGCTGAGTTTCTTCCTCTGAGACCCTAGGCAAGAAGCTTCCCTCTGTGTGTTTTCCACCAGCTACAAGCCATTCGAGTCGGGAGTCGTCCTCTGCCTTCCCTTTCATCATGCGTGGCTGTATTACCCTCGTCCGACCAGTTCAGCTTGTCAGGGCTCCTTCTGCCCTGAACGGCACTGGGAAAAACAAACAACTGAGCCAACATCGCCTTTCCTTCCAATCCGGGCTGCAGCAAGCTCTCTGACTCGGCCCCTCCATCACTCCTAGCTGCTAAGTTGGGGCCATTTCCTCCAACTTCATCAGCAGAGAGATGAAGCCAACCTAGATTTAGAGGCCCGGCTTCAAATCCTGCCTCCACCTTTTACCCAGCCTGATAACCTCTCCTCTTTGGGACTCACCTGTAACACGGGGAAGAGAGTAGGCACCTCACTGGGGTCGTTGGGCTGAAGGAGAGAGTCAGGGACAGCCACTGCCTGCAAATGGCTTGAAAAGGCTCTGCTTGTCATGCTTAAGTCCTCTGGATTCCTCCTGGTTGAGGACCCCATGGGCGCCAGCGATCGGGCAGAATTTCGTTTGGTTTTACTGCCTTAAGTTTTTTCTGAAGATGTTTCCCCAAGGTCAGACTCCCGAGTGGTTCAGCCAATGCTTCCGACTGAGGTCAGGCACTCAGAGATCACTGACCATCTCCGGTGGGAGAGAAAAAGATTGCTTCCTGGAGCGGATCACCTCTGACCAGAGGGCCCCTTTCTCTTCCAGGACAGAGCACACGAGCTGGTACATTTAGAAACCATGTTCACCTTTGGAAACTGTTGATCAGAATCCCAGCTGACTGCCTTCCCGGGCCCTTGATTCCTGACCTTTTAATATATGTAAGATATAAGAAGGACTGGGTCCCCTCAGAGAAAATTCTGTTAGCCGCCGTGCGCACTTCTGCCCAAAATGATGCGAGTAATTCTGAAGTTACAAGGAGGGGTGCAATTCGTTCTCCACCTCTCCGCCAGAGGTATGCAGATGGAGCTGGAAAAGACGCAGAGAATGTTTTGTGAGGGTGTGGGAAAGTTGTGGACACTGACTGCTGGGGGATGAGAATACCCCCTTTCTCCCGTCACTGAGCCACGAAACAGCGGTCTACAGCCATGAGAAGTGCAGGCAGCGAAGAGCATCTCTGTATCGGGTGTTGGACTCTTTCTGCATTTTTGCAGAGTGCCTACAGCAACCAATTGTGTCCAGCGGGTGCTCAATAAATGCTTTGGGGATCCACGTACTTACATGCGGGGCAAAAGTCAGACTTGGAGAAAAGCATTCAGAAACACATCAAAAACAGAGTCCAGTTCAGTTCCTTCCATGGTCCTCAAGGCCAAGTGCCTTTGCAGGGTGGGGTCAATGTTCCTTTGTGCCTTTCTCCCACTTACCACCGTGGCTGCAAGGCTGCCTCGGACCAGAGCACAGAGGTCTAGCGATTCGTAGCTAGAATCCATGGAATCCGGTGCTCCGAATCCTGGGTTGGAGTCTGGGGCTGACTCACCAGCTGGAAGAGTAGCAGGATCTTTCAGGAGCCATGGCGCAGCAGCACTTGGGACAGAACACAGCAGTGAAGAATCTGTGTTTGAAAGTCCAGGAAAAAATCCCAAGTTCAATTTCGGCTTTCCTCATTCCGTGTTCTGTGAGCCTCACCATCGTCACCTAGAGAACGGGGATGATCGACCCTCCCCGTAAGGTCACTGGGTGGGTTAAATGAGATCACGTACATTCAGTGCCTGCCACAAAGTATGTACTGAAACGCTGGTCAACTCTGATCACATTATCATCTCTACTGTTAACATCGACCACTAGGATGAACTGTTTGTTACTACGATTCATTTTTCCAGGGTGACGGCCACGGCCATGCCCTTCTGCGGGGCAAACCACAAGCCCGGGTCGGAGTCATGAGGCTCTTCAGGTCAGTGGCTGGTACAGCAGTAGTGCCCAGGCACCAGAAACAGCTGCCAGGAAGAGGGTGCTGATATGTACGGGGCATCGAGCCTGTCGCTGGGACTTAGTCTAATTATATCTGGCAGCTCATTGCCCCTGGAGCCGTGCTGCCCACGGGAGGACGGATCACATTTCCGTCTCCTGAGTAAGCGGACCTGGGTCTTGCTCAGCGTCCCGAAGTGTGCTCTCCCTGCCTCTTGGCAGCTCGGCCGAGCTCTCGCGTCGTGTGTCGGTGTGGACGGGTCGGGGGAAGGGAATGGAGGCTACGGCCCTGTGGGGACGCCTTGTCGGGGGAGGAGTTGCCGAGCTCCTGGAAACAGCCCCTGGATTTGGAAATAGAATGATCAGGAATGTTCAGCTGTTTGTGGGTCACTTTGACCTCCTCCCCGGTCAGGTCACCCATGTGCTCCTCGCGGCAGAAATTAGATACGAAACACACTCCCACTCCTCGCTCTGTGTCTAGGCAGAGCTCCATCCCTCCTCACCGGATCCCTCCCTACACATGCCCCCCAGTCCCCCTCTGTCCCTCTCCGTCCGTCCGTCTGCCCGGTGTGGGACACAGCGTCACTCATCTGCCAAACCGCCTTCACTGCCTTCCTGTTGCCCCAGGCTCCTGCCCAGACTGGTTTCCACAGTCTCTGAGGCTCTGCGTGACTTGGCTCACACCCCTTTCTAGCGTCAGGCCTCTTTGCTTCTGCGGTCACCCCAGCTGCCCACTGGACATCACCCTGCTGTTTAGTCGTCTTCATGGGGCTCACTCCTGTCTTCCTTCCCATCTCGGGTGGGTAGCCCTTCCTCCAGGAAGCACTCCCGGATGCCCCAGATCCGGGAGCATTACCCTTGTGTGTGCTTCCCCCCGGAATGTCTCTGCCCTGGTGACATGGCCACTGCCTGTGTCCTCCACCCTCAGAGTTCTACGGGGCGGGGACCTTGTGCGGCCGTAGAGCTTATCTGCTCCTGGGCTGGGTCCTTCATTTGTACAAGCCTAGCATTGGCCACGCTGCACGCTGTCACCCTTGGTCACAAACCTGAGAGCAGAGTGGGGTCGTGAGAGCCTTGGGTTTGGGGGCGGCCTCGGGGTGCCCCCCAGATCTCCTCATCACTTCACAGACTCTTGCCCTCTGGCTTCCAGGGCGGGGCGGGGGGGACTCGGCCAGGCGGGTCATCAACAGGATCAGAGGAAGGGAGGGGGCTGGGCTCAAAGGAGTATTTGTTCCCCAGCTCCTTCGATGGGGGTTACCAGGTCCCCCAGCTCAAGGTCACAGCTCCTGACAAGCAGCCCCTCTCTCGAGGTTGGACCCTTCAGGCTCTGGGTGGCGCTGGCTCCTGGTCCCCCGCCCCCTCTTCTCTCCCACAGCTTGTGAATCGTGCCATCATGAAATTATCCCCTTTGGGTGTGTTACCCGTTTCCGGCAGGACGCTGGCCAATGCAGATAATACAGGCGATAACCCTGACCAAACGTTGACACACTTCGATGTGGCCCAAACTGATGGATCGTGCGGCATGCTGTCGGGGGTGGGGGTGATGATTTGGGGTATTATGTATGACACTGATGTAGTGATCACAGCTGCCGTGCCTCAGTCTCCGCGCTCATGGTTTTGTATAACATTATCTCCCTTCATCCCACAAGTCCATGGACTGGGTGTTTTCTGGAATCCTCGATGTGAGAAACGGGACTCCGAACACATGGATTGAGTGAACACAGTGGTGCCTAATCAGGGCCACCACTCTCTCTCCTTCCAACGGCTGTGGGACGCGGGATCTCCCCCAGCCCATTCTGCAGATGAATAGACTGAGGCAAAGGGACTTATTCTGCCCAAGGGCACCCAGGGAGTTGGAGGTGGAGGTGAGGATTCGCGGGGGCTCCATGGGGATGCAGCTGGTCCTAAAACGCACGTCTGTCTCGCTGAACATGAGAGAAGCAGCCTGGGGGGGACTGTGTATCCAGGTCGTGTCGGACCCAGGGCCCAGGAAGACTTCGGTTCCTTCTCCGCTCCTGCCTCGCTCGGGCCCATGGCTGGCTCCAGCTTCTCCAGCACAGGCTGCCCTTCTGCGGACCGTGGCCAGGTCACCCCCAGATGGAGGCTCGCGTCCCTGCATTGGCAGCTGGGTGGTCACAGGTGAGACTCTGCCAGTCACCAGACTGGGGTGTCGTCCTGGGAACACTTGCCTGCTTTGGGCTTCTAGGAACCTTCCAGATGTTTGTGGTGGCCATGACCGTGAGCTCACAGACACTTAACTTCCCCAGGGCTCCAGCTGCTGCCCATGGATGTTTGGGCAGGTCAGGCTTCCCCACGGCCTGCCCCAAGCAATGACTTGGGCGAGGAGGGACACTGAGGCAGGGCTGTTCCTGGGAGACATGGGGTCCTCTGCCAGTGACTTTAGGGCCCCCCAGAGGCTTTGCTGACCCTCTCACACACCCCTGGGGGGGGTCCAAGGTGCAGTAACTACAAAGAGTTCAGTCCAGTGCCTGGAACACAATGAAGGTTCAGTAAGGAGCAGTAGTGTCGATAATCCTTATTATTATCATCATTTCTATTAAGAACCCTTTGAGCTCAAGGCAGCTCTGGTCCCTGGACCTGAGTCTTCAGACTTTGAGGGTAGAATCTGTGGGTGGCAGTTTACCCATGGTTGGCTCAGCCTTCCATTGGTCCATGTTCTCATCTGCTTTGCTGAAAAAGGGGATGAACCGTGCCTCGCTCCAGTCTCCTCATTTGAGAGAGGTTCTCCTTGCCTTAACCTCTTTATCTGTAAAACGGGAACACTTTCTCATTCCAAGCACCCAAGGATGCCTGTCTGTCAGGGAGAGGCTCTGAAAAACTTTATTAACAATGTGAGGTCAGGAACAGGTAGGTGTAGAGGATGGGTCAGCCCTTAGCAAATATAAAATGCCAAATAATAAATAGCTTTTATCCATTTGCTTAAGCCACTCCTCATATTGATTTGGCTTAATGAGGCCACAGGGCCTCAAATGAATCAAGACATATGTGTTCCATTCTATCACTCGAGAAATTTCTTCATGGTTCGAAACGGGCAGAAAGTCTTTGAGTCTAATTTTGAGACCCTCCCGGACCATTATTGGTTTTAAGAGATCTGGGGATTGCTTTGTCTTTATTTCGAATTACACCGCTCATCAGTCTGATTTATTTCTTCTTGTTTAGGGTGTTAGATATGAACGTAGGGACCCCTGATTTGCGTGGAAGGGAAAAAGAAGGAATGAATGCTCTGGTATGCTATGATCTTGGACATCTGAAAGCACCTGTGACTGGTGCGGTGCCATGGCTGGGCTCAAAGGCTGCCCAGGCCACAGTGACTCAAAGAAGAAATCGAACGAACCTCAGCGGTCTAGAATTTGATCATTGTTACCAGTGATTGAATACTTACTGTGTGCCAGGCACAATGCCAACAGTTCCCTATGGATCATTTCATTTCATTCTCTCTAGCAGCCTGTGAAGTGGGTGCAATGCCTCCCAGTGGGCCCAGACCCTGGTTACATGTCATAATTGGTCGAATTCCTCAGCTCTCTTTGAGGCTGGGAAGGTACGGAACACAGGTCTGTCCAAAATGCTGGCTGCAAGAGCTTCTGGGAACAGAGTTTATTCTGCCAGGAAAAGGGAGACAGATGGACCGCTTCCCCTTCTACCTTTTTTTCCTGTTGTGAATTTGGACGTGACAGCTGGAGCTGCAGCAGCTGTTTTGTTAAAACCTGGGTCAGGACACGGTTGAGCTGCTGAACGTGAACACGTAGCCGACCATCTTCTCAATTCTCATTACGTAAGAGAAATGAATTCCTATTGATTTAAGGCACTGCAGTGAGATATTCTAGTGCCTGAAGCTGAATGTATTACTAATGGAGAAGAGGATGATTCCAAGTCCCAGGATTTATAGCCTAAAACTGACCCAGCCCCCCTTCCCTCAAAGACTTATTTAAGACCTTTTATTCATGCCAGAGTGAACCATTGCTGTACCCATTTAAAAGATGATAATGCAGAGGAATGAGGAGAAAAGATTTGCCACTCAACATTTCAAAGCGGATCCAAGAGCCTTCAAGTGCACACTGTGGCTTCCATTCAGAGACGACGTGCTGTGTCTCGCTGGCTTACCACACCATGCGTATCCCTTAGAAGGATGAAAGAGCCATGTCGTTGCTGTCAGAACCATAGCCAGTGGTTCCAAAGAGTCTAGAGGTTTGAAACCCAGCACTTAAAGCTCCCGTGCTGTTTTTCTGGCTTGGAAATTTACGCCACAGCTCTGAAGTCCTGGAACTTATTGAGCAGTGATTTATGACTCTAAGAGGTGCTCATGCAGTAAAATTGCTTGCGTCTTTGTGGAGGTGGCGGATACTGCTCGGAGCCTCCACACGGCTAATACTCCAAATGCTGTCTGTTGGACACACATCCCTCGATGCTCAAGCAGGGACGTTACAGTGATAAAGGATGTCATTGAGAGCGAGGGGGCAGGAAGGAAGGCTCCCCAGGAAATGTCAAGATATTTTCTTCCCCAAAGGAAACCACCAAGAGTCATCAGTTCTGAATGTTGAGGGCCCTGGAACCTTCTCTAACAAAAGGGCTGCCTTAGAGTCTGGCTTCTTTAAGTGTCTTCAGCATCTTTTCACTTAGTCGAAAGCCCCTTTTAACTCGATTTTGTTAGCTATAAATATCTTAATCCAAGACATAATTCCACCATCATAACACACTGTATTTTCAGACTTGAGATTTCCTTTTGTTTTTCTACCCCCCAAGGCTTTATTTGCTTCGTATGTCAGTGAAGAGGATTCTTACATTGCTGTTTCCCCAGGCTCTTTTAGCCATTCCATTTCTTTTTTGTACTATTCCCACAAGTTTCCTATCCCGTATAGTCATTAGAAAGAAAAACAACAACAGTCTAATTCTTATATAGTCTTTACCATATGCTAGATGCCGTTGTAATTTGCTTACATATACGGGCTCAGTTAATCTTCCCAACGCCTTTGGGGTAAGTGCAGTTATTTGTCCCCGTCTTACAGAAGAGAAAGCTGATGCACGGAGAGGGTAACTCACTTACCCAAGGACACACAGTAAGTATGTAGCCAGGCCAAGTGTCAAACTGGGAAAGATTCTCAGCTAGACTGTCCTCTCCACCCCACCTCTTTGCCCGACTCATTCCTGGTCATGCTCGCTCTCCGGGGACTCTACTTGTGTGTATATTACAAGTGATCACTGATTTCATTGTGTATCTCCCCCACCAAACTGTGAGCCCTTTATGATATACATCCATAGTAAACAGGTATTAGAGACACCAAAAAGGGGCGCCTGGGTGGCTCAGTTGATTAAGCGTCTGACTTCAGCTCAGGTCACGATCTCCCCGCTCATGAGTTTAAGCCCCACGTCGGGCTCTGTGCTGACATCACAGAGCCTGGAACCTGATTCAGATTCTGTGTCTCCCTCTCTCTCTGCCCCTCCCCACTCACACTCTGTCTCTTTCTGTCTCTCAAAAATAAATAAAAGTTAAAAAAAAATTTTTTTTAAAAAGAAACACCAAAAAGTATAAAGTATAAAAAAACCCCACAAAGAACTGCCCTCAAGTCCTTGGTAACATCCCGGCATATCTCCTATTAAGAAGTTTTAAATATATAAAATATGTAATAGATATAAAACTTATACGAGTTATAGATAACATAATATAATAAATGTAAATAATAGAAATAATATAAAACATATAAACATATGTAATCAACTAAAGTATATAAATATTATATATAATAAATATAACTAATATACATGCTGTATTACATATAATAGATAACATCAACATTAAGTACATTCACAGTGTTGTGCAGCCCTCACCACTATCCATCTCCAGAACTTCCCATCGTCCCATTCAACACTAACACCCCACTCTCTTCCTCTCCGCCCCCCCACCCTGCCCGGGGCCCATTTGACATTCCCACTGGCAACGCAGGCGCCTCCCCACTTCTCTCCTTCCTCACCAACACTTGTTTTGTTTTGTTGTTGATAATAGCCACCCTTGTGGGTGTGGTTTTATTTACATTTCCCTAATGACTGATGACACGGACATCTTCTCATGCGCTGATTGGCCATTGGCTTGTGGCTGCGTCTCTGCTTCTGTCTTCACATGGCCTCTTCCCCGTGGATCTAGTCTCCTCTCCTGCCTCCTTTGAGGACACTATCATTAGATTGAGGATCCGCCCTAATCCAGGATGACCTCACCTTGATCCTTGCCTTAATCACACCTACAAGGACCCCGTTTCCAAAGAAGGTCATAGTCACAGGCACCACCAGTTAGGACTTAGACATATCAATTCAATCCATTATATAGCTCCATAATCAAGATACAGAACCACCCTCTCACCCCTCCTTGAAATTCCTTTTTTTTTCAATTAAAAAGTAAAACAGAGCCAAAAGCGTCCTCACTGTGTTACAACCTTCTCCATCCATCAGATGATGGATTATACATACATCTGCATATCGATAAATTCAGATCGAAGTGTTTCCTCATTACTTAAAAGACGTGCATCTCATAGGTGGGAGTTTCTGGAAGGACCAGCACATGTCATCCTGGACTCGAACCCTCAGAGCCTAGCCTAATGCCTAGCACATAGTAGTGCCACGTCCATGTTTGTCGAGTGACTACAAAGGAGTGAGCTTCTGGAGAGAGTGTGTGTGTGTGTGTGGGGGGGTGCTGAGGATGCCACCTGTGGCTCTGACGGGCCTGTGCTCGTTTCCACGCCGCCTGCCCTCTGTAGGTGCCGCGTACACTTCCCGTCCTACGTGGGCCCAATATGACCCGCTTGGCTGGTCCTCTCTAGAAACCTCCAGGCACTTTGCAGCCGGCTGGGAGATCAGAGGTGTGTTTCTCCCGCTCCGGCCTCTCCCCCTTCGAGGGTTTTCATTCCAGAAAGGGCCAAGTCAACTCTCTCCAGGTTTTATAAGCTGATAGAAGAGGGCTGTCAAATGCTTTTTATGGGAGAAGAAACAGGAAGATGGTTTGTTTTGCAGACAGCGGGTTATTGAGTAATTACATTTTTATAGAGCTGTTGTGGGGCAGATCACGGCCCCGCTGTCTCCTTTGATGCCAAAAGGCAGACGGCCCCATAAAGATCAGAACAAGCGAAGGTGAAAGGGGTCAGGGACAGAGCTGCCCCTTCGGGAAATGCCCTCTTGTGGCTGCGTGCTCGGTCTGGTCAGTCGTCCTATGCCGACCTCCCCTGTGTCTCTGCTCTGTGTGTAGAGCAAAGGAGAGGCAGACTCCGGTGTGAACTGGTAGGGCCACCTTGAGGGCGACATTGCGATTTAGTCTCCCTCTTCTGCGGACTCATTCTCTCATTCACACCCACCCATCCCTTCCTTCACTCCCTTATCCAGTCACTGGTTCATGCCTCCACTCCTGTATCCAGTGATTCACTGCCAAGTTCAAGTCCTCCCTCATTCACTTGTTCCCTTATTCATTCATGTCCGCATTCACGCAAGTGCTGGGATATCACTTAGGGGCCAATACTCACATACCTTTTTTTTCTGGGGCTCCTTTTATCCATTCGCTGAACACATGAGGTGGGGGCCTACTATGCGTCATACACTGTGACTGTCACGGTGAACATGACCAGAGTCATGGGGAAGAACGGCGGCTGAAAGTCGCACCTTTACAACAACCATGAGAGGTGAGCTCTCACGGGCCTGTGCTGCTGTGGGGGAGGGGGTGGGCACCGGAGAAGCCTCCCCTCGTGGCTGGGATCTAATGGGTGAGAACGAGTTGTCCAGGCCAAAGGAGTTGGTGACGGCGGTGGTGGGGGTACAGTGGGGAGAGAACATTCCAGGCAAAGCCAGTAAACCCTACACAGCCTCCATGGCAGGAGAGCTCGTGAAGCTTCCGAAAAGAGCAGCAGCGCCCATGCCAGCCCGGCTCTCCCACAAGCCCCATCCCGGATGTGCCGCCCAGAGGGGCGCCAGGAAATCCCTGTCCAGAACTTGTTCGGTCTCAAGGCCAGCCTCCCTTTGCAGAAATAGAACGCGCTCCGGGGCTGCCCTCCTAGACCCGGCCACCCATTCAGAGAAAGCCATGTGGGCAGGGGTCTGGGGAAGCTCAGGGGAGCAGCCAGCCCGGTGGCCTGGGGAGGGCCTTTCTTTCTGCGTCGGAAGGTTCCAGAAAGCCGTTCATCGCTACCCCTTTTCCTGCGAGGTGAGGAACTGGGCTGAGGGCCTGGTTTTTTACTCGTCCCACCTGGAGCCAAGTGTTTCAAGTCCAGTCTCCCCCATCTCGTGTTTTAAAGATGGCGGCCACTTGTGGCAGCTCCCCGTCCCCCATGCTGATTTCCGGCTGCAAGTCAAATACCTTAATAAATGACTCTTTATTTGGCTGCCCGGCCTTTCTGTGCGTGTTTGGTTTCCTGCTGCAGCTTCCGGCTGGAGTCCCAAGGTGTCTCTCTTAAAGGGGTGGAGGAGACGCAGGCCCTTTCTGGTTTTTTCTTCTGTTCATTTGCTGTGAACTCTCAATGCTCCTCAAGGCAGCTTTCCTCTGGGGACGAAGAGCCTTTTCCAAAGTCTTTCCCTCTTTCTGTCACATACAGGCTCTCCGAGATCCCAAAGGGATCCAGCCCTGGCCCCCTGCACCCAAATGCCTTGGGGGCTGGAGACCGAGGCAGCAGGGGCCTTAGGACAGGACAAGGGGGCACAGAGCAGGGGTGAAGAGGGGCTCACTGACAGTGCAGCCCAAAGCCCTTTAGCTGGGCTTCCAAGGAACCCGCGCACCTGGACTTCCGGGTGGTGAGCGGAGGCCGCTTCTCACAATGGAAGTGGAGGAGGTCAGATCAGAGGAACCCCCTGTGGGCGCGGCCGCCATCCTGCTCTGGTCCCCACCGCCATGGCCACTGCCTGAGACGCCTTGGGAGGCGGTCATTCACGGAGGGCCCGAGGTGTGGGAGGCCTCGTTCTAAGTGCCAGGGGTGTCGCACCCAACGAAGCCGAGCACGCCCCTGCCCCCGCCATGCAACAAATACACAATCCAAGAGACACGTGATGGGGAGCAGGAGTGCGAGGAGGAAGGCGGTCGGGAAGGCTGGCCGGCTCAATAAGAGATGCTTCCATCCGTGGGGGAGGCGTCCTTGGCAGAGGGAACGAAATACCCACAGGCCTGTGGGCAGGGCAGGGCCTGGGACACGTGTCCCTGGCTGGAGCTGCGGCCAGTATCCCAGCTGAGGAGGGAGCCAGAAGATGAGAAGACAGACAGAGGGGGCCGGACACACAGGCCATGTTGGGCCTCGTGGGGCCCTTCTGGTAAGAGGTTTTGGCTTCTATTCCAAGTGGAGAAAGGGGCCAACTGAAGGGTTTGAACAGAAGAGGGACGGGATCTTACCTGTGTTTTATACAAGAATCAATGGGTTGCAGAAATGAACGCAGAGTATGTCGTTCTCCCGATTCATGGAGTAGTCGTTGAAAGTACCCATTTCACAGATGCAAAAACTCAGGCACCAGAAGCTTAGGTAATTGGCTCAGGGTTCCACCGCGAGTGAGGGGCAGAGCCAGGATTCGATCTCAGTTACCCCATGCCAGGAGCCTGTGGTCAGGCGCCACCACCTCCCGGGAGCCTCCTCTGTGCTCTCCAAAGCTGGGTGAGAAGCCCCTGTGGCTTTAACCTCTCTGCGCCTCCATTTTCTCCAAAATGGGAACGATAGAAACTCTTCTTGCCTTCTTTAATGCGCACAGCTGTCGGCAAAACCAGATGAAACAGCTGCGAAATAAACACGAGTCCCAGTGAATATTGTGATAAAACCAAGTTCCTGTGTATTGAGCACCCCAGGGCGAGCAAACCTGTGTTTACTGAGTCTCAGTCACCCAACAACTCCATGGCATAGGTGCTATTATTATCCCAGAGGGCCCGGGGCAGAGAAAATGGTTAAGAAACTTGGAGTGAATTAATCAAGATGCTTTTGTTTGATTCTTTTCCGTTCGCCTCACTGAGGCTCTTTTCTCAGTTTGCTCATCTCCGACGGAGGCGGTGATAATATTTACTACCTAAGAGGTTGTGAGGCTGCTCTACAGGCGCCCGGTTCCCCTCCGAGGGGGAAGCGATGAGGTTCCTGCGTCCTTTGCTTCCTTCCAGAGATGCTCTATGCAAATAAGGCACATGAAGAATTTACATAGCTCCAAATATTTGTAATGCAAATGATGTCATACCGTACCTTTTTGCTCCTGGCATGTGACAATATGTCCCAGAGATGATTTCGTTACAGGACGCAGAGGCTGCTTTGTTCTTTTCAAGAGTGACCTCGGATCCTTTCCTGGGGCCACTTCCTGATTTTATCCTTTGCTGTTTAGTAGCGCTGTCCTGACCGTGACTGTGTGTCCGGCTTCTCGCATACATGGGAGGGTGTTGGTTGGGGTCCTTCCCTGTCCACCGTGTGGTTTCCACGGCTTCAGCCGCTCGTGGTCGACCACCTTCTGGAAGCAGATGAGCCTGGCCATACATCAGAAGGTCGAGAGGAGCTTAATGCTACATCATGATGCCTGTGACCGTCACCTGTTTCATCCCATCACGTAGGGATTTTATCATCTCACAGCATCAGAAGAAGGGTGAGTACGGTTCATCAAGATATTTTAAGAGAGAGAGAGCACATTCACACAATTTCTATTATAGTATGTTATTATAATTGTTCAGTTTTATTACTAGTTACTGTTGCTAATCACTTGCTGTGCTTAATTGATAAATTAAACTTTCATGGGTGTGTATCAGTAGGAAAAAACATAGGTAGAGAGAGTTCAGTACTGTCTGTGGTCTCAGGCATCTTAGAATGTATACCCCACAGATCAGTGGAATGACTACTATGTACATACATTTCAATTTTGAATAGACATTGCCAAGTTGCATTTCCTAGAGGTTGTATCAACTTACGCCATCCACCAGCAATAAAGGAGAGAGCTTTTCATCGTTAAAGGTTGTGTATTATCAAACTTAAAAAAATCATACCAGGAGATCTTGCCGTACCTATAGCTTTTGTAATATGCTCATTTTCACTTGATGTTAATTTGCAAACATCTTTATGTTTCAAGAAATATTTTCCAGGGGCACCTGGGTGGCTCAGTCGATTAAGTGTCTGACTTCAGCTCAGGTCATGATCTCACGGCTTGTGAGTTTGAGCCTCAAGTCAGGCTCTGTGCTGATGGCTCAGAGCCTGGAGCCTGTTTTGGATTCTGTGTCTCCCTCTCTCTCTGCCTCTCTCCTGCTTGCACTCTGTGTGTCTGTCTCTCTCTCTCAAAAATAAACATTAAAAATTTTTTAAAAAAGAAATATTTTCCAACAAAATAATTTTTAATAGCTTTATAATATTCCATTGCATGGACATACCATAGTTTATTGGGTCCCTATCATCAGATATTTAATATTTTAAAAACTAAATGAGACTGATCAATTTGTTAAAATTAAGAATTCTGCTCATAAACAGACACTTAAAAAGGTAAGAATCACATTATAAACTCAGAGGAAATATAATACATACAACTAAGAAAGGAGAGTGTTATCAACCATATGTAAAGAGCTTCTAGAAATCAACAACTATAGCTCAGTAACCCAATAGGCAAAAATACTTAAACAGAGCTTTCAAATGAGGAAACATTTGGGGCTGATACATTTATGAAGAGATGTTGAACATCCCATTAATGATGAGGCAAAGCAAGAGCAGCGCAGGATACTATTTTCCACTCATTTGTTTGGCAAAAATTAGAAAAGAAACACTGACAAGCCAAGGGTTAGAAAGGACGTCAAGTGCAAAAGAAATTCAAACTGGTGCATCCACTTTGGAAAAATAGTTTAGTTTTATATCCTCATGTTGAAAATTCAGACATCTGACCTATTCATTTTTCTCTTGGCTATATACCCAAGAAAAAGAAGAGTGTTCCCAGTGCCACAGTTTATTATTATTTTTAAGTCTATTTATTTATTTTGAGATGGACAGAGACAGCGAGCAGGGGAAAGGCAAAGTAAGAGGGAGAAAGAATCCTAAGCAGACTCCGCGCCATCAGCACAGAGCTTGACGTGGGGCTCGAACTCATGAACCCTGAGATCATGACCTGAGCCAAAACCAAGAGTCCCAGGCTTAACTGACTGAGCCGCCCAGGTGCCCCACCCACTGTTTATAATAACAGCTGGAAACATAGCGCCCCCTGGTGACAGAGTAAGTGAAAAAGTGAGATATTTTCAAATGATAAAACAGAACATGGAGGGCGGTGATGGCAGCCATGTTGCGAGCTTTGATACGACGACATAGCTGGCTCGTGCCCTACCTATGTCCCCTGTACCACCCCTGGGGCCCCTTGGCCACCTCTACTGCTGCCTGGTAGTACCCGCCACGGACCGCCTCTTGGGAGGAGTTGGTGTGTTAACTGCCAGCTCCCTCCTGCCTGGGCCAGGAAACTCTCAGGTGTGTGTGGGACACACCCTGCATCTCCCCGGAGGCATCAACCGCAGGGGTGGCTGGTTTGATAATGCCCTTTCTAAAAAGTTGAGGCAAAATTCACACTACAAACAAACCATTGTAAAGTGAACAATCGGGGGCGCCTGGGGGGCTCAGCCGGTAAGCGTCCCTGACTTCGGCTCAGGTCATGACCTTGAGGTTCGTGAGCTCGGGCCCCCATCGGGCTGTCTGCCGTCAGCACGAAGCCTGCTTCGGATGCTCTGTCCCCCTCTTTCTGTCTGCCCCTCCCCCGTTCGCTTGTGCTCGTTCTCTTTATCAAAATAAATAAACATTAAAAAACGTTTTTAAGTGAACAATTCAGTGGCATTTAGCGCATTCACAATGTCGTGTAAGGCTATTTCTAGTTCAAAAAAATTTTTTCATTATCCCCAAGGGAAACCCATATTCATTAAGCTGTGGCACCCCAGATAGTGAGTTTTTATTGGCTGTCTTCCCCTCTGCTGTGGTCTGAATGTTTGTGTTCCTCCCCAAGTTTGGCTGCTCAAACCTGACCCCCGGAAGGTGATGGTTTTAGGAGGTGATTAGGTCTTGGGGTGGGGCAGAGCGCTCATCGATGGATTAGTTCCTTCCTCACCAGAAAGAAGCCAGGACCATGCTGGCGCTTTGATCTTGGACTTCCCCACCTACAGAACTGTGTGAGAGACAGAGATTTCTTTTTTTTTTTTTATGTTTATTTATTTATTTTTGAGAGACAGAGAGAGAGAGAGAAAGGGAGAGAGCAAGTGCTCAGAGCAGGGTAGGGGCAGACAGAGAGAGGGAAAGAGAGAATCCCAAGCAGGCTCTGTGCCGTCAGCGCAGAGCCCGACGCAGGGCTTGAACTCCTGAACCAGAAGATCATGACCTGAGCTGAAATCAAGAATTGAATGCTCAACCAACTGAGCCGCCAGGCGCCCCAGAAAAAGCGTTTGTAAAGAACTCCCCAATATTGTTAATGATGTTTTCTCCATGTGACAGGATAATAAAATGCCTGTTTTCTAATTTATCATATCTACGTGGAATGCATACTGTTAGTCTATAAAACCAATAAGGAACCAAAAATTATATATTACTTAAATGTATGTAATGGTGGTAAGACCTTTTACTTGTGTCCCTTGCTCGATTCTCCGAGTGTACCCCTGACCCATCTCCGTTTCTACGGGACTGAGTGAATCCACATCACACTTTAAACTGTGTTGCTTCCATTCCGCAGAATCCACATTCCATCACCAACCACTCTGCTTCCTCATCTTGCAAGCTCTTTGAAAAACATGTTCCCTTTCTGCTGGCTTCTCTGTCCACTTTCCTGGCCAAGTCTAGGTCCTTTGGTCTAAAGTTGCTTTGCTCTCTCTTTTTTTCAAAAGACCAGTTGCCTGCCGTGAAATACGGCGTTCATCTGTGACACGGATGAATGCTAACTGACGGCATTGTTGACCAGTGTGGAATTTGATGTTCAAAGGGTTCTGGAACATTCTGTATGGGGAGGAATTTTCTGTCGCTGACATTTGAAAGCCCCGAGATGCAGCAATTTTAGAAAATTGGAAGCATGAGTGGTAAATAGAGAACAAAAGGAAGAGAAGTCCTTGGCTTGGGCCATGAGGTGTCCTGCCTCAACGATTTCTTCTCCTTTTTAAAAAGATTTTTTAATGCTTATTTCTTTTTGAGAGAGAGACAGACAAGCATCAGCAGGGGAGGGGCAAAGAGAGAGGGAGACACAGAATCCAAAGTAGCCTCCAGGCTGAGCTGTCAGTAGAGAGCCTGATGTGGGGCTCGAACTCACCAACCACAAGATCGTGACCTGAGCCGAAACTGGACACTCAACCAACTGAGCCACCCGGGGTGCCCCAGAATGATTTCTTCTTTATGTGTCCCTTTGGCGAATGGTTCCTCCTCTGGCTTGACTTCGCAATGGGCTTTAAACGGTAAGGAAATTAGGCGCGACTGTGTCTGTCTCTCTTTTATATTATCGTTCTGGTAAAACGTACATAAGATAAAACAGACTGCATTAATGATTTTAAATACACAGTTGAGCAGCAGTGAGTGCATTCACAACGTTGCACAGCCATCACTGCCCTCCAACACCCACGTCCCTTCCCCCCTCGCCCAGCCCCTGGCCGCCATCTACTAGCTGTCTCTGCATCTGACTACTGTGCGTCGCGGAAGAGGCACCATACAATATTTGTCCTTTAGTGTCTGGCTTATTGCACTTAGTATAATGACGTCAAGGTCCACCTGTGTTGTAGCATGTATTAGGATTTCCTTCCTCTTTTAGGGCTGACGAATATTCTGTTGTACGTAGATACCACATTTTGTTCATCTGTTCATCATGTGGTGAACATTTGGGCTGTTCCCACCTTGCGGCTGTAACAAATAATGTTGCTAGAAACAAGGATGTACGAACGTTGGTTTGAGTCTCTGCTTTCGATTCTTTTGTGTGTATATGTATATACACACACACACACACGTGGGTTTGTGGGGTCACATGGTAATTCTGTGATTTCTTCTCTTTCTTCTCTTTTTCCTTTTTTTTTTTTTTTTTAATGTTTATTCATTTTTGAGAGACAGAGAGAGAGAGAGACAGTATGAGCGGGGAAGAGGCAGAGAGAGAGACAGAGAGAGAATCCCAAATAGGCTCCATGTCCAGCTTGGAGCCCAACTCGGGGCTTGATCTCACTCCGTGAGACCATGACCTGAGCCAAAATCAAGAGTCTGAGGCACCCAGGCGCCCCTACTTATTAGAACATTTGATTGCATTCTGCTGGCTATGCAAGTTTCTTACCTTGTTTAGGAAATTTTTCTCTACTCTAAACCATACAAAAAATTTTTCGAAAGGCCCTTCTCTCTCTCTCTTTTTTTTTTTTTTGGCATCAAACTTGGAACAGACAGTACTTTTGCATGTGTGCAAAGAATAAAAGAAACATATATCTCTGATTCCCTGATGTCGTCTTCCTTTGAAAATTTTTCCCAGGCCCAACTGCTAATACCTGTTAATTGCACAGGGGGGACTGATTAGAAGCAGCTGTAATTCTGGGTCTGCTCAGCACAGCTGACCCTTGAACATTATAGGAGTCAGGGGTACTGACACCCCAAAAGTCAAAAATCTGCATTTAAGTTTTGACTCCCCCTGGAATGTAACCAAATGGCCTATCTAGTACTAAGAGCCTTACCAATAATAGAAACAGTCAAATAACACATATTTTGTGTGTTAAGGGTATTATATACTCTATTCTTGGAATAAAGTAAGCCGAAGAAAGAAACTGTTATTTATAAAATCCTAAGGAAGAGAAGATACATCTACTGAAAAAAAAAATCTGGGTGTAAGTGGACCCAGTGGTTTAGACCTATGTTACCTGAGGGACAACTATAAATTCTTTAAAACTTGCCCGTTCACAATATCACTGTGACACAATCTTGCCAAAAGTAAAGCAACCTCCAGTTGATGAAGTCTTGAAATTCACCTGTAACTTGCAGAAAATATGGAGGACAGAGGAGCGCGCTAAAATGGCACCATGGGGAAACTCCTGCAAAACTCCAGACTGCGGGTATTTTCCAGAACAAACAAACATTACGACTCATGGCAGGTAGAATAATGGCTCCCTAAATATTTCCACATCCTGATCCCTGGAACTTGTGAGTAAGGAACAGGGCAAGACAAGATAAGGGAGCAGAAGAGATTAAAGTCTAAAGTCGCTCATCAGCTGACCATCAGGTGGGGAGATTATCTGGGTGCGTCCAGTGCCCTCAGTGAAGGAGGAAGGGAGAGTCCGGCTCAGAGCGAAGTGATGTGAGGAAGATGGCTGGCTTTGAGGATGAGGAAGGGGGCCATGCGCCCAGGGACCTCTATGGGCTTGGAAAAGGCAAGAAAACAGACCCTCCCCTTGACCCTCCAGGAGCGCAGCCCCAGGAACATCTTGGTCGTAACCTGCTGAGACCCCTGCCGGATTTCTGAGCTCCGTAACTGTAAGCGAATGTGTTTGTGTTATTTGAAGGCAGAAATGGGAACCAAAAAAAAACAAAAAACAAAAAACCACTCCTGTGCTTCAACAAAGAAAATCCATGTTAAAAAAGAAGATTGTAGCGGATACAGTCAGCGTCCCCCAACGGGGGCTGCCCTGGATTTCAGCTGCAAGAGCTCCTTACACGACAATGACTTTTGGGTCCTGTCTCTGCCTGAGGGTCCGCTGCAGTGTGCTGGCTCTGCCCCGGGGGTAGGCGGGAAGTGCTGGGGTCTTAATGCCCCAGGAGCGACCTTCAAAGCAGAGGATGCGGGAGATGGTGACAGAGGCTTCCACTCGCGGCGCCTTGGGGGGCGGTTCTGCCGTATGTGCCGTGCACTGGCTCAGAGACCCCGGGGTACTAAGCCCCAGAGGCGAGTGGCTACCGTTTATTAATACGCACCTTACTGGCTCTTGTGTCTCTTAGGGTCATTTCCGCACACGCTCCCTCGCCATGCTCCCTGGGGTCACCTCCAAAATCACCTCCAAATCACCTCCATGTCTCTGGGTCTGCTTTTCCAAGAACTCATGAGGACACAGAGATTAAGAGATTTAAGAGACACATCAGCCTGCCATAGCCTATGCCAGAAATTATACTTATTTACATCCTGATTCAAACACATTTTTTAAAAAATGAAAAAGAACCCAACACCCCCACAAACCCCAAACCCCAAACACCAGCAGCCCCATGAATGACGTATATGAGAGAAGCAGAAATTTGAACACTAGACAGGACTTTTGATAACGTCAAGAAATTATTGTTAAATTGTTAAAGGTAGGGGTTGATCATGGTACTGTGGCTGTGCTCACACAAGAGGTACTTTCTGGAATATTACAAACAAATTGATAATGCATCTGAGGTTTGGGATCATGGGCCTTTGGTTTTCAAAGCAGCAAGGGCTGTGGGATCTTTTTCACATCATGTGACTCTGTCACTCCTGCCCTCCCCCTCCCTCCCGGTTTACAATGGCCCCACCCAGAGAAACCAGGGTCATCTCCGTACCTTATTTATGGTCAACTGAGCCACGAGCTTAATTCCATCAGCTGCCGGGACTCCCCCTTGCATGTACCATAACATAGTCACTGGTTCTGGGGATCAGGATGTGGACATGTTTAGGGGTGCACACCCCTCTACTTTTCTTGCTATTCCAATACACCTGCAGTTACAATGTGTGCAGAAGGAAGTGAGAAGGAGGGAAGAAGGAAGGACCCCCAATGGGTAGGAAGAAACCTCCTCCACAGATCATACCAGAATGGTGGGGTCATTGCCTAAAGCATCCAGTTTGGCTTGAGGGGTGCATTTATCTCCTGCTTCTGAAACCCCGGAATGGGTCTTGGATACTTTTGAATCGGTGTCCTTTATTTTCCCACTCGATCCATCAGCTGCAGACAGATGAATTTCCTACCTCTTCCAGCGTCGACCCTGGGGTGATGCTCGTGTCGGGGTGGTGTGTGGGGGTGAGAGCTCTCTCCCCACCACTGCCCTCCTTAATTAAACGGAGGCCCAACCTCTGCCTAATTGGCAGAAGTCCGAGGGCTTCAGGTGAAGACACACCGAAGCTTCTAGCCCGGCTGTGCCCCTCAAGAGCCAGGTCACCTACCTGCAGCCCCGCCCCCTTGTCTGTCTGTCCACTAGGTGCTTACCGTCTGTCGCGTGGGTTAAAAGAGCCAGTCGCTTGCAAAGCCCTCAGCACCGTGAGCGCTGCTTACAGCAGGTGCTCAGTGAATTCTCATTCTTGCGTTATTGAAATTACCTGCTTCGGGGCCCAGCTTCAAATTCACCTCCTCGATCAGGAAGTCTTTCCAGGGGCCCTGTTCTGACCACAACTTCACTTTGCAACGTTCCAGAGCAGTCTATGCTCAGATCAGCCCGGAGGACATTTCGGACTTGGCGTGATCCCGGAGAGCAGGGCCGGGCCTGATAACGTAGGTCTACGACTTGCACCAGCAGGTGCTGGGCAAAGTCCTGGAGAATTCGTGCTCCGTGTGTGTGGCTTGTGGGCCCGGCTCATCTGAGGTCCCTGTCACATGTTTTCCACATTTTAGGAGTCAGAGATGATGGGAACGGGGCTTTGGACACCTCAGTCCTTAACAGGGAGACTCCTACAGCCTAAGGGACATGCCTACTGCCTAGGTACTTTGCCTAAGGCACCTCCAGGAATACTTAGCATTACTTCGGTTAGTACCTGGCTACTAGAAGAACTTTAAAACACAACTCTGGGCATCTCAGTCCCCTTGCCCAGTGGCTCCCCTCTGCCCACAGGACAACCCACGTTCACCGGGACTTGCAGGGTCCCTCCCTGACCAGTCTCCCAAAAACCTGAGTTTCCCAGAATGCACCATTTTCTCACTCACCTCTGCACCCCGCTCTCTCCCTGCCTTTAGCACCGCCCCTTCCACTCTTTGACCAACTCCAATCGTTTTTATGCTTCAACCTAAACGTCACCTCCTCCCAGAAGTCTTCCGTGATACCTCCAGGCTGGATGCTCCTCCTCTGCCCTCCCAGAGCTCTCTCTTTCCCAGAGCTCACCACAGGGCGCAGGTGGCTCCTGCAGGTAGAGGCTGGGTCTCTTTTCTTCCCTGTTGTGACCGCGGTGCTTGAGTCAGTTTCCCAGGACCGTGGTCACCGGGGGGCCTAAAACAACGTGTTCTCTCACGGCTCAGGGGGCCAGGCCTCTCAAACCAGGGCATCACCAAGGGCCGGTTCCTTCTTGCCAGCTCAGGGGGAGGGTCTGTCCCCCGCGCCCCGCCCCGCCCCCAGCCTCTGGCCTGTCCAGGCCGCATCACCCAGTCCTGGGCTCTGTCATCCCACGGGCTCTTCCCTCCTCGTCCTCTCCTCCTCTTCGAAGGATGCCGCTTCCAGACGAGGCCCCCCGAACCCAGCGCGACCCCGTCTGACCCGGATTAGACCTGCCAGGACGCCACGGCCCAGGAAGGTCACGCGCTCCGGTACCCGGCTTCGGGGCCGGATGCAACCCACGGCAGCCCCGCCGCACCTGGTCGTCGGAGGTGTTTGATGAAGGGGTGACCGCGGGGAGCACCACGGCGCCACCCACGGCCTGGGAGCCCCCGTCTGCGTCGGAAACGTCAAGTGTGCGTCGGTCCGCGCAAGGCTCGCGCTCGGCGTCCCTGCGGCGCCGCGCGCCGTGGCGGAGGGACGCCGGGTGGCCTCGCGCGGGGCCCTGGGCTCCCCGCCCCCAACCGGGCTTCCCCCGCCCCCACTAGGGACCCGGGCTCCCCGCCCCGCCCGGGCTCCACCGCCCCGCCCGGGCTCCCCGCCCCCACTGGGACCCCCGCCCCCACCCGGGCTTCACCGCCCCCACTCGGGACCCCCGCCCCCCCCGGGCTTCACCGCCCCACTGGACCCCGCCCCACCCGGGCTTCACCGCCCCCACTCGGGACCCCCGCCCCCGCCCGGGCTCCCCCGCCCCCCCCACGGCCCCCGGGGCTACGCTGCGGTGGGGCCCGGGCAGCGTTTTATGAGTTGCGATGTACTGCGGTTAATTCCCTTAATCTAGACTTGCTTGTCCATAAAGCCCAGACCTCAAGTATTGGATTTCCCTGATCAAAGGGCGGCGTGTGGGGGGCGCTGCCCGGGGGGGCTCGGCGAGGCTCGTAAACACGGGGGCCCAGGCCGCGACGCACAGCCTCCCGAAGATGGGCCGCCCGACGGCCGAGCAATCCGGCGTGAAATATTACCGCTGCGTCTACGCCGCTGCTGGGATTTACAGCCGGGTATTAATCTGCCTGGCTTAATGCGCTGACCTTTGGCACCCAGCAATCCAGGGAATGGGGCTGGGGAGGCCAGAAGCCAATTCCCTGGATTAAAGCAGAAGGAGCCCCAGCATCTGGGAGTGTCAGGGACAGTTTAAGCGGGAGCAGAGGGTCTCTGGTGCTCCCCGTCGGGTGGGCGAGAGGGGGGCACTTGTCCCACAGGCTACCCGGGGAAAGACACGGAAGCGCCTTTTGCCAAATGCAGAAGTTTCCCCGCCTCGTTCAGGCCTGCCTTCACTTAGCTGCTCTCTCTTCTTGAGTTCCAGGAACTCTGCACGTCCGTGTCTTCCCCCTCGAATGCTCTTCATGCACCCTGGATGTCACCTCCTCCAGGAAGGCTTCCTAACCCCCCAGTCTTGCTAAGGCCCCCCTCACGATGCTAGGGGGGTCTCGAGGTTGTCGTTGTGGTTTTTCTAGCCTTGCTCGCCTCCCAAACTAAGTCCCTTAAAGGCATGAGCTGAATCGTTGCCCCACTCGCCTGTCTCTGGAGCCACGCGGGTGGGAAACAGCGGGTGTTTATTGCCGGAATGAATGAAGAGGAACTCAGCACAGCCAGGAGTGCGTTGACGGTTTTCAGCGATGATGTCATTGCATTTGGCGTGTTGAGTCTTTTGAGCAACCTTCCTCTCTCCCTGACTCAGTTTCCTCTTTCGTAAGGTGGGAATAAGGAGACGGCTAATCACATAGTGCTGTCATCTGTTCCTTCATTTGACAAATGTTTATTGAGGGCTCACCGTGTGCAGTTGTTGATCTAGGCACTGGGGACGTGGCAGTGAACAACACAGACAAAAATCACTGCTCCGGTGAGTCCGTGACGTTCCTGGAGGGAGACAGGTAATAGAGGAGCTGGTGTCACGGAGAAAAAAATAACAGAAGTGGGGGATGAAGCGTTAGGGTAAAGGTGGGTTGGAGTTTTAGAGAGAGTGGCCAGGAGAGGCCTCGTTGCTAGGGTAGCTTTTGAGTAGAGAGCACTGTAGGCAGAGGACACAGCTAGTGCAAAGGCCCTGAGGCAGGGAGCAGCAAGGAAGGCCGGTAGAATGTACAGGAGTGAATGAGGGGGAAGGGGGGGGGATGAAGACACAGGATAACTGAGGTTAAAACGAGTTAATATGAATGGATTAGCACAGCGATAAATGACACCATGGTCCATTCACACTAGGGAAGCTCTCTGCTAAAAGCCACAAGGTGGATTTTATGGGCCCATATAGGGAAATCCTCGACGGGTAGATCACCAAGACATGTTTTTAAGTGGGAAAACACACTTCAGAAATACATACACAGAGGGGCGCCTGGGTGGCTCAGTCAGTTAAGCGTCCGACTTCAGTGCAGGTCATGATCTCACAGTTCATGAGTTTGAGCCCCATGTCGGGCTCGTCGGGCTCTGTGCTGACAGCTGGGAGCCTGGAGCCTGCTTGGGATTCTGTGTCTCCCTCTCTCTCTCTACTCCTCCCCTACTCATGCTCTGTCTCTCTCTCTCTCAAAAATAAATAAGCATTAAAAAAATTTATATGTATAAAAAAGAAATAAAAACATATATTAAAATATATTATATAGTATTTTTAAAATTGAAGCAGTGTGCCTATACACACTATTTAAATGTGTAAGAGAAGATCTGGAAAGATCCATGCTAAAGTATTAATGGTGTCCACATCTGGAGAGGAGGTGGGATCGGGGGAGGTGAAGGAGACCCTAACCTATTTCACTCTCTTCATGTATCTTTTGTATTGCTTAAGGGTTTTACGGCACCCACGCACTTGAAGGTTGCTTGAGTGATACATGGATTTTTAAAGGTTTCAGCCTTTAAAAGGGAGGCACAGAGACGTTCAAAGGGCCCAGGGACCCACCAACCTATCCTGGAATTCCAACACAAGGCACATTTCAGGGGGAGCTTGGCTAAGCCCTGGTGCTGTGCTCGGTGGGTTTATGGATACTAACTTCTAGCCGCCCTTCATAAGCCACACAGCGGGTCATGGAAAGAGTTCTTAGTTGGAAAGTACGAACAAAAAGCCTGTGGACTGTCGTATCTTTGGTACCGAAGAACCAAATAAAGAAACTGGAATTTTGCTATTGATTCAAGGTCCACCAGAAAGAAACCTAGGGGATCTGGCTCTCTGGGAGGCAGCGGTGTTTACTTCCAGGGAATGTTCTGCCTAAGGATGTAGACAAGCTCATCCTTGGGTGTGAGGCCAGAAAACAGCTTGTCAACATTGTATTATGATGCAGGAAGCTCAGTGCTTTAAAGACCTTGAGGCTCATGTTTTCTCTTGGCCAAGAATCCTTCGGTAGCCTCCTAGCATTGACTTCCTCTTTCCCGTGCTGCATAGAAGCCTCCAGAGTGGAAAGACAGAGCCTACCCCCAGCTCCAGTGTTGGCTTCTGGCTGACTGAAGTCACACTGTCCAAGCTCATTCCTCTTAGCAGTGATTAGATCAGGTTGAGTGTGTGTGTAAAAGTGTCATATCTGAGTTAGGACCTTTTGCGACCGGGGGACTATCCAGTCTTAGGATAAAGGTGACATTGGGTAAGGCAGAGTCAGAGAAGGAAAGAGATTGGATCCTGATGACAGCATTGAATGCCTAGATCAAGCCGCTCCTGAACCTTTCATTTCTGTTGTGTGTGATTTAAAAATTTTTTATTAAAAATTTTTTACTGTTTATTTTTGAGAGAGAGAAAGAGAGAGAGCATGAGTAGAGGAGGGGCAGAGAGAGGGAGACACAGAATCTGAAGCAGGCTCCGGGCTCTGCTCTGTCAGCACAGAGCCCGACGCAGGGCTCAAACTCACAAACCCTGAGATAACGGCCTGAGCTGAAGTCGGATGCTTAACAGACTGAGCCACTCAGGCGCCCCGTGTGTGTGAAGTTTTCTTTTAATGGAGGCTGGCAATGAGGTAGTAAACCATGAAAAGACATGGAAAAAAATGGTGGGTAGAGCTAAATGATTAAGTCAATGTGAAAAGGCTAAATAGTGTATGATTATGACTATATGACATTTTTAAAAAGGCAAAGCTACAGAGACAGTAAAAAAAAATCAGTGGCTGGCAGGATGGCAGGCAGCGGGAGCATTTAACAGAGCACAAAGGACTTTAAGGGCAGCCAAACCATTCTGTACGACACTAAAATGGTGGATCTACATCATTCATTATACATTGTCAAAGCCCATAGAATATACACTACCGAGTGTGAGCCCTCATGTAAGCTATGTGCTTTCATTAATAAGAACATATCAGCATTGGTTCATCAATTGTAACAAATGTACGGCAAATGCAAGCTGTTAATAGTAGGGTAAACTGAGGTGGGATGTGTGTGTGGGGGTGTGTGGCATGGATGGGCTTAGGGGAATGCTCTGTGCTTTCTGCACAATTTTTCTATAAATCTCAACTTATCTGGTGAAATAAGACTATTACCAAAAAAGTTGCGGGAGCTGAGTTCTCTGAAAATGTTGTCAGGCTCAGGCAGGACTGTTTGGGCGTTGGTGACAAAGAATAGTGTCAAACAACCAAACAGCCACAACCTCCAGTCTGAGACTCAGCCCAGTGTCTGCGTACTGAATGCACCGGTGTCCTGGTCTGTAAAGTCTCTGGGTTTTGATTCTATACGACTATGGGTAAAACCGCTAGACCCTGTGTATCTGTTTATGCGTGACCACATATGAACAGTAGTGCGCAATTATTAAGTACCGTCTGCTTGTATTCCTCTAATAGCTAAGCCTGGGAAGGGTCTGTGTGCAGGTAGGTTACCTGGATGGGATCCCAGGTGACAGGAGTGAATGGATCAGGGGAAGGAGCCAGGACAGAGGCAAAGTCAGCGTCACAATGTGCTTGTGAGTGGATTGTCAACGGGGCTTGGGTTTGTCTGCCCAGAAGCTGGGGGGCTGGGATGTTCATCCATCCGTGTCTGAGATGCATCGACTGAGAGTTGTATCCTGGCTCATCAACACCTGTACCCTTCTGGGCTCTGCTGCACAGGGGACAGCGAGCTCTCCGGAAGATGGCCAAGGTCCTGGGGCACAGGGCAGAAAGCTGCAGGGAGTGAGTGGGAGGTGAGACTGGACACACACACACACACACACACACACACACACACGCATGCAGCCACTTACCACAGTCGCTGCTGCAGTTGGACAAGCCACGGGCAGGTAACCTAGGGAACTAGCGTGTCTGACTCAGTGCCAACACACGGCAGGTACGGCGCACAAAACCGGAGCTTTAAAAACCATGACAAAGAGACCAGTATAAATCCAAGGGTTACTGCGTTCCCGGCTCCCCCGGGAATCATCTCGTACGCCCTCGGGGCTGGGCCACCCCACTCCCGAGATCTGCTCTGTCCAACGCCACCCACTTTTGCTGTTCTAGAACAGATGTGGCTGGCTAAGCAGAAATCATTTTTTCTTCTTTTGGGTGGGGGGAGTTCACGGGCTCTTTTAAATAATCTCTTGGAAAGGAACAGTGAGATCCGACGACACCAGAATACTGACGTCACCAAATGCTGGTGAAGACGTGAAGCAACAGGAACGTCTTCACCGCTGGTGGGAAGACAGATCTATCACAGCCACTTCAGAAGGTAGCGTGTCGGCTCTTTACAAAACCAAACTCATTCTTACCGTATGATCCAGCAATGGCACTCCCTGGCATTTATGCAATGAAGTGAACACGTATGTCTGCACTGAAACCCTCATGCAGATGCTTATAGCAGCTTAGTTATGGTTGCTCAGACTTGCACCTGACCAAGATGTCCTTCAGCAGGGGATGGATAAACATAAAGTGTGGCCCATCCACGTGATGGAATAATATTCAGTGCTAAAATGAGTGATCTGACCATGAAAAGACGCAGGGGAGACTTAAATGTATATTACTTAAAAAATTTCAACTATTTATTTTTGAAAAATAGAGAGAGAGCAGGGGAGGGTCAGAGAGAGAGGGAGACACAGAATCTGAAGCAGGCTCCAGGCTCTGAGATGTCAACCCAGAGCCCGACGCGGGGCTCGAACCCACGGATTGTGAGATCATGACCTGAGCCGAAGTCGGACGCTTAACCGACAGAGCCACCCAGGCGCCCCTTAAATGCACATGACTAACTGAAAGAAGCCTGTCTGAAAGGGCTCTATATTGTATGACTCCAGCTATGGGATGTTCTGGAAAAGGCACACTTAGGTCGACAGAACAAAGATCAGTGTGGCCAGGCCCTGGGGGCTTGGGATGAGGGAAGGATGACCAGGCGGACAGAGCACAGAGGATTTTAAATATTTTTTTTTATATTTTTTTATTTATTTCTAGGAGAGAGAGACAGCGTGAAGAGGGGAGGGTCAGAGAGAAAGGGAGACACAGACTGAAACAGGCTCCAGGCTCTGAGCTGGCAGTCAGCACAGAGCCCGATGCGGGGCTCGAACCCACGAACCACGAGATCATGACCTAAGCGAAAGTCGGACGCTTAACCGACTAAGCCACCCAGGTGCTCCGGAGCACAGAGGATTTTTAGCTGCATGAAGTCACTCTGTACTCTATGCTCTGCTCACTATGATAACATGTGCCACCAATAGTGAACCCACTGAAGTATGGCTCCTGGGTGATGCGGGTCCATGCAGGCTGGCTCACTGTGACACATGTGCCCTCTGGTGGGGGGGGGTGCTGGGAATGGGCGAGCAGTGCACATGGAGATGAGGGGTACATAGGACATTTCTATCACTTCTGCTCCATTCTCTGTGAACTTAAAATTTCTCTATAAAACAAAGTCTGTTACAACAAAGTCTACCGGGCCAACAGTATATATCATGACCACTCCTAGAATAATCTCAATTTTTCAGTTACCTTAAACAGCTGGGAGATGTAGCCACACTGGGCTCATGCCCTGATTGGCAGCAAATGGCAGAAAGGGAGGGAAGGTGGCCCTTTCCGGCGGGGCGCGTGGCTCCTCGTTGCCGCAGCCCCCCTGCCCCAGTTTGGCCGTTATGATGGATTTACACTCAGTGGTTTGTTTTCAGTGGGCTGTGCTTCTCGCGCAGTGTGGAGGACAGACACAGGAAGGGACATTGAAGGCAGGGCAGGACAGGTTCGCGGGGTGGGATGGGGTGGGTAGAACCTTCCAGGCTCCTCGCCCGCCTTCCCACGTGGAGCGGTGTGCTTGCACCAGGCTCAGCTGGACCCGCGACAAGCTGGACTCCAGGATATGTGCTCTGTCCCCTGTGTTCTGACAGTCGTGGAGAAGAGTTGGCTGGTCATGGGCTTGCAGGTGCGGGGAAGGACGTGCTGGAGAGGGAAGCCTCTCGATCTCAGATGGCCGTCACTTAGGGGGCTTGCACCCAGGGCGACCTGAGATCCCCAGCATGGCACCGCCAGCCACAGTGCTATCGAGCACCGGAAGCATGGGTGGTCCAAGCTGAGATGCGCTCTAGGTGTGACCCACGCGCCTGGTCTTTGCGACTTTACACAAATGAAATGACATATAAAATATTGAATACATAGTTGGATTTCAGAAGGTTTTCTGAGAAGCAGAGAAATATGGCACTTCAAGGTTTTTTTTTTTAATGTTTACTATTTTTGAGAGAGAGAAAGAGTGAGAGAGAGAGAGAGAGAGAAAGAGAGAGAGAGAGAGAACAAGTGGATGAGGGTCAGAGAGAGAGGGAGACACAGAATCCGAAGCAGGCTCCAGGCTCTGAGCTGTCAGCACAGAGCCCGATGCGGGGCTCGAACTCACAAACTGCTAGATCATGATCTGAGTTGAAGTCGGACACTCAACCGACTGAGGCCCCCCAGGTGCCCCGGCACTTCAAGTTTTAACTGAAAGAGCCTGTACTGGGAACTCAGTGTTCATTCCCTTTACTGTCAAGTCTGATCTGCTTTGGAGCTTATAATAGGTCAACGGTAGACATTGTGTTTCTGGGGCATCACTGGACTTGTGTATGGAACACATATATCCCAGGTTTCGGACACCAGATTGTTGCAATTCTGTGACTGGCCAACAGGAGGCGTGCTCAGCCATGCATTCCTGAATGCGGATTCTGGTCAATCCAGCACCCTGGCAGACTGCGCTCTATGCTTTACGGGTGAGGATGACACCTTGAGTCTGATGGTGCCCGAGACAGGCTGAGAATTGGGCCTTAAAGAATCTGGTGGGCCGTATGTAATCTTCTAGGTCCTTCCTCCTCCCTCCTGTGTCTGAGGACCAATGGCATTGGCATTGCCTGGGACTTTGTAAGAATACGCAGCCTCAGGTGCCAGCCAGAATCTGCATTTTAATAGGATTCTCGGGAGATTTCTATGCTATTTATTTATTTATGTTTATTTTTGAGAGAGAGAGACAGAGCAGGAGTGAGGGAGGGGCAGGGAGAGAGGGAGACACAGAATCAGAAGCAGGCTCCAGGCTCTGAGCTGTCAGCACAGAGCCCGAAGCGGGGCTCGGACTCACAAACTGTGAAATGGTGACCTGAGCTAAATAGGACACTTCACTGACTGAGCCACCCAGGCGCCCCTCTATTCTTTTTACGGCACGAGAAGTACAGGTTTGGTTTGAGGGATTGGTCCTCGATTAATGGTTCTCAGTCCTAGCTGCATGCTAGTAACCCTGTGGAAGACAAACGCTCTGATGCTCCCCACTGAGCCCTGCCTCCTGGCATTTACACTGTGGGGGTGATTCCCTCCTTGAGAGCATGGGCAGGACCTGAGACTTGTGCAAGACAAAAGTGACAGGCTATCTGTGAAATGTTACTGAAGATCGTTACTTGTATCTGCCTGGCAGACTCTTTCCCTTGCTGGCATCCATGATGCTAGAGGCCAGGTTGAGGGGAGGCCCCTGTGGCCAAAACCCAAGGGTGGCCTTTCACCAACAGCCAGCAAGCTCCTACAGCTTGCAAGAAACTGGAACATCAAAGCTGAACATCCCCAGTTGAACCTTCAGATGTGACCTCTGCCCCAGCCAACACCTTGACTGTTGCCTTGTGAAAGGTGCTGATGCGGAGGCTCTAGGTGAGTCTCGCCCAGATTCCTGACCCACAGGAGCCATGAGTAATAAACGTGTGTTGTTTTGAGCCCCTTTATTTGTGGTAGTGTGTTACACAGTGATAGAGAACAAACAGTCATCTATGGAACTTAACAAGAGAACGAGACAAGCACAGTTACAGTTCAACATCCAAGGCCAGTTTCTGGCCAATTAAACTGAAGTCTCCAGGGGCTGGTCCAAGCAGTAGTGTTTAAGGAGCTCTCCCGCTATGATGCTGATGCACAACTGAGGCTGGGGGACCCTGCCCCCGATGCTGCTGGTGGAAAACATCCTCCAATGATTATAGGGTCACTGAGCACTCTCCCCTACTCCCCAACCTCACATGTGGTCATTTGAGCTTTCTGATTGCTTGCCCCTGGGTTGGCAAGAGTATGATCTTTTCCCTGGCTTTCTTCCACTTGCCTCACGCTGGCATCAGGGGCTTCTGGTGCCCCTTCCATCAGAAAGACAAAACCACTGGGAAGAGGGCCCCACGGCAATGATGTGTGATGCCACCATCCATCCGTCCATCCACCCACCCATCCATCCATCCATCCATCCATCCATCCATCTTCTCATCCATCCACCCACCTATCCATCCATCCATCCATCCATCCATCCATCCATCCATCCATCCACCCACCCACCCACCCACCCATCCATCCACCCACCCATCCGTCCGTCCGTCCGTCCGTCCGTCCGTCCATCCATCCATCCATCCATCCATCCATCTATTCATCTTCTCATCCCTCTACCCACCCACCCACCCACCCATCCATCCACATCCACCATCCACCCACTCCATCCCCCATCCATCCATCTGTCTATCCACATCCATCCCATCTACCAACCATCATCCATCCATCCATCCATCCATCCATCCATCATCCATCCATTCATCCATCCACCTATCCACCATCCATCCATCCATCCACATCCATCCATCCATCCATCTTCCATCCACCCATCTTGTCATCATCCATCCATCCATCCATCCATCCCAAATCACCCATCCATCATCCACACCCATCACCCACCCACCCACCCATCCATCATCATCCATCCATCCATCCATCCATCCATCCATCCATCCATCCATTCATCTTCTCATCCCTCTACCCATCCACCCACCCACCCACCCACCCATCCATCCACCGGTCCATCCGTCCATCCACCCACTCACCCATCTGTCCATCCATCCATCCATCCACCCATCCACCCATCTACCAAACCATCCATCCATCCATCCATCCATCCATCCATCCATCCATCCATCCATCCATCCCTGGGAAAGGACCTTAATGCAGAGGTCAGGAGGCTGGAGCCTTCATCCAAGGCCTTTGAAACTGGAGCTTTCCTATCGTAGTCACACATCTGAAATGAATCAGAGGGTGAAGGACAGACAAGGGGTAATGGCTCAGAGAGAATCTGGCAAGTGTGGAGGTCTCGAGGACAGATGAGAGACCAGACCTACGATGACTCTCCTGTGTCACCTTGACGGGTCAGGCTGTTTCCCGGGGCACGGGGGAGTGGGCCAGCCTGCAGCCATCGAGATGTCAGGAGTACAGCCTAGGGCACCCTGTGTCCCCTGGACAGCTCTTTATGACTTGGCCTGCTGTTCCCCTGGCTTGTCCTGGACCATGTTTTCCAAAGATAAGCAGTTAAGAGGCATGTCGGAGACAGGGGATTTATGGCCTAGATACTCAGCTTCCCTGGCCTGGCTGTCCCCTGACCCTGCCTGGGGCTGCCAGGACTGACCTATGGAGGAATAATCATTATAAGAAGATTTACAGAAGGCAGAGCCAAGGATCGGTGGGGGTTGAGGAGGGCACGGTCTACACCTGAGAACCGTGCAGTCTTGAGAACTGAAAAGAGCTTGGGTGCCAACCCAAGTCCAGTGGGGCTCTTGAACAAAGCGTTCTGAGTGTAGGGTTAAAGAGCCCAGGTTTCAAAAGCTGGCTGTGTCACGTGGGCACATGGCTTCACAAACCTCAGTGTTCTCATCTGTAAGATGGGTGTAACAGGGATGCTTGAGTGGGATGCGATGGCCGTCAGTGCATGGTATCTGGAAAGAATAAGTGCTCAATAAAATGTAGCTGCTAGACCAGATTTTCCTTCCATAGCTGGGTGGGAACTGAGGTGTCCAACCGGGGTATGACATTCCTGCAGGGAAGCAGGAGGCACACAGAATATTCCTGCAGAGTCTGCCCGTCTGCTAGCTTATAACCCGGGTGAGTAGACTTTCCCACAGATCCCAGCTTCTCTATATTCTTTCCCCAATGAACGACTCAACCACAGATCATGTCTTTCCTGTTGTTCTTCCAAAGCTCATTTATTAAGGGTCTTTCCCAAATGACCAGGTGCCTAGTCTTTTGACTGGATCAGGCTCTTGATTTCACGAGGGAAGTTCTTGAGGACAAGGCGTTCATCATTCCGAACAGTGGGGACCCTGCCCGGCGAAGTGTGAAGAGTTAGACTAATGACAGGGATCATCATCAAGAGAGCACAGCCAAGGCCGACTCTATGAGCAGTGGGGGCTATACCAGGGGGTTCACAGGCCCCCTTGGGCCCCCATACTTCACACAGCAGTCTGTGCTGTCCTTTTACGAAACAATGGTTTGAGGGGTGCCTGGGTGGCTCAGTCCGTTAAGCATCTGACTCTTGATTTGGTCTCAGCTCCTGATCTCATGGTTTGTGAGTTCAAGCACCGCATTGGGTTCTGGGCTCCGATCTGACAAGGCAAAGCCTGCTTGGGATTCGCTCTCTCCCTCTCTCTCTGCCCCTCCCTGGCTAGCTCTCTGTCTCTCTCTCAAAATCACTAAACTTAAAAAAAAAATAAAACCCACAATGGTTTTAACAGTCCTTTTAGGAATGAGGAATTCAGGCTCAGAGAGTGCAGGGAAACACACCAGGATTCCAGGCTCAGAGACCAGAGTGCACTATGGATCCTGACCTACAGAAAGCGGCTTCCTACCCCCTAAGTTCCTGATATCCATGAAAGTTTCCTCCTCCCCACCTGAGTGTGCACACCTCAGATACGAGTGCTTGAAAGCTCTTACTGAAAATAACCTCTTCCGGTGAGTTTGTGAGCATGCCCTTCGCAGGGGGTGGTGCCAGGAGGAGACCGGAAATTAGCACCCATTTGGGAGTCGGAAAAGGGGAGCTCAATGCTGGCTTTCGCACTCACGAGCCCTTGGCGTGAGAGCAAGCCATCTGACTTTTCGCAGCCTCAGTTTCCCTCTCGGAAAATGGAGATAATAACGTTTCCCTGGAAGGAGGGAGGGAACCATACCGGGAAAAGTGCCGTTTAGATGCGGAATGATCGTATCATGGTGGCCCATCCGGCGGTCCTGGGGACTGTGCTTACGGCATAGCACTACCAGCCTCACCCTATGCCAACTCCCTTTCCAAAAGCTCTTTCTTGTCCTTTTGCGTTATGGAAGAAAGAAAACAGAACAAAAGCCCCAAACTCCAGGGTAAAGCACTTCAAGGACTTCCTTTCCTGCTTGAGCAGACGACTCAGTCTCCTTGACCTGGGTTTCCTACCTAGGAAGGGGACATGCCAGGCTCAAGAGTCTGTTGGGGATACTGACTGGGTCCGACGGTGCAGAATACATGCACAGTGCCTGGAACAGCACCGGGCACCGAGGCCGTGCTCAAGAAATGTCAGCTGGGGGCGCCTGGGTCGGTTAAGCATCTGACTTCAGCTCAGGCCATGATCTCATGATTCGTGGGTTCGAGCCCCGCATCGGGCTCTGTGCTGACTGCCAGCTCAGAGCCTGGAGCCTGCTTCAGATTCTGTGTCTCCCTCTCTCTCTGACCCTCCCCTGCTCACACTGCCTCTCTCTCTCTCTGAAATAAATAAAACATTTTTTAAAAATAAAGAAAAAAGAAATGTCAACTGTTATTAAAGATTAATGTTTCCCAAGGCTTAGAGGACCCTAAGTCTCCCCCATGCCCTCCCTCAGCTCTTTCACATTCCCTATTCTCCATTCCCCTCTCCCTCTGCCCTCCAGCAAAACTCCCTGTAACCACAGGGCCTTTGTACAGCTGCGTAGAACTGTCTCCACTCCTCTGCTGGTCTAGTTAACTTTTACTTGTTATCCTTAGCCTTCCCCAATCTGTCCCCTCTCCTCAACCCCACGGTCAGATGCCCCTGCAAACACTCTAATCATGTTGGGTAACTTCCCCTAGTTCTCATTTGTTATTTGAAATAATGGATCTATCTGTACAAAGAATAGAGTGGTTAGCTCCATGATGCAGGGGACATTGTTTATGCCTCCCTCCTTTATCTCCCCAGAGCCTAGAACTTCTCCTGACACAGAAAGATGCACAGTTGCTATTTATTGCGAGAATGAATAAGTGATCTTTCTCCTTGGGTCTGAGGGCAGAGCGGAGCTTGTGAAGTTCCCGCATCCTGTTTCTCAACGATCAGCTTGAGGTCACTGGTGAGTTTTACGAGTGCCCCACAACCCCTGATGCAATTCTGGGAAGCAGGGGCCGTGTGCTCAGGGCACTTTCCCACGGCGCTCTGGGCTAGGAGGAAGTCGCTCACGGTACCCTCCTCCTTTGTGGCCCAGAAAGATCTTTGCATGATGGGCGGATGCCACAATGAGAACGTGTGGGGGTGACTGGGAATGAGGGAGAAGAGGAAGGCTTGGTCCCTTAACATCCTTCGTCCGCACTCAGAGGAGCCTGCAGTCAGTACTGCTATTTACAGCTGACCCGATAATAGTAACGAAAACAGAAACCCTAGAAGCTGTTTGCTGAGTGCTTTTTATGTGCCTAGTGCGGCGCCTGGGCCACAGGAGGGCCCAACGATTAATGAAGTGAATGAATGAACACCAGACGTTCTATTAATCACAACTCACCCAGAATTTCATTTTACCCTCAGAACAGTCTTGCAGGGGAGGTTCTACTATTATCAATCCCATTTTATAGAAAAACAAACAAGTCAGAGAGATTCGCCGTTGTGTTTCAGAAACTATCGGAAGCATCAGAAGGAGCACGATCTCTCTCTTTCTGATTACTTCCTCCCTCCCCCCCCCATCTCTCTGCCCTCCCTGGGAGGGAGATATTATTATTGAACCCATTCATTATTATTGTACCCATTTTAAAGATGAGAAGCAAGGCTTACAGAGGAGAAATGAAATGGCTTGCCTGGCCTCACATCAGTATTCTTTTCCAGGACTGCCAGTGTTGGGAGCTTCAAACAACAGAAATGGACTCTCTTAGTCCTGGAGGCGAAAAGTCTGGAATCAAGGTTGTCAGCAGGTGGCCGCGCCCTCTAGAGTTTCTAGGGAAAGTCCACCTCCTTGGATGGCGGACTCAACACTCGACCTCTGCTCATCTGCCTCTGGGTTTCTCTGCATGGCTTCTCTTCTGTCTCTTATGTCCCACACGGTAGGATACAGAGACCTCCAAATCCCGATGACCTCACCTCGAGGTCCTTACGTGAATCATCACCTCTGCAAAAACCCTTATTCCCAACAAGGCCACATTCTGAGGACCCAAGTAGACAAGTCCCTTGGGAGGCCGCCACTCAACCCAAGCACTGGTCTGCCAAGTGCCGGAGCAGAAAATTCAAGCCAGCCTGGACGTGCTCCAAAACCTTTGTGTTTAACCGACACAGGATACTTAGAAAATCCACAAAGATCGTGGGCCTTCTTTAACTTATTAGGGACCCATAGCTCTTGACTTTGGCTTCTCTTTCTTGTATGATATTGAGTCCGATGACACAGATTTGTAATTTTTGATTTTTAAAAAAAAAATGTTTATTTATTTTTGAGAGAGAGAGAGAGAGAGCCGCGGAGGAACAGAGAGAGAGAGAGAGAGACAGAGTTTGAAACAGGCTCCAGGCTCTGAGCTGTCAGCACAGAGCCTGATGTGGGGCTCGAACCCACGAACCTGAGATCATGACCTGAGCCAAAGTCGGACACTCAACTGACTCTTATCAGGTATATGCTAAACTCTTATCAGGTATATGGTTTACACATTATTTTTCTCCCATATTACATTTTCAGTTGTGAGGGATGAGTAAGTCTGGAGATCTCACTTGTGACTGAGGTTAACAATGTCGGAGGCTTGAAGTTTGTGAAGAGCGACACGCAAACAAATGTAAGGTGGTGGCGATTGTTTTACAGTGTATACATGTAATCAAGGCATCAGGTTGTAGGCCTGAAGATACACAATGAAACTGACAAAAGAAGAAGTTAGCTAAAGAGAGAGAGATTCAGTGCCAGCCCTGCCTGTTGGGCAGGGTTCACCTGCTACACAGAAATTTGACTCAGGAGCTGGTGGGATGTTGAGCTCTTTTCGAAAGAGGCAGGTGAGATCTTCCCCCCGGCATTCTGTTTAGGTGATGGATTTATATTGTGGATTTTTTCCCCTTTAGGATCTTGGAATCTTCTCTTGTATCCACCTGCCTAACAGCCCACAGCAAAGACAGGAAAAAAATACTCAGCCAGGTAAGGAGTAGGAGCGTGGGAGGGGCCAAACACAGTATTCAGAGTCCAGAATAAATCGAAGGACAGCTGATTCTCAAGTTCTTATGCACCCTTGGTCCAAACTTGGTCCCTCTTGGAAGAAGAGGGTCAAACCCTGTCCTTTCTAACGTCTCGTGGTAGTAAGGGGCTATGATTAAAAATCAGGATCAGGAGGGGCGCCGGGGTGGCTCAGTCAGTTGAGCGTCCAACTTCAGCTCACGTCATGATCTCAATCAAGACTTGTGAGCTCCAGCCCTGCGTCCGGCTCTGTGCTGACAGCTCGGAGCCCAGAGCCTGCTTCGCATTCTGTGTCTCCCTCTCTCTCTGCCCCTCCCCTGCTCACACGCTCTCCTCTCTCTCTGCCTCACAATAAATAAACATTAAGCATTTTTTTAAAAAATCAGAATTAGGAATCAGACAGCGATGAATTGGGAACCCAGCCTTTTCACTTGCTGTGCCATCTTAGGCAAGTGTCTTAATGCTGCTGAGCCTCGGTTTTGTCATCCGTACAGAGTGAATATTAACAATAGGCTTATTGTGGGTATCTGATGATCTGGGAGGGACAGAGTGCTGAGCCCAGTGCCTGGTGTATATACAACAGTCAAAAATGTCAGCTCTGCCACCATTATTATCCCCTGACTTTGCCTGCCAGGCCCCCATGCCATCGTCCCTTCAGTTCTCCTTAGAGCACAGTGAGGCTGTGATTCACAATCCTTCTCCCACCCAAGCTGTCTCGACTTCCTGGTACGCTGTGTCCCTGTGCCCTGATCCCAGCGAGAGATTGCTACTCATTCCCACCTCACCGCAGAGCACACAGCCCTTTCTCTGCCTGTTTGCTCTTTCCTGTTTGCTGAGAGTTGATGTCATTAGTTTAATGCAGGCTCCCAGACATCAGGCTCTGCGTCTCTGCAACTTGCTCTGTGTTTACACTACAAGAATGCTTAATAGTGTGTGGTGACGATGGCATACTACACATGACAGCTGAGTCAAGAACGCCTTCGCACTGGCCTGAATCAGCCAAGGGAGGGTTTTAACCATCATCCTTACTGCAAACAGATGTTTAGCACATAATAAATGCTAGGTGGGAGGGATGCAAAGATGGTTAGGATAGGTGCTTATCTGCAGAATCTGAGCTTTTGGAGGACACGGACCACGTTTCGAGCCCTGTCACAAAATCCAGGGCTTAATGCAATGTCTGGCACAGAATGAGTGATGAATACATACTTGTTTTTTTCACTGTTTGAGAATTCTTTTTGAACGTCCCACTGCATGTGGGGCTCTGTGCTAGACTCCGGGAACCCAACAGTGAACAAAGTAGGTGGTCTTTTTCTTTGGGTGATGGACGTGGCAATGAGTAATCAAATTCACAACAGCAAGTCCCGGAGTAGAGGTGTGCTGGGTACACAGAATCCTTGGTCAGTGTTCCCCGGAGGGCTCATGGAGGATAAGCCTTTGAGCTGGGGTTCGACGGAGGAGTGGGAATCTATCAGATGGAGAATGTTTTCCAAGTAGAGGCAGCAACATGCAGAACCTGGTGTTTTAGGGAAGAGCAAATGACTTCTTAGGACCTGAGCTCAGAAGATGAGTGAGGGCATGAATCTGGAAAGATAATTTTAAGGCAAAAGGTAGCGACAAAAAGACCGACATGGAATGCCTTAGTCAGATTTGTGTTTTCTTTTTTTAAAATTTTTTATTTTTTAATGTTTATTTTTGAGGGAGGGAGGGAGAGAGAGAGAGAGATAGAGAGAGAGAGACAGAGAGAACAGGGGAGGGGCAGAGAGAGAGGGAGACACAGAATCCGAAACAGGCTCCAGGCTCTGAGCCGTCAGCACAGAGCCCACGTGGGCTCAAACCCACAAACCCTGAGCTCATGACCTGAGCTGAAGTCCAAAGCTTAACCAACTGAACCACCCAGGCGCCCCCAGATTTGTGTTTTCTAAAGACCTCCATGGCGATAGGATGGAGGCTGGGCTGGGAATGGCAAACAGACGCTTCTCTTGATGGATATTGGTCGAAAAACTCAGAGCTGGAGGACTTTGGTATCAGATAAACTGACTTTCTGATTTATAGCTTTTTCCACCGGTGTAAATAATCCCCCCACGGCTGATTTCAGGCTACCAACATGAGGTCACCAAATGCAGACTTGGCAAGAGATACGTGTCCTTTTTGTGAACACTGTGAAAAATAGCAGAGCCAAAATATTTCCGTATGTCCCCTGCAGAGCAGGCTCCATGGGGAGGAGGTGGGGGGAAGAGCTTAGGAAATTGTAGGTAGGGGACCCAAAGGTGAGGCGGCGTGTATACGGTACATGAAAATTCAATCCGATATTTTTCCATGAGCCCTGCCTGGGCAGGGATTGGTCCTTCTTAGACACGTGGTTTGGGCAGGATTGCCCGACACCCTGTGCGGAGGATCAACAGGTGGAAGCAATGAGTGAATCCCCTTCCCAGATGGCGGCCGTTGGCTCAGGGTCGAGCATTTAGCCAATCAGAATCTGTGACATGTAAGAAGATGCTTGCTTGGGTTTTTGACTAAGGGTTTTGTTTGTTTGTTTGTTTGTTTGTTTTGGGTTTTTTTGTGTTTTGTTTTGTTTTTCCTTTCCAAGGGAGCCACCAGAGGAGGCCCTCTTTCTTCCTGAGAGCGGGCAAAGTGTTGCGGACAGAAAGGAAGCTCCTGGAGCATGAGAGGGTCTTGGACAAAGGTTCAAAGGTGAGCTAACACCTTCTAATGCTAACACCTTCCAAGACAGAATGGAGAGATGGAGAGTAGCCGGGGGCTTGCTCAAACTCCTGGGTTCTTCTTTTAATTTGCCTGATCTGACTTGGCAATTTTGGCTGTGTGGACCGATGAATCTTCCCTTTTGGTTAAGCCAGGGTGAGTTGGATTTCTGTTCTTTCCGACGGATGGAATGCTCCTCACTCTCACAAACACCCGCTAGCGCCTTCGTGACCCACCTACTTTACGAAATGACCAACACTGAATGCACAGCCTATCTGAAAGACAGATCAAACCTTGAGAAGGTTTTGTACAGCCCACCTTAGTATTGGGTAGACAAGGTGTGAACCCACCCCGAGGGGATTCTAGAAGACATGGATTGGGTTTCAACTGCATTATTTTTTACACACAGATGTATTCCCATCTGCCACATGTTAGGCTCTGTTCTAAGGGTTAGAGGTATAGCAGAGAGCAAAAATCTGCTTTCGTGAAGTAGGCACGTTTGCTTTTTGAACTCTAGGCAACTGTCTCAGGTGAGCAGGGAAATCTGATTGCCCTCTTTGGCAGAAGAGGCAAGACTTAGAGACATAGAGTGATTTACTGAGGTCTTTAGCTTGTACATGGAAGTGCAAGGTCGAGAATCCAGATCTGTCGACTCCTTTTGAAGTCTATTACCTTTTACCTACAGGCACACCCAGAATGCTCTTGTCTTTTCTGAGCACGATCTTTTCTGCCTGTCTCTCCAGGGCCTCTCCCCATTGTTCTCTATCTTCTGCCCAGGTAGCCTACCTACATGCACAGAATCAATGGGCTCCTTTGCTCTCTGTCGTCTGGATTGCCTTGGTCTGGCTGTGTCCTTGGACTCGAGGTCACTACTTCTGTCCAGGGAGCCCTTGCTATAAGACTCCCTTTTCCTGGGTCTGGTAACCACCTGTGCATCTTCCTCTCACCTCAGGAATATGTGTGTCAATCAGGCATTTCAGTGCTTAAGTCATGACTTGCAGAGAACATGAAGTGGTGTGGTATAGTGACCGTGTCTGTACCTAAGAAGGACTTGCAGACCCAGGCCCCGGAGGGTGACATGCGGATCAGGCCACATGGTCTGGGTGACCACTGGGGCAAGGAGGATGGAAAGACACTTGAAAGAGATCTGAACTCAGTTTACAGCCTGGAGCTCAGAGTCACAATCTGAAGCCTGAGCTCCATCCTAGCTCAGCTGAGCGTAGTCAACTCACAGATCTATGAGCATGAAGACAGCTGATGGTCCTCATCATCAGCGAATTCAGGGCTAGCTCATTATGCAACCTCGCTGACTAATACAAATGACCTCATAGGTGGCCATATTGGATCATGACCCCTTGTGTGTTCGCCAAAGCAGTCAGCTCACCCACTGAAATGTTTCTGATGCAGTCACTGGGGTGGCCCATGAAACTCATGCAGACTTAACTCTGTTATTTCTTTTCCTGAGAACTGTTCTCCACGGTAGATGGGGTTCGTGAGCATGTTATCATAAACAAGGCCTGTGGGGCGATGAATTTAAAGAGCAGAAAGGCCTTCCCTACCACTTTTCAGTCCCCTTTCCTGCTGCCCATTAAGCCAGGAAAGTTAGCATACCTCAGAGCTTTGAGTGACTCAAAATTTACTTGGGAGAAGGACACAGGGATGGTGACATGTGGAAGAAGTTACTTATCCAACATGGATGATGTCATTGAAAGGGAGAAAGGCAGGAGCCAAACCAGTAAGGGACATTTCCTCTAGGAAATGGCGTGCCCTGATGTATGGAGTGTTTGACTGTGTTCAGCACGAACACAACTTAGCTTTTCTTTTTATGAAAGCAATAAGCATTTATAAAATTCCACCCCTTCTACCCTTCACCTAACTTATGAGCCCTTTAGCTCTAACCTTCTTTTGACCCGCGGCTTATATAGACCCGAGTCATTTAAAACTCAATCCAAAGTGAGACACGTTTCAGCCGTGGTAAAATTAATTCCCTCATTCGCCATTGGTCTGGGACCTCATGGGGGACCCTGTGGCTTGAGGGGGGGCTGGGGAAACGGCAAAGAAGGAGAGTTTTGTGAATAGAAAGAGGCTTCTAACAGGAAAGATATTTATAAAGCTGCATTTGGGTACTGTTCAGTTTGGAAGGAATTTGTTATAATGGCAATATATAAATCTTTGAATGGCCTCATAAATCACAGCGTCAGGCCCAGCCAATCAGAAGCCATGAAAACCTGGCGCTCTGGAGCACTCAGTCGTTACTAGAAAGATCCTGTGTGGCTCCTTGGAAGTGGGATCGGAAAATCTGGCTACATTTGGGGGTGTGTGGAATGTCTCAAATTACTTCTCAAACATTTTAGATTTGATAAAACCCAAGACACGGCTTTCCCAGTCCCACTTCCCTTCTTCTCCACCTCTGATAATTATTAAACCCATGTGTACATCAAGAGAAGCTTAATCCATGTGTTTCTGATTCATTTACACTTAACTCCTCAAAATATTGTGTTTAAAGGGCAGTTTGTTGTCCAAAAAGCCTTTTCCCCCTAAAGCTTGAAAGCTTCACTTCGCAGAAGCAGGAAACTGCTTTTGGCCTAGAGTAAATGGGCGAGAAGTCCAAAGTGCTCGGGGTTTTGAAGGACGTGTAACGAATGTTCAAACGGGTTCTGAGCCGAGCCAAGTCGACTTTTCTATCTCGGAGAAATCTCGAGAGAGCCGTGGGGCGGAAGTTTCAAGGAGCATCGGCTCTTCCCAAAGCCCATGGAATTGCATTCCAGTGAGGATCGGGGCCAAACCAACCAGAAACACGAAACACAGGGATGGGGGGAGACTGAGGACAGTGGCCTTGTGAAATGAGAGAGAATTGTCTTTTTGAAAGTCAGCAAAAAAGCCTCCTGTTTTATGTCACAGCAAATTGTGCCTTTTGGGGGTGTTCCCTGCAACCAGGGGTGACGCCATTGTGTGCTGATGCTCCAGGCAGCGATGTCCACACTTGCGTGTATGTTAACTTGCCTGACGCCTCAGTGAAGGAGCTATCATTAGTACCTGCTTTACAGAGGGGGAGACTGAGTCACGAAGCAGTGACCTTCTGCTTTGGAGAGGAAGGAGTGAGGTGGGGTTTCAAACCCAGTTCATCCATCCCTATAACCTGAGCCTGTAAACCTCACGCCACACAGTTTGTGGCTAGTTTGTGTCTGGTTCATTTGCTGAACAGATAATGGGTGGAAATCTGGTCCCTAGAGATAGTACAGAAAGGAGGTGGTGTGGTCCCTACCCCCATGGGCTGTGATTTGGGGGTGGAAGGCATACAACAGGTCAATAGGTGGGGCCCCTGGGGGCTCAGTCGGTTAAGCGTCTGCCTTTGGCTCAGGTCATGATCTCATGGTTTGTGAGTTCAAGCCCCGCGTCGGGCTCTGTGCTTGCAGCTCAGAGCCTGGAGCCTACTTGGGATTCTGTGTGTCTCTCTCTCTCTGCCCCTCCCCAACTTGTGCTCTGTCTCTCTCTGTCTCTCAAAAATAAATAAATGTAAAAAAAAAAAATTAAATTAAAAAAAAAGATAAAGTCATCCTGGCATAGGGTGGGCCCCTAATCCAATGTGACTGGTATCCTTCTAAAAAGGGGACATTTAGAGGGGCACCTGGGTGGTTCAGTCAGTTAAGCATCCGGTTCTTGATTTCAGCTCAGGTCGTGAACCCAGGGTCATGGGGTGGAACCCCGTGTTGGGCTCTATGCTGTGAGGATCCATGTTGAGCGTGGAGCCTGCCTAAGATTCTCTTTCCCCCTCTGCCTCTTCTCCACTTGCGCTCTTTCTCAAAAATAAATGAGTAAATTTACACACAGGGAAGATCATGAGAGCCTGAAGGCAGAGACTAGGATGTCGTACCTATAAGCCAAGGAACCACCAGAAGCTGGGGAGAGGCATGGGACAGCCCTTCCTCAGCGTCCTCAGAAGCATGGCCCTGCCCGCACCTTGATCTTGGACGTCTAGAGCCTAGAATTGTGAGACGGCTCCAGAACTGTGTTTCAGCTGCTCAGTTTGTGGTCATTGTCATGGGGAGGCAGGGAAGAGGAGAGGGAAGGAAGAGAAAGCCAGGAAGAGGGACGGGCATGTGCCAAGGCCCTGAGGGGGTGGGGAGGGGTGGGGTGGGTGGGGTGGCGGGAAAGAGCTGGATGCATGTGAGGACGAGGCGCCAGGGAGCGGCGGGAGAGGACAGATGAAAACTAGACTCTGGCATCGTCCAGCTGCATCATGTGGCATCGATACTGGGGCAGGCTGAGCGCTTTCACCAGGGAGGGGGGGCTTACCTGTGTCGGGGGTGCAGACAGCACCGGTGTGAGTGTCAGAGACTGCCCTGGCTGCCGTGTGGAGGTTGAACTTGGGCGGCGATGGGCAATAATGAGCGTGGAAGAGTTTGAACCCTCCTGTGCTCATGCCCAGGAGTGTCAGCTAAATTCTACAGCTAGATTGTCCTTAAAAGGTCAGTTTCGTCAAACTTTTTCCTCCCTCAGAAGTGCTTATTCATTCATTAAGTTGTCCTTTCTTTATAGTGTGCTGGGCTCCAAAGCTGCCCTGCCCAATATGGTAGCCGCATGTGGCTATTGAGATTCCAATGGAATAAAATGAAAGATTTGGTTGCTTGGTCTCCCTGAGATCAAATATGGCCTAGTTACGTCACTGCAGAAAGTTCTAGTGCACAGCACCGGCCCAGGGAAGCAGAGGAATAGGGTGCCGTCTCTACTTTGCTTTTAGCTCCATAACAAATTCCCAGGTGTTGGATCTCATGGACCAGTAAAAAAGTTTACAATGACGGGCATGGTAAGGGCTGGAGAAGGTATTTGCAATGCACGTGACTGAGGAAGGGCTTTATGCGGAAGATGCGCGGAATTCCCCCCAACGCAAAACAAGATTCGAACAGGCACCTTCCCACAGAGAGCGTCCAGACAGTCAGTGCGTCTGTGAACAGGTGCTCGATCTTATTAGTCATCAGAGGAGTGTCAGTTAAAGCCACGATTAAGATACTACTCACACCCACCTGAACGGCTCAAATTAAAAAGACTCGCGATACTAAGTATCGGCGAGGATGTAAGGGCGTAATGGGCACAGTGTCTTCGGAAAGCAGTTTCGTATTATCCACTGAAGACGGAGTGGCTGTACCATTTGTCATCCAAACCAGTTCACACTGGAGAATAAAAGCCTATCGAATAAAATCAATAGACACGGAGTAGGACTCTCCTGTGGCATATGGCCGACCTCAGCAAAGTGGAATGCATTCATACCTATGACCCAGCAATGCCACAGCGTGGTGTGTGTGTGTGTGTGCGCGTGTGTGCGTGCGCACACGTGCATGCACGCACGCGCCAGCAGATGTGTACTCCCGAGTGACGGATGCATGCACAGCGTGTTCCTAGCAGTTGGTAACAGCTCCAAACTGGCAAAGACTAGAATGACCCATGATGCAGTGGGAGGCTCATGTCACCCCAAATCAACCAGCCTGTGCTGGATGCAACAATCCGCAGGGAATGTCAGGAACACGCTGGACAAAAACCGACCCCGGGTCCGAAGGAACAGGTAACATAATTCCATTCAGGAAATGGGAGCATTGTCCCAGTAATCAGGGTCATGATTTCCTCTGGAGAGGAGGGGGCTGGTGACGAAAAACATGGAGTGGCAGGAGTGCTCCGGGTGCTGGCGAGGTTGGAGCGTTTTGACCTGGATCGTGGTTACACGGGTGTTCGTTTTACGACAATTCAGGCTAGAGCCTCATTTTGTGTGTGCTGCATGGCACAATTAAAAATCAAAGCAAAGGGGCGCCTGGGTGGCTCAGTCGGTTGAGCGTCCGACTTCGGCTCAGGTCATGATCTCACAGTTCGTGGGTTCAAGCCCCGCGTCGGGCTCTGTGTTGACAGCTCGGAGCCTGGAGTCTGTTTCAGGTTCCTGTCTCCCTCTCTCTCTGTCCCTCCCCCACTCATGCTCTGTCTCTCTGTTTCTCAAAAATGAATAAATGTTAAAAAAATCAAAGCAAAAATATTATCAGGGCCTCGTCATCGCTTTTTATTTTGCCTACTGAATGGATTTAGAAGACAAATAGTTACCTTCCTGTGAAATCAGCACTTTGTGAGAGAAAATGAGTTAGACACCAAAGTAGCAGGGACATAAGGAGAGTTCTGTGACTTGAATGAATGCTGCGTTTTGAAGAACTTACTCGACTGATGTTACTATGATTGTTTCCCAGAGGACTGGTAAAAACTTTACCACAGTCTGGCAGTTAGACAGGCTTCGTGGGGCCTTTCCACTGGCTCCTTATCATCTACACAGGCTTTCCAAAGCCTCTTCTTTGGAACTAAAGATATCTTATAAAATGAATTAAAGAAGTGCTGGCAGTTAAACAGAGAACAACATGGTTCCTTGCTGCAGGACTTATCAGAGCCTTTACCACAGTGCAGTGTGGCTCTAGGAGATGGATAGACAATGTACCAATCTTGTTTGCTGTTGGAACCATGTTTCTGTTGAACCCTACTTAGGGACAGGTGGTCCAGGCGACACACTTTGGGGACTTTAAGCCTGGAACAGGGTCAGCAACCCAAGCTCTATGGGCTGGTCTCCTATTTTTATAAATAAAGTTTTATTGGAACACAGTCATGCCTATCCATGTACATATTGTCTGTGGCTGCTTCTGTCTATGGCCAGGGCCCAGTCACGTAGCTGTGGCAGAGAACGTATGTGGCCCACAAAGCTCAAAATCTTTACTATCTGGACCTTTCCAGAAAGAGCGTGCTGACCCCTGGTCTAAGAGGACAGGGTTTTAACTCTTTATCATAGAGTCCAAAACTTCCCAGAATCTGACCCACCCCCACCTGCTTGTCAGTGTTGTCTTTCTTTATCAGCCTCCTGTGTATGACAAGTCTGCTTCAGCCATGTGCGTCCAGGGAACCTTTTCTGCGCTTTGCCTTTCATGAAGCTATTCTCCTTGGCTGGACGGAGGGCCCCACATCTTACCTCTGTCTCTTTAGCATTCCACAAGCTTTGGCTCAAAAGCACTGTACTCTAGGAAGCCTTCCCTGATTCTCCGTCTCCGTGCCGTTCAGGATGCTGGCTTCGTGAATCTCCCACTGCTCTTACTTTGAGTTCTGTAATGGTGGTTACTGCTTATGAACTCTGTGTTACTTAGGGATAAACTTGCTGGAACAGAAACTCTTCCAGAAGTTCAGAGGTGAGCCTTCAAGACTGAGCCTGATGCTTTGCTTCCACGTCCAAAGTGACCTCATGGCCCAATATGGCTGCTTTGGGTCAAGCCATCATCTCTTTGTTCCAGCCAGCTAGAAAGCAAAGGTGTTTAGCCTTCTATCCCTTTGACCAGAACTCAAAAATTAGTTACGTGATCACACCTCGGTCTGCGGAAGGTGATAACCATAGTTATCACAACTGACCGTGTATTCTGTGCACTCTGAGCTCCCCTGACTGTGTCCGCTTCAGCTCTGAGCCCTAGTGCATCACCTGCAGCGGCAGAAACCTGTGATTTCCGCCTGCTTGGCATCCGATCCCCTTCTCCAGTAACATGACTCCTGTCTTGCTTTGGAGAAGCAACCCCCACCAAGGGTTGAATGCCAATGAAAGCGCTCTCCTTCCCTAGTCCTGGGCTGAGCGTGATCGCCAGGAAGATCAGCAGAGCTCTCCAGAAAACCTCGAGTGGAATGAGACAAAGAATAAATGGGTTTGGAGCGGTTTGTCCGGACCATCGCGCCTCGGAGAGTGCCGCCCTGCTCCTGGCCACAGTGCTCCGCTTCCTGTCCTGGAGTCCTTTCTTCAGTGTTTGTGAGCTACCCAGGAATCTTCCAAGACTGTCCTGTTTTGCTTACGTCTCCGGAGCTGGCATTTGGTGCTCACAATGGAGAAAGTCCAGGAGGAATACTCTTGCGTCATCAGGACTGAAGAGCAGATGAATAGGATCGATCAGTGAGAGTCATAAGGCACACCCTGTGCCGGTGTCAGAAAATGGTCGTGTTGGACTCGGATCAGGACACGGATGATTTATGTGACATGAGGCGCCATTCAGAGTAGAGGGAGCCACTGCGCTCATGGGCTTTTAGATGCCCCATTCCCCAGGTCACCCTGGCCTAGGAAAGTCTCATGTTTTACTTGTTTGTCAGGTTCATAAATCTGAGAGGAAGAAGTTAAAAAAAATAAACCACTCAATTCACTCCCCGGAGGTTCAGGCCAAATATTTCCGCGCCATGGATTATTTATCTTTGGATGCCCCTCTGTCTGGACATGGCAAACATTGCCCCCTGCTAATAAACATGCTTATTTCTGGACCATCAGAATCGTCTTCGAAAGCAAGACCATTAGGCAAACCTGTTAAAGAGTGAAACACTCAAGGATGAGTCGGTTCCATTCACCTTTCCTAATGCGGAAAAAGGTACGCAGCATCTCTGACGTCCTTCCTGCCTCATTCCAGCCAATACCAGTGCCATTCCATTCCGGTCCCCACAGGCTTTCGAGAAATTTGGGCAAATGCTAAGTCATGAGCATTTAACACAGGGTAAATCAATTGGTGGGAATGAATATGCATTTTACCACTGAGGCAATGCCATCCCTGTGGGGTGCATAGAAGGATCTAATCACACACATGCACACTCCCATATATCTATATATATCTATGTATCTATATATATCTATATATATTTCTCCATGTCTATATAAAGTTTTTTATATATATATATATATATATATATATATATATATATATATATATATATATATATATATTTATAAAGTAGAAGGACATATGCCAAATTCTTTATGTAGATATTTTTGAATAAGGAGACAATGGGCAACTTCTTTTTCTACCTCTTATTTACATTAAAAATGTTTTCTCTTCAAGGAGCACAAATAGTCATATAATTAGCCAACAAATAATTACATACCCATGAGAAGAGAAAATACATTTTCAAAGGTATGGCATGCACTATCATAGTAATTGAACTGCAGTGGTTTGAGAATTAATATTTACAAACCGGCACACATGACGATTCCTTAAGCAAGCTTCTTTAAAGGATGGCTTCTGAGTACGGCACTAGATGGCAACTTCGTGAATGTGGGAATCGTGTGTGACCGTGTACAATGTCGCCAGTTTTAGCTTGGAATAAGGAAGGCAGGCAAGAGGAGAGGCAGGGGCCGTGCGGTGCGGTGGAGAGGATTTGAAGATGGCGTGAACATTTCAGGCTTTCAACCTGAGCTCCATCTTGACCAAGCTATGTGGCTTTGGGCAGGCCATTTCCCCCTCGAGCCTTGGTTTTCCCATCTATAAAATGAGAAGACAGGACTAAATTGTCCTGGAGGAGGGATTGGAATACTCTGATCTGTGGGCCAAATCCGGCCCACTACTTGCTTTCATCAATAAAGTTTTATTGGAACAATCCATGTTCATATCTTTACATATTGTCTGTGGCTGCTTTCATGCTACCCTGAGCTGAGTCGAATAGTTGCCAAGTCTAAACTATTTACTCTCTGGCCCCTGACAGAAGATTGGTGACCCCTGGTTAGAAAACCATCAACTGAATCTGCCTGGGAATCTGTATTGCCTAGAGTTTGGTTTGCCTTGGAGCCTAGTATTTTTCTGCCTAAATGATCCCTATCTTAGCCCAGTGATCCCAGACAGCCTTTGAACTTGTGTGAGCCACCCTGGGGCACAGACTCCTCTCCTTGCTCTCCTGAATGCTCCTGGTGGATGGGTGGAGTTGATCCATCTGGGAGGAGGAATTTGAGGGGCAGACATGGGGAAATCTGCCTTTCAGGTGATGCTCCTACAGGTAGAAAACTGCCTGAGTCATTCATCCTGTCGGCATCTTTAAACGATCTACAAAATAGAAACTCGGGTCCTTCCTGTCCTTCCCCTAGGCCGACGTATGGAAGTTTCTGCCCAGTGTCCTTCATCGATCCTTGGAAACAGTTTTTCCTTCCTGTGCAAAATCATCCCTGTCATCTTCCCGAAAACGTTCGGGCGACGAAACCCATTCTGCATGTGTGTGTGTTTTTCCCTCTGATGGAGTTTTCCCCCTCTCATTAGGCTCCTGAATTATAAATTATATTCTTTTCTTTGCCTTTTAATTTGATCCATGGAGGCAGAAACTATTTCGCCCGGCCCCTAAGGGCTTTGCAGGTAAGAGAGCTCTCCTTTCTGGGCAGATGACCCTTTGCTGCCCAGCTGTGTCCCATCAGATTCCAGGGCTTTCTCCCCACCAAGGACAGCACTGATTCCAAAGTCTCCACGATCTGATTCCTTGGGGGAGGCAGACCTGTTGTTCTGAAGGCCCGGAGACCGTGAAGCAGGGGCGTTACCGGTGCTGGTAACTGACTCCCTTCCCGGAACATCACAAGAGCTTATGACAAAGAACCTGCTCACCTCCCCCCGAAAGACAAAGCCATGACTCAGTGCGCTCCTTGGTCTTGTTCCCCAAGGGCAGTCTGTCCCCATTTGACTCTGATTTCTGGGATGAGCTGAACAAAAAACGAAGTCTCTATCTCTGAGCTTCCTCCCTTCTGAGCCCTACTGACCGATGAGCCTTTTTCCAGACTCAAATCTTTCTCCTGACCCGGGCCTCTGCAGTGCCACGGCCACGGCAGATCTCTGCCGCTATTCAGGGAAGCTGGCTTGCGTGCAACACATGGGCCGTCATGCTTTTGTACGGGACTCCGCATCTTTAGATGCCTTTCTTCCGAGGATGGAATCAAACGATGGGCACCCAGTGGTTTCGTAAAGCAAAGCGTCTCAACATGCAATGTTCATATGAATCTGCAAAAATATTGGTTCTGATTCTGGGTGTGGCCTGGCATTCTGCATCTCTCTTTCTTTTTTTAAAGTTTATCTTGAGAGAGACAGAGATAGCACAAGTGGGGGAGGGGCAGAGAGAGAGAGAGAGAGAGAGAGATGGGGAGAGAAAGAATCCCAAGCAAGCTCTGCTCTGCTGCCTCGGGGCTCGAACTTACGAGACTGCGAGACTGAGCGTGGGAGGCTCAACCGACCGAGCTGCCCAGGCGCCCCAGGATTCTGTACTTTTGAGACACTCCGGGTGAGGCCGATGCTTCTGGCCTGAGGATTGTGCTTTGGGTAACAAAGGGGTGGGTCACCTAACAAGGCTTGACTGAGTGGCATCTGACTGGATAGATGTTGACCCCCGCTTACAGGTACAGCAGACCCTCAGTAGCAGCCCCTGATGGTGACAAGATGTGGGACAGGGACCCAAACCCGTGTCTGCTGGACTAGCCTGTGTAGTGTTCTTGGGACCTCTGGTGCCCTTACATTATTGAGGATGGCACTCGGCTGAACGGGTGACTGGTTCTTCTGTTCAAGCAACAGATAGTTACAGAGCACCTACTCCTATTTCAAACACAGTGATATCTCTCTCTCTCTCTGTCTCTCTGTCTCTCTGTCTCTCTCTCTCTGTATCTCCATCTGTCTCTATCTATCTCTCTCTCTCTATCTCTTTCTATATTTTTTGGCTGAGGAGGTTTTTATAAAAGACCTTGTCTCTATTTTAGGGTGTCTGTGTGCATATTCCCTGTCTGAAATGCTCTTGCTGTGTGATCCCTGATGGCCTATTAGGTCTCAGATCAAATGTCACTGCCTCTTTGGGACCCTTCTCTGACCGTGCAATCAAAAGTAACCTCCGCCATGGCTCTCCACCATGTCACCCCGTTATGTTACCTTCTGAGCCTTCGTCACTCTTGGAAATGGTCTTGTGCATCTGCCTCTCCCCAACTAAACGTCAGCCCCTGGAGAGCAGGGCTTCCTATGCCTTGCTTACTGGGCACAGTACCGGGTACATGGTTGGCACTCAGTAGATGTTTGTTGAATGAATGAATGAATGAATGAATGACCCAGAAGAAAGATAACATTGAACAGGTTAACAGGCATGATGCTTAAACTACTTCAATAATCCATTCTTTTTTTCAATAGTTTATTGTCAAGTTGGTTTCCATATAACACTCAGTGCTCATCGCCACAAGTGCACTCCTCCATGCCCATCACCCCCCTTCCCCTCCCCCCACCCCCATCAGACCTCAGTTTGTTCTCGGCATTCAAGAGTCTCTCATGTTCAATAATCCATTCTGATCACTCATACCCAGCAGGGTTTATAAAACATCTACTGATAATTGATGGAGGATTACTCTTACTCGACCAGTAAAATCTGCTTCCTTTAAGATCTTTGTGGCACATCAGCATTAGCAGAATCCCAGCTAATACGTATCATCAAAAGCCACAAAACCAGACACATTTGGTGCCGTATCTAAATACCACAGATTGGGTGGATTAAACAACAGAACTTTATTTCCTCATAATTCTGGAGGCTATAAGTCCAAGGTCAAAGTGCCAGTAGGGTTGATTTCCTGTGAGGCCTCTCTTTGACTTCCAGATGGCCACGTGCTGTTCGCTGTGTCATTGCCTGGTGCTTTCTCTGTATGTGTGCAGATAGAGAGACAGACAGAGACACAGAGAGAGAGAGACACCCACAGAGTGTATCTCTTCCTTTTCATGAAAGGGTAATAGCCCTATAGGGTTAGGGCCCCACGCTTAGGACTCATTTAGCTTTAATTACTTTCTTTAGGGGCTCATCTCCAAATAAAGTCATATTGAGGAATACAGGCATTGGGGAGGGGGACACAATTCGGTCCGTAACACTTTGTTTTAAGAAATCCTAACTTAGGCAATCTCAAGGTAAATGGGCTTATGATAAAAATATAAGAGGAATTCAGGAGAGCTTCTCAGTGGAAGGGGCCTTAGGTCCTCAGAAGCTCGTGTGGGATTTATAGTCTCCGTTTCACCGTCGAGATACTTTAGCTCTTTATTGAGCATCTGCAGTAAGTAGCCACTTCTTTCTCTCTCCTTTTTTGTTGTTATTTAAACCATTTATTTTATTGAGGAATGACTGGCAGACACCGGGCTGTACATATTTACGGCACAACGGAATGGGTTTCGAGTTCCGTATGCACCTGTGAAATCATCAGCACAGTCTATGACATAAAAATATCATCACCGCCCAAAGTTTCTTCCCACCCTCCTCATTTTTATTGTATTTTATTTATTTCTCTATAATAGGAACCCTCCATTTAAGATCTACCTGCATAACAGAATGTTAAGTATGCAACACACTGCGAACTCTACGGCAGATCTCTAGGACAAGATTATCCTGTATAACTGAAACTGTGTGCTCTGACCATTACCTTCCTGTTTCCCCGTCCCCAAGCTCCTGGTAACCGTTGTTGGATGCTCTGCTTCTGAGAGTCTGACTATTTCAGATTCCTGATATAAGCGAGGTCATGTAGGATCTGTTCTTCTGATCCTGGCTTATGTCACTTAGCGTAACGCCCACCCGGTTCATCCGTGTTGCTGCCAATGACAGAATTTCCTTCATTTTTAAGGCCAAATACTAGCCATCATATGAACGCACATGCCACCTTCTCTTTATCTGTGTTTCTAGGCTCTTCTGCTTGGCTATTGCAAATAATCCTGCACTGACGATATCTTTTTGAGATCTTGATTTCAATTTGTTTGGATAAATATCCAGAAATGGGATTGCTGGATTGTATTATGTTTTTTTAAATTTTTCTCAATGTTTATTTATTTTTGAAAGAGAGAAAGAAAGAGAGCGTGAGCAGGGGAGAGGCAGAGAGAGAGGGAGACACAGAATCTGAAGCAGGTTCCAGGCTCTGCGCTGTCAGCACAGAGCCCGATGTGGTGCTTGAACTCAGGCACCGTGAGATCATGACCTGAGCTGAAGTCAGACGCTCAACCGACTGAGCCACTTGGGCGCCCCTGTATTTTTAATGTGTGAGAAACTTCCTTTCTGCTTTCCTGAGTGGCTGCTCCGATATCCATTCCGCCCAACAGTGCACAGGGGTTCTGACCCACACTTAACTCTCGCCTCTTTGGCAATCGGCACCTAACAGGCGTGGAGTGATGCCTCACCACGGTTCTGATATGCATGTGGACCGTCGCCCATGTTTCTGACCGGGTTATCTGCCTTTTGCTCTTGGCTTGTGGGAATCCCTTACGGATTTTGGATATTAACCCTTTATTAGATACATGATTTGCAAACATTGTCTTCCATTCTCTGGGGTGCCTTTGCACGTTGCTGATGATCTTCTCCGTGGTGCAGGAGTATTTTAGTTTCCTGTGGAGCCCTGTGTCTTTTTAATTTAGTTGCCTCTGCTTTGTCTGCTTCTAATTGGGTTTTTCCTCACCTCGGGCAGTATGGTATTTTTCCTATTTCCCGATCTTATCACCTGTTTGTTACCTTAATGGCTCTTAACTCCCAGGGGCAGGGAGTTTGCCCGGGACACTTTCCACACCGCTTCACCGCTGCAATTCCAGAATCTCACGGTGCCCAGTAACTTTGGGTGGCTTAAAATGATCATATGATCCGGTGTTGCAACAGAGGTGTGCACGCGGACGCTGCAGAGCTCAGGAAACGACCTCGATTCCTTTCATTTGGGACACCAACAAATACTCAACACGTGCTTGCCGCATGCAGGGCACTTGCTAGGCTCTGGGGACGCTGTGGGGACAAGAGACAAAGCCCCCACCCTCGTGAGGTTGTCTCCGGTGGGGGGTGAGGGGGGATACAGATGAGACACCAGTCAGCGAAACAAACAGGTTACAAGAGAATTTTAGATAGTGACAAGCTCCCTCAATAAGGTAGGAGAGAATCACGGAGAAGAGAGGGTGCGCATCGCTTATTAGAGGAGTGAGTGAGTGAATGAATGAATACAAACTAGGTACGAGGCACAAGTCTTGTCCCGCGTTTCGAGTATTTAACTTTTATTGGAATACCACCGTCAGCAAAGCGAACTATCCCAAGGATGATGCTTGATACACATCCCCCGAGCTGAACACACATGGATCAAGAGGCAGGACATTATCGGCACTTCAAAAACGCTCCCCGTGTTCATTTTCCATCATTAGTAACACCATCCTGACCTGCAGCGTTTGCCGGGTTTTTAAACCGTTGGGGTCGATGATGTTCTAGAGGGGAATGCTAAATAGCAGGACTTCCCATATGCTACTCTGAGCAGACAGCCTCTGACACATCAGGAGTTCCAGAGCTCTCCCCGGACCCCAAATGCCCCAGCGTTCAGAGTCAACCTTCCCACACGCAGGCTGTGCAAGCATCAGAGAGCCGGTGGAGATATTCTGCATTTGGTTGATTTCACTGAAATCTGCCCCCTCACCCCCCCAACCCTCCCACCCCCATTGATTTTGTTTTGTTTTCATTTTAAAATCTCCACTCAGTCCTGCTTCGCCAGATTTGCAGAAAGACGTTCGAATCCAACCCTCCATGTCTCTGGGAAAAATTCCTCTGAGTGTTCTGTCGAAGGCCACGTGACTCGCTTGTTTCTGGGGAGGGTTGGAAATACACGCAGGAGAGCACTTCTTAGAATCCACCTTACTTCCCGAGAAGGGCTCAGGCGCTGCCCTCAAGTCTTAGCCAGAAGCCCCGGGGTTAATCTTCCTAAATGACAATTAACAGGTGGGACATCTTGAAATCCCTGCGGCAAGACCTTTGGGTCTATAAATCTGCAATAGGACCGATGCTCTGAATTCTTAATCAAGCCTGTTTCCTTTATTAATCTCCAAGAGCGGCGGTGATTTATAAGACGGGCTTCCATTCGGTCCAGAAAATGAAATTCATTTCACAAACTCCAAATCAATTGGCCACGATACTTTCCTATTTCATGCTCTGCGTCACACAGATCTCTTAACTTGATTGTTCTATTACTAAGAATTCACTTAAAAGCCTCTGCTGGGTCTCTGTGCCTCACGAAAATAATATTTAGCCCTGGCGCAATGATCACTCCGGATCCTGAGATTGGGCTTTCAGATACTTCAATTAAAAAAGGGATGGAGGGGATGAGCTTCACAAGAGGTGGGCGGCTAATAGAAACTTGAGTCATCCAGTGCTGAGGTTGGTGCTGAGGTTTCTGACCCGAGGGATCCTGGGAGAGCCCATTCAAATGCAAATTTCTGGGTCCCACCCGAGCCCTGCGGAATCAGAACTTCTGGGAATGGGGAAAACGAGGATCTTGAGAATCCTAAGCATGAAGCTAAAAATTCTAGGGATACAGGGGTCTTCTTTGTCAGTTAAGTAAAGCCAGCTTGTGTGTTCATTCAACAAACATTTGTTGGGCTCCTACATGCCAGCCAGGCACCTGGGGTGCATCCGCAAACTGCTAAACAAGAACCCCTCGCTTCGTGGATAGGGTGACCACGTCACTGTGGAGGATATAATGACAGTGATTATTAACACTCCTTGCATATGCACTAGAAGGTATGATTTAAGCCTCCGGATAGCTCTCTGAGTAGTGGTGAGTGCCACCTGCCTCTTAGAGATAGGAAATGGAGAACTCGAAAAGTCAAGTGAAACCCAAGGTCGGTGCTGATAGGAAGTGGAGCAGAGAGCAGAATCAGCCTGCTGCGGAGCGCCGTGAACTTGCCTGCCTCTACTCCAGGGTGAGGCTGGTAGAGGACTCAGCACACAGCTGGTTCTTCTGTTCGAGCATCCAGACGTTAGGTAAGCATCCGCAGTGAGTGAAGCCCTTCCTCAGAGGCGGGCAGCGAAAGCCGAGGGAGGTGTCGCGTCCTGCGGACGAGGCGGGCACCTGAAGGCACACGAAGTGGTAAGAGCTGCAGTGAGGTTATGCACGGGTGTGCAGGGGGCACACCTGTCTGGGGCTCCTGGCCAGGGGTAGGGGGTCCGCAAAGGATTCACGGAGGAGTCGCAGACTTAAGAGCTGGCTCAGCCGAGGGAATGGTGTGGGCCCATGGGGAACAGCGCGGACCATAGCTCTCTAGTTTTCGCCCGGCTGGCGGGGCGGGGCGGGGAAGGGTGGAGGAAGCTGGAGAGGAAGCAGAGGCGAGGCGTGGGGAGCCTCAACGGTGTGTGGAGGACTCTGGCCCTTCTTGAAAGCATTTTCAAGGCAGCAAAGGGTTGGAACAGTTCAGATTCAAATTTCAGAAGGAAACCTTCCTGTTGTAAATGGACTTGGAAAACGAGCTTAGGTTGTGGTAGGAACCTCTCCCTAAGGAGAAAGAAAAAAAATGAAGAAGAGAGGAGAGAAGACTTCAAGGTCACCTAGATATGGGTCCAGGTGCCTACATCTCCCATGTTCTCGTAAACTGAGACAACTTAATCAGACTGCATGTTTACGTGTGTTACCATATATGGGAGACAAAGAAATAGAAAATGTATTAAAAAACTATGCCATGTGATGTGGGCCGCTCAGTTCTTTTGGGTACGAACCCAACTGAGCGGTGCCAGCAAAATAAAGTTGGAAAGAAAAGCCTCGGTGTCACAACTCTCTGAGCGAGAATCCTGCAACAAGGTGAAGTGAGAAGACCGCTTAGCCGGGTGGGAGGCCGCGGGAAGAAACGCACTTAGAGGCCTTCTCAACCATCTCACACACCTATGCATCCCTCCAAGAGATGGGAATGTTCCGGAAGCCCCTTTTGGGGGAGAGGGTGCTCCAGACCACTCAGCCGGGATCGTAGCTATCTGATCAAAATTAGTTACACTTTAGAATAGCTTCCAGCAGTCAAGGGCCAGGGAGAGGCAGGCGCTGCCTGCGGTTGGGTGGTGTGGATACCGACAGCCCAGAGCCTTGCCAGTTAGTGTTAATGATCTCCAGATAATTTGGCCCGTATACACACATTAGCCAGGCAACGGCCCACTTGGTTTGGGCAAAAGGCCACGAAGGAGGAACCCACAAGCCCCCCGGGGTGGTTTGTTGGGTTCAGGGTATTTTTGCCGGTATGAGGAGGAAGCTGAGACCAGGGCCCCGTAGGTCGATCAAGTGTGAGCCGTGCTAATGGGGGCCGCCCGTTGACCTTCGGGTGGTAATAGTGTCAGACACGTGATAAAGACGCGATGGCAGGAAACACCCCGTGTTTACAGAGCAATTTTCTCGGCATGGGTTCAAAGTGCAAAGCACTTGTGTTAATTTGGAAATGCTCAGAACAGCTCAGAAAGGTGAGCGCGTGTGTGTGACAGCCGGACGCTACCGCTGGCCGTCTGGCAGCCGCAGCGGGTCACGTCGTCGGCGTCACTGCCATCGGCATCGGTGCCATCTTCACCGTCACCTTCGTTGCCTTCTCCTCCGCTCCTCGGAAACTTCTATGGGCCAAGCTGTGCGGATACCACTTCTGGTGCCCGAGGAACTTACAGCGGCCGCAAGGGCCCTGTGGGGTCTGGCCCTTTGAGTCTTCTCTGTGTACCTCCCACCTGCTCACCCCCTCCCTCACCTTCTTCAAGTCCCTGCTCAAAATTGCCTTCTTGGTTGGGGGGGTGGGGGGGGCCTGGTGGCTCAGTCTTTTAAGTGTCCGACTTTGGCTCAGGTTATAGCCAAAGCCCCGTGTCGGGCTCTGTGCTGACAGCTCAGAGCCTGGAGCCTGCTTTGGATTCTGTGTCTCCCTCCCTCTGTCTGCCCCTCGTCTCTGTCTCTCAAAAATAAATGAAAATGTTTAAAAAAATTTTTTTAATTGCCTTCTCAGGGAGGCTCATCCTGACTATATCCTATTAAATAATGAACTCTCTTCTTTACCCCCCACACCTAATCCTGCTACTTTTTTCTACTATTCCCACCCCCTCTCCCGGAACTTACCTTTTAACACTCAAAACAATCTACTTATTTCTTAATGTTTATTTTCTGTTTCGCCTTATGGGAATATGAGCTTATGAAGACTATAAGCTCCGTAATGGTGGAGAATTCTCTTGGTTTTGCTTCTTTTTCTATTCCTCAGCGGCTACAGATATGTTCCGTTAATGTTGCATGTATGATTAATCTAACCGTCAGAGCAGTTCCAGAAAGTAGTGGTTATTCAATCTCCTTTGACAGAGGAAGAAACTGAGGTTCAGAGAGGTTAGTTCATTAGCCCCAGGGCACGCAGGAGAGCTGCTGATTTGAGCATAGCTGTGATTCCAAAGAAGGCCCTGTCTACTACTCGTTGTTGGGTTGAATCCAGTGAGGGGCACAGGGAGGTCATTCAACTGGCTTAAAGTTACTCCTTGAGACGAAGAAAGAATTCATCTTTCTGGAACCCAACCCCACATGTTTCCTATAGGCTCAAGCTTCTTCTCATTAACGTCCACATAAGCCACGGTGAAGCCAACTGAGCTGGGAATCTAGAAGGATCAGTGTATGTCAGTCTATTCAGGAAGTGGGGTAAAATTCTAGGGGGTGATCAGCCTGTCTTGATGACTCATGGGAGTCATTGACATTAGTCCTGCCTCCGTGCTCATCGCCCCTGAGATCTAGAATTCTCCATGTGGGAACCCAGAACACTCTGTTGCACTTATCTATTGATGAGCTTTAGAGGGACCCTTTGTTTTCCTTGACTTCTCTTTGAAGGACATCCCCCCTCCTCTCACATGCTGATCCCCACCAGATCCGAAGTTGGACATGAGATGTTGTGTGGCTCATCGGGTGATCCATCCTTGGGGGACTGGCCAGGGGACGGGTATGAGACATACATATGCCCAATGGGAACCAGCTCTGGGACTTTTGTTGGAGCTCTCAGGAAAGAGTTATTCTCCTTCCAGCAGGGACGTCCCATTTCCCCCTGCCCCCCTCCCCTCCCCTCCGTGAGGTTAGCCCTCCAATGTGGGAGGCAGGGGGGAGCATTTTCCAAGCCTTGTGTGCCATGAAATGTCAGGGGAGTGAAGGAGCAATGGCTGTCCATCCTGGGCTTTTACATCTTCTTCCTGCACTCTGGGGCCAGGCGCTGACATGCTGCTGACCAGCGGCTGAGAATAGCCTGGCACGGGTCCCAGAGGCTGCCCACCCCCATCAAGGACTCGGAGGACGGAACAATCTCTGCCCTGTGGCAGCAGGATTTCCACCCCGCACCTGATAAGCTGGAGCTGAATTTAACAAAAGCCCATCAGATGGGACACGCTTTCAGGAATAAGACGCTCCTATCGGCCCTGCTGGGGGGTGATGGAGACACTGGTGGACTTAATGCATTGCTGGCCCAGACCCAGGCTCTGGCGGTCCATTCCTCTCAGATTCCTGTGTAATCAGCTAAATTAGCCCATTGATAGAGAAGCTTATCAAGGGGCAGCTCGGAGGAGGGAGTGATGGACGGTCACCTTTTCAAGGAGCTCTGGGCTGGGGAATAAATGGCCTATTTGCTCATGAGGTTGCAATCGAGTGCTCTCTGTAGGTCAATAATTTTTCCTTTCTTGCCGTCACTCTTCCTAGTCTCGGGCAGAAAGCGGCCCATGCCACACCAGCTCTGCCTCTGTCCCGTGCAAAGCTGGCACTTAACCCACTCCTTGCTGCCTGAGCACAGACGTCCTGTCCTCTTAGAAGGGCGATCTCTCCTTTATACATGCCTCCCCTGCCCAACTATGATGCAAGAGACCCTCCCCATGATTATCCTGCAGAAGGGAAGGCGCTGCAAACACTTAGGACCCTATAAAATCTCTCCTATCATGGGGCACTCCCACAAGTATTTTATTTGGACCGGCAAAGTCCTATTTGGGAATGACTTGACCCTCAAAGCTAGTTCTCTGGAAGGTTCCAGCATACACCTATAAGAACCAGAGAGACCCGGGAGTGATTCTAGGAGCTGTGACTCAGGACTGCCAGAGTTTGATGTCATCTAAACAATCCCTCTTAAAGCTCATTTGAGGGGCGCCTGGGTGGCTCAGTCGGTTGAGCATTCGACCTGCTCAGGTTATGATTTCTCTGTTCATGAGTTCGAGCCCCATGTCAGGCTCTGTGCTGATAGCCTGCTTTGGATTCTGTTGTCTCTGCCCATGCTCATGCTATGTCTCTCTCTGTCTCTCAATAAATAAAACATTAACAAAAATTTAAAAAAAAAAAAGCCCACTTGACAAACAGCTCTGTGAGCAGTGATGTTGCAGAGGGTGCAAATAAACACCTACATGGTAAATGAGCGGGAAAACACAGCTGTCTCAACTGTCCCCACATTATGAGCACTACTTGTGGCCTGAGACAGCATTTCCAGTGATGGGCACAGTACGTGTGTTTCTTTGTTTCTTTTTTTTTTTAATAGTTTACTGTCAGGTTGGTTTCCATGTAACACCCAGTGCTCATCCCCACAAGTGCCCCCCTCCATGCCCATCACCCCCCTTCCCCTCCCCCCCACCTCCATCTGCCCTCAGTTTGTTCTCAGCATTCAAGAGTCTCTCATGGTTTGCCTCCCTCCCCCTCCCCCACTATTTTTCCTCTTCTTCTCCCCCAAGGTCCTCCATTAAGTTCCCCCTAATCCACCTATACGTGCAAACATATGGTATCTGTCCCTCTCTGCCTGACTTATTTCGCTCAGCATAACACCCTCAAGTTCCATCCACGTTGCCACAAATGGCCAGATTTCATTCCTTCTCATTGCCATGTAGTATTCCATCATATAGATGAACCACATCTTCTTGATCCATTCATCAGTTGATGAACACTTAGGCTCTTTCCATGTTTGGCTATTGTTGAAAGTGCTGCTATGAACATTGGGGTACATGTGCCCCTACGTGGGTTTCTAAACAGCTTACTCAGAAGTGAACGGGACATGAACTGAAAGGTCCGAAAGAGTAGCTTTCTTAAGATGGAGATACAGGCAGAGAATTTGAATTCAAGTGTTTCCTGATCCGGATGAGTGAGAGAAAGTTGATTTCCCACATCCACATTATTTTACAATATGTGTGAAATAAAAATTTACATCAAACTCAATTAATACATTACAGAAGGCAAGTAAATATTTGACTTTTCCATCTAGCTCCTTAAAGTTGGTGAACCCAGGGAATGTCTATGTAACTCTTACAGATTATTTTTGGATCTGCCCATTGGGAAAAGCATGGCTCGCCGTAGATGTAGATCCCTCTTACATTTGGAATTGTCTTATATTCAGAGGTATACCTGAAGGAGATTGGTATAGAGGGGTCATTTCGGGAGAGATCTGGATAATTTGTCTTGTGGTCTGAGATATAGACGTATTTAAACTTTTTTGCTGCTTTTAATGTGCTTGGAAAAGGAAGGCATGTTCGCTTTAGGGTAGCACTTTCCAACGTGAACTCTGTTCTTGCTTTGTAAGAAAATAGTTGCATGATCAAATTAAGTTTGGGCAAGGCTGTGCTCAACTGCCCCCTCTTGGGGGAGTCAATGCACTTGGCACATCAAAGGCAACCTACTAATCATAATGAATTTAACCTAGAACTCCCTAACATTACCAGACCTTGAACATCTGTTCTTACAGAACACTTATTACCATTTTACCGTTACACAAAACAAAACAGTTTGGGAAACCCTGAACTCGGGCTCCCCAAATTTCAAGCGAGGTCACAAATATGATAGATTTACACTGTTTCTTGGTGTTCTTTAGATAGCAGAGGGCATCTAGGTATTGCATTGAGCAGAGTTAAAGTATCTGTCCCTCAGGGGCGCCTGGGTGGCTTTAGTCGGTTAAGCGTCCGACTTTCGCTTAGGTCATGATCTCGCGGTTCGTGGGTTCGAGCCCCGCGTCGGCCTCTGTGCTGACTGCCAGCTCAGAGCCTGGAGCCTGTTTCAGTCTGTGACTCCCTCTCTCTCTGACCCTCCCCTGCTCATGCTGTCTCTCTCTCTCCTAGAAATAAAAAAAAAAAATAATAAAAAAAAAAAATAAAGTCTCTGTCCCTCTGACACAGGCTACTACTGTGTGTTCCATGGAAGGCTTAGATTTTGCTGCCACTTAGACTCAAATTCTGGCTTTTCTGCCATAAGCTCTGCTCTCTTGAGCAAGTGCCTTCACCTCTCTGAGCCTCAGTCGCCTCCCTTATATAAAAGAGAACCAGTCGGTACTCTCCTTAAAGGATTTCTGCGAATGATGAAATGAGATGGTACAGAAGTATATAGCATCACACCCGACACTCGTAACTGCCTGGACAATGATCTCTGCTGTTGGCTATAATATTTCTTCTCAAAGCTTTGTTGCCTTGCTCACTTGACTAAGCTTTATCTGTTCAGCTTGTAGGAATTGAACTGAAAAAAGGGAATGTGGGGATGAGTAAATTAGGGCAGACCTTACAGCCAAGGTACCTATCTGTGGAGTATGCAAATTGCCTGACAATTCCCACCTGAGAGAGAATTGGGGAGACCCACTTCCTGTTCTCCACCCCATGGGGGAAGACTCACTTCCTATTCTCCACCCCACACAGGGGCGACCTGCCCCAGGAGTGTGGCCACAGCACAACTAGCTCACCAGAAGAGAGACTGTTGGAAAGTTCAGAACGCATGTGACCCCTTTCAGGAGACAAGTCAGTTTGGTTCATTAAAAAACCACACTTCACTGTGCTTTAATGACAAGAATCAAATGTACACATTGTGGAAATTCAAATATGATAAATGTTTGGTAAAGAGTGAGACCCTTCCTGGGGCGCCTGGGTGGCTTAGTCGGTTAAGCGTCCGACTTTCGCTTAGGTCATGATCTCGCGGTTCGTGGGTTCGAGCCCCGCGTCGGGCTCTGTGCTGACTGCCAGCTCAGAGCCTGGAGCCTGTTTCAGTCTGTGACTCCCCCTCTCTCTGACCCTCCCCTGTTCACGCTGTCTCTCTCTCTCCTAGAAATAAATAAAATATTAAAAAAAAAAAAAAAAGAGTGAGACCCTTCCTTTCATCGCTACTACTCTCCATAAGCGAACACTAAGAACCTCTCCAGGTCTCCTTTTGGGTCTTTTTTATATAATAACAAACAACGCCAATGATAATAACAAGCATTGTTTGAGTGCTTAATATGTGCCAAGAAATGAAAATTCTTTTCACGCATTGTGTCACATCAACCCTGAGCCATTGAGGATGGTGTGGGTACTAAGGTTTCACCTTATTTTATAGATGAGGCAACTGGCGCTCAGAGAGGTTAAGAAAACCCAGGGTCACGGAGAGAGCAACCAGTGGGATGGGGTGTGAACTCTAGTTTGTTCGACGAGGGTCCGCACCCCTGGCCATTGATGCAGGTGCATGCACACAACCTCCGCTCCCCCCTATGATTTCTTGCAACGCTCCTGCTTTGGCAGAACCTATAGCTCTCCTTGCTTCTTTTTAACAGCTGCCTAGATTCCATTACGGGGATGAACATAATTGATTTAACCAGTTCCCTGCTGACAGGCACGTCTGTCCATTTGCCACTCTGCCCTGTCCCTCCTTGGCCCCAGAAGGGCTGGGCTTTCTCCAGCACTCTGGCTTTAAGAAGAGAATCAGCACAGTGTCTCCATCAATCTAAGCTAGTGGTCTTTAAAAATACATAACCCAAAAAATAAGGTTCCATTAAACAAACTTATAAAATATGGATGGGTTGCTAAGCCTGCCCCTTTGTCCAAGAGCATAAGGGTCATCCCCTTGCACCTGAGCAAAGTGCAATGTCTCGGCTCTCTCTCCATATTGATGACAGGGGTGTCACCCTATCAAGGTGTGGGGGCTTGAGTCCATGTGATTGTGACCCTCAACGGGACGGGGCTCAGGCAATCTGCGGAACTGCAAAGCACGGCTCAGTATGCCTAAGTGTGTGTGTGCGTGCACGCGGGTGCGTGTGTGTGTGTGTGTTCAGATCACACACTAACCCAAAATGTGTTCAGAGAAGCTCTTAGCAATGTAATGAATTGCCCAGGCACCTATGCAGAACCAGGTAGCTTTATGACTAAAGCGGTGGACACGAAGCCAGGTCACCCGGTTTGGAGGCCTGGCTCTGCCGTGTGCCAGCTTTGTAATCTTGGGCAAGTTGCTGAACCTCTCTGTGCCTCAGTTTCCTCCTCTAGGAAATTAAGATAGTAACAGTCCCTACCTCGTGGGATGCTTGGGGGGATTGAATGAGCTCAAAGAGGCAAAACAGTAAACACCTAGGCACAGTTAGTGTGACATCTGGCCTGGCTGGGTTCCTGATTAGATTTGTGTGCACGATTTAAGATCTTTTAGAATTATGCCATTAACACACGGTCACTCAGGAGCGGTGTTGATTAGCGAGAACAGGAAACCACACCTTTGCTCGGTCACCTGGGATTTCACCACCTAGAAAGAGCCACTGTGAACATTTTGGTCTGCAACATTCCCAACATTTTCCTGTGGGCGTACACTCTCTCGTTTGCACCCCTACGTGTGCGTATGCACCCCCACATTCACATTGAATGTGTGTAGTAATTATGTAAAACTTATAGCGCATGCACTCCTTTATAACTCAGTCTTTTCACTGGAAATATTTTTTAATATTTATTTTTGAGAGAGAGAGAGAGAGAGAGAGAGGGAGACACGGAGTCTGAAGCAGGCTCCAGGCTCCAAGCTGTCAGCACAGAGCCCGACACGGGGCTCGAACCCACAAGTGGTGAGATCATGACCTGAGCTGGCAGACGCTTAACCGACTGAGCCACCCAGTCACCCAGTAATTTCCACTTCTTCTAAGGATACCAGCCACAATATATTAGGACCCACCCTCATGACCTCATTTTAACTCAATCACCTCTGCAAAGACCTTGTCCTCACTCTCACATTCTCAGGTACTGAAGTGTAGCAATTCAACATATGAATTTTGAGATGATACCACCCAGCTCCTAATACCCATCATTGGGTTGTTGGTCACAAATACACACGGATCACAAGCACATTTTGCCTGTGTGATGACTGTCCAGCTGGGATTGGCAGCCTGGAAGGGTCAGTGTTTCGAAGGATTCTGAGGTCCCACCTGGACACAGTGGGAAAGACTAAGGTGACATCTTAGTGACATCTTAAGGTGACACCATCTTCTGGAGGTGCAGACTGAGGGAGTGTTGATACACACGCAATGGGTTGTCCCTTTGGCTGACACCAACTTCAGCCGATTGATGATGTGGTCTTAGCCCATCACATCACAGAGAGCAATGCCACGTGATAGCCATGCCTGGAATTGGGGCTTTGCCCACAAATAGTTCACTCCCATCCTGACCACCAAGGTGGTGGGGTCCATGGTGCTGACATTCCTGGTCTGGTACCTCTCAGCTCTGAAGAATCACCTCCAAATGGCTTGACTGAAAAGATCAACTGCTTTGAGATCATTTGGCCCTAGGGCCTGATGTTTATTCTGCCGCCACAGCGGTAAGTGAGTTCTACTTTGGGGCAAGGAAATAGCATACATAACCTTCCCTGGCTCACAATGTCTTTTTGAGAAACCCTAATTCCTCAATAGTTTCTATTACATCCTTGCAGGGATTTGGGGATGAGCAAGAAAAAAACTTGTACACAGCCTTCGGTATCATTAATTCCTTACTTCCTTTCTTATTTTCATTAATTCAACAAATATTTATTGAGAGCTTAACGTACAAAGCATTATAGACCATTTAAGAAATGCAGGAAACGAAGCGGAGGAAAGGTTAGGACCTCTCTCTTGTATTTGATGGTTAGTCCATTTTTCTTGACTCTTGTTCCATTAATCTTTCTCTTCCTCTCTTGTGCAGAAATGTTGCGATCTGAGAGACGCCAGGGAGACCCTGGCCCTGGGAAGAGTGAGACAACATGTCAGCATCAGGGAAAGGTCCTAGAGATCAAATTTAGCTCCCTCATTACTCAGATGGTAAAACGGAACTTGCGAGAAATTCAGTAATTTGTCAAGGTCAGTTCCTGGTGGCAGAGGGCGGGCCAGGAGCCCTCATCCTTGGCTTGATCTCAACTCTGTGCACCCCAAATCTGACCCTCTAGGTATCTTGCAAGTTTCAAATGTATAGAAATTGGATCCTGCTTCATTAGCATTAGAAAGAAGAGTTACATTTGGAACCTCTCCAACCTGAAGGAAATTGCCAGACATTCACCTGAAATGGTTCCCACGTGGTTTTTCAGAAGGGATGAACCAGTTTACTAGTTTGTAACCCTTTCACCTATGAAGGAGAGCACCTGCCTCACTTCCTCTCCATTCCTACTGGATGTAGCCATTCACCCTAAGAGCAAACCACAGACACAAAATTTTCCTAATTCAATATGGGGGAAAATGGCATTAGAGCTCTTTCCACTCTTACTTCTTTGATTTAGAGTGTGGTGAGGTGTTTTCCGATATGTTAATTGCCTATAGATATTTATTCTGTTTTGAGCTGGGTATTCATGTTTTTTGCTATGGTGAGATTTTTGTTTTTCTTATTGATTTGCAAGAATGCTTTATATAGCAATAGTATCGCTATTTTTATAGTTAAATGTTAGCTTTCTTGATGCTGCAAATATTTCAGCAACGTTTTTTTGCACATGACCAAGAGGATTTCTTATTTTTAATCTTTTCTGTCTAGGTGATTATTCTACTAACTCTCTCCTAATTTTGTATATCTTGTTATTTTTTTCTTGGTTCGACCTTTTGGAGTTTTGTATCCTTGCTTTAGACTTTTAAAATCCAAATTTCTTCCCCCACCTTTTCTTAATTGTTCTTTGTATTTTTCCTGTGGTTTGTTATTCTTTTCTAACTTTAGGGGGTTGATACTCAACTCACTTATTCGAATCCTTCTAAATACAACAATGGTAACATTTAATACTATGACTCACACTTCTGATTACAGCTTTGGGCACATCCCATGTGATTTAAAACATACGCAGTGTTCTCATTATTGTTATTTTCCTTGTGGTAATTATTGGTTTTGATTTCCTCTTTGTCTCAAGTTATTTGGGAGCATGGCTTTAAATTTCTTTTTTTTAAGCGTTTTATTTATTTCTGAGAGAAAGAGATAGAGTGAGCTGGGCAGGGTCAGAGAGAGAGGAAGGTACAGAATCTGAAGCAGGCTCCAGGCTCTGAGCTAGCTGTCAGCACAGAGCCCGATGCGGGGCTTGAACCCATGAACTGTGAGATCATGACCTGAGCAGAAGTTGGACACTTAACCAACTGAGCCACCCAGGTGCCTCATGGCTTTAAATTTCTAAGTGGTCAAAGTTTAAAAAAAAAATACAGTAATTTTTAGTTTTATTACCTTGTGATCAGACAATTCAATTCTGAGCAACTGTTTGTCGCATCTTGAGTTGACATCTGACGTATCTGACACAGGTCTGAGAATGTCTCTGCTCTTTGGGACACTGAAAGTCAGAAAGGCCTCTGACCCAGGATGGAGTTGAAACTGCCAAAAATCCCCGGAAGGCTCCTGTTCGTAGCCTTGACGTGGACTATAGTGATGGTTAGATAGATAGAGAAGGGTTAGGGGGGCAGCTTCAGACTCTGCTTTTTTACTCACCCCTCATATATATTCTAAATTTGGAAGGTACCTGATGATATCAGAGGCCAGAATTCTCTCCCCTTAGGTAAAGTCTGAATGATACAGAATGTAATGTTCCCTCACTATAGGGATCTAGGGTTGGAAGCTGCTTATGTTGCTTCATCCAGAGAGAGTTCCAGAACTGAGTACATTTCTTGGGGGATTTTACCTTGTGCCTTGTGCTCGGTTCCCACTTATCTCCTAGAAGATCTGTTGGTCTTACCGATTACTTGCTACCCAGAAAGCTGAGTTTTAAGAAGATGCCTTGCCAGTTGGCCGAAACTACTTTCTTAATTCACTGGAAATGCATGTTGTTGAATCATGGATTTTCATTTGAAGAACAAAAGTGTTGCACATTATAGAGCCCACTTAAAAAAATAGAGCAAGGGGGATATTTTTATTTCCATATGGATTATGTTAAGGGATGTGTGTGTGTGCATGTGTGTGTGTGTGTGCGTGTGTGTGTGAATGTGTACATATACATGAGAAAGAGAAATGGCCCTATTATGGGAAGCCTCATTAAAGAGGCCTGGAAAAGGTTAGTCCATTTGCAGACTATACATCTTAATCTCCCCACACAGCACACTAACCTGGAAGGGGAGAGAGAATCTATGGCCAGAGAGACCTTGGCTTCAGTCCAAGGGCTGGATCAAGTAGACCTTGCCTTTTCCCGCCGGCTACCCCTCATTAGCACTCTGTATTAACCCAGAGAAACCGTTCTCCCGAGGGGCTCCAGGAAATGGGAGGACATGCATGCCCGTTCAGAGTGGGGGAGCCCCAAGCCTCCCTTCTGGCTGCTGTTCATTTGCTGGCAGGTGCATTTGGGGTGTGGGCCCCTGGAAATGGGGGAGAGGAAACCGGGAGCGTGCTATAGCTTAAAGCAGTGCTGAGAGGTTGAGCGGCCTTTCACCTGTTGCTGGCTGGTTCTCATCTGTGTTAACAACTTCCAACTGGCCTCATTATTTGAGAAACTGGAGACGCCTTTGGACAAGGGCCCTTAAGCTGGCCCTGCATAGGCCCCCAGGTCCCCTTGAAGCCTTTGGTGGGTCCCATGTCACAACGCAGAGGAGCAGGAAAAAGGCGTGAGCTGGCTTTTGGCTGGGGTCTTTACCCAAAGTGCAACCTGTGACTGGTTGGTTACTCACCCTCCCCAGCCTCGGTTTCCCCATGTGTGTGTGTGTGTGTGTGTGTGTGTGTGTGTTGGGGGTGGCGGTGTGTGTAAGAGGTGGAAACAGCAATCCCACCTCCTTCTAATGGTATAAGGATTAAGGAGAGAAGGAAGACAGCAAATGTTTATTTTTGTTTATTATGTATATGGCGCGCCAAGCTTGGGATTGGAGCTTTCGTGGAGATTCTCAGAATGTTCCTCATGTGCCTTCCTACCCTTCTCCTCTGCAGTGCAGCCTGCCCCCTCCATTGTCCCCCTCTCCAGCTTCTGACCTAGTCTGTACCTCCATCTTCATCCCCCATTACCCAGCCCCTTGCTCCCCCAAAGTGTGGTCCATGGACCAGGACCACTGGAAACACGAGGAAGCTTGTTAGAAATGCAGACTCTCTGGTCTGCCCCAGATCTACTGAATCAGATGCTGCATTTGGCCCAGGCCCCCCTCCCTCGCACCCCCATGACTCCTGTGCGCGGTGAGGTCACTGATGCTGCCCAACAGACTCTCATTCCGTGCATGTAACATCCAGAAAACTCTTACTGAGTAGAGTCATGAAGGTTTAGGCACAAAAGGGGCCCGTTTTGGATACACAAGTTCTCTTTCTGTCACTACTCTTTCAAGTTTCTCGTGTATTTCTGAGTACATCAAGAGGAGAGACTCTATTTGGAGCCTCTCTGTCCTTAACACCTTGTAAAAGGAGCCTGAATCTGCAGATAATAGCAGAGATGGCTGCCCAAGGCAAGACTAAAAATGTTTCTGGCAACCGAAGACAATTAAATCCAGAGAGAGTGAGAGGGAGCCACTGGGAGCATGAGCCTGAGAGTCCTATGTTCAGATGTTTTCCTAAATATCTTGTCTCTCCAGTTAAAAGTAAGCACCTTGATAGAGCAAAGCTTGTGTTCAAAGCCTCAGCCAACAGCCCCCAAGGGTGACACCATGTGGTCCCACATTTAGTGCCTCAACCTGGATTTTTAGCATATCAGAGCAGGAAGGTGTCATTGAGATAATCAATGCTAAGAAACACATTGCAAACATGCTCCTCTCCTCCTCACCTGCGCCCTGGGCAGACATCACTAATCAATTATCACATTCTCCTACAATGAGCTCAGACTTGGATATGGCACTGTAGACCATCACCAACAGATCAGAATGGCTTTCGCCCACATCAGCATAGTTGGCCTCCGTCTAGATCTGAGCTGCAGAGTTGCCATCTGACGGACTAGTTTCTGAACAACCCGGGTGATGTTCCCACAGAACATAAGAATTGGTAATGGCGATAGATTTAATGAGGAAAATAACATCACTGTGAAGCCTGGGAGAGAGCAAACTTGGCTCCTCGAAGATGGAATTGGAGACAGGAATGCTCTCGAGTAATTGATTCCATTAGCAGAGATAGAATACTGCACCCAGCACCTTCATTTTCTTTGGGGGAAATCCTACTCTTAGCTCTAGCAGTTTAGGTAAGATAGATTACACCTGGGGCGCCTGGGTGGCGTAGTCGGTTAAGCGTCCGACTTTCACTCAGGTCATGATCTCGCGGTTCGTGGGTTCGAGCCCCGCATCGGGCTCTGTGCTGACTGCCAGCTCAGAGCCTGGAGCCTGTTTCAGAGTCTGTCTCCCTCTCTCTCTGACCCTCCCCTGCTCACGCTGTCTCTCTCTCTCTCTTCTAGAAATAAATAAAAAAAAAATATTAAAAAAAAAAAAGATAGATTACACCTTTCCAGTCCAGAGACTGCCATGTCACCAATCAGAGCACGTGATCCCTCTGGCCTCAGTGAATGGGTCACAGGCGAGCAAGGGACCAATCAGAGCACTCCATCCCTCTGGCCTCAGCGATTGGTTCCACAGCAAGGGCATGACCAGTGGGAGCACTCCATCCTCAGGCCTCAGTGACTGGGTCACAGGAGGCCACGAGACCCAAGCCACATTTGTTAGACTAGCTTACAAGGTTTAGTCCCAATGTGATGAGGGTCAAGTCTTTGATTTGGTGGCAAATTCCAAGCCCTGGAATGGGTGACTTGCCACGTGGCCTAGGTCATAGTTCAGTACTCACCATTAAAGAAATGACATCTTTTAGGGCAGGTGCATGTGCTCGTATCCATTTCGGTAGTGTAAACTACAGGTAAGCAACCCATTTCCCCAGCTACTGCTTACTTAATCAGGAATATTGTGTCCATGCGCTTTATTTTATTGATCCAGTTTTTTTTTTATTTTTTAAAATTTTAATGTGTATTTATATTTGAGGGACAGCGACAGAGCGCAAGCGGGGGAGGGGAAGAGAGGGAGACACAGAATCTGAAGCAGGCTCCAGGCTCTGAGCTGTCAGCACAGAGCCCAAGTGGGGATGAAACCTACAAACTGTGAAATCATGACCTGATCAGAAGGCGGGCACTTAAATGACTGAGCTGCCCGGGCACCCCTACTGGTCCAGTTTTTAAAAGACGCTGCATCCTACAAGATCGCGGATGGATGCTAAGATAAGAGAGCTAGAGTTTGAGAAGCAGAATATTTGTGTCATCTCAACTCTTGTATCTCCCCCAAGATGTGTATTTATTACAAACAGTACATAGGCACGTTATAGTGGAGAATCCTTGCAGACAACTTATTAACCAAGTGATCGAGGGGTCACTTAGATCAATTAGACATCCAACATCTCACACTTCTTATCATGAGGCTCCGAGAAGAATACCACGTGATTTCTGTGGCTTTCTTGCCTCAAATGCAAAATCTCTATCCAATCATGAGAAGACTCAATAAATCCAAACGGGGGATATTCTACCAAAAGTACCCAGCCTCTTCTCTTTAAAAATGTCACAAAAGATCAAGACAGACAGTGAGGTGGTCCCATATTGAAGGGGACTCAGAGGCATGTTAACAAAGGTCATGGCGGATCTCAGGTTGGATCCTGGAACAGAAAAAAAGTGAAAACCTGGAGAAATCCAAAGAAAGCCAGCAGTGTGGTCAGTGTATGGTACGAATGTTAATTTCCTGGTTTGGATCATCATCCCTCGGTCGTGTTAAGATTTAACACTGGAAGCTGGGTGAAGGGTACATGGGAACCCTCTGTACTATTTTCGCAACTTCTCTGTGAGTCCGAAGTTATTCAAAAATAAAAAGTAAAAAAAACCCAAACAAGCCCTGAGGCTGCATCTTTCTTTCTTTAGAAGCCAGGAATGTGGAAAACTGGTGTTTTCACACATTGCTGGTGGGGTGGCAAGTTGAGAAATAGATCTAGAAGATAGAACAATATGTATCAAAAGCCTCAAACATGTGAGGCCTTTTGACCCAGCGATCACATTTTTAAGGAAGTGACTCAAAAACAACAACAACCAACACAACACAACAAAACAAAAAACCAGACAAAGGTGTAAAGAATGAACAAAGATGTTCACTGCTGTGTTGTTTATAATATTGAACAATTGGAAACAGCCTTCATGCCCCTACTGGGAATGAGGTGAGTAGATTACAGTAAATCCGAACAATGAAATAGTGGGCAGCTATTCAGAAAACAGGTAAATGTGTTTATATTGCCGGAGAGAGATGCCGATCTACTTAAGTGAAAAATGTAGGTAACAAAAGAATATATATAGCATAATGTTACTAAAAAAAAAAAAAAGCCACAAAAAGCCTGGAAATGTGCATCAAAGTGGCAGGTACAGATTTCCATGAGAAGTGAGATTAAGGGGACAGTTTTATTTTCTCCATATTTGAATTTTCACGGTCATCATATATATAATATCATAATGTATCAGAATATATTATGTAGATATTATATGCATATTATATATTATGGGGAAAATGAAAATATACATTTCTGAACAATGGAGACATGGAAGACTTAGGAGGAATAAACGAGGCCAGTCCTTTCCTTTGAATCCCCCAGCCAGTGGGGCTTTCCATGGGGGATTCCAGACTTATCAAGGCCTTATCTGCCTCCATCAGCTAAAGTGAGGAGCCCCACCAACGACGGGTAATATGCCTCTTAGAAAAGTTGCAGAACGAACTCGGAGCAAAGTTAAGGTGTGAGTCTGTCTGGGTAATCTCCAGGCAGTGAGTGGTCTGGCCCCTTTGTGGGTGGGCTCCTGGCAGTTTTGAGTCCCCTGGTGGGGACTCCGGAGCCGGAGTGGGGAAGGAGGAGGGAATTCAGAGGGTGAGGAAGGAAGCAGAAGACAGCCTCTGAGGAAGGAATACCCTCACTTGTATTGTCCGTGGGGAGAGAGCGACTCAGAGCTATGGGGGAAAGACTAACTAATCGAAGGCAAATTCAGTAGCAGGGCAAACAGCTACCTATAGCCGGAGACCTGGAGGAAGTACTGGGAAATAGCTCTCATTTTGCTGTTTGAGAGAGTCGTGTAATCTTTCAAAGCCTCAGTTTCTCCATCTGCAAAACGGGTATGATACCGTTTCAGAGCGTGGCTGTCACCCTGTAAAATGTAATAATCCAGAGGAAGCACTTAGCCCCATGCCTGGCACCTAGAAAGTGCCCCCAAATGGTCTCTGTTATTAGCATTTCTGTTAGTGGACATCTTCTCTTTGGTCTTCTCTCATGGTCCCACCCTGTCTTTCTGTATTTATGGTTTGTACCAAATACTTTGACCCATAATTATATATTACCTTCAATAGTTTCATAATTGTTTTCTATGTGTTTTTTTCATTTCCAAGCCATTGGGACTTCTCTCTGACTTGAGACTCAGTTTTGCACTTTAAATGCCAAATAAGGTGGTCAGTGTAGAGAAATAACGTGGCCAGTGATAATTTGGTAAATTGGTTGGAATATGTCAGTGTCTGGGCCTTTCTAGGTGGGGTGCTATATAGGTCTGACTTCTAAGCCGGAATAGACTGCTTTCTTAAAATCTGAGTTTCCTAGGGGCCCCTGGGTGGTTTAGTTGGTTAAGCATCTGACTCTTGGTTTCAGCTCAGGCCATGATCTCGTGGCTTCGTGGGTTCAAGCCCCGCATCAGGCTCTGCGCTGGCAGCTTGGGATTCTCTCTCTCTCTCTCTCTCTCTCTCTCTCGTCTCACTCTCTGCCCTTCCCCCACTCACTGTCTCTGTCTCTCTCAAAATAAATAAACTTCAACCACCACCTCCCGTCTCAAAATTTGAGTTTCTTACATTTCTCCCCAGAATGATCTCTTAAGGGTAAAGGCAGAGAGGATCCAGGTTTTCTGGCCATTAACAGTGTTTCTAATTTGACGGGCCCTTGTTAATAATTTGAACACAAAATTATGAACGCAGAATTGCTTGGGCCTTGCCAGGAGCGCGCGGGTGTGTTTGTGTCCACATACAACAGCGCCATCCAAAGTGGGTCCAAGAATTCATTAAAGCCCTAGAGAGGAGCAGCCTCTGTGTATAGTCTGGATGTTTTGCCAAAGAGTGGCTTCGGCACTTCTCCCCGACTTCCTCAGTTTTCTGGGATCACTCGTCCACTTCAAAGGCCCGATGGGCCGTCTGTCTGCCTGGCACCAGGCCGCGAGCCGAGCCCACGGGAGAGAAGGGAGCGTTAGAGGCTTCTGGCTGCACAGGGCTCACGGCCAAGCAGGGAGAAGGGACGCCGTGGAGGCTGTGACAGTGCAGGGCGGTCAGTGCACAGGGGCCCGGGGAGGGGCGTCCACCCTAGTGTGGGAGGAGGGCTTCCTGGAGTGAGTGACTTCCCAGCTGACATATGAGGGTGACAAGGGGCTGCCTGGAGAAGGTGAGGGTGGGGTGGGCAGGAGGGCTGATGGAGACCTGCGCAGGGAGAAGTTGCCCCGGGCTCCCCAGTGGGTGGGGGAGCCGGAATCCGGGGTCTCTCCTGGGCTCTGCCCCTTCCACACTGATGCCCTCTTCCCTTGTTTCTCCTCCCTCCATTTCCTCATTCCCTTCCCTCTGCCCTGACACCTCCCACCCCCCTGTCTCAGGATGAGCGCTGGAGAACTCGCTCAGGCAGAAAACAGGGATGCTCAGGGATGAGGAAGCAGCAACTTGAGTGTCAGGCCCAGTTTGAGGCTAATTCTCCACGTGATCCAACAAAGAAGACTCCCCTCTTAGCTCAGGCTGTGCCCCCTGCCTGGAAAGCCCTGTGTGCTGCTTTGTATTCAAATCTGTCCCCACCTTTAACAGAAAGGTCACCTCTGCTGTGATGCCTTCAATTCCCTGACTTTGCAGTTTGAACTAACATGGTTCCTCTATCTCCCCATCCCTTCCCAACCTTTGTGCCTGCGTTTTAGCACTTAAAATTCATTCCGCCGCGTATGAAAACGGCAGTGTGCTGGTTAGGAGCTCGGGCCTTGGAGTCAGATGCATACGGAGCCCAATGCCGGCTCTATCTCTTACTTGCTGTGTGACCTCGAGCTAGTTACCTGACTCCTCTGAGCCTCACTTTCCTCAGATGTTAAATAGATCACATTTTGTAGAGAGATGCCTCATGGAAAGTATTAGGTGCCGAGCTCGGCATAAAGCAACAGCCGGGGGGTGGGGTGGGGGGGTGGGGAGTGGAGGCTGCCACAGACTCCTTATCTCCTCCTGTAGTGAACTATTTATTGAATATGAGGCTCCAAGGATTTGAGGGTATTCAAGCCTGGCCACATGGAGATTATATTCCAGAGGAGAAGGCTGGTAAAAAATTAGGACTTTACCAATTATTTATTACTATTTTTTAAAGTTTATTTATTTATCCAAAGGGAGAGAAAGAGAGAGCAGGGGAGGGGCAGAGAGAGAGGGAGAGAGACGGAATCTCAAGCAGGTTCCACACAGGCAGCGCAGAGTCTGACGTGGGACTCAAACTCACGGAAAGCGAGATCATGACCTGAGCTGTATTCAAGAGATTAAAACTGAGCTCCTTAGGAGCCCCCCTGAGCAATTATTTAAATACAATTGTGATAAGTTCCAATAAGTATAGGCACAGGGACCATCAAAGTGTATAAAAGGAGGCCCTTGATCTACTCTGGAAGGGGGTCGTCAGTGAAGGGTTCCCCAAGGAGGGGCAGTTAGATGTATCTGGAAGAAGCACAGGAGTTAAATGAGGGGAGGATTTTCAAGGCAGAGGGAATGGCTTGTGCAAAAATCCTGGGGTCGACAGGAACATGGAATGTTAGAGAAAAGGAAAGAAGGCCAGCAATGTAGCTGGAGTTCAAGGACACAGGGCGGTGCAGGGTGGGTGGGACCAGAGAGATGGACAGGAGGAAGACCATTGTGGGCCACAGTGAGGAATCTGGACTTCGTTCTGGGGATGATGGTCCAGAAAGGGCACTGGAGCCTGAATGGGCACTCGGGTGCCTTCGAAAGCCTTGAGAGTCCTGGGATGCCCCTGAGCCCTCTCCCACCTGGGACTTATCAGAGAAACGTCTAAGGGAATTCCCACATAAGGCCCAGGATATGCCCAGGCCATCACCCAGCTCCTTTGGATAACATGAGCCACAGAGGCACAGGGAGGGGAGCAGAGGCAGGAGAAACGACTGAAAATGGTGGCAATTTCCACAGCTTCCCCCACTCACCAAGGCAAGGCCAAACCAGAGACAAGGTGCCAGCATGGGAAAGGAAAGGACATTGCTAAAGAGGCAGGGACAGTGAGCTTCACTGAAATCCTTGCCAAGTTATTGAACTTGTCTAAGCCTCAATCACTACCTCTGTAAAATGGGTATAAGAACAGGGAGTGCCTCGGGGGGCTTTTAGGACATTAACTGAGATACAATAAGTGTTTGGGACAATAGTGCTCACTGTGTGCCCAGTTCTCCATGAATCCCAGGCTGCTATGTCACCTCATTGTTGTGACTGTTCAATGACGTGGCATCGTTTCCATTTCTATCAGCTGAGCTTCAGAGAGTATCTTTTTAAGCTTGATACATGAAAGAAGATTCTCCGTAGTGGTTGAACGTGGCATCAAATCACGCTGGTGTAGAATACAGTGTCCTTCCTGAGAAAGCTCTCCTTGTAGCCTCAGTGGTGTTTTCTACTCACTCCAACCCGTGGCTTTGTGTTGCCTCCACCTGAAAAACCCTCTCCTTCTCCTTTGGTCCAAATTCCACCAGTCTTTAGGACTCGCTTGAATCATACAACCTTCTGGAAGCCTCTGAATGCTCTACTCATCTCTGCTTTCTTTTAAAAGACTTATGTTTCTGTATTTCTGGTCTTTCAATTGTAAATGCCTTGCCTCCCTTACTTCATCTTCAGGGTCAGAAAGATGAGTCCTTCCTCATAGCTGCAAAATGGCTGCAGGGGCTCCAGACCTCACATCCTCTCAGCTTTAGGTCCAGTGGAAAAGAGAGCTTTGAGCTTTGGCCTGATTGGGATCAAATTTTACCTATGAACCAATCCTAGTGCCCAGAGTGCGTACAGGGTGATTAGCTCAGACTAGTGATGGGCAATTTTTTTCTTAGAGAGCCAGATAGTAAATATTTTAAGCTATAAACCATATAGTCTCCATTGCAGCTATCAACTCTGCTGTAATAGCATGAAAAAAAACATAAGCCGTACGTAAATGAATGCCATGGCTGTGTCAATAAAACTTTATTTACAAAAGCAGGCGACTGGCTGGCTTCAGGTTGCTGACGCCTGGTTTAGACCAATTAAAACCCCTTCCCTGCAATGAGATGGAGCCAAACCAGAGAGGCTAAGTGTGCAAAGAGTTCACAAAGGAAATTTAGGGCGCTATTTTACTTGGCGCTATTTTATTTGGTGCATTTAAGAAAGGGCCGAAGAAAGCAACTTATCGGCTACAAGGATCATTGCCAAATAGGGGTCTCCAAGCCATCAATCGATCTCATTTGGTGAATTCAAGAAAGGAACCAGGTGTGTGGGCTTAGAGAACTGCCTTATTCCCAAGGGCTCCTCCTCACTTCACGGGGAAGAGGCAGGTGGCTGGGAAATGCTCTCATTTATGCTTATCCCCGTATCTTTCCGACACGCTTTCCACTTTATGATATCAAGGTCTTCCCGCAAGGCAGGAAGGTCAAGCATAACATTATCCTCATTCTTACAGTTGTGGACACTTGACTTCCAGGTGTGGAATGGAAGACCTGAAGAAAGAAATAGTAGATTTTAAATATTGGACATAGAAGCTTAGTAGTAGTGCTACTTATACACACACACACCGCTGCTTCCTGCCCCGTCTCGTGGCAGACATCAGCAATCCATCACCGCACTCTTACCCACTGAGCTCAGAGGTGTCTCGAATCCTTGCCACCACAGGGCTCAAGGCAGCCGCTCACAAGTGGTCAGGGTTAGCACCCGGGAGGAAACGCACTTACTGTGCTGAGTTGACCGTGCAGGGCTTCTGGAATCACCAAGCTACTCAACACTCCCACTTGCAGCGATTATTTTAGTGCTTGTTATCGACCAGGAGTCATGCCTGTCTCATTTATCTTTCAGAAGAACTCTGGAGAGGTGTCGGGGGGGCCATGCTGCCCTTTCCACATCTCTTCCATTCGATTTGGATTTCAGCCTCAGCACTGATGGACAGTTCCCCATGACCTCAGATACACCACATGTCGCCAGGCTCAAGGAGTCACTCCCCGTACATTCGTCCCAGGGCCTTCTCTGATGTTCCAAAAGCCTTCTAGGTGGCACCCGGGCTCTGTTGAGAGGTGCAGGGATTTAACCAACAGATGGTGAGAGTCATTGAATGAATACTCCAGCCTCCGGTCCCCTGGGGGACTAGTTCTGGGACACATTCTGTACGTTCTCAGGAAGTCCTTGCAAAATCAAGATCATGGTGTCTACGGCAGAGACCTTGATAATACACTCCTAAACAAGGCTTTTGGGGTGCTGGGTGGCCCGGTCAGTCAGGCAACCAACTTTGGCTCAGGTCATGATCTTGCAGTTTGTGGGCTTGAGCCCCGCGTTGGGCTCTGTGCTGACAGCTCAGAGCCTGGAGCTTGCTTCCGATTTTGTGTCTCCCTCTCTCTCTGCCCCTCCCCTGCTCATGCTCTCTTTGTCCCTCTCTCTCTCTGTCTCTTTCTCTCACTCAAAAATAAAGAAACACTGAAAAATTTTAAAAAGGCTTTTTTCTTTCCTCATTTGCTCACTCCTGCTTCTTGGGATTGCTTTCCAAGGACAATGTATCCCGCAAGTTCATAACTTCTGCCCTGCTTTTCAGGAGAATGTTCAGCTAAGACAATTAGGACATCAACTGGGTCAACCGCGGGTGTCCACTTTATCAGAAAACCAACTCCAGCAATTCAGGTGACTTCCCCAAGGTCACACACCTGGTTTTTCTGATTCTAGAGTTCATAGTGTTACCTGTCAGGCAGTACTGCTTTTCCAACAGGACTTCAGATCGCACATGGGCACCAAGCAATGGTGTTCTGGTGCATTTGGTGCTGCATTCTGGTCGGTGAAAGAAGCTCATTGGATTTGATGGAGAGGAAGGAAGCCAGTTTTCTGTGCTAAAAATAGCCTTCTTTTCGGTCATCCCATTTGGGAACGGCCATGTTCACCCAGGGAAACACCACCAATGTTTCAGAGTTTCTAAGTAATTAGAGCACCCCCACTAAATCAAATCCCATGAGAAGAATATGGAAAAGATGAGAATTTGGAAGCCCACAAAATGGAAATAATTAGCAGGTATCCCTCTGTCTTTTATTATAGCAGCTACAGTCCGTAGGTACAGAAGGGTGGGGGATGTGGCAAAATGATGGTCCTTAAGGTATCATGGGAAATTCCTGGCTTGCTGAGTTGACATTGAAAAGTGCACCTTTTATGGACTATTCAGTCCCCAGTGCAAGGTTGCTTGGACAGAGGCCAGCATGGCTGGACCCATTTTGCATGGTCAGTAGCTGCCTGTTTGCAACTCTTCTGAAAAGGAAGAGGGACCTTAGGGGTGTGGACTAAACAAGCCAGATCCTAAAATTCCTTCGGATTGCATAGACTCTTGGAGGTGGAAGGCAACTGTCACGACTTGAGTCCAAAATTTAGGGAGAAGGATTGCTCGGTCTGAGGCTGAAGTTGGATGCTTTCCAATTCCAGTTTCCCAGGATGGGTAACACCTTACCACCTCACCCCCCCAAGCAGGAGACAGACCATTCCCCGAGCCTACTCATATCCCTGTCTTTCCAGCTGACTGTAAAAGCCAGTGGGTGAAAGAAGGCGGGCAGGTAAGATGTGGCAAGCGGTCATCGGTCCCTGCCTTCCGCTTCAACAGATATCTCACCTGTAACACAAAGGAGAACACCTTGTGGGTCGGTGACACTGGTGAAGATCATCTAACCAGTCCACGACTGTGATTTTTGTGCTCACGCGTAAATATCCAACGGCACATATCATTTCTCTCTGCTTCCTTGGAGACCTGTCTCAATGATGCTGATTATTCCTTATTTGTTCTCCTTTACTCATTCTCCACCCTTCTCAGGTCCCACTCTTTGTTGGGTTTGGCCCATGGGAGGTGCCAGCAGGAGACTGGAGGGTGAGGAGAGAGGTCCAGGCATTGGCTCCCCCTTTTCATGCTGCCTTCCCATGATTATTGCAATGTCGGGTGACCCCACTGCCACGGGTCCAGCCTTTATTCACCAGGCGCCGGCAGCACCATCCCAAGCCTTCCCCGGTTAGGCCTAGAGGTGAAGACAGCTGTCTGCCATCGCTGGCCCATTGGCACACCACCCAAGTTTGTGGGTTCTCTTAACCCCGCCCACATCCCTGCAAAGAATCTCCTCATTCAACTCTCCTGAGGGGAGTGTTTTTGAGGGTGCTCCCTGTTCCCTGCTGGGACCCTGACTGCCATAGGGGCCCTTCCCAGAGCATCCTGTGTGTGTCGCTTCTTAGCAATACTCTTCACAACTGTAACGGAAGGAGCTGTTTAGCAAAATGCTTCGGTTCCAAGTTCAAGCTTTGGCGTTCCCAAAGACCCGCATTTGCATCTTGATTTTACCAGTTACCAACCATGTGACTTAGGGAAAGTGGTACCCATGACATTCAACTTCCTCATTTGACAAATGGGAATAAGAGATCTGACGTCTTAGGATTGCTGTGTCGGTTAAGTGAGACAGTAAGCATGAAACTTAGCAAGTGACTGCTATAATTGCTACTGTGTACAGGAATATCACTTACCTATAAGCCTTTCTCGTTCAGAGTGAGCTGCTCCTAATGCACACCTATCTCATTCATCTTTTCTCCCCCAGGGCCCTCCAAAAGTACCTTCCATATTCTAGGTGCTCAAGAGAGATGTGTTGAATACAACAATGGATCGTGGCAGAGACATGACCACCTGACAACCCAAGTTGGCTTCATTTTCCTCATCACACAGGAAAACTACATTTCCCAGTCTTCTTTGCAACGGGGGCCATGTCACTGAGTTCTGGCCAATGGGGTGTGGACAAAAGCGACTGTGCTCCTGTCCAGACTGGGCCGTAAATCCATGTGAGATCTTCTCGTTTGAGGGTCAGCAAACTTTTTCCTTGGAGATAGCAAATGTTTTTGGCTTTCTGGACTATGCAATCTCTGTCACAACTACTCAACTCTGCCAGGGTAACACAGAAGAAGCCATGGTCACTCTGTAAAGGCATGAGCATGGCTGTGTTCCAATAAAACTTTATTTACAAAAAGAGATGGTGGGCTGGGTTTGGTCTACAGGCTATAGTTTGCTGACCTTGTTCTAGTCTTTCCCTCCACCTTTCATGGAGGCGTTGGAGGCCAAGTGGGGAAAATGGTGGCATTGCCGAGATCAAGGAGCCTGAGTCTCTGGATGGCAATCGGGAGGAGTCTCCTCACCGACCGCCAGAGTTCTCCATGATATGAGCAAGTGATACGCTTTCATTGCAAGTTACTTGGACACAGTGTTGGTGGTCATTAGCAGCAAACCTATCCTGACTCATTCATTCACTGGTGATCCAGAAACTAATGAGACTCGTGTAGCTGGGAGCAGGGAAATATCAAGAATTTAGGTTGGGATTACTGTCAGCATAATAGTAACAACATTGTCACATATTCGGTATTGTGTCCCTTTCACACCTTAGCCATCAGCGAAATTTGGTTCTCTGCCAGCTAAAATTAGCATGTTTGGTGGGAGACACCTCAGCTATTTTTAGATTGACCGAATTTGAAAGCAAGTTTAAGTTCTCTTCATCTATATAGTATGTATTTATGTTAGGTGCTGACGCCGGAAGAGGGAAGCAAACAGGCCTGTCTTTCTCTCAGGGCACTTAGAGATCAGTGGCGCTTCAGTGACACTCAGCTCTGTGACAGTACAGGCTTGTCACCTGTGACTGGAACAAAGGCCCAGAAGAGCCTTACCTGAACTCCATCGAATGCATTCTCCAAAGGAGGAAGGATTTTCTATTACCAGAGAAGAGAAAAAGAGATACAAGACCAGCAAGGCAATAATATCACATGCAGGTGCTTAACACTGTTGGGGAAGGGTGGTCAAGAAAGCTTCCCAAAGAGGTAACATCTGTGCTGCAGATTAAGTAAGACTGAGGCAGGGGTGCTTGGGTGGCTCAGTCGGTTGAGCGTCTGACTTCAGCTCAGGTCATGATCTCATCGCTCGTGGTTTTGAGCCCCTCATCAGGCTCTGTGCTGACAGCCAGGAGCCTGGAGTCTGCTTCAGATTCTGTGTCTCTCCCTCTCTCTGCCCCTCCCATGCTCAAGCTCTGTCTCTTTCTGTTTCTCAATAATAAATAAAAGTTAAAAAAATTAAAAAAAAAAAAAAAGTAACAGTGAGGCAGCCTGCGAATGGACCGAGGGCAGGGGGGTGAGGGTGCTGCAGGGGGGTGAGGGTGCTCCAGGAAAGGGGCAGCAGACTTAGATGCCTTGCGCCTGGGGGCATTGTGATCTTTTGGGTTCAGCCATAGCATGGATTAAAAAGAGGCAGGTGAAAGAAATAGACGCAAGAAGCCAGACGCCGAGATGCTTTGTACACCACCATGAGGCTTTTGGACTCGAGGCTGCAGGCAATGGGGAGCCACTGAAGGGTTTAGGCAGCGAGCATGAAGTGATCAGATCGCTGGTTCAGAAGGATGGTTTGGAAAAAGCTGTCTCGTTTGCCGCTGTGTCCCAAGGGCCAAGAACAATGGCTTGCACCTACGTAGACACTGAATGGACAGCTTGAGTGTAGACCGCTATGGGAAAAACAGTAAGGACTGACTGACTCCTAACTTCTGTTACATTCTCTTTCTTGACTCAGTAACAAACCTGGAACCAGCCTGGAAGCCAGGGTTATCAGAACCTGTGTCCCTGTCCTCTACGATGAAAAATAACACTGAGCATAGGTTTAGCAATGCTTTTGGATTGGGTTCAAAAGCAGTGATAAGTGTCAAGAATATGACGTCATTTTTCTTATCCTCTCTGCTTTCAAAGGTGTCTGTCCTGCTCTATTCTGTAGCTACCAGACACCCTCATTTTCCTGTTTTCACCTTTGGCTGACCTACCTGTCCTCTGAAACACACAGGTACCTATTTGGGAGGTGAAGGAGGCCTCGTGGATGCAGTGGGCATCTGGCCTGGGAATAGCTCCCCTCAGGATCAAACTACCTACAAGCTCAGAGCTGCGGAAAGGAAATAGTCCTAATGTAACAGGAAGTGCCTGGGGTTCATTCCAGAAGTTCCAGGCTCAGGGAACCCCTTTGACCAACCAGAGGAGGAAGAGGGGAGAAAACGCCACTGAAAGTACTGACATCCAAACTCACGTGTCATTGACAGGGGACATAGTGTGGTACAGTTTAAAAGAAGATTTTAAAGTTACACAAGTTGAGTTCAAATCTCCAGGATATGCCACTTACTGTGCGGCCATTTAATTAACCTAGGCCTTCAATTCTACCCTGCGAAACAGACAGAGCTTTTGTATTTTGTGTGGTTGTTAGGAGGATTATGTGAGCTACAGCAGAAACGGTGATAGCTGTTTTGTAAAGAGGAGCCGTGCTCTCAGGGAACTCAACCCGGACGACATTGCTGCACGAGCGAGGATATGGGTCAAAGACCGGGCTAGGACCGGGTGGGTGGGAAGAAGTGGCAATTTGGGGGCTTCCTTTTTTCTCAACACTTCTCCTTTTCCTCCCTGATGCCCTTTTCCAGATATGGTTCAAAATTCCAAGCAGTAGATGTAGTGTGTGTGTGTGTGTGTGTGTGTGTGCGCGCGCGCGCGCGAGCGTTGGAATAGGGCAGCAACTATGCAAATCCGGTCCAGGAATTCCTAGGACCCTGTTGATAGCAAGGGGCCGAATCGCAACTCAAGCCCTTACGGACTCAGGGAAGGACAGGCCTGGGGCTGGTATCTGCAGCCCATCCATGGGGGGAGGGCTCCTCTCCCCATCTCTCATCTCAGCTTCTCTTTTGGTGGCGGTGGTGGGTCAAGGTCACAGGAAACTCTAGGCTTCTATCATCTCCACCTAATAGATCTAGAAGAAAGGGAATGCCTCTTTCTCTTGACTTCAGACCATAGCATACTCTGATTGGCTGTCTCGGGTCACATGTTTACTACTTGAACCAATCAGCAATCGCTGTAGCTGGGGATACTCTGATTGGCTGTCTTGGGTCACATGTTTACTACTTGAACCAATCACCAATCGCTGTGGCCGGGAGATGGAATGCTGGTGGGGGATAGTATGGGCTCAGGTCATGTGACCTAGGCCGCACGTGACTACGGCCACCGCGAAGATTGTGTGATTCCTGGTTCCTTTCCAACCACGAGGAGGGGTAAGAATGTCCGTTAAAACCGTGTGTCTGTATGAGAGACCCCTTCACCAAGAATAAAAGGAACAAGGCAGGCTGGGTAGAAAATAATGGTGTTGCCACTGTCAACATCTTCATTCGTCTTTTCTGCCTGTCTTGCTGGCCGACTAGGGATCTGTGTGTTCAGTAAACACCAGCTCGGCCAGGATTGTAGATCTGCGGACAGTGGTGGGGGAGGGAGGGTTTGGCCTTAGACCCGTCGCAGACCAAATTCCAGCTCTTCCTGGCTGTGTTACTCTGGGCAAGGTGCACACCCTCTCCGAACTGCAGTTCCCTGTGTGTAAAACGAGGACCAGAAGTCCACCTTCTGTGACACTTGGGCGGGTGGAATCGAAGGGTGTCAGTTAGTGGTAATGAGTATTGTCGTAATAACTATTACTAATGCTTTGGGAGTCGAGATGAATGATGAGGAAGGGATCCCAAGAAGAGATCTTCAGACAGACTCACGGTGTTGGTGTTGAGTAAGAGAGGATCTAATGCAATGAGTTCATTTTGCAGATGGGGAAACTGAGGCCCCACAGAGGGCCGAGCTTGGGTTAGCTACATGAGGCTGAGCTGGGAGGAGGCCTTTTAGGAAGCTGTGTCTGGAGCCAGTTAGCCCAGCCACGAGCTTTCAACAATTACAAGGCCACAAAAATGGCTTTTTTGCTTGAAGCATCCAAATGGGCCCCACCCATCTTGCTTAGAGTCTGAGGCCTCCTTCTTCTCACCACTGGATGCTGGGTTGCCAGGCTGGTGAGTATGAATCAATCTCTCTCTCTCTCTCTTTTAAAAAATAATTTGTTCTCGAACTGATTTAGAATGACTGAGTCTTTTTTTCATATGGGAATGAGAGCTTTGAAAGCCACGGTTTATGGCATAACCTTTCCCCACGGCTCGTAAGATGTTTTCCTTCCTTTCTTCCCCCTCTTTCCTTCCCGCCCTCCTTCCTTCCTTTCTTCTCTCCCTCCATCCCCTCTTCCAACACTGAAACATTCAGTGCATTGTGCTGGGCCCTGGGCCAAGGGCGGGGTCGAAGTATTGCTCATTTGCACATTTATACCGTTTCTCAAGTTCATCTGGTGTGCCTGGCATCGGGCCAAGGACCCTGGGCACTTGGGATGTGTCGGGAAACAAAACATGCTTCATTTCTGCGTGTGTGGGGTGCACGTTCTACTACTTCCTGTTCTAGAAACTACATTTAGTCTGGGTTGCGTGTCCTCAGTGAGAAAGGCTGGCAAGGTGGGCAGGGGCTAAACATGGTGAGGGGCTTCAAGTTCATTGTGAGGGCAAGGGGTGGCCACCATGGGTTTTTAGCAGGTGAGGGGGAGGGGCACTGATTCCTACCCCCACCTACACCCCCCCCAATAGGCTAACCTGTGTCTTTCGAAGCATCTAGTATTTCTCCTTTGTTGCAATGACCACGATAGAGAAGAAATAATTAATTGAGGTTAAATTAAGTTTCATTTTTTTGTGTGAGATGGTAATCCCCGTGTAGACAGGCCTGGCTTGGTCTGTTTCATCTTTAGGTCTCCAGCATCCAAGACTGTGCCCGGCACATGGAATGCGCAATAAGTAAATACTGGTTGAATTAAAAAATGAAGGGTGGAAGGAAGGAAGGAGGGTATGGATGACTGAGGAGGGGAGGGAGGGCAGAGGGAAGTGAATGGACGGGAAAACGAGCGAGAAAGGGAGTGAATGCATGCATGAACAGATGGTTGATGAGCAGATGGACGAATGAAAGGCCAGCTGCAGGAGACAAGGTGGCCTCAGTCCAGATGCCACCTGGGTGCCGCAGGGTAACCCCATCTCTGGCCTTGTCACTTAATAGCTTTTCCAGCAGGCACAGGACATTATGAATCATGCGTTGGTCTAGCTCCAGGTCAAGTGGAAGCTCGTGTTCGTCACTGTGTCCACTCTGATCGATTGCTCAGGGCTAGAGCTGTGTGTTTGAGGAGCCTTGGGAGGCTGCGCTGGGCTCAGTGGAGAACTCCAGTATCTGTTAGCAATGCCTTCCAGGGCACCGCAGGGGAAAAGCGCGTCGTCTGTGCTTCCTAGTGGCTAGCTCTGGACTCCGGCGTCAGGTGCCCCCGGTCCGGAAAGCTCCGTTGAATCCTAAGACCAGTTTCTCTCACTGGTCCTGGGGGGGCGTGTGCCGACCTGATAGATCAAGTCTGCAGCTACTACTTGGTGTGGACTGTACAAAACTCCGCCTCCCCCCCCACCCCTTCCCTTCAATCCTAGTTTCTCATGGGCTTGGTCACAAGCCCCTTGCCGGCCCACGGAGCCCCAACCAGAAAACTAAATGGATGGATTCAAAACTTATTTTGTCTCTTGGGCTGAACCCAGAAAGTAAATCAGCTCCCATATGGGTAGTTTCGCAACATGCAGCGTGGGACTGGCCGCAGCAGGATCGGCGGGGGCTCCTGGCTTTAAAAAGCAGCTTTCTGGAACTCACCTTCTTCCCTTATCTGTCCTTAAACATCAGGAGGTGGTATCATCCCTAAAAGGCAGTGAATGAGGTCTGATGCGGACAGTGATTTCCGTGACATTGTAAAACGAGCCGGGGGTGGAGGGGAGGCCGATGTGACCTCAGGTTCCCAGTTCCCTTCAGCAGAATCCTACTCTGCTTATTTTTAGCGTGGAGCATAGGAGAGGCGACGGGCCAGCACCGGGGACTTGGGTTTCACACTTTCCTAGTTTCAGCGGGGCCTGTTACCAGTATCTCACTTTGGGGCCTCAGTTTCCTCCACTGTAAATGGAGTCCGGTAACGCCATCGCCATCACGCCTTTTGCTGTTAGAATCACCCCCACCGTCATCTCCACCATCGGCCCCGTCAACTCCACCGCCATCCGCATCCTGATCCCCAGCCGCACCCTCTCTGTTCCAGGCTCTCGGTGGAAAGCACTGCCTCGACTGGTCCTCCTGGCAGCCGTGCGAGGCATGTTACTTAGGCCCGTATTACTAACACGGTCACATGCACCTCGTGTTCTTGCACTGTGCTTTGTTGCACTTGGCAGATGCAGCATTTTCCACAGATTATGGTGTTTGTGGCCATCCTGCCGTGAGCAAGTCTCTTGGCACCGTTTTTCTGCTGGCAGGTGCTCCTGTCGCGTCTCCGTGTCACACGTGGTTAATTCTCGCAGGAGTTCGCCCTTTAGCATTATTCTAGCCTTTGTTGCTGCGAGCTGTGATCAGGGATGAGGACGTGCCACAAGCTTGGGTGATGGTTAGCACTGCTCACAATAAAGTGTTGTTTTAGTTTTATATATATATATATATTTTATTTCTAGGAGAGAGAGAGAGACAGCGTGAACAGGGGAGGGTCAGAGAGAGAGGGAGTCACAGACTGAAACAGGCTCCAGGCTCCGAGCTGGCAGTCAGCACAGAGCCCGACGCGGGGCTCGAACCCACGAACCGCGAGATCATGACCTAAGCGAAAGTCGGACGCTTAACCGACTAAGCCACCCAGGCACCCCAGTTTTATATTTTTTTAATGTTTATTTCTGAGAGAGAGAGCGAGACAGAGCACGAGAGGGGGAGAGGCAGAGAGAGAGGAAGACACAGAATCTGAAACAGGCTCCAGGCTCTGAACTGTCAGCACAGAGCCCAATGTGGGGTTCGAGCCCACGAACTGTGAGATCACGACCTGAGCTGAAATCGGACGCTTAATCAACTGAGCCACCCAGGCGTCCCTAGAGTCAGTCTTAAAAGCAATTCAGGCAGGAAGAAAATTGGCAACGAATCCCCTAGCTAATTTTCCCCATGCTCACAGAGGCAAGGACTTGGAAGGCAGGATTTGGAATCATGAGTCTGGGTTCAAAATATTGCTATTTTCTTTACTACTGTGACTGAGCTCTCTGGGCCTCAGTTTCCTTACCTGTAAAATGGGGATCATAGTGCCTACCTCACTGTGGCACTAAATAAGATAATGTCTTCAAGGTACTTACTTAACAAAGCCTCCAGGACATAGGAAACGCACCTTGATTACAATGGTTATATAATTACAATGCAATGTAGTTTATAAATATGTATCATATAGAATGCATTGTTACTATATCCTGTATTCAGTTAACTACATCTCACAGCCTTTTTGCATCGTGCCCATCATTTTTCTCCAAGATACCATTGCACTGGGAAGAAAAAGACTAATACAGAGTGAACCGAACCCAGAATTCTTGTTTTAACTCAGCTTGCAGATTTTCAGCTCCACAAGCTATTGCTGGAATCGTGTTGCAAGGCACCTAAGATATTCCCTGACTTATAACATCTGTGTGCAGCTGAGAAATTGACTTTTTCCCTCCTAGTCAAATTATTAATTAGTTGCCTTATTGACTAATTTCTAAGCACTCAGTCAAATTGGGTAACCAATCCAATGTGGACGGGAGAACAGCGAAAAGCTTTAATTCACCCATTTTTCAATTGGGTGCACGTCATTGTCTGGGAGCGGGAACTCAAAACCTCTCTTGAGCGTGGAAAATCCAGGCAGGGACTGCGAATTTTGAGAAGTTTTATCTTCATTTCTTCCTGTGCCTGATTTGCTACAATTCCAGTCAAAAGATGGAAAGAGCGAGCTTGAAATCTGCTGCCTCTATCGAGATTAAATATTCACTGTTGAATGCCCCTTCTGCCTTAGGTACTTTTGCTTATTCATAATGATCAGGCACTTTTGACACTTCTCTTACATATTCTTTGTCATCTAGACCAACGAGATGTCAGGAAGGGAGGGGGCTGTTCTCACGTTGTGTTTAAATCGTGGTGTTTTTATATAGCCACTGGCTTTTAAGATCATCGTTGTCTGACAGTTTCCAGGGTGGAAGGCAGTGAGGATTGCCGTTGTTTTACAAAGGTAGGGATGTTATGGGGCTGAGCTGTTTCTGGAAGAGATGCAAACACTTTCCGAAGCCCTCGTGTTGGTCGAGATCCTAAAACAGCGCTTGAGAGGGAGGCAGAGACCAAACATCTACAGGTTTGTCGACCTGTCTCAGAGGCAGGTACTTTCTCTTTCCTTTCTGAGTTCGGTCTACCAGTAAGAGCCAGCGAGCCCCCTCTTTCCCCATGGGGGTAGGGTGGCCCACATCCCAGCACCTTCTTGGAAAATCCTCCCGGGGGAACCAAAGCAGAGGCAGCGTGGAAAGTGGGCTTTCCGTCTGGGGGGACTGCCTGGCACCCCCACCCCCTCACCCCCTTCCAAACATGCTTTTGATTTGCCTTTATGGGCTGGTGAAAAGAATCATTTAATAGTTAAGAGCCAGGCAGTGACAAAGGAATTCAGGTAAATTAGTTTCAGTTCTTACGTAGGCAGTCCTTCTTCTCTGGAATTTGAGCTTTAGAAAATAAAGCCTTCTTACCACTTATTTCCTTCACCCCCTCTCCCTTAAGCCTTTTAAAAAGGATTTTTCTTCCCTTTTAAATCTCTTCAAGAAAGAGTTTCTTTTCTTTCATACAGAGGGGTTAGGGGAATTAAATTCATCAAAATATCCCAACATCAGTGTGTACAGAAAACCCAAGGAAATCCAAATTACATGCATTAAAAAAAAGTTGTTTGTGTTTTTTGTTTTTTGTTTTTCTGCTGGGACCCTTAAAAAACACAGACGTACACCAAGAGAGAGCTTCAAAGCCCATTTTAATAACTAACTACTTACCAGCTCAAACCATCGACCAGCAACCTTTTTGGCCCCAGCCCCAACTACTTAAAAATGCAGTTAAAGTTTAAATGTTTAGTCCCTGAAAGTAGCAAGCGTCACTTGCACAGAAGCAGGTCCATAAAAGTCTGCAAGCCCAGTTTCCTATTACTCTGCTGTAATTAACAATCCAGCAGTAAATTAATGATCTGGAATCCAAAAATGGTGAGGATCTGGCAAGCTTTAATATTTAGAATTAAGGGCTCCTGACGGCGTGTTGGACCCTAGAATCTGATTTTGTAACCGGAACTTTCGTGTAGATGTGATCCCCTCATGGTGAAGGTTTTTCTGGGCGCCTGGACAAAGACAAGAGACCCCCCCCCACCCACCCAGCTCTCCACCTTTGCGTCCGATCTAGCCTTCCCTTTTTATTTGCTCTATATCCTTGGTGGTGTCTCTCGGCTTGGAAACTCCATGATTCTGTGATTCTTTTCCCCTCTTGTTAAGTTGCCTTCTCATTGAAAATTCAGTTTCCCCCCAAAACATTCGGTCGCCAGGGTTAAAAGGCAATTATATGCATTTCAGGTGAGGTGAAACAAATCCCAGCAAAGATAAAAAATATACGCGGAGAAACAAAAGAAGGGAGGAAAAATGGCAACCTTTGTGAGATCCGCTCATGTTTAAGTAACAGTTTGGTGTTTAGACATGAGAGTCTGGAAGTCAGGAAATTAGACGTTGCCCCAGACATTTTGGGCTCTTAAATCTGTTGTCAGTAAAGGGGCACAATCGTGTGAATTTTTAGCAGAGCATTGGTCGGACTTTGAATTTCCTGGGTTTTGTTGGATCGTATCACATTGAAACATTATATTCTCCCCCCCCCAAATATATATCTAATTTCCTTTACAAAGGGCAAAAAAATATTTTTCCCACCAAGGGACAAGAAAACACCCGTTATCTTTCCCAATAGGGCATTATCTATTAGTGGGTATTTTGAGAGCTAAAAAACATGCACAAAAATAATGTCCCAAACGAGGTTATTGTGTTTTGTCGGATAAAAAAAGCTGATTTTGATTTATTATTTCACGTAGATATTATGTAGACGCTCATGTTTGACATTTCCTGAGAGATATTTCCGTTTCTGAGGTCCCTAAAAAAAACCCAACACGCATATTTTAAAAGACTTTAGGTTTTCTTTTCTGTGTGTGTGTCTGGTGGCAGACGGGGAGAGATGCCTTTTAGAGCTCTTCATGTTGAAAATGTTTATTAACTTAAAAGAATTTACTGGGAAATTACGAACCTTATAAAAGACAGACATTTCTCGAGAGTCAATTGCTTCCAATAATCCTTTTTTTTAAAGCCATTTTTCTATTCTTTCTTCCTATAATTACAGAATGTTTTAAATGTGAGTAATTATACCTTGACGTATCTCGTGATTTAAAATGGACCTTTGAGAATGACGGTAAAGTGGTTTTGCGTTTCGTAGGTCAATAAAATCAAAAGCAGTTAAAAAAAATAAGTATACAACTGGATTTGTTATTCTTTCAAAATCAGTCATACATATAGACCTTTCTCGAGGGGGAGCGAAGGGCGGGTGAAATTTCAGATTGGAACGAAGTTATAACCCACATCAGGAAAATCGGCCCTTTAATGAAAGAAATGAAAAAGACTTAATCACCCAGACCCCTCCAAAGTGACACTTCAAATTACATCAGATCTCTACTCGGCAATGCAGAATGAGAGCCTTTCATCTGAAAAATGAAATACCTAATGATTTCAATGAGTTTGTACCTCCCCAAATTTGAGATCTGCATAGAGCTTGGATTTCTTTTATATCCTGAAAATATTTATGGAAATGACTCTTTTTTCTTGTTTTCTGCCCCCCTCCCCGTTTTTGACATGAAGGTAATTTGTTTTCTCTGGAAGGGGTGGGGGGGAGGGGTTGGAGAAGAGCAGTGCAGTTCTAGAAAATAACACACGGCATTTCCTAGCTATCTGAGAATATGAACGTTTTCGTGGGTCAGACCTGCCCAGAGGCAGAAGGCAGAGTTTAAGATCATTTTTCTCAGCTGAGTTTTAATGATTGAATGTATTTGTCTGAAGGAAAAAAAAAAAAGAGAGAGAGAGAGGAAAGAAAAGGGGAAAAAAACCCGATTTAAATTTACCAAGAGAGCCTAATGAACTAGTTAACATTCTTAGTATCAGGAAAGTCTACCCCATTCATAAATAAACAATTTTAAACCGCCTTTACCCACATGCATACACTCTCTCTTTCAGCTCCCTTTAGCAATTTGGAGTACAGGAGATTAAAGTCTTTTGGAAATTTCCAAGGTCAGACCTCAACTAAAATAGGATTAAGGGGGTAAGGGGGAAGGAAAAAAAAAAAAAACCTGAAGAGAAGGGTTTTATTCCCTCCTGCCCCCGTCTCCTAACTATCTGAAATAAATCGGAAGTTATCTCTCGAAATCCTCCTTTCCCCTAACCGGAGGCAGCTCTTCAAAAGGTTCTGAGATTGTTTAAAAAATTTCCAAGCCCCTTCTGCCCCCCTTGCTTCCCCATCGTAAGACAAACAAGTAAAGAGTGGCGAAGTTAGTTAAAGCTGGGGGTCAGGGTCCTTTGCAGGCCATCCTCCAGGGGGCACTGTGACATTAAGAACTTTTGCTGAAAGAGGCTGCCGGTTTGATCACTGCTGAAAGAAGAGAAATGCTCCCCAGTCTGCAGCCGTTTTCTTTTCACATGTACCAAGCCAGTATTCCAACAAAGGAAATGAAAAAGGGAAACTATTTCCCCCGTGTTTCTGTGTTTTATACGTAATGTTTAATTTCTGCACCAAGGACACGGCTTTGAATAGGAAAACACACAAAGATCAAACAGCTCAGTAAATGTTTTCCCTTCTTTTTCTCTCCTTCCTCTTTCCCTTTCCTCTCTCCGTCCTTTCTTTCCTTCCTTCCTTCCTTCCTTCCTTCCTTCCTTCCTTCCTTCCTTCCTTCCTTCCTTCTTTCCCTCCTTCCCACCATCTGTTTATTTATTTCTTTTTCATTTTCTCTTCCTTCACCTTCCTGCCTTCCTCCTCCTTTCCAGCGCTTCTCTACAGATAAACAACAGAATCCGCAACGTCTTTCGGTCTACCTTCGTTGTACATCTCTTCGCGTTCTTAATTTGATCCATTCCTTCAGAAAGTCTTCTAAGCCGCTGCTTGCCTGTTCCTTCATCAGGTTTGAGGAACACGGTCTCTCGGTACTGATAGATCTTAACAGTAATTATGAAGCAGCTTCAAAGCAAAACTTTTTGTGTGCTTTTCTCTGTCTTTTTCCTCTGTCTTCTGTGCGTGCGTGCGCGCGCTCTCTCAATCCTAACCCCGCTAAACCCAAACAAAAAATCCTTTTCAAACAGGGCAGAAAATTGGGTTGAAGTTAGCAGCTGGTGTTTCAAATGTACGATGATTGCAAAAACCTCCCTAAATTTCTGGGGGGGGAGGTAATGAAAGAACCCTGTCAAGAGTGGGACTTCTTTCTTAAAAGAGAAAAGAAATAGAACTTTTTATTTGACTAGTTTCAATTAAAAATGTTATTTGATCGTGCCTCCAAATTTCAATATGTTAGACCAGGGACCATGAATAATATGCATTGGTAAAAAGAGAGGCTCAGACATACATTTAATTAGGATCTGCCCAAACTGAATCTGGTGCTGACATATCCAGGTTCCTTAAGTGAATGATTTGGTCCTAGGAAACTTGTGCCTTTGGAAAGGCTATTTTACCACAGAGAGCAAACATTTTAAATAAAATCTTTACATCTTAAAACATCAAAAACAAAACAAAACAAACCCACCCAATTCTGCCTTTGTGTCTGCCTTTTCATAATCAGGACCGGGTCTCCAGGTTTCAAGGAAATAGCCCCATTCATTCAATAAAATAATGAACAGCAAAGCTGGATGTTTCATTGACGAAATGTTTTCCAGGGATTTTGACTTTATTATAAATGGGGTTTTATCTCAGGAGCTAAAAATACTAGAAAGGAAGGAAATCAACGAAGGAGCCGAAAATACTAGGAACTATTAACAAATCCTCCTTTTGCAGAAAGGACTAGAGCTTCTGAAAGCCTGAGCGAAGTACAAACAAAAGCAACTATTAGAATCCCAGTGACTTGTTCGCTGTAGAAAGCTCCTGAACCTTCCGAGCACAAGGTTCCTCCAGAGTGGGGACTCCTAAGCGTGGTGGTCAAAACATGGACGTGTGTGTGTGTGTGTGTGTGTGCGCGCGCGCACGCGCCATTGGAACTGCTTCCCATATATTTGTCCAAACGTATGTGGATGATCATCTAGGAAAACTTCCATATGGTGCAGTTAGAGAGAGAATATCTGACTTTTGTGTGTCATCGACATGCTTCCTGGTAAACATTACAAATAAAAATACGTCAGAGGTTCTTTTGAAGAAAGGTGTCTCTTTTTCTTTTCCGTCAATTTCACGAGCCCCCAGTTTGAAACCAGAAGGAATAGAGGCAAACTAAGCTCTAAAGGAGCACGTTTTTTGTTTTCTCTCTTAGAATAGGGAAAATTCCTTAAAGAAGAGACTCTCCAGTGTTTTCTCTGGATTTTAGTAGGCTCCACAAAGGTAAAAACCCAGAGAAAAGCAAAGAGCCCATTTGGTCTTAAGTAGAAATGCTTATTTTCACATGAAACATATCAACCTAATCCCCCAAATAGATGTTTGTCAGCTGTATTCTTGCTCCTTTGGAAACGGGCTCATTCATTTCAGTTTTATTTTTTTCCCTTTTTCCTTTTTTTTTTTTTTTTTGCCTTTGTTGCGCTAAGCTCTTGTAAACTTGCCGGGATCATAAATCCCTTTGCAAATTGTGATATGCTGGTTTAGGGGTCCTGATTACGAGTGTGTAAAACCAAAGTTCCCAAGCCTTTAATATTATCATTCGCCACTGTAACACTGTAACAACAACCACCACAACAATAATAAAAGCAATTATGAGCAGAACCAATCTTTCCCAGATTTCTGATTTTGACTTTAAAGACTTAAAGAAAAAGGTTAAAGAGAAGGAGGCTTTAGTTCTAAATGCCTATTACAAATAATAGGATATTAATAGTAATAACCATTTGTTCCCATGCCTGAAGCTACCGTCAGATCTTTTCGGCACTTTGGAAATGGGGGAACATTTAGTAGCGTGGGCTGAGGAGGAGGCTGTCTTATACAAATGGCCAGCAGGTGGCAGTCCACCCCTGGTTACCGTGGCTGGGGTGGCTCTGAGGTCTTGGTCTTTTGGGCAAGGGTGTGGATAGGCACTTCGGGGCTGATTCTGGACAGTCAACAATACCATCAAGAGACGTCCCCCAATACTGCTGCCATACTCTGGGGAGAAAGGGGAAGAAAAGGAAGTTTTCGTTTTCGTGGAGGCTCTAAGGTTTTCATAACATAGCTTCCAAATGCAGTAAAAACCTCAAGACATTGGAACTTGGCCAGCCAGAGCCGAGGAGACAAATAACCAGGAAACAATGGCTATCAGGCATGTATTAACAACAGAAAAAACACAACTTCTTCACCACACATCCTGGAGTCACCGTAGATCAGCTCTTTGTCTCGGTCTGCGCTGGCTGGGGCCTCTCTGCGTTTCTGTAAGAAACATCTATTTTTGTTTATTCAACATCTATTGTAGGATCCCAAAATCGGAGCGAGAAAAGATGGTGATCTCACGCAAAGCTGTCATTCGAGAAAGGAATTCACTCCACTGCAGGAATGATAGTTGCTGGCGATGGGTACTTTGTGGAAGCCAGGGGGCCATGCTCCGTGCTTGGTGTAGATCACCTCATTTAGTCTTCTCGGAAATTCGCGAGAAGGGCCTCTTGTTATCATCCCGTGTTGCAGATAAGCCTCAGAGGAGTTAGGTCACTTGCCGGAGATCACACAGCCCGAAAGATTCTAAGGCAGAATTCAAACACCCGGGACAGGGAGCTTCCAACTCAGAGACCTGAGCGCAGTTTTCAAGCATACATTTTGAGGTAAGAAAGTGTTCTTTCCGTTAAGGAGGAAAACCCACTGAGGCAGAGTCCCTTGCACTTTCCTTAGAGGGTGGCCCGGGAAGAGAGAGGTTTGAGATACTGAGAAACCACAGTGGAAACTTACTGTCCTTTTAGGGGCAGGCGCCAGGCAGCTGAGAGGCTGCAAGTCCCAGAGAGAAGAAAGACACGAAAGCCCATTTACCTGGTAGGTGCCGTGGGCCGTAGAGTTTTCCCGGGACTCGCAAATATGGAGGGAAAAAGACTATCCCAGTGTTTACGTCGTCACCACCTGGTTCTCACTGCGGTTTTTTTTTTTTTTTTTTTTTTTAACTCAGCTCTGGCCCTTTGGCAGTTTCTGGGCAGAAATAAGCAGAACGCAAAGCCAAGGAAAGCGAGCACTCCTTCCAAGAATCGGACCTTCTTTGCCTTCTTTTCGCACACACCGACCTTGCCCATGACCTTGGAGGCTCTTTCCAAGTGGCTTGTCTTGGACGCTAAGTCTGTGGGCTCGCGCTGCGGGGCGGGAGGGCGGGGGGTGTCTGCTTGGACAGCTCCCAGCAGCGCTGTTGGACCAGCATGGCCTTGTGGGTACGAGATGATGTTCCTCTTGGGACCATGTCCACGCACCCCGGGGTTGGGGCTGAGGGTTGGCACGGGACTACCTTCAAGGTCAGCCACTTGAATGAGGAAGCTGCATTCTACCTGTCCTTTCCACCCGGATGCTAGGCGGCCCCCCTCGCCCTTCCCATTCATGCATTTATCCTGTTCCCTCAACAACTCATCAAGGTCCTGTTATATATATATGTATATGCCAGCCTCTTGAGACTCACAGAAGGCATTCGGGATGGGTGAGGGTGATAGGGGCCGCCAGTGCCGGAGGGGGCACACTGTTACTGTGCCGGGGAAGGGACTTATACTTCAGTTCTTCCAGTGGGGGCCGAAGGGGTGGAGCGGGGCAGGCTTCCCGGAGGAGGTGACATCCAAGACCTGCCACTCAGTGGAATTAGCCAGATGAAGGAGGTGGGACACAGAGGACATTTCAGGGAGAGAGAAGAGTACATCCAGAGGGCGGGGTGGGGATGGGAGGAAGCAGGGTTCTGGAAACCACAACTCAGTTGCTTGATCTGTGAGCCATGCGTCATCCAGATGGCAGTGGGGAGCTAGGGGAAGAGTATGGGGCAAAGGGTTGACGCAGCCGACTCGAGCTACTCCTCAGTGGGTTTGGAGAACCGCGTGCTCGCAAGGAACATCGTGTTTCCAACGTGTAGACGCCCTCCGGGTTCACGGCTCCTGCTGCCCCGCAGGCTCCGAGATGCGGGGACTCGAGAGAAGGCGGCACAGAAACTCTGCGCAAAGCCGAGTTACAAACGGTCAAACTGAACGGAGCGCAGGGGCCGGTAGCCGCAAAAATCAGGAAGAGATCAAACAAACCCAAGGAAACAGTGTCTTACGATTCTTGCGACTCTTTTGGGGAGGGGGAAGCGAGATCTCAGTGAGAAATGATCTTTGGAAGTGCACAGCCAACGGCCCTATGCCGACAAAAGAAACAGAGTTTTAAAGACACGGATTGAAAAAGGACATAGATTCCACACCCCCAGCCCCCCATTCCCCAAAAAAGGACCTTCTACCACAAGCATCTTTTTTACAAAGGGAAACCATCTTGCACGTTGTGGCTGATTTCCTGTCTGCCCGGCTGTCCTTCTCCAATGGAAGTAATTGAGGGAGAAAAGGTCTGCAGAGCATAAGCTTTGATGTTTGGGGGAGGGGGGCACCTTTTCAACAAATGTCCGCGGCAGACACAGTGATTGAGAAAGGCACATCCGTTTTGGAAAATGCCTGCTAATTAAATGAATGTTTTCAACTGGAAAGCATGTCTGAGCTGTTAAGATACATCCCCGACGAGGTTGGAAGGAATGCTTCAGATGGTGGACCGAAATGGGTGTTTCGCATACCTTAGCCTCCCCGGGTCTCCAGGATTCTATCTCATTCACTTGCTCACTCAGCCATGTTGGTTGAGCCCGTCTGTGCCAGGCATGGTGGTAGGCGCCGCGTGTTCAGTAATGAACAAGTCTCCTCTAGGAGCGTGTATTTTAGCGTGCAACACAGAGCTTCATTAGGAACCTCTTTGGGGCGCCTGGGTGGCTCAGTCGGTGGAGCGTCCGACTCTTGATCTCTGCTCAGGTCATGATCTCACGGTTCATGAGATCAAGCCCTGCGTCAGGCTCTGTGCTGACAGCTTCAAGCCCGCTTGGGATTCTCTCTCTCTCTCTCTCTCTCTCTCTGCCCCTCCCCTGCTCATGCTCTGTCTCTCTCTCTCAAGATAAATAAACACGAAAAAAAGAGACATACTTATTTTTTAAAAAAAGGAATCTCTCCTGTGTGTCAAATATTCTCACCACTAAAGATGAATTCGCAAGGGATAAATCTGACTCCTTAGAGACCAACAGAGGTGGGTCCCAGGGCAGTCTCCCTTGTTTAGTAGCTGCGGGACCTTGAGCAATTGCTCAGCTCCTTCCAGCCTCAGTCTTTCCATCTCGAAAATGGTCGTAACAAAGGTGCCAATCTTCCAGGGAGAGGATGAATAGGAAATGAGACAAGGCGTGGCAGGCGCTTAGTTTAGCATTGGATCTACAGCAAGACCTTGACACATGTGAGTTATGTTTGTTTCTAAGACCAAGGACATCGAAGTATTTTTAAGATGTAAATTCATACTCATTGTGAAGAGAAAAAAAAAAAACTAACGGAAATAGAAGCCCCTGACATAAAACGTGGGCGTTACCCTCTTCCCCGACAGCCAGTGCCACCCGTGTATTAATGAAGGCTGCCAGTCACTGCCAGCCCCACGCAGCCTCTGTATGCGAGAGGAAACTATTGACTTACTCGTCTTCGAAGTCCAGGGTAGACAGATCTTCGCACGCAGCTGGCTCCAGAGCATCAAAGCCGACCCTCAGCTTCTGTTTCTCCTAAGGTCTCAGTTGTGTCTTCTGCCTTGGGTTATTCTTAGCTGCCTCACCCTTTGGGCCTCAAGATGTCCCGACAGACCTCGAGACTCGCCTCCTGCCAGAGGAGAGAATGCTTCCTGCTCCAAGTTCTTCTTGGTCCTGGGTTGACTCTGGTTGGCTGGCTTGGGTCCTGATCACCCTGGCCAACAGTCTGGGGCATGCCATGTTTCTTGCACCGTAAGAGGGAGAGCTGCAATTAGGGTGGTTATTTGAAGATGGATAGGTGGCCAAGACCTGTAGAGCTTGATCACGGACATCCCAGAGGCTGAAACTTTTGTTAGCCCTTGGTGACACTCTGGTGTATACGCTTCTGGAATTTTCCTTCACGTGGATATCTTTCTATCTTACTGTCTATGGTGGCTGCATATCCACTTGCTACAATCATGTACGTGTGTATATATGCACGTCTATCCCCCAAATAGGGAACTTGCTTCCTTCATTCAACAAAGGTATCCTTACATCATGGCCAGCTTGGTATATTTGGATAGAGTGGGTTATTTTAAATAAGATTTTTACAACTCAAAAGACTCTTTGAGCTCATATAGCCAAAGTGCCTCCATTTATAGATGGGGAAACTGAGGCCCCTGGTTGAGAGGGTCTTGCTCAAGGTCACACAGTAAGTGACTCCACTCTAACCCTTGAGCCATGTGGCCTCCTTCCTCTTTGAACTACTTTCCAGTGACCTCTGTGAGCTCTGGGCAGCTGGGGTCCCCGAGGGAGCCGTGCATATGAAGTACTGGAACGCAGGAGGAGAAAAGCTGAGTTTTTCTTTGCAGAGTTTTTTTGGGCATCTGTGCCTTGCCTTAGTTGACTTTTATTGTGTAGTGAGGGCTGGACCCAGCTGGCTTCTGGGGATGGTAAATATTGAGCAAGGGAGTCTTTAATGAGCCTGGAAGAACATGAAAATTACTGGTAAGCTTGCATTAAGAAAAAAATCTCTGTCTCTCTCTGTCTTTCTGTGTGTGTGTGTATGTGTGTGTGCGTGCACGCACGTGTGTGTCTCCAAACTGATTTAATTGTGTGTGAGGGGGTGAGTTATTGTGCACACAAATCTATAAAGAACTTCTTTAACTAGGAGTTTGCTGCCCTGAATTTTATTAATGGAAGAAGGACTCATTATACCATGACTTGTACGTGGCTGTTTACATTAAAATTGATTAAAATGAACAACTCACTTTCTCAGTGCCGCTAGCCTCATTTCCGGCAGTCAGCAGCCACGTGTGGGTAGTGGCTGCTGTGGGAAACAGCACAGATACGGAGCTCTTCTCTGATGCCAGAAAGGGCCATGGGGCAGGGCCGCCTCAGGTCAGCGTTTCACAAAACAGTGGCTGCTCTCTACACGTGTCTGAACCGTCTGGAAAAGGGGGTGCTTGGTGAAGGGGAGATTTCCAGGCTCCATGCTAGGAAAAGCACACCAGAAATTATTGGGGGGTTGGCTGGGGATTCTGTAATTTTTAAAAAATTTTTAATGCTTATTTTTTGAGAGAGAGAGAGAGAGAGAGAGAATCCAAAGCAGACTCCAAGCTGTCAGCACAGAGCCCAATGCGGGGCTCGAACTCACCAACTGTGAGAGCATGACCTGAGCTGAAGTTGGACGCTCAACTGACTGAGCCACCCAGGCGCCCCTGGGATTGTGTATTTTTTTTAAAAATACATTCTATGATTTTGGAATGTATATTTCAGTTTGAAAAGCACAAAGAAAGATGGAGAAGGATAAAGAACTTGGGGACAGCAAGATGTAGGCTGAGAGTGTTTGTTGGGACCCAGTGCCCATCACAGAATGATCAGGGATGACATATTCAGTTGGTCTACGAGGTCATAAGACTCCACTGCCACAGAAGCCTTCAAGGACACGCTCGTTATGAAAAGTTCATTTAAAGGAAGTACTGACAGGAGATGATGTCATGACATTGGAAAGGGGGACCTAATCAACGGCGTAGGACTTTTCTCTCGAACACCTCCATGCTATCTGTCGCTGCTCAGGCGTTTCCTTCTCTGTAGCTAAATGTGACAAGAAAACATTTTCATGCTCCATCCCCAGGAGTTGTATGGAAATTTTGTATTTTTAGTTCCTTTGCATCACTTTTCAGTTTTTTCAAATTATAGCGTGAATGGAACACTGGCTTATAAAATCTTCTGTAATGGTCATCCCGTAGATATTCCCCATGAGACTGGATCCTAAGGAGAAACGACTTTCCGGTGGAGTTACATGTGTCTGCCCGTGATTTCATCGCCCCTGCCCTTCTCTGTGCATCCCCACCCCACACCGTGGCCCTCCACGTGGTGGCTTCCACGTCTCAGCCACTGGGAGTCATCTTTGCTGCTCCAGGGCTTTGCATGTTCTGTTCCCTCAGCCTGGAACAGTCCTTTCCTGCCCACAGGACATGTGGCTTCTCAGGGCTACCCCTGCAGGCGTCCCCTTAGATAACATGGAACGGAGAGCTTTCCCCCATCAGCTCACCGAGGTAGGATGTCCCCACCTATCTCAGTTTCTGTTATAGTCTATCCCTGAGCCTGGCTCATTTTTGTTGCTCTGGTAATCAGAATAAAATGTGGATTTTAAGAGGGACAGAGATGGGCCGCCTGGGTGGCTCAGTCAGTTAGGCATCTGACTTCATCTCAAGTTCATGATCTCACACTAAGTGGGTTCGAGCCCCGTGCCGGGCTCTGTGCTGGCAGCTCGGAGCCTGGAGCCTGCTTTGGATTCTGTGTCTCCCTCCCTCTCTGCCCCTCCCCTGCTCACGCTCTGTCTCTGTTTCTCTCTCTCAAAAATAAACATTTAAAACAATCTAAGAGAGAGACAGAGATAGAGGTAGAGTTTTGAAGACAGTGAGGCGGAGAGAGAGACAGAGCAGCGAGACGGAGAGAAACAGGAAAGAGAGAAAGACAAAGACAGAAGAAGCAGAATGAGCAAGTGTCTTCTGAAGGGTGCCTCTCCTCCACATCTCAGACCTGTTATGACTCACAGGAAAACGGAATGCAAGTCCTTGAGGCTGATGTCTGAGCTGGCATCGTGGGGAGCCGTGCTTTCCGACGTCGTAGCTGGTCACCCGAGAGACTGTTCGGATCAAAAGTATGTGCGCTGTAAGTGTAAGTGAAGTACGTACTGGAATTTGAAGGTTTAGGGAAAGGAGGATGTGCACTATCTCCTTAATCATTTTTACATGGATTACAGGCTGAAAAATGATCGCATTGAGGGCGTGCCGGAATTACGTAAAAATGTCGAAATGAATGTCACCTGTTTTTTTTCTTTTTTCTTTTTTTTAAAGTTTATTTATTTTGAGAGAGACAGAGAGAGTGGGAGCTGGGGAGGGGCAGAGAGAGGGGAGGCCCTCCGATGTGGGGCTCGAAGGCACAAAACCGTGCTGGAATCAAGATTTGGATGCTCAACCGACCGAGCCACACAGGTGCCCCTCTTTTTTTTTTGCTTATTAATGAGGCTACTAGAAAATGCAAAGTGCAGGGCGTGATTTGTGCTGTTTCGCTAGTGGACATTGGGGACCTAGACCCTCACACTGTCCGGCCCTGTGACTGCTGCTGGACTCTTATGCACGAAACAATGAAAAAGACAGAGCAAGTGTCCCCTTCCTTCTGTCCGAGGGGAGACCCCGGTTCACGGCCCTGCCCCTTCCCCATGCCTCCCTCGGCGGGAGGAGCCCCAAATGGGCCATTTCCAATTTAAATGGCGGTGGGTCCCAAGCCCTCTGAGGCCCCCCCTCCCCGACCCCCAGCAGCCTGGGCCCGGGGCTCCAAAGAGTCAGGGCTCGGGCGGCCTTTCTCGGAAGCGCCGAGCTGCCTCTTGGAGCAGCCCCTCGCCAGGTGACTCTTTGTGGCTCCGAGTTCGTAAGGGCTTCTTTAGAGAAGCGGAAAATGTTTCCAGTGACTTTGGAGAGATGAGTGTGTTTACCGGAACAAATATTTCGCTCTCTGTCCGCCCTTGATTATATCTGACTGCACTTTTCCGTCTGAATTGAGTCGGGGGAGGAGCCGTTCATGTAAAGCTTGAAAATGCTCATCTTCTCTTTGCCTTTGCCTTTCTCTCTCTCTCTCTGTGTTCGCCTCCACGCTGCGTCTTCCTCTGTGCCCACCTTCTCTCTGCGTTTGTTTTCCAGAACCGTCTGCCTTCCCTTTGGGCTGTGTTCTGCTCTGCTTTCTGTAAATCCGTTTATCTTGCTAATAATAATCATGAATGGTGGTCTATGGCATCAAGAAGTACTTTCATGTAACCTTAAGTCATTAAAAAAGTTTTTAATGTTTATTTTATTTTTGAGAGAGACAGAGCGTGAGTGGGGGAGGGGCAGAGAGAGAGAGAGACAGAATATGAAGCAGGCTCCGGGCTCTGAGCTGTCAGCACAGAGCCCAATGCGGGGCTCGAACCCACACACTGAGATCGTGACCTGAGCCGAATTCGGGTGCTTAACCAGCCGAGCCCCCCCAGGTGCCCCTGACCTTATCGCGGAGTGTGGAATATTTCTGAGGTGGGCTGTGGAAAGGAGCTCTGTGTGTGGCCACCATGGAGTTAGCACCGCTATAGGATGGATTCCATGTGAAGAGTTTTGCCACCATTATCTCATTGAATATGCTGCCAGCTTTATCAAGCAGATACTGTCCCCATTTGACAGATGAAGAAACTGAGGCTCAGGGCAATGACATATCTCACCCAAGGCTTTGCAGCCAGCTTGCGATGGAGTGCAGATTTGGGTCTAAGTCTCTGGACTCTAAAGTCTATGCTTTTAAGTTCGTGTCTACCTCATGTGTTCATACCAGGATGACAAACAGGGAAACTAAGGCACCCAGCGATTAAGGGGCTGTGGCTGTTTGTAATCGTTCAGGTTCAAGGGTTAGTAAACCCAGCTAAAACTGGCCTTCCCACAGAGTGGAATGTAGTAGTAACTGAAAGCTTTCCAGTAGGGATAGGTTCACGCAAGTATTGATCTAGGAGCTCAGTGTTTCAAAGAATCTGATTTTACTGGTTTAATTCTCTCATCAGTCACTCAGCAAACACTTGTTAGCCCTGACCCAGCACTGCACCAGATTCTGGATATGGGGAAGCTCTGGTCTCAGTCAGGGAGGGCTCGGCTCTTAAAGGGACTCCTGATGAAAACAGAAAATCCCAGTAGAGCTTGGTGACCCCTCTCCCTCTCTCCCTCCAAATACTTAGGCAGCATTACAGACACGGTTGAGTGTCCTGGTGAACCCCTCCATCCTTCCCTGATATGTAGAAGAGATCTAAACAGACCTGCCCTAGATTCCCTGTTTGGAATCCCGTAATCTTATTTGCTCGCCCCCCCCAACCCCCTACCCCCTCCCCGCTTGGGATCCCCTCGGCCCTACAGTGGTGGTTTTTGAGGAATTCTGTGTGGTTTTCTGGGGTCTACAAAGCAAAATTCTGAAACTACTTATTTAATCATTAAAATGTTGTGTATTGGACTATAATAAACATACAGAAGAAATGCACATATCACAAAGCAGAATTCAGTGAAGTTTCACAAAACGAATGCATCCCTGGAAACAATACCCAGATCAGAGAAACAGAACATTCCAGACCCTTCCCCAGTCTTGACCACCCTGGTAAGAACGGTGCATCCTGTTTTCAACACCACAGATCACTTTTGCCTGCTTTCTACTGTACATGAGTAGAATCACATCATGCGTGCTCTGCTGGGTAATAATGTCTCGTGTTCAACACTATGTTAGCAAGATTTCTGCATTAATTTTAATGGCGACATGATACTCTATTTTATGAATATCCGGTAAGTCACTTAATGCATCTAGTATGATCACAAATGATCAGGCTGTTTGTAACTTTTGCTTACTTGTTTGTTTTTTGTTTTATTTATTGGGAACCAGTGCACTTGCACAAAGCAAAGATGAGGTATTGATTAGACTGTATTGCTTGGAAGCTTGGGAACAGCAGGCCCAGCTCTGGCTGGCTCCAGACGGAGATGCTCAGAAGGCGAAGAGAGGGCTGGGGACCCGGGCCAGGCGAGGGCAGTGGGGTAGTCCTACCAGGTAGACACGTCAGGACACAGGGACGATCCACCAGAGGGAATTGGATCGGGCAGGTGGTCAAAAGCCAATGTCCCTTCTGGTGCACCTTTAACAATTTTTTCAATGTTTATTTATTCTTTGAGAGACTGAGAAAGACAGAGCATGAGTGGGGAAGGGGCGGGGGTGGGGGAGGTCACTTGCTAAGACATAAGCGCTCAGAAAGAAAAGTCCAGAAAACAAAGACCATTATTCATACCTCCTTTAAGATTTATAGACTCATTTTTCACCACATCGTCTTTATATGAAGCAGATTAAACGTAGGTGTGACTAATATCCGTGTTTGTATGGCATAAGAATAATGATGTGTTCTAAATTCCCGAACAGGCAGATGGTATTGGAACCTGTTACTCCAAGTGTGGGTGTGGACTGGCAGCAGGAGGGTCCCTGGAGCTCGAGGTACAGAGTCCCAAGGTCTTTTTTTTTTCTTTTTTAATGTTTTTTATTTATTTCTAGGAGAGAGAGAGAGAGAGACAGCGTGAGCAGGGGAGGGTCAGAGAGAGAGGGAGTCACAGACTGAAACAGGCTCCAGGCTCTGAGCCGGCAGTCAGCACAGAGCCCAACGCGGGGCTCGAACCCACGAACCGTGAGATTATGACCTAAGCGAAAGTCGGACGCTCAACCGACTAAGCCACCCAGGAGCCCCCAGAGTCCCAGGGTCTTAACACAACCCCGAGTTGATTCATGTGCATATTAAAATTTGAGCAGCACTGCTCTATCCTTCCTTCCTTCATTCATTCATCAAATATGCATTGAGCATCTGCTGTGCAGCCGATACTGGGTTTATTGAAATGAACAGAAGGGATGAAGTACCTGACCTCATGGCTGTCCAGACAAGCAGTGAAGACAGGCACTGAATGAGTATTTACAAAGAAGGAAGGGGTGCTGGGATCCACAGAACATGTACGTCTGGGGGCCTGGGGGAGGTCAAGTCAGGTCGCCTGGAGCAAACGAAGTTTCACTGCAGACCACGAGAATGGGTAACATGTAGGGGGCCCAGAGAGGGTTGCAAGGAGTCAGAAGAAGATTGCTAGCAAGAGGCCGCATGGGCGGCTCAGTCAGTTAAGCGCCTGGCTTTGGCTCAGGTCATGAACTCCCAGGTCGTGAGTTCGAGCCCCATGCCGGGCTCTGTGCTGACAGTGCAGAGCCTGCTTCAGATCCTCTGTCCCCTCTCTCCCTGCCCCTCCTGCTCCCTCTCTCCCCCAACTTTCAAAAATAAAAATAAACATAAAAAAGAAAAAGATTGCTAGCGCTCTGGGCAAAGGAAATGATATGTGTCAAGACCTCAGGAAGGGAAGTCTGATTTATTAATGCAAAACTACTTCATTCATTCATTCATTCATTCATTCATTCAGCAAACATAGATAAGATGCCTGTCACACTAATGGCCGGTGCTTCACTTAATGCTGGGAGGTACTACGATGGCTACAGAGATGATGATGATAATGAACACTTAAATAGCCGGATGTTATTCTAAGATCTTCATGTGTATTCTCTCAATTAGCCGTCGTCATGAACAGGTTTAGGAGACACATTCCACTGTATTCTCCATTTTATAGATAAGGAAATGGAGGGTGGGAAAAATTGGTTATGTTACCCGGGGTGCTACTGCAGAGCCTAGATTTAAAGCCAAGAAGCCCACCTCTGGGGTTCCTGTCTACATCATGATGTCCTGAATGAGACGGGGTCTGTCCTGGAAGACCCTGCCCGCTGGCCCTCCATGCCTACTCTTCCTTACGAAATGTCCAGGGCCTTCCATCCAAAATAAATATCCTGTTCTGATCCTTGCACATCGAATTATTCTCTGTCTTCAGTGATTTGCTGGGGACCTGCCTGGGCGCCAAGCCCACCCTCGACCGCTCATGCCTCCGCTTTCCCACATGAGCTCCTCCTGCCTGGAGAGCCCGGGTCTCCCTCCGTCTCCGGTCCCTGCAATGAGAGCCTGTGTGACTTTGTGCTTGTCCTCACTGCCCTCTTTTCCCGCTCTGGGCCCTCTGTTCCTTGATGTCTTGCCTGGGACTTAACACCTCTTCTCAGCTACCGCCTCCAGCTTGTCAAGCTCTCGCTAACTTACATGCACACGCATGTACTCACATGCACTCACATACACTCGCGGACACTTGCGTCATCTCCATTCACTCCCAGACTCCACCTATTTACTCACATACACACACCACTAACACACGCACAGCACACATCAGTCTCTCCAACATGCATCCACAGACACACCGCTCATTCACATACATGCTTAAACATACGCGGAAACGCACATGCCCTGTGTGCTTTCCTTGACACACTCAAACACACATCTACACACATGCACACACACCAACAGACCCTCCATCACAGACGTGCGTTGGGGCCTTGTTGGCTGCCATTCGTAAAGAACTTTGCAGTGATGTCAGGGAGGAAAAGTTCAAATGAAAATCAGATCCGGTAATTATAGGATTTTCTACACGCACTTTTTTTTTCCCCCAAGGCTGGTCTTGAAAATGAAAGAGGCCCAGGAGATGAGAGAGTTTCCTGGGGGTTGGGAGGTAAGTAAACAAAACCACATTTGAGAAAAACTCCCTAAACAGTTCCTAAGAACTGCTTGAAGAGGACTTGAGACATAACTTTGTTGTGAACCATTTGGTTTGACATTTGTGTCTTTGTGCGGTGACATTTTGCGAGCTTTTCAAGGACAGAGCTGAGGCCTTTCCCTTTAAAGTCCCCATTTCTACCTAGAACAGGACTCTGAATATCATCCGAATCAATTCCTTTTGGCTATCATGTCGAACGTCTAATACATGCTGATCATTGGCCAAACCACCAGGGGTACACAGATAATGATGGGGTATCCAGAATGGTAGGAGAAGGAGGTAAGGATCAGACAGATGAATTAGTTGCAAGGGGCAGAAAACTGACACATAACAGGGTGCCTGGCTTCAGCCGCTGTTGGATCCAGGGGCTGAGAAAGACATTTATCCCATAATCACATTGAAGGGGTGATACGGTCAGATGTGATCACTTGGGCTGCAGGGTGGAGAATAGACTGGAATAAGAATGGAAGCTGGAAGGCCAGTTTGCAATGGTCCAGGCAGAAAAGCATGGTGACTTGAACTAAGCAGTTATGAGGCTGGGAAGTAGCAAATGGATGTGAGAAACATAGATGAGGAAAATCGCAAACACTCGGTAGTGGAGAATGGTGGGGGGCGGGGGGGAGGGTAGTGGGGCAGTGATGGTAAGGAGGAAGGAAGTACCAGGAGGAATTCTTAAGCATCTGACTTTCCATCTGGATGGATGGCTGAGACAGGTTATTTCTCTTACCTTAGCCAAGAGAGATGGGTATAAAAATTCTGACTTAGAAATGATGGTCTTTCTTTCCCTGCATTGTTGCAATATAACTGACAAATAAACTTATAGTATATTTAACATGTACTGTTACATCATGTTACACATGTACATGGGATGATTTGATACATGGATACATTGTGAAAGGATCCCACCATTGAGTTAACAGACACATTCATTAGCTCATATATTTATTTTTTCTCTTTTTTCTCTTCTCTTCTCTTCTCTTCTCTTCTCTTCTCTTCTCTTCTCTTCTCTTCTCTTCTCTTCTCTTCTCTTCTTTTGGTGGGAACACATAAGTTCTACTCTCAGCATGTTTTAGTTATACAATACAGTGTTATCAACTATAGTCACCATGTCATAAGTTAGATCCTCAGACCTGATCCATCTCATAGCTAGAAATGTGCACACTTTACCAGTGTCTTCCTATTTCCTTGACCCCAATCCCTGGCAGCAACCATTCTACTCAATATGAGTTCAACCTTTTTTTTTTCAGATCTTGAAAAAAAATTTTTTTAGTTTCTGCATATAAATGAGATCACGTAATACTTGTTTTCGTCTGGCTTATTCCATTTAGCAGACTACTTTCCAGGCTCATCCATGTAATTGCAAATAGCAGGATTTTCTACTTTTTTTTCCTTAAAAATTTTTTAATGTTTATTTATTTTTGAGAGAGACAGAGTATGAGCAGGGGAGGGGCAGAGAGAGAGGGAGACAGAATCCCAAGCAGGCTCCACACTGTCAGCACAGAGCCCAACGTGGGGCTCAAACTCATGAACTGTGAGACCATGACCTGAGCTGAAGTCAGATGCTTAACCAGCTGAGCCACCCAGGCGCCCCATGGATTTTCTTCTTTTTTAAGGCTGAGTAGTATTCTATTTTGTGTATACACCATATTTTCTTTATCCATTCATCCGATGATGTGCCATTTAGCTTGTTTCCATGTCTTAGCAATTGTGAATAATGCCATAATGAACACAGGCAGTCAAATATCTCTTTAGGATAAGGATTTCATTCCCTTCTGCTATATACCCAGAAGTGGGATTGCTGGATCATAGGGTAGTTCTATTTGTAATGTTTTGAGGAGCCTCTGTACCGTTTTCCACAGTGGAAAACGTACCAGTCTGCATTCCCACCAACAGTGCATGAGGGTTCTCTTTTCTCCGCATCTTCACCAACACATTATTTCCTGTCTGTCTCTTGATAACAGCCGTCAACAGGTGTGAGGTGATATCTCACTCTGGTTTTGATACTGTATTTTCCCAATGGTTAGTGAGGTGGCGCACCTTTTCATGTACCTGTTGGTCATTTGTAGGTTTTCTTTGGGGGAAAAATGTCTATTCCAGTCCATTTTGTAATTGGGTTCTATTTAGTTAGTTAGTTAGTTTTGCTACTAAGTGGTAGGAGCGTCTCATATACACTGGATATTCCCTTATCAGATAGGTGGTTTGCAAACATTTTCTCCCTTTCTGTAAGTAGTCTTTTCATTTTGTTGGTCATTTCTCAGTGTCCATCGAACCAGATGGTGTATAATCTCTATATGCGGTGGAGGGAGATTTTGCTTTATTTTTTTCAGGAAACCCCCACAGTAATGGTGAGAGTCAAGGATGAGGAGAACGCAGCTAAGAAGGGATATTAGTTGTAGTAGCGATGGTGGCCGTGGGAGGCATTGCGAATCTGTTAGGATCTATAGCCAGACTACCTACCAGCACTGAACTCTCAGGAGGGTCTTTTACTAGGTAGTTGACCTTGGGCAAGTGACCCACATCACCTGTTGCTCAGTTTCTTTAAAGTGGGGTGAAGTTGCCAATCTCAAAGAATAATCTTGAAGATTAAACGAGCCGATCTGTGCAAAATGTCTAAACTCATACACGCATACAGTAACTGCTCAATAAAGGTGATTTATGGTCATGATTGCCATACACCGTTCCTCCCAGATGGTGAGGGGTGGTGATCGTGGAGGTCACCCTGACTGTTCAGTTTCCCTTGGCCTTGAATCGGAAGGCTTTTGCCTTTCTCAGTTGCTTGGCGTTGGAAACAGCCATGGTCAAATGACTGACTTTGGCCACAGAATGTAAGTAGAAAGGACGTGTCACTTCCGGGTGGAAGCTTTAAGGCCAGGATGTGATTTACCACATCTCTCTTTCTCTCTGCCATGGTGACCCGCAAGGTTCTGGATGTTGGCTGGTTTGCCAGTCCGGTACCAGAGTGAGGGGAAGAGAGGCAGAGTCCTCAGCAGATCTGTGATAAAGATATGCTGTGAATGAGAAACAGAGCTTTCCTGTTTTAAGGCACTGAAACTGGTGCTTTGTTACTGTGGCAAAATCCTACCTTGGCTAATACAACGATGAGCACTAGACGCTGAACCATAAGAACCTTTGTTCTTCACATAAATATCTCCGAAGCTCACACCTCCATCACATTTTACAATGATCCTATCATACAGATCCAAATAAAGGGGGAAGGCAAACCTTCTGTAGCTTTCATAGAGAGATTCTACTTATCTTTGCAATACTCTGAAGTGGGTTCTTACTGGAAAAAAAAAAAAAACTAGGCTTGATGGAAAGTATTCAGCTTTTATATAGAATGAAAACGGAAGTGAGTATCACAGCACACGTGAAAAGGAAATCTGTGAAAACCACAGAGCATTTTAAGAGGTTAAAGGTAAAAGCAAATGGGCTTATTATTTATCAGTTAAATAAACACGGGCTTCTTGAACCAGAATGGGAGAATGTCTGGTCACCATCCAACTGTTCGGAGATGTATTTAAAATATGGTACGGGGTGCATGTAGCCATTTTGCTTCTAAACCTCACCATCCTAAACACAGCATGTCAGGGCAGAGATTTACGTAGAGGCTGGACTGATATGCAGAATTCTAGACGTCTCAGAAGATTGAAAGAAAGCCCAGGAATTCGAGAGGGTTTGTGGACCTTGGAAAGTTAGGGATTTCACACTAATCATGACCTGTGAGGTCTTTTCCCTCCCCTCAATTTCAGAAATGTATTCAATGCTCCAAACATATATACTACAGACCCTGGACATGATGTGTTTGGGGGAGGGGGATGAGACACTCGCAGTCTTCTATCCTGATGGTAGGTACTTTGGGGTGTGTGATTAACATAGGAATTAATTCCTAGGTTCTTGTGGTCTGGTTGTTGATGTCATCTGGTAACAGAGTGGAACAGATTCGGTCCCCCAGGCACCCCACACGCCATGTGCGGGGGAATAGGATTTGCTGGAGCCCATGTGTGCGGGGCCGTAGCCCAAGTGACAATAATGGTAAAGAGCACCACTTTGGCAAAGGACAGACCTCAGTCTGTATCTTCAGCTCTGCCTTGATTAATAAAGGTTTGCGTCCGTCTCCTGTCGCTGCAGCTAGATCCTTGGAGGTAGAAACCACACAGTTCTCGAGGGAAGGTGGATCTGCGTTCAAGTCCTGTTTCCGCCCCTCCCTCGCGAAATGAACTTAACCTCACTGAGTGTCGGCTGCCTTTCGATGCAAAATGAAACTGACCTCCTGAGGTTTGTTGTAGGCGTTCGATGCCTGTAAATCCCTTTGCTCAGTTTCTGATAAGCAGTAAGGGGAAGCCGTAGTGTGTTTTTACATTCTGGGTGAAACACAGTGAGATGCAGAGAGCTGCTTTGGAACACAGGCCCCAACTTCGGACCCAGGTCTGGCCGCTGATGAGCTTGTGGGAGTCCCTTCAGTCTTAACCTCTGTGATCTGTAAAGAAATGCATTTGGCTTTGGTCTGCCCCTGCTTTGGTTTGTGGTATAAGTGGGATCACCTAGGTGACAGCTAAAATATTTATCGGTCTGTGTAGCATGGAGGTAGACCTGTCAGAACAGATGTTGGGCAGATGCTGGCTGGACGACAGAGGATGGCCACTCTGAATACCCACCGTGAGGGGGGGCATTTTGTGACACAGGAAGCACGGCCCAGATGCACAGGATCCATCCATGTTGTAGTTAATCCACGGGTAAAGCGAAGATGGAAATCATTTCCACAAGTAACAGCTGTCTCATTATATTGTGGGCACCTCAGAAGAGACGGGGCTCTCAGGACTCTCAGTCAAAAACAACAGAATCCCAACTCAATAGGATAAAGTGAAAAGGAATGTGTAGGCTTCAGTTACTGGAAAAAAAAAAAATCTGTCGGTAGATCTGAATTTCAGTGTGGCTGCATCCAGACTCACATGATAAATTTGAGGCTGAGTTTCGTACCGTTCGCTCCTCATCCCTGTATGGGCTCCATCCTCAGGAAGGTTTTCCCTTCATATTACCCTGAAAACATGGCAGCAACAGTGCCAGGTTTAGATACTGTTCTCCCAGCTTGAGTTACACCAGAAAAGGAGCTCCTCATCTCCCAGGGGACCCAGCAAAAGGCCTAGCATCACTTCTGTGACTCGGTATTGATTGTCACTTGCTGATGCCTGACCAGATCACTGTCTACTGGGATGGCTCATTGGCTTGGCTGTGTTTGCTTCACGTATGTCCTGTAGAAACCCGGGTCTTTCACTGCATGGACTGGGGGAGAGGTACCTTCCCACTCAAGGGACAAGTGGATCCCAGCCAAGCTGGAACAACATCTGTCCATTACCAGGGCAGAATGAAAAGGAGTGAGGCAACTGCAAGATTGTACTGTCCTCATTCAATCTCGGTCCCTCCCCGTTCGCCATGAATACGTGGCTGTCAGATTAAAACAAAGAGTGTTGTGTCTGAATTCCCTCCTCTAAGGATTCGGCCGGGCTGCAGGGCCTTTGCTTCCACTCATGAATATATGAGAACATGAATTTGTCATCCCACTTCTTTGTGCCCGCGGCGGACAGCCTGGAGAAGACGTTTCGGGGGCGGGGTGTTGGTGGGATGTGGTGGCTGATGTCATATGAGTTTGACATGCTCTTTACGACTGCATTTGCAAAGTTTTGGAAGCATGGAGGCAAGGAAAAACCACAACGTGATCATCCAGACATTTCTTTCTTTGCTCTTATTTTTTCCTCAGAGCTGTGGCACTTCGAGGGAAATTTAATCCTTATGTTTCTGTTTAATTTGTAGTATACTTAGGTCATCAAAATGGAGCCTATAAAGAGCTATTTGATGTCCAGGAAGAATTATGAGCTTGTATATAAGCATCTTAAAATGTGTGTGTGCTTGTGCGTGTGTGTGTGTGTGAGTGAAATGTGTGGATGTGTGTTAGCACTTGAGATTTACCCCCTTCAAAGCTCTGTGTTCCATTAGGTTTGAACTCATCAGAAAGGGCAGTTCAAGCCTCAAAGTTAGACAGAAAGATGTATAGAGCCACTTCTTTTCTCTTTCAGAACCACACATGGAATAATACGAGCGTAACGCACACTTCCTCAGACCAGACAATCAAAGGTTGGGTGTCACCTCTTCAATGACAGAGTTTGGGTTGAGTTTTCTGTCTAGATTCATTGTCTGTATTTTCCACCCTCTACTCTTGCCTCTCTCCGCCTGGCTCACATCCCTGCCTCCCCACCCACACCCATCTCCGTGTGGTCCTCGAACACCTCCATGATATTGCTAAGGACCATGGGTATGCTAATCATGCTGGACCTTCCAGTGGAGGCCCCTCCCCCGTGTTAGCGTTTGACACAGACACGCTCCCCCTTTGATACAGCTCCTCTTGGTCTGAATCATTTCATGGTGTCCCATCAGTCTCCCAATTTACGCTATCTCCCTGGCTCCTGCGTCTCCATCCCCTTACACTACCGTCCTTCTCAACCCAGCCATCAGATAGCGGAGGTCCTCCAGGCTTAGTCCCTGAACGTTCCCCCGAAGCAACTTCATCCACTCCTGTGGTTTAAGTGCCGTGTCTATACTAGTGGTTCTCAAATTTATGTCTGTCTCCCAGGCAGCTGCTCTGAGCTCCAGGGAATAGAACCAGATGTCTCTACACATCTCCACATGGGTGTCTCAGAGGCACCAAAACCACGGCAAGAGTCTGTTCCCTGGTGTCCTTGCCTTAGTGAAAGACACATTCTAGAATCCCGTTCTTTGGTCCATCTCGGCCGCCATCTTAGTCCCAGTTACCGCCATTTACTGCCTGCAGCGGCCTCCCGTTTGACTTCACGTCCACGGTGCCCCATTCTCGTTCTCGTTCTGCTCTGTAGGCACCACATCCTTTTAAAGCACTAATGACATCTTTTTTTAAAAAAATAGTTTATTGTCAAGTTGGTTTCCATACAACACCCAGTGCTCATCCCCACAAGTGCCCTCCTCTGTGCCCATCACCCCCTTCCCCTCCCCCCACACACCCATCAGTCCTCAGTTTATTCTCAGCATTCAAGAGTCTCTCGTGGTTTGCCTCCCTCCCTCGCCCCCGCTATTTCCCCCCTTCTTCTCCCCCACGGTCCTCCGTCAAGTTCTTCCTAATCCTCCTATACGTGCAAACATACGGTATCTGTCCTTCTCTGCCTGACTTATTTCGCTCAGCATAACACCCTCAAGTCCATCCATGTTGCTACACGTGGCCAGATTTCATTCTTTCTCATTGCCATGTAGTATTCCATCGTAGAGATAAACCACATCTTCTTGATCCATTCGTCCGTTGACAGACAATTAGGTTCTTTCCATGTTTTGGCTGTTGTTGAGAGTGCTGCTATGAACATCGGGGTGCATGTGCTCCTGTGCATCAGCATTTCTGTATCCCTTGGGTAAATTCCTAGCAGTGCTATTGCTGCATCATAGGGGAGTTCTGTTGTTAATTTTTGAGGAACCTCCACAGTTTTCCGGAGGGGCTGCACCAGTTTACATTCCCACCAACAGTGTAGGAGGGAAAGCACTAATGACATCTTGACATACCACTTCCCAAGTAAAAGCTGTCGATGACTTTCCATTGTGCTTAGGACACAAATGAAGATTCTTCACAGTGTTCGCCCTGCCCGGGCTTGTCCCCGTCCACCACCCTCACTCTGTGCCAGAACAGTCCCCCATTTTGCATCCCAGGCTGCAGCCACTCTGGTCTCTTTTCCTCACAGGTGCGTTCTTCTCCCCCCGCACGTATTTTGCACACACCGTTCCATCTGTCTGGAATTTTCTCCCCTTCAGTCCCATTTACCTAGGTAACTCCTATTCGTCATTCTGGCCTTAGTATAAGACTCACCACCCTGGGAAGATGTCCTTGACCCTATGACCTTGTGTCAGCTGACTTCGTTTTCTTTACTCTTGGCTTACAATTATATTTCAATATAGGCGTATAAAATAAATTACCTGATATAGGACAGTATATTTATAGTCAATGTGTTAAATTATATCTTGATTTATGGTTACATAGGTAACATACATTTTCATATAGTACATGTATATGTTCCTATTTCCCTTAGATTTCAAGAACAACCATTACATCCAGAGCATAGCACATTTTTGGACACATAGTAGGTATTTCGGATTAGTTGGGGTTTGTCAGTTTGGTGGCTTTGAAAATGCACCACTCAGGTCTCCTGCTGTTGGCATATTATCGACTGATGGCCCCAGCTGTGTTACCTCTGAGTCCACCACCATGTTTCCTCGGGGGTTATGTTTCCCCTGGACTATCCCAGCGAGAAACAGCCCTTTCAAGGGAAAGTGAGGCGGGTCTATTTCTGCGGCTCTGTAACAGGTACCTTTGGTGTGAGGACTTCTCAGTGGCCTGGCCAAAACGTTTTGGAACTTAACTGCAGTTCGAGACTTTTCCTACCTCATTCTGCTTTTATTTGTTGTCTCTTTCCGTGGGCGTTGGGCCTGCATCATGGACTGAAGACTCTCCTTGCTTTTCCCTGCTCCCTCTTCATTGATTGCAGACACTTCCCAGGCGAATCTCTTGCAGGTCTACTCCTGTCTCAGCGTCTGCATTTTTGGAGGCTTCAAACGAACACATCTGGTACCAAGAGTGATTCAAGAAGCAGAGGGTTTGAAGGGGATTCGGGATCAGCCCCCTCACAGCCCGGTGGATGAAGAAGACTCCCTCCCAAGTGGGATGCGGGTCCCTGATAGTCGCTGATGGATGCAAGGTGGCAGCCCAGTTGGCTACAGACGTCACATGTGGTGACGGAGGAAGACATACCAGTGGAGGGGACATCAGTGTAAGTGCAATAATTTGGAGATTTGGAAGATATGGAGGGGCAGCGCTTTCAAGGACAGTGGAGCTGGCTGGTTATTGCTAAGTTTTATTGATGCTCTAAAGAGGAATAACGAGAATCTGACGACCACTAACAAGCTGTTGAAGGTTAAGTGTGAGGGTCAAGGAGCCCCTTCGGTACCTTACTAGAAGGGCCGCATTTCCTGCACTGTTTGAGAGAACACAGCTGGAGGTTAGATTGAGAGTCCGATACCGTCAAAGAGCCCAGAAAGGTTTAAGTGCTCAGCCGGCGGTGAATCCTTTCCAGTAACGCCAGGACCATGGTTGGGAAGGTCTGGGATTCTGACTTATCGCATAGGGACATCTTGAAGGATAGCCCTGCCCCTGAAGGCTTTGGCTCTCCAGACTTTGAACCCCTAGAGTTCGAAGAGTTGGCTGCCCCTTTCTAAGATGTGCCTGAAATTCCTCCAGGCTGGAAGATGCTGTAAGCATCTCACCCTTGCATCGGTGAACCACCTCTCCTTCCCCGAACTCCTTCAACATGGAGGTGAGGCTGGAACCCTCACTTCACCTGTTCAGCTTCTGTGCACTCAGAGGCCTGGGGCAACAGATGCCCCGACCTCACCCCCAGCAGCGTTACCCACCTCCCTCCTCGCCTCGATGTCAGACCAATAATGAGGCTGAAATCCCCAGCGTAACCCGGGGAGCATGATGGAGGAATAGCTCAAGCTTGGTCATGGGGAAGTAGGTGGGAAAACAAAGAACCATAAAGATGAGGTGATGTATTGCAAGTGTTCGTAAGGTGTTTTACAGTTGACTTTTACTTAAATATAACAGAAATCTCAAAGAGGGCTCTTTCTGTTACCTGGTTAGTTGCACTGCGAAAGGGTGACTCAGGGTATAAAATACCAGCCGTCCTGGTCATCATGCCATTATCATCAACTCTTCGTTGGCAGTAGCGTGATCCCTCGCTCACTGAAAGAGCAGTCTGTGTCAAGCACTGTGGCACCCATTAGAACTCACTTCAAGCTTACAGCAGCCCTGTGAGTTGTATGCAAATACTCTCTCCAGTTTCAGAAATGGAAACTGAGATCCAGAGGCAGAGCATTTGCCCGAACTCACCGTGTCGACAGGCAGCAAAGCAAAGGATGAAAACGAAGTCTGTCTCTGGGGCTGGAATTCCCACACTCTGTGTTACTTCTGTGAACAGGCTAAAACTCTAATAATCGCACAGTATTTTAGAAACTCTGTTTTTAAATTAAACTTAGCAGGAGAGAAATTACTAAATGTTTCTCCCAGTCCATGAATTCAAAAACATCCAAGCACCTAGCAAACGAAGTATAATCGTCACAGCCTCCCAAGCCATCTGGTTGGGCTACCAACACTCTCATTGTTCTAGAGAAACTGAGTCTCAGGCCCCTTGAGAAGCCTGTGGGTGTGGCCGGGGCCATCACTCAGGCCTGAGGCGTCTCTGTCAGGGTTTTATTGAGCAGAGATGCCTGCCGCCATATGCATTTAAGTAATGAACAAGGATCAATACCTGTCTCTGTTCTTCTTGTCCACATTCCCTTGATGCTGGCCCGGGAAGAGGAGACCAGATTCACCACGAAACTTCAGCCCGCAGTGGATGGAATCTCATTATAGCCTTGCGGGAGCTAAATTTTCCTCATCGAGAACCACGAGAGACGTTGAGGGGGACGATAGGAGAGGTCAGAGGGAATTCACTGGGATCTAAATCTTGAATGCCGGTGAGCTAATGTGGCTATGTTTCCATAAACAGACACCCATCCATCAACAGATGTTTATTCAATAGTCAACATAAACCCAGCTATGAGGCAGGATGGCCCACTAGTTTGAAGTGTATTCTGGACCCAGGCAGATCTGAGGTCAAATTCCCTTTCTGCCATTTACTAGCTTCATTCTTTGCAAGTTTATTTCGGTATCACACAGGAGAAGTAAGCTGTTTACAGTGCATTAATGTTCAGTGATTATTAATATAGATGTGTAATATACATATCACTCATATATATTAATAATATACATATCACATTTGTGTGTGTGTGTGTGTATGTGTAACCCACACCCAGATCAGGAGATAGCACCCCATAAAGTTCCCTTGTGCCGCTTCCCAACTAAACTCCCACTGAGAGGCAATCATTACTTTGACTTCGATCTTCCATCGATTAGTTTTGTCTGTCCTTGAAATTCCCATACATGGGATCAAACCGAACAGACTCTTTTGTGTGAGGCTTATTTCACTCAATATAAAATCTGTGGGTTTCATCTGGTGGTTGTGTGTAGCAATAGTTTTATTTCTTATTTCGACACGGCATTCCACTGTATGAATATAACACCTTGTATTTATCCATTTGTCTTTTGATGGGAGCTTACCATTCTGAGTGTTTGGCTGTTGTAAATAAAGATGTTAGGAACCTTCTTGTGCCTATTTTCTCGTGACATATGCTGTCACTTCTCCTGGGAACACAGCTAGGCATGGAGTTGATGGGTCATTTTGCTTCTGTGTTTGCCTTCCTGTTTCCTTATTTAATCTGCTTGGATTCCATGAGATATAGAGTTTAACATATATTCATTGCTCCATAATTGTAGGCATTATTCTAATTCTGTGTCTTTTTAAGTTGTATTTATTTATTTGAGAGAGACAGAAACAGCACGAGCAGGGAAGGGGAAGACGGAGAGGGAGAGAGAGAGAATCCCCAGCAGGCTCTGTGCTGCCCGCGCAGAGCCCGAGATGGGGCTCGAACCCATGAAACCGAAAGATCATGACCTGAGTTGAAACCAAGAGTCGGGTGCTTGACCGACTGAGCCACCCAGGTACCTCTCTAATGTGGCGTTTTAAGGCTACAATTTGAGAGAACGGTGGGTTTTCTGAAAAATTTTTTAATGTTTAACTTTGAAGGATAGACAGAGCATGAGTGGGGGAGGGGCAGAGAGAGAGAGGGAGACACAGAATCCGAAGCAGGCTCCGGGCTCTGAGCTGTCAGCACAGAGCCCGATGCGGGGCTCAAACCCATGAGCCTTGAGCCGAAGTTGGAAGCTCAACTGACTGAGCCCCCAGGCGCCCCTCTAATGTGGTGTTTTAATGCTACAGTTGGAAAGAATGCTGTTTGGACCTGAACTCTTCTCAGAAACAGTGTCGCCTCTTCCTCCCAGTACCCGGTGTGACTGTGAAGTTGGGTTGGGCAGTCAGATATCTGTGCAGGCTCTGTGTGGCAAGTTGAGGTACAGTACTCACTTCCCACCCGCTCAAGTCAACAACGGGCTCCTCCCACCCATACTTTGCGAAGGGAACTCTCTTCTTCGCCATTTGCTTTATGTCATCAGACCACAGAGAAAGGCCAGGCTTCACTACTGCCTGCCAGCCGGCTGCGGTACAGACTGTGATCTCCAAAAATGAGCTCTTTTGTATCTTTGTTTTCATTTTGGAAATCACTGCCTTAAAACAAAATCTAGAGTGGCCAGGTGAGATTCTAAAAGATTCAGGAAATGAACTGCAAAGGAATTTGGAGTGTCCCCTTGCTCTCAAAAGGGGGGCCCGGCTCAGAACAGACTCAAAGCAGAGTCCCCGGGTCCCTCCCTCCACTCCAGGCTCTGGCCATGCCCTTGAATCTACATAAGCAGAAACTTGGGCAGACCTAAACGGATTGTGGTTGGAGGTAGAAGACAGCCTCAGAGATGCAATAAATCAAGGACGATTGTAAAGGTGCTTTGTGTTCTAGGATGTTGAAACATCTCTCTCTGCCTAATGGAACCTTCCCCAAGGCGCTATTAACCGTAGGCATAGGTTAACATGAAGAACCACTCTCTGCCCTGTCCTCTTTTTTTTTCTGCAAATAATGGGATGATGTTTCATCTCCCAAAAATAGCCCTTTGGGCTTGGAACACTTTCCCTTCCCCTCCTAGGGCTCCACGGGATTATTGGATTATGAAGCAAAGGGCTTTTTCAGGCTCGCTGGCATGGCTGCCCGGAGTCAGAGGGCAGGAAGCCAATGTTAGCTGCGGTGCACAGACTCTTTGAGCTTCAATAATATTAGACACCGAAGTTCCAGGCACTGTGCAAGGTGTCACGGTCTCAATTGATTCTTACCATGGCCCTTTTATAAAATAAAGTCTCCCTCTCCCCTTTGCATTTTGAGATAAAGAAACAAGCAGGCCATCACCCTAGACCGTGTGGCTGGAAGGTAGCAGATCTGGGGTGAGAATTCCACTCTCCAGTGCCCTCGATCGGGAAAATATGTCATTTGCAAATGGCGGCTGCCACTGTTGAAGTACCAGTCAGAGATTCCCGAGATGTTCTACTGACATCTACTTATTCTCCTAAGAAGGAATATACTCAGTTTGGCTTTGACAGTTTTATCCTTTCCCTTACAGCGAAGCCAATGCCTGACAATATCGAACCTCAGCAACCTTGGCCAGACTAACCTTTCACCAGTATACCATGAAACAAAATGGTCTCATGTAGCTTGCTTTGTATGTTCTCTCCCAGGTGTAGAATTGACCTTTTCTCCTGATTTCACACTTGCCTCAAAGGTGATGGCAGACACCTATTATGTGAATCGACTGTGCTGTCCTCTGCGCTGCCCTTTTCTGCGCTATGTCATTCTGGTGGGACTTTAAACCAGAGGTCCCCTTCTCACCTTCTCTACTCAGCCTGGCTGTTAAGTACATCCCATCTCCTTGGTTTTAGTGGATCAGCTCAGGGCGAACACATGAGTCCTTTGTGGCAATGACGGTGGATGTCGGGATACAGTGGGTTTCCCTTCTTTAGAAATTAGGAGCTTCTCGGGGCGCCCTGGGCAGCTCAGTTGGTTAAGGGCTTGACTTCGGCTCAGGTCATGATCTCACGGTTCGTGGGTTCGAGCCCCGAGTCAGACTCTGTGCTGATAGCTCAGAGCCTGGAGCCTGTTTCAGATTCTGTGTCTCCCTCTCTCTCTCTGACCCTCCCCTGCTCACACTGTCTCTCTCTCTCTCTCCGAAATAAATAAAACATTAAAAAAGAAAAGAAATTAGTGAGCCTCTCTAAGAATAATCTAGGCCTGATGTTGTTGACAGCCATCTTTGGTTTTATGTCAGTGAGGCCCAGAAGAAATGTGAAGCCGATGGAGAGGACAGAAGATATGAGAGATAAGAGACAGACAGACAGACAGAGACAGAAAGACAGAGAGGAATCCAAGGACATATTCCAATAAAAGTTGAGATTCAATTATGCCTACAGCTTCTCTTCTGGTTACCTGGGACCCCACAGAGACGTGTCGCTCAGGCATCTCCACTGTGAGTATCATGGTTGGAAGCCTTAAACACCTATGACTTAGGATCTGCCTGTGTTCACTGGAAGCCACACTGTCCCTGGGGTTCTCCAGCCAATGATTGAGCGTGGTGTGGGTCCCAAAGCAGGGCCATTTCTCTTCACTCTGGGGCCTGATTGGAGCTGTACTACCATCTGAGGCTCTTTCTACTCAATCCCATTTCCTTCCCACTCTTCTCTCCCAGGTACCAGACCAGCGTGTCACACAGTCTAAAGGCTCTCCTGCCTCTTCTTCCTTCATCCTCCACACGCATCTCCCTAGGAGGTCTCTTGACTGTCTAATTCCGTCTTGGCTTCTGCTCCCTGTAGGAATGGGGCAAACCCATCTCCCAATCCCGGCCATTTTTGCTTCAGGCCATTTGAATTAGCTCTCTGTCATTTGTAACCCAAAGAATCCTACTACAGCAGTGGGATCTAGTATGTAAAGCTGCTTGGGAAGCCACAGGTCCTGAGGAGTTACTGTGTTTACTGTCATTCTCAAGATTGTCTGCTGAGAGTTACACAACAAGAGGTTAAGAGTAGTGCCTCTTGGGGCGTGGGGCGGGGGTGTTGCATTTCCGTAGGAAAGCCTGGAAGGTGGGCAAGACACAGAGGGTAGTGAGATGGTGGGTGGGCTGCACACAGAGTTCAATATTCTCTGGGACTATCTATGCAGTTGATGTTGAAACCCCAATCTCCTATTCTGTGTCTGTCCTGCACTTAGAACCCTGGAGTTTTGGCCATTGGCACTTGGATGTGTCCCAGGCACTGGGGGCTCTATTAGAGTAAAGGGGCACCCTATTCTTCCCCAGCCTCTCTTTTCCTCTTACCGTGACATTCCTCAGTTCAAGGCATGCCCCGCAGCTGATTCAGCAGCTTAGGACAAAAATCTGGGAATCATTCTCCAGTCTTTCCTCTCCTCCCTTCCTATTCCATCAGTTGCAATTTCCCCTTTATGAAAAGGTTCGTTGCCTTCTTTCCCGCCCCCCAAGTAAGGCACAAAGTGCGTTAGCCTGTGCCTGCCCCGTGGAAGTTACTCCCAAACATTAAATGTTCATTTCCGTTCCCTTTACCACCCCCCAAATCTGGCATCATATAGACTTTCATAAGTCAATAATCAGCTTTTAAAAAATTACTAAGAGATTGTTTATTTTAATTGAATTCAGAAGGTGGCTTACCCTCATATTTTCTTTCAGGAAGAGACCCCCTTGTACCCGGAGAAAAAAAGAACAAGGCTTGGAGAAAAATCAACTTCACGTGCCCGAGCAATGCTTCGTCAACGGTGGAATGCCGCAAACGATGTGATTCTAAAACTTACCGGGAGGCTGGCCTGAGGTTGCCAACTGTGTCTTTTGCCAAATTAAGTAATATTTTAAACATCACTGTCTGCAATAGCTGTGAATTTGTAACTGTGTCCCTTGATCAAACCTTTGACCCAAGGGTTTTGGTCTTGGGGTGCGTGGGTAGCACTTGCCCATCCGAGGGTCATTGGATCAGGCATGGTCAGCATGGAGCCTGCTTGAGATTCTCTCTCTCACTCTCTCTCTCTCTTCCCTTCTCCCCTGCTCATGCACGCTCTCTCTCTCTCTCAAAATAAATATTCAAAATTAAAAAAAAAAAGTTACAGTCCTGAGTAACTACTTTGAAGCTGCTTTTAGAGAAACCCAAGTCCAGACTTTCAGCCTTATCCCTTTCCCACTCTACCCCAGCTCAGTGCCACACAGGTTGCTCAGCCTTTCGTCCCCTCTGTCCCTACTATGTCCTTCCTTCTTCCCCGGGACAGTGTTTCCCTGCCTTTCTCTGATTCAGCATCAGAAAGGCCCCCTCCCCCCCTCAACTGCCCAGCAATGGAGGTCTGCTCTCCAGAAGCCGAGGAGTGGTGGACCCCAGACACCTGAATCGCCTGAAACCTTTTAACTGGCGAGGGAAGGAGAGAAAGCTCTGGCAAGCATTAGTCACTTGGGTTCCATTGCAAAAGAGGGAATCTTTTCAGAACAGTAAGTACAGAAATAACAGAAACTTAGAATAAAGGACAGTCCTTGATACAGAATACCTTTACTGTGTGAACAACTGGCGACATTTTCCTTCCTTTTCAGGTTGTTGTTGACTGGTGAAAACTTAGGGGTCCTCTAGTTTTCTTCCCTGGGTGATTTCAGCCTCTGTTTGTAGGCACACTCAACCACCTAGTGAGCAAAACCCTTTCAAGGCCACCGAATGATCTTCTGTTTGGGGAGGGGCAGGGAGGAAAGTGGATCATATGCTGTCTGCCTCACCTTCTTGTTTCATACCCACCCGTGTGGGAGCTCTGGGCTGAGCCCTCGATTACATGCTGTAAGGGGACCATTTAGAGAAACGAGGACCCACTTCTCCGAAGGGGTTTCCTCTTTGACTCAAAGACAGAAAAACAAATCTAAAAGAAATATGACAAGATGCAGGTCCTGAATCACTTGGATCTGTTTGAACTTGTCAGCTTCTCTGGGTTACACTGGGAGTCCCATCCCCCTCTGCCACACCAAGCAGGTCCTTCTTCCTGGGAGATGACATCTCTAATAAGGTGAATGTCCTTTGTGTGGCTGGCAGTGCTGTAATTCACAGTATTTTCTTCTTTTTTTTTCCCTTTCATTTGAAACTATCTAAATGTCTTATTTTCTCTGGAATTAACTTCTTCCATGCTGACTCTGAGATGGTGAGTCACCACCTTGCGTCTAATCAAAGTGTTCAGTGTGAGTGTGTAGAGAATAAAGCTCTGTAGTGGTCTGGGGTTTAATAATGTGATAATATACTTACTGAGATCCTAACAGTGGCGGCCACTATAAACGCGTGACTGCAATTCACGCTCACGACAAACCTGAAGGCAAGCATCATTATCCATATCTGATGGATGAGGAGACTGAAGATCAGAGAGGTTTAGGTGCTCTCCCAGGGGCACTCAGCTGGTAAGTGGTAGAGTCCGGTCCAAACCCAGGCTCACCTGGCTCTAAGACCCATGTCCTTCCTGTAGTGACTGTCCTTCTGGGTGACATCTGTTAGCTCTTCTTACCTTTAACTTACATCTGGTTTGACCACGACTCTGGCCCAGGTGATGTAAAGGAGGTTTTGCATTGGAGGGAAACCTTCCTTTTTCAGTGGGTTCTGTGTGGCGTTGGATGTTGAGTTTCATCCCAGTGACATTTGTTGATGCATCCAGCTGCCTTTCTTCTCATCTAAACTCTCCCTTGTCTCCAAAATTTGGACTTTCTTCAGAGAAGGCCTTCTGGGAGGGGGGGTGGTGATGGTGGGGGCAGTTATTAGGTCAGGTCAATATACCCCCAGAAACTTGACCTGACCAACGTTACCAAGTTGAGAGACTGGAAGAGAGATGCATCATCACCAAATTTCCCCAAGAAAGAGGCAGAAACCGTGTTCTATTAGAATAGCTCATGACGTGCATTTATTCTTTCTTATCACATGCTGCTATCTTGACCTCCCGAACCTTGATATGAAGAAACTCAATAGACTCGAAGTTGTTCAGAGAACATGGGAAGAGAGTTAAGTATGAACCGGCATTCTCATCCTAGAGGGAGGCATATTTGAAAGGGTACCATTTTCTGATCAGACAGATTTGGGAGTAGACGGATTTTGAACTGCTGCTTTATCTTACCTGAGCCTCAGTTTCCTCATTTTCGGAACAATGCTGAGCATTCCAAACTATTGTAAGAATCTAAAAGGGTAATTGATGTAGACTGCTTAACACAGTTTGGGGGCACAAAAATAGACACTCTGCAGTTGGTTAACTGATAAATAAAATGTAATTAAATTAATCTTCAGAGCAACTTCCCCAGAGATCCCCATTTTCAAGCTGTGCCGACTTACGTGCAGAGGCAATCAGTGACTCATAATAAGAGGTAACATTTATCGGACGCATATAGGTGCCACGCCCTGTGCTATAATGTTACCTTATTTCAGCCTAACAAGAACCCCAGGGTGTTGTATGAGTGTTCTCCCCATTTTACAGATGAGAAAACCGAGGCACACAGGGTTTGCCCAGGTGGGGAGGAGAAGCTACAGGATTTGTACTTGGAGGCACTAACTTCAGAATCCCTATGTTTCAGGGGGGACCAAGCTGGTGCAAAGGCCGGAAAGAACACTGGTGGTGTACGGGGTGCCACTGGTGGGGGGGGTCTTTCATGTTTCCAAAGGTTGCCCTTGACCATGTGTATGCGAGGGGGATTCTGGGCCAACCCTGCTGCCCAGGCAGGGATATTTATAGAGAGGACATCTCTTCTACGCCCAGGAGGGCGTGCTCCTCACACCCTTTGGGATCCAAAAACCCAGTTCCAAGTGTATCAGCAACTTCAAAGAGAAAAACAAAAACATAAACAGTTCATGCTCAGTCTCTTAGGGGGAAAAAAATGAAAAAGAAAGGCAACAAGAAACCTCTCCCATCCATCTGTAACCAAATATATTTTGTGCTTGGTTTCCTTGGGCGGCCTTCTCTTAACAGCTTCTAATTCATAGAGACAAAAAACATAAAACAATTTAAGGCATTGGCACACTCAGCTCGGAGAGGCAGTCTCTTCCCAGGGGAATGTTTTTGGCAGGAGGCTTCCGAGGTTGGCTTCACTGGAGGCTGCGAGGCTCACGGGACGAAGGGAGGAAGCTTTTTTTTTTTTTTTTTTTTTGCTTATCCTGTTCCCTGCTTGCCAAGCTTAGAGATATTAGAGGGAAGGAAGGGGGCTGGTCTGGTAATTGCCCAGCAGGCACGTACAGCCAGTTGGTGGAGGAAGACTGTCCCGGGCCCCCTTCACGCACTGTGCCAACTGGGAAGAGCCCTCACCCAGGGATGGATTTACGGCTGGCCGCTCAGAGTGGGATGTATGTTTTGGCTCGTGTGCCTGAGAGAGGCACAGCGTCTTCCTCTTTCTTTGCCTCTCTCTCTCTCTCTCCCCCTCTCTCTCTCTCTCTCTCGACTTCAGAAGGGAAGGAGTTGGTCATTAATTCATTTGGATTTAGCAATCTGGGCTCTTTCATGGTAGAGAGGCAGGGGCCATGAGGATTTTGTGTCAAGTTTACTGTGTTCAGTTAATATTTACGTAATGAAATTAATGTGTCCATAAATGAGTGTTGGTATAATATAAGCCAGTATTTACCTGACACTTCCGGGATGCCATTGCCCCGTTCCAGATACTGACCTTGTATTGTATGATGCAATGGATTCCTATTATTACCCACAATTGACAGGGAAGGAAACTGAGGCACAGAGAGGTGGCTGATGAACACAAGGTCTGGAGTGTCAGAGCAGGGTTTTAGGAAGACAACCACTGTATTGTGGATGGGTAAGTAGAGGCTTGACATTGGGATAGTAGGTACGTGACTTTGGGGGAAGTTCAACCCATCCCCACCTGCTTTCAGTGGATGAAGGTCGCCTCTGAAGAGGCCCAGGTTTCAGCAGTGAATTTGTGGCAAAACCAGGTTTTCTGACGTATTGGCCACAGTCCCTGCGAACTCTTCCTGTTGCCGTTGAGAAGTCCCTAAACTTTGGGAGACTGGATTTTCATGCTCTGAAGCTCTTCCTCGCCAGGCCCGGGTGCACCGAGAGAAGCAGAGACACAGATTCAACCCCGATGAGGGAGGCTGACCATTCCAGGTCACTTGGAACTGAGGAGTTTTCCAGAACATGCTAAAACTGAGACGGCACCGGGGAACTTGTCCGACCCCTGTGTTTATGTTCATGGGAAACTCTCGGTACAGGTAGCGCCTATCTGAACCTGTGCATTGCAAAGCCTTTTGGGAATGCCTTCCAGCACAGGGCGGGGGACCTGGGCTCTGGAGTCAGGCAGACGCGGTGTGGGACCTCATTGGCACCGCTGCCTTATCAGCAAGTGACCTTGGCCTTGGGCACATGGCTGACTTCTCTGAACCTCAGTCTCTTCTTCTGTAAGATAGGGGTGATGCTTAAATCTACCTCAGGGGGTTGTGGTGAGGTTGGAGTGGCACATTCCATATAAGATAAGCCTCTCTAACAAGTATACCCTATACTGTATGAAGATACACTAGGGACACGTGAAATCAAGCCCCTACCTAGGGCTCCCACCACGTAATTCTAGGTACATGTCAGGGTGGACTCTGAAGTAATGCTAAGCTCATGGACAGTCTGTCTTATCAGCCCGTCTCCAGGCTTGCAAACTCGATGTGCACAGGGCCTGGTAGGAACTGGTCCCCGCTATCCCCGGATTCTCTCCGTGTGATGTTAAGAGTCCCCCAACAGCTCCATAAAGGTGTGAGGACTCTCTCACCCCCATTTTCCAGATAAGTAAACTGAGACCCGGGAAGGAAAAGAGACTTGCCCAGAATCACTCATGTATTAAGTGGTAGAGGCAAGATTTGAACCCAGACAGCAGTCTACTCCCAGGCCCCTGACCGCGACGCGGCTCGCCTTTTCCTGACCGCCTCGGACCCCTGCTTAATGTGCTCCCTCTTCTTTTGCCTGAAGGTATTTTTTCACTGTTCCCAGTTTTCAAAATTTTATTTCACGTCTCCTGAAACAACACCGGGTGAATACGCTTTGGTCCACACCGGGTTTTCTCAACTTGGGCACTCTGGGCACATTGAGGTAGGTGATCGTTTGTTGTGGGGGTTTGTTGGGGGGTGCTGTCCCATGCATTGTTGGATGGTGAGCAGCCTCGCTGGCCACCTCGCCCCCCAACCGGGTGCCAGAGGCATTCCCACCCCCACTTGTGACCATCAAACTTATGTCCAGATTTCTCGAAGTGCCCCTTGGACAGGAGGAGCAAAACTGAGCCCGGTTGAGAGTCATTGATCTACATCTCTGTATTCTGATGTGATCGTTTCTTGAACCCACGTGCATGCGCTATTTCTTTTTAAAAGCTCTTTATACCTGACGCCGAACTGTCTCCCCCAAAGTTGTGCCAATTCCTAAGGCCGCCTGCCGTGCACGGTGACGCTGTTTCCGTGACACGTGCCAATGATCGGCGTTACCCAGCGTGTTCTTGGGGAACCCTTGACAAGTGCTTGAAGACGTCTGGGTTTGTAGAACGGGTAGGCCGCAGTACATGACCCCAAGCCATCACTTCAAATGGGGGGACTCTGAGACCAGAAGGGGCAGTGGTTGGCTCCAAGTCACACAGTGGCTGAGGAGCCCCTTGTAACTGGAAGCCAGCATCCCGGCCAGTGGCCTCCATTGTTCGGATTAGATCGCTTCTTCGACGCAAATGTTATTTCCAAGTTTCCTCGCAGGTGGTGTGCGATTCCATAAAAAATTTTTTTTTTTTTTTATTGTCCTGGCTGTGGATAAAGGCAGTGCTTTGGTGGCAGGGCAGGGAGTGATGTATTCTGGGGAGTCGAGGAGCCGGTAAAAGTTTATGGGCTTGCAGCCTGCCACGGACTGGGTTTATTGTCCTTTGTAAATTCTCCGCCATCTTTCTCCCTTTGAAGTCAGGAGCGATGGAGTGAGTGGCTTAATTGATACAGGATGGGAAGGGCGTGGTGATGCTCACAAGAGGTAGGGTGGGCATGTTCCTGCAATGGTCCCCCATTCAGTTTATGAGCTCCTCAAAGGGGAAGGATCTGTGGACCCACCTCCACTTAAAATGAGATCAAGCACCTCTCCAGGGCCCCCGTGCCCTCGCCTGCATCTGGCTCTTGGATTTCATCCCCCCCCACCCCTCAGGCTCACCATGCTACATCCATGACCACCGTCTTGTCTTTCCTATTTGTTCCTACCTCAGGACCTTTGCATCTGCCGCTTCCCTCTGTCTGGGACTCCCTTTCTCAACTTCTTTCCACAGCTGACTCTTCTGCTCATATATCGCCACTCAGAGAGGCCTCCTGGAGCACCCTATTTAAAGAAGGTCCCCCTTACCCCAGTCACAATTTATCGTACAGAGTTCATTCATCTCCTTTTCATGCTCACCATGGGACATGTTCTTATGTGTTCATTGGTCCGTGACGCGGTCTCTCTAGTGAGGATGGGGACACTGACTGTCATATGTGCAGATGTGTTTCCAGTAGCTGGGACATAACAGCTGCTTGTTAGCTGGTGGTTCAGGAGGGTCCCCTCCACGTAAGACGTGGGGAGACACAGTGAAGGCAGGGAAATAAAATACAGGCACAGAAAAGACGCACAAGAAAGCAAGTATTGGTGGTGGTGAACGTAAGAGGTGCAGTGACAGTTCTGAGCAGGCACCCGGGGACCCTGGAAAATTCCTCTGCAGGAGACGGCGTTTGAACTGGCTTTTCAAAAATGCGAAGAGTTTACGTGGGTGGGAAGCAGTGGGCCAGGCGTTGCAGGCCGGTGATTGGCTGGGCTCCGGGGCAAGGCTGAGGTTTGCTCTGAAGGCTGTGGTTGAGGAGCGGAGTAACAGCGGGTGACACGGAACACTATGTACGTGTGGTGGACGGGCTTTGGGACTTGAGCTTCATGCGAGGATTTGCATGGTGCGGGTCGAGGGATGTAAAAGCACGAGCTATCTAGAGTTAGATGGGACTGAGGTTTAGATCTGTGTCCTTGGCCAAGTTACTTATCCCTTCTGGACCTCACTTTCCTCATCTGGAAAATGGGGCTACGTCGTATAGAGCACCTAATAGAGGTGCTGAAAAATAGGGCTGAACAGCATTAGTGATCATAGTCGGTGTCAATAGTATTACCTAAATGAATAGAGTATTATTCCAACTGCTACTATAATCAAAGGCTTATGTAGCAGGTGGTGAGCTTCCCATTTTATAGATGGAAAAACGAAGGTAGGAGGCGTCTGGGTGGCTCAGTCAGTTAAGCATCTGACTTCGGTTCAGGTCATGATCTCGTGGTTCATGAGTTCAAGCCCCGCGTCGGGCTCTGGGCTGACAGCTCGGAGCCTGGAGCCTGCCTTGGATTCCGTGTCCCCCTCTCTCTCTGCCCCTCTCCCTGCTTGCGCTCTGTCTCTCTCTCTCACTCAAAAATAAGCACTGAAAATTAAAAAAGAAAAAGAAAGAAAAACTGAGGGCAGAGGCGACCAGTGGCTTGCTCTAGGTCTCTCTGCGGTTTGTTAAATGGCAGGGATTTGGACCTCCCTGTCCCTCTGCGTCTCCCAGTGTCCACCCAGACCTCTGTCCAGATCCAGACCGTGCCCCTCAGGGAGTCAGTTCTGTCTATACTCATGGCGTACGGCCATCTCAGTCAACACGTGACCACCACACCTCGCCCAGACACTTCGGTTTGCGAGGAGGTGACCTGTGGCTTTTTCTTTTTTAATCTCTCTGGCAAGGCCCCACCACCATCTCCATTCCTGTGGGAGATGCCAGGAGTGATCTTGCGTCCCTGACGTGCCACTTTGTGACTCAGTGCTGGGCCCTTTCCATCCCCTGTAGGAGGAAGATGCTTCCTTCACGCTGCGTGGCCTGGATCCACTCACCTCTCCAGATCCTCACTCACCACCCTTCCTGGGTCCTTCTGGACACCTCATCCTTTCTGCCCAGGGACCTGACCACCTCCTGATCGCCGTTTAAGACTCAGCCCCACGCAGCGCTGCCTCCGAGGCAGAGCCGACTTCCTCCCTCCGCTTCCCCATCACAGGACTCACCCGCTCTGCTGACACCCTGGACCTGCTTCCCCAGTAGGGCCGGGACCAGACCCTGGATGCTTACTCCCAACCCCTCCACGCTCAGCCTTGTTTCCGTCACAGAGAGGAGGAACTCGGCGTGTTTGTGAACAAGTGAGCGAAGGAACGAACCCATGAACGAATTGATAACCACACCCCAGAGCCGCTCAGAGAGTGTGAGCTCAGGAAAAACCCAGATCCGAGTCTAATTCAAGACTCCCCGAGCCTCGAGCGTCACTCAGCAGGAGGAGGTGCTAACACCAGACGGACCCCAAGAGAGTCCAGAACAGCAAGGTCCTCAGAAGGCTCCTTTTGCCTCCCTGGGGCCCACGGGAAATGCCTCACTCGTGTTTGTAGAATAATTACCAAGCGGCAAGGACAGCCCAGCACTTGCAGCCGTGGTACAGCTGAGAGCCGTGGGCTCCTCAAGGCAAGAGACTGGTCTGCGGTCCATCTCGTAAGCCCAGCTCCCCGCCAAGTGCCTGGCACGCAGTAGGTCCGCATCCCACAGGTCGGGAAAACGACCCTCGCCCTGATCAGCCCCCACATCAGAAAGCACACAAGCGCCCTTCATAGCGCGCGGCCCAGCTCTTTCTGCCTTTGCAAAAGTTCTTTTCACTTCTGTGGTCTGAAGCCAGTTCCTTAACATTGTGTAAACACAGTTTTGTGCGGTTGAAAATGTATTTTAAAAATGTCACTAATTACCCCATGGCCTGTAACCACTCTTTCAAGGGCCATAATTGGCCTGTCATGTAAATACCTCATTAGGGGTCTTGGAAAATGGGGTGGATGGGAGGGCCTGGCGTCCCCAGGCCTCCTGGCTACACTTCTCCTGCTCCGTGCCCAGGGGAGACACTGGCGTCCCCTGTGTCAGCGGCTGGAGGGGGAGGAGGAGGAGGAGGAGGGACATTCCCAGGCGGCATCGGGGGCTCTGATGCTCTGGCCCCCCAGACGGGGCCGGGCCAGCAGGCATCTGCACGCGGGGAATTCTCAAGCTACTAAGTTTAATGGGAACCAACTGCCCAGCCCCTCCTCCACCCTCCGTGCCCAGAGAATATGTGCTCATTTCAACTCAAATGACTCACAGATGTGTCTCTCGCTCCCCACTTTCCTTTTCTCCCCCAATAGGCCAGCTCGCTATGGTTCTCCCCCTTTCTGTCAGAACATCTACTGTCCGAGTGACGGGGGTCCGGGTGAGATAGGCAAACTTCCCAGCTAAACCCATTTTCGAGGTTGGAACACAACGTACCCCGTGCACCACGCTTTCTTCCTCGCCAGGGCCTCGAAGGACAGGGGTGAGGTTCTGTTTGTTCTGGATAAAAAACAGCTTTTCGTCCCAGGCACAATCGTGGGCACCGACTTTTATCTGCCCCCTTGGAGATTTCTTTTTAGGACTTCCATCCACGTGTGCAAAGGGTGGAAGTATATGGATGGCATCTGGTCAGACAGGAGCCATTATTTCAGAGATGTGGCGGGAGAGTGAGGGACGGCCATGTCCCCTGAGTTCGTGCTGCCAAAGCTTTCCCCTGGAGCCAGAGCCCTGGCTGGTGGTGGGGGATCTTCAGGAGCCCGGGCTGCCCAGGCCTGGGAAGGGCCGGGCACCGCCGGTCTGAGCCACGCCCATGTGGGCTTTGTTGCATCTCCCTGAGGTCATTCTCTGTGCACTTGAGATAATTTGCTCCTGCCTGTCTTTCTCTGTTCTCTGGGAGGCCAGAGCACAGGCCTGGGGACAGCGAGAAGCAGCCAGGTTACATATCAGAAGATGTTCCTCGGTTTTAAGGGAGGGGGTAAACCAGTTATGAGATGTCTACTCAGTGCCCATAAGACCTGGAGGCTTGGTGGGAGGGGCGAGGGCGGCAGAGAAAGTGTTAAATGAGAGACATGCCTCTACCTATGAGCCTGAGCCTGGTTCAACCTGTTACCCTTCTGAGCCTCGATATTTGTATCTAGAAAATGGGTACGATCATGGACCAGCAAGGGAGTTGGCATCAGGATGGGATGAGACCAGGACCTAGCGCCAAGGTGAGCACGTCATGTGCCATCACGATGACTTACTGGTCTGTCTTCTCATCTGTAAAATGGGGAAATAGCACCGACCTCGTAGGATGGAGGGGGAGTTTCAATGACCTGTGTGTGTAAAGCACTTAGCCCAGTGCCTGACATCCTCTTAGTTATACATTAATCGTCATTCTGACAACTCTGACTTTATTATTACTATCTTCTTGCTTAAATATTTGGGCCATTAGCAGGCTTGGAAACTGCCACACTGAGGGATTAAGTGACTTGCTATGGGAAGTGACGAAGCCCTGACTGGACTTTGGTCCACGTGAGTCTGAGTCCGTAGCCGCAGCTTTGCGCTGTCACCCTGCCCGCATTCACATAGAAGGGACCGAGGCTGTGGGCTAGTGATGGTCATAAAGGAAGGTTCTAGGGGCTCCGTCACAAGAAAAGAGGCAAATGTACGATGAAGGACCACGACTCCTGAAGAAGGGAAGTTTTAGGGGTGTGAAGGTTGTGGCGGCCAGGAGGGTGACATATATAAATAGGGCAAGGGGGAAAGAGACACATGGAAGAGACACATATTTTTGTTTATTGCTCTGAATAGAAACTGAAATGATGGCTTTGTGCTTCTGACATTTTCATATTTTGTAGACATTTCTTTTCTTCCGGGATGATAAAATGATTATGAGGGGATGCAACATGCCAACGCTTTTCATAATAGGACCAATAAAAAACACCTAGTGGATTATCTCTCCTTGGATGCTTTGAAAAGAGGCTGTTCTTGGGGCGCCTGGGTGGCTCAGTCAGTTAAGTATCTGACTCTAGGTTTTGGCTCAGGTCATGATCTCATGGTTCATGGGATTGAGCCCCACACTGTGAGCATAGAGCCTGTTTGGAATTCTCTCTCTCCCTCTCTCTGTCTGCCCCTCCCTTGATTGTGCTCTCTCTCAAAATAAATAAACTTTAAAAAAATTAAAAGAGGCTTTTTCTGGTGGCAGGAGAATACTATTTATTTAGTAAATGATGAGTTGATCGAGTATGATTTTTTAATCATCAAACAGGCATGTAATTTTACCAAAAACTGGGACATTTAGAAAAATAGAAGAATATATATATCAATCACATTTATTTATCTTTGAAGGAGAGAGAGTGAGCATGAGCCGGGGAGGGGCAGAGAGAGAGGGAGACACAGGATCCTAAGTGGGGTCCAGGCTCTGGGCTGTCAGCACAGAGCCCAACGTGGGGCTCAAACTCACGAGCTGTGAGATCATGACCTGAACTGAAGTTGGACGCTTAACCTACTGAACCACCCAGGTTCCCCGAAAAATGAAAGAAATCTCTAAAAATGACAGTTCTTGTTTGCAAACATAACATCTTTTAACATTTTAGAATGCTTTCGTCTGAGGGGGTTTTTTCTCCAATAGTTAAAAAAAAAATCGCATGATTTTAATAATACTATAAAGGTAATATTGCCTCCTGCCGTTTCCTGTAGTATTTTAACATGGCCATTTCTGTATTGTGTAGATTTTTCTAAACAAATGTGTAGTAACTCACCACTGGTGGCAAGTCTGGAAGTTAATCAGTCCTCCTGGGTTAATAGTCCATCATTTTAATTCTTCACTGTCACAAACAATGTGGCAACGATCATCTATTTTTTTTTTTTTTGCATGAAGATTTTCCCTTTCCTCTCTCTCCTCCCCTCCTCTCCTCCCTCCCCTTCCTCTCCTCTCCTTCCCTTCCCTCTTTTTTTCCTTAGGATGGAAAATTCTGCTTTGGATGAATTTTTAGAAGAAAACTACCAAGGTCAAGCTGTGAATGGCGAAAGCCGCAGATAGGTATCGCCAACTTACCCCCCTCCCCCGCCGGCCGAGAGATTCCACGTGATATCTTGAGGTCCCTCGCATTTTTCAATGTCATGACTATGGGGACAGCATATGGTCATTTGTGATTCATTGAGCAACATCTATGGAGAACCGTCTTCGTGCAAGGCTGTCGCTGGTGTTTCTCAAGGCTTCCCTCTTGGGTCTTCCCAGGATGAGTCAGAAGCCACAATGAATCAAAGATGTGACCGACCTCAGATTTTCAACTCTTCTCTGGGAACCGGGCCTCACGGGTCTCCGAGGGGACCTCTGACTGTTTGGGGGGGGTGAGTGGTGGTGCCCAGTGGTCTGGCCTTTCCCGGGAAGGCCGTCCTGATGTGTTCGAGCACCCAGCTTCTGTGGGATGAAAGCAACCAATGCTCATCGTTTGAGCTCCCTGGAGTGCGTACATAAGTGTCCCGGCATGCATTAAGCACCCCGCCCCCTCCCTACCCCCTCTCTCTGACAAAGCTTTTATATGGAGCACGAGCACCCATAAATAACAGACCAATCTATAAATAAATACAGCTGGGAGCCCACAAAAGCCCTTGACAAATGCTGTTTATTTAATTTCTCGAGTGTGGTCCGTTTGAGATCCAATTGGAAAGGCCCGCTAAGCTTTTAAAAGGCCGGCTTACGTGCTTAATCTTGACCCCCACCCCCCTTTGAGGGGCCATCTTCCCATCTCCCCCACACCTGCTGAGCTCAGTAAGGCAGCGTGGCTGTCTCCAGGGGCAGGGAGTTGGGACAGGATGTGTTTGCCAGGGCCTCTTCCCCACGAGGGGACTCAGCTCGGGACAAGTCCAAGTCACACCGTTGTTATTAATCACGCCCCAACCTAGCCGGTCGGATCCGTCCTCATTATTCATTTGCTTGGTGGGAAAGTCTGGGCCTTCCTTAACTGCCTCCGGAGGGGGAAGAAAACAAAAAACCCCAGTGGTAATAGCCATGCGGAGCCAGTGTGGGCCTCTTGCCATGAAGTGTCTGAATCATTAATTATTTCCCAAGCAAACACGCAGGGCGGCACATCGCAGGAGGAAGAACACGTTGTTACCGGCCTCCCCATCTCCTTCCTGCCCCAGGACTTTTGCTCACGCGCTTCCTTCTCCCCGTCTTCACTTAACTAGCTCAATGCATCCTTCAATAAGCAGCTGGTCTGCCCCTTCTTTCGGGAAGCCTTCCCTGCCTAATCTATGTCCTCCTAAAGAAACAGACTACCAGTCTCCTCGTATACATCTTTATAGCATCCTGTGCCTCTCTTGTGTTTCTACCCATCATCTCGATTAAATTATTCATGGTGCAGGGTCTGCTGATTACCCGTTTTGCTCACTCAAATACCGCTTCCCACCTGCTACCCCCAAATCTGAGCCGCTATCACGTTGCCTCTGAGAAAATGCGAAAGCTTCCTCAAAAGACTCTCTGCCTTCCCTGGCCTCTGCCCCTGGAGTTTCTGCCTTTACCACAGCAGCCAGTGGATGCCGCATTGTGTCCCTCCTCTGCTCAGAACCTTCCAAGGGCTGTTGGCTCACCCGAGTGACAGCCAAAGCCCTGACCGTGGCCTGCCGGGCTCTCCAAGACCTGGCTGCCCTCATTTCTGGCTACCTCCACCCCCCCGCCTTTTGCTCACTCTGGTTCAGGCACATTGGTCTCTCGAACGTTCTAGAAGAGTCTCAGCACACTCCTGCTCCCCTTGCAAGTGGCTGTGGGCTTCTCTTCCTCATTGTCAAGTTCCCACTCATTGAGCATCTTTTCAAGAAGCCTTCCCTGACCCCCTACACCCTTCCCCAGGACCCACTTGCTCCCATTTATGACCCTCTCACATGTCCTACATTTGGGCCTCTGGCAAAGCAGGGGGGGCTGAGCTTACTGCTCTGTCCGCACTGTTAGACCTGTCCTTGACCCACGGTAAGCGCTCCATTAACATATTTGGCACAAATGAATGTCCCATTTTAAACAATGCATTTCTTCGCTTGTGTTTGAAAAGTTAAGATGTCCGAATTCTTGAAGTGGACCTTCTCCATCTTGTACAGGGTTTATCAGCCAAGTCTATACATCTTGTCCCCCCACCCCACCCTAGGCAAAGCTCCTACAGTGAAGGTCATAAAGATTTCTGGTAGAGTATGATTAGGGGGCAGGGAGGTGCTCTCCCTCCCCCCTCAAAAAAGAAACCCAAGATGGGGAGAAGATGGAATCATCTAGAAAAAATTGGAGCCAATGAGCAATGCTTCCCTCTGGGCAGACGCCTGGGGATGCTGTTGTAGGTCAAGCTGTCGGGAGGCTCTCTGGTGTGTGGCCTTGTCTGCCGGTTGCCGGAGGAGCAGTGTAGAGCTGAGCGGCCAGAGGTGAGGTTAGCTGAGACTGAGCCCAAGTGTTGAGTTTTGCCATCATCACATTAGATTCTCTGAAGGTTGAGGTCTTATTTGTCCACATGAAAAAGTCCCAGCTTGGTATTTATCCTAGGAGGCAGGATGGGGCAGTGGAGGGTGTGACTTTGAATTCAGATGGCCCCTGGTTCAAATCCTCTTGCTAGCTACTTTCATGACCTTCTTTAGGCAAGTTGCCTTGCCTCTTTGTTTTCCTCACCCGTCACTGTACTTCCCTCCAAGGATCCACTTACCTCCTGGACTTCATCCAGAAGTTCTCTTCTTCCAACCACACCGGCTTACTTTTCATTGCTCGAAGCCATCCTGCCTCAGGATCTTTGCACTCATTCTTCTTCCTGCTAGAATGTTCTGCTCCCCACTTGTGTGTAGCTGATTTCTGCTCATCAGTGAGATCTCAGGTGAAATGTCACCTCTTCAGAGAGATCCTCCCTGACCACTCCACCAAAATTGCCTCTGGACCATGAATAAGCAGTCACTCAGTGATATTTTCATGATGGCATTTAAAAGTATACTTTTACTATACATACTCAAAGTATATATGTATTGATGGCACATATACTGATTCACTTGTTTACTGTTTGTCTCTTATTTTCCACCAAAATTAAGTTCCATACGAGTAGATACTTTCTTTTCATTCACTTTCTTTCATTCATTCTGTGTCTTTAGCACCTTGGACAGTGCCTGGCACACAGTAGGTACTCAATAAATATTTGCAGGAAGAAGGCATACATGTTTTGTTTCAAGGAAAACTGGATTGTGGTAGAATAGTTGCAGAAATGACTGCAATTTGCCATCTTTTCTTTTACTCCTTGCAGTGATTTTGAAGCTCCTTCTACCAAAAGGTGGATTTCCTTGCCCATCTCTGAATCTTAAGCTGAGCTTGTGACTTGGGGCCCATAACATACTGTAGATGTGACAGCATGTCATCTCTGAGTCTGGGTCTCAAGAGGTCTTGCACACCTCTAATCTAACTCTTGGAACACTGCCCTCACTATGAGACATGTGGCCCTGTCACCCCTGGTACCCTAACAACCAATCAATAGCCAGACGTGTAAATGAGTAGCAGCCCCTAGGCAACCTACCCGCTGCACACAGAACCATGAGAGGACCCAGCTGAGATCAGATGAACTTGGCCCAGATCAGCAGTACCAACCAGCTAAGACTTAGACTCATAAAAACTAACTGAGTTTTGGGGTAGTTTGTTATGCAGCGATAGCTAACTGATACATGGAACACACACACACACACACACACACACACACACACACACACACACACACACAGCTTGGGACATTGTAGATGCTCTATAAATGGTAGTTTTTTATGGACATGGTAGATACACATTACTTGGTAGTCAGAAGTGGCATAAGAAGTTTAACACTAAGATGTTAGAAAACACTAAGCCTTACATTGACCAGGAGGTGTGCATCCCCTTGAGGCCTCGAGCAGACTGCTTCTGCTATTAGCAAATATCCCTCCAGTCTTGCACGTGGTCCCTTGACCTCAGGGTCAGAAGAGCACTGGGGAGCCTTAGGCAGACCCGGCTCTTTGTTTGACCTGAATAATACATGCATTTTCCTGTTTCTATGATGTTTTCAGGCCTCTGATTTATGGGGATGAACCTGCCCCTCCGTTTGCCCTGGCTTTTGTTAATGACCTATCATGAATTATCCACAAAAGAAATGTTAAAGGAGCTAATTAGGCATTAACCTTGCATTATAGATCAACCGCACAATTGGGTCCTTCACAGCTACGAGTGTGACAACGGAAAGTATGGAGTATTGATGGTCCCAGGAAAGGCCAGAAGGATGGAGGCTTTGGGGGGGGGGTGGAGGACACAAAATCCGGCACCAGAGTTGGGGGGAAGGAGCGGACATGTCTCCGTGCGTGCCCTCCTCGGGCAGGAGGGGAAACCAGCAGGAAACCCTAACATAGCTACTCACTATACCGTGTGATGTCACGAAACCAGGAACGATGACAATTCTCTCGCAGGGCAATGAGGACTGAACGAGACACCTCATCTATACAGGGCCTGCCGTGTACTTGGCCTTTGAAAAATATTCTTTCCCTTCCCTCCTCTTTTGGAAAATTCATGTTTTAGAGCTCGGAACCAAAGATTGGCTACTCTCTGGAGTGGCGCCGCTTTGTAAAGATGAGCCCTGCTTAATTCCTGGTAGAATCATGTCGGTTCCCTGAACATGAGTGATGCACAGCCAGCTGAGTCAGGTTGGATAAAATCCTTAAAAAAATGTTTTAATGCTTATTAATTTTTGGGAGAGAGAGAAAAAAAATGAGTATGACCAGGGGAGGGGCAGAGAGACAAAGAGACACAGAATCTGAAGCAGGCTCCAGGCTCTGAGCTGTCAGCACAAAGCCCGACGTGGGGCTCGAACCCACAAACCGTGAGATCATGACCTGAGCCAAAGTCAGATGCTTCACTGACTGAGCCACCCAGGTGCCCTGGATAAAATCCTTTTAATAAGTAGCATGGTGAACTGGGATAATAACAACATTATATGTATAACATATTTATTTATTATACATAAATAATATATGTAATAGATATTTACTCTATATAAAGAATATTTATTATATATAAATGATAGTATATATAAATAATATATAATGCATATTTATTATATATAAATAATAAATAATGTATATTTACTATATGTAAATCATATATATTATGTATAAATCATAGGTATTTGTTGTATGTAAATAATAGATATGTATTCATTACATATAAATAATATAAATATTATTTTACAGCTTACAGAACAGGTTCTTATCCATGTCACTTCCATTTTCTGGGACACAGTCCTCACATATAAAATGGATATATTGGGGACATGCCCGCTCTGCCTCCCCCCCTCGGGAGACTATCCTGGCCTGAGTCCTTGCCATGGGGGTGGCCGTGTTGTGTGTCACGTGACTCCCCACCCCGCATGCACTCTACCATTAATGATTGGACGAAAGGCGAGCCCTGATCAAGGGCAGCCAGTCAGTAGGCTTGCCCGTGAGCGGGGCTGAGACCCAGTCAACCAGATTATGTCTTGGGAGTTTGAACTAGTGGCACCAAGTGTGAGCTGGGGCAGAGGCTGAGGGAAGACTGGGCAGGTGGAAGCCAGCCCGGGCAACCTGGTGAAGGGCAGAAAGTTCCGGAGCTGAGAGTGATGAAGCAGATTGGGGGTGGACACAGCAAAGGGGGCAGGATGGGAAGGAAGAGAGGGAGAGGGAGAGAGAGGAGAGGGGGAGGGGGAGGAGGAAGGGAGGAGGAGGGGGAGAAAAGAGGAACATTATGTTGGAGACAGGAATTGAGAAACGGCTTTGGGTCCTAAGAGATTATGCTTCCCTTTGTAGCTTCTGTATATTCTCCCTTCCCTTTTGTTTAGAGCTGGGAAGAGAGGACTTAACACAGCGATTTTTTGAAGCTGGAGCATTGAGCTTTCTGAGCTCTGCGCTGCACATCTTCGGCCTGCCCTGAGGGCAAGGAAGGCACGTGAAATTTTATTGAAAATAAGTGGGTTGACCTACCGTCTCTCGAAGCCCCAGTCCTGACGGAAGGTGACCATGAGCTCATGCCTTTGGCTAGGCTCGCGGAGGAGCGATTGAGTATCAGAGTGGAGCTGGGTGGAGCGCTGGGCGGTGAAGGGCCGACTCCACGGGTACAATTGGGTGCGGGCCACATCCCGTGGGGCTGGGGGTCCTTGTAAGATAAGTGTTTACAAAGGCCTCTGGCTGTTGTACCTGTTCAGATGAGGCACTGTGGGAGCTGAATGTCACTGCTTCTCAAGTTACCCACCATGTCCCTAGAATCAGACAACCGACTCCCCTGGCCGTGTGCCAGGAAGCCTCGCGAGGAAGCAAAGCCCTAATGGGGTCAGGGGCACAATGGGTGGTGTCAGGTGTTACAGTGACTTTTGGGTGGAGGCTGTGTGAACCCGTAATCAGCCAACCAGGAGTCAGGCTGCCCCGTGCTCCCTGCACCTGACAATCGGGCCGCTATGCAAGATTCCCGCCACAGACTCCTTACATCCTGGGAGTCACAGCTGTGACCCGTTACTAATGTGCGCTTGGATGCTTTGCATTTTATTAACATGGAAGATAAACCTGCATTCAGGACAAGCGGTGGCGAAATTTCATTTTGTGAAATTTTGCTGTGGTTTTTGTCCTTTACGAGGGCTGTGTTCAAGGGGAAAGCACATTCGAAACCACCAAATTATTCTTATTATCTTTTCCTCTTTCGAGCCCTGTGTCAGTGAAGGCATTCAGAGCAGTAATGGAGCGGGTGCGCTTGGATGCCTGCGGCGAGTCACTGCCACCTCAGGTGTCCAGGAGGGAGAGGAGGAGGAGGGCTGACACTTTCCAGGCTTCTAGAGATGGCTGTGCGCTCAGGAAATCGCTAAGAGCCCTGCCTCAAAGAAGGATTCAGGAACTCAAGCTTGTTATGCTGTTCTGCCTCCCTGAATACACCCCCTACCGACCTCCCCTCTGCCTAACTCCACTTGCTGTCTGCCTCTCCTCTTCTTTTCTTCTCTTCTGCTTAGTTTCTTTTTTGCTTTTTTAAAAAAACTTTTTGGTAACATACACACAACAGAAGACTTTCCATCTTAACCATCATCAAGGGCGCCATTCGGTGCCGTGACGTATGTTCACATTGGGGTCCTACCATCAGCACCATCCATCTCTAGAAGGTTCTCATCATCCCAGCTGGAACTTGGTGCCCAGGAAGCACTAAGTCCCCATCACTCCTTGCCTGCTTGATCTATTGTAAGGAATTGGCTCTGCCTCTGTGGACGCTGAGAGGTCTTGCAAATCGTAGTCGTAAGCTGGAGACCTAGAGAGCTGAGCTGGCCGTGTGATTCCAGTTGGACGCCCAAAGCCTGGGGACCTAGGCAGTTGCTGGTACCAGTCAGAGCAGGAGAAGGCTGCCCAGCAGGAGGCAGAGAGAGAGGCTTCTCCTCTACTCTTCCTTTTCCTTCCACGCGGGTCATGATGGTATCAAGGTTCATCGAACCAGGAACACAGATGAGCATTTCCTTGCTTCTTAAGGTCAAGTCCAGCACCGGCAGGAAGGAGGGCATGTGCGTGTCCCCCTCTGGCAGGAGGGGACACCATCAGAAACATATCTACTTCCACTGTATCGATAGAGCACGTTTTGCTTGTCCATTCATCAACATGGACATTTGGGTTGTTTCCACTTCTTGGCCGCTGTGGGTACGCTGCTGTGAACACCCGCAGAAGGCACCTCTCCCTTCTCTGGAGAAGCTTCTGCGATGGGCAGGTATCCTTCCTCTGGGCCTCGCTCGGCTGCTCCTCGCTTTGGTCTTTCAACCCATGTCCTGGTCAACTGGCTCACTCGTAGCGGCCATGTCTAACGATATAATAGGATCTGTCCATCAGCTTGGGACCTAGATGGGTGGGGTGGAGGAGATAGAATACAGAAAAGGTGCAGTCCCTTCTAACAGGTGAGAGTTGAAAGTGATTCCCAACAGGGAAGGAGGCTGTAGAAGAAAGCCTGGGCTTGGCGTCACCCAAGCCGGGTCAAGTCTAGGCCGTTGCCAGCCTCAGTTGCCTACCTGGAAAATGGAGATAATGCTTACCACACTCCAGCACCACCTTCAAGATCAAGGGGAACAGCCAGTGCTGAGGGCCGGGCACACTGAGGCGGCGGATGACTGTTAGCTCCTTCTTTCCTTGTGTTGGCCAGACCTTACGCAGCCCAGGACCGTCAAGATCAAGAGTGCAAATGGCTGCTTCTCCCATTATGGTTTCAGGCAGAGAAATATTAACGTCTGAAATTGGAGTCTGCTTCAGGAGAACGTCTCACCCCGCGGCTCCCTGCCCTGGGCGGGGAGGGGCTCATTAGCATCCAAGGAGCGGACAGCTGGAATGCTACCTTCTACTCCCTCCTGACCTTCAGATCGCAGTGTCTTTGAGCTGGAAGGCTGCCCTTGAAGGCATCTGAGTGGAGTTGGCCATTCTCTGCTTGGGTCTTCCTCTCCGTTTCCTAGCATACAGCAGCAGGGGCCCGCCCACCCCACACTGGGAAACTTGCCTCTGAACGGGAGTCCCACCTGGCAGAGGAAAGAAGGACAAAGCCCTATACTTCTATGCCTTCGATGAATGTGGGACCTTTCCAGATATTAAAGCCTCTGCTTTCTGTGTCCCCGATGAGGGAGTCTGAGCCCACCTTGATTTTCCAGCAGAAGAAGTGCACGGTCCCATCCCTGTGACTCCCCTGATGAACGCTTTCTGAGCACCCCACCGCACGCTAGGCCTTGCATTGTTGTGGCTGTGGATGTAGCGATGCCAATCGGTTGCCCTCCTGACACTCAGGAGTGTTGAAGGCCTGAGAAAGACAAGCCAAATGACAATGACTCTTCAACAGGTAAGTGGTGTGACGGTGAGAGGCACACGGTGTTATGGGAGCAGATAAAAGGGGCATCTGATGCAAGGAAGGCTTCCTGGAGGAAGGGGTATGGTCTAAGAGAAGAATCCAAGGATGCAGAGGAAGTAGCCCAATTTGGAAATGCAGGCAAGGCAATACCACAAGGAAGGAATGGAAAGGTGAAGGCCTGGATGTGAGCAAAGAACAGGGCTTCTTGGGAACAGGGAACAATTCAGCATTGCTGGGGAGGGGAGCCAGTGAGGGACAGGGTGCAGGAGACAGGCTGACGAGGTGAGCCACAGTCGGGTCTGGAAGCGCCTGTATGTCACGTTACGGAGTTGTGGTTTGATCTCGGTACCGTGGGAGCTACAGAGAGAACTTTGGCAGAAGACGGAGAGGCACGGTCAGGTTTGCGTTTGGAAGGTTCCGCTCAGCCGCAAGAGAGTGACAAACCCGATGGCGGGCTGGATGGGAGAAGAGAGGAGGCCAGGAAAGCATCAGACGATACAGCCGGTCCCATATCCAGGGTCTGTAATCAGCAACAGAGACGAGACTCCATCAGCTCACTTGAACCCCTATTAAGCCCCGACTGTGTACCTAGCATGGTGCCCAGCCGCCAACCCAGATGACAGGGATGGGCCCTAAAATGGCCGATGCCTGAGTGAATGCCTATGCGGAGCCCTGATGGCCAAGAAGGAGAGAAAATAGATTTGAAGATGTAGACGTGGGGGGGGGGGTTTGCTGGAGGGGACGGGAGAGAAAGGTAGAAAGGTCAGCGGGGGCTTCAGCTTGGCATGAAGATTTATAACCTCCCGGCTCTTGCTCTGGCCCCCTCCCCGTGCCTGCCCCCTTTCCCTCTCTGGCGGCATGTTCTAGAGACACACATTATCTCTATTAATACCAGCCACAAGGTCATTACTCAGGCACCAACTTTTCCTCCAGCATAAATATTTATACAGGACTGACCTGTGACTCTGCTGCGTTTTTGTTTTATTTGATTCCTGCCGCCTTTTGTGTCTTGCTAGTCTGTCGGCTAACATGTTTAGCTCCTCTGTCTGGAAGCTTCGGAGCCAGCCAAGTCTCTGGGAATGGCAAAGGGGGGCAGGGAGGAGGAGGGGGGAAGGAGGAGGAGCCGGAGGAGGAGGAAGGGCGGGTGCGCTCGCCCGACCCAGTGAAAACCCACCGGAGCGGATGTGAGGATGTGTCGGTGGGCTGTTGAGCAGTAGGCTGGCGAAGCTCTAAGGAAAGGACGGGGGTGGGGATCTTTCTTCCCTCAGCCCCATGGCACCCTCGGCACCTCCAAAATCTAAGTCAGAAGCAGACGCCCCATGAAACTAACAAAGCAAATGCTTCAAGCCCCTGCACCTGCAAGAGCCCCTTCTCAGGCTTCACGTGGGGATCCAGCAAAATGTCCCCAAGGTCGTGGATTCTTAGAAAATTTCCCAATAGCCAGATATTTTTGTGTGCCTTCTCTTAGAGCCCCCCCCACCCGCCAGCGGAATGTGCTACAGGTCCTCCCCAACCTAGCTCCGCTCCTGTTCTCTGCTCCTGTTAGTGGTGATTCGAATTGCAAGTGGTTCTGCTGGGAATAAATGTTCGATGTAAATATCGCTTAAAAGAATGATCGTGGGGCACTTGGGTGGCTCAGTCGGTTAAGCGTCAGACTTCGGCTCAGGTCACAATCTCGCGATTCATGGGTTCGAGCCCCTCATTGGGCTCTGTGCTGACAACTCAGAGCCTGGAGCCTGCTTCGGATTCTGTGTCTCCTCTCTCTGCCTCTCCCTACTTGTGCTCTGTTTCTCTGTGTCTCTCAAAAGTAAATAAATGTAGAAAAAAAATTTTAAAGAATGATCATAATGTTAATAATAACCACCATAATAATAACACTTACTCCCAGAGTGCCTGTGGCATACCAGGCTCTCACTGAATTCTCACCATGACCTTGACACAGTCATTATCATCCCCAGGATATGGATGAGGAGTTGGGGGCTTAGGGAGGTTAATTAAATGTTTGAGCCCAGCGTCTCACAGTTAGTAAGTGGGGGACCTGAGACCTTGACCCCGCTTCCTTCTGAACCTCTAAAAGTGAGAGTCATTGGGATAATACAGAGCTTGGCCCCTGGGCACCAGGCGTTAGATTTACACGTTTCTTTCGCACTCGGTATCGAACAGCCCTGCAAGGTGGGCAGGGGCCGATGGCTCCGTCCCAAAGTGAGAAAGCAGAGGTGCGGGCAGGGAAGTGATCACTACTAAATCTAGAGCAAATACATCGTGAATCACACTCGGACCCTGCTGTGGCTGACTCTTCCCTCCCAGCTCTGCCAGACAAAGGTTGGTGAGGAATGTCCCACAAACGCAGGATTCTGTTTGGTGGGTCAGTGAGGGGTGATTTCTTTCCCGCTTCCTTGTACGATGTTTCCACAGTTTCATAAAGGAGATTTCATACACGTCCTAACAGGAAAATGGAGAGGCCAGGGAATTCTTTCTTCCCCTCTGCAGGCAGGTTGGCCGTGAGGCCACGGTTAGAGTGGGGCGGGTGAAATTGTGATGCGGAGAGGCTGGGCAGGAGCGGAGGACTGGTGTTTTAAAGGGCCGTCTCTCTGCTCCGGATTTTCATGCACTTCAACAGCCCACCCTGCAGCCCAGAGCTCAGCCTTGCAATGCCTGCCAAGACCTGCTGAACCCTGGCAACTTCTTTTAAGGCCAGAGATGTGTCCAGTCCACTCATGACGCGTCCCCGGCACCTAGCACGATTCCTGGCACAGAGTAGGCGCTTTATAAACATTCATTGTGTAAGCGAGCAAACTGATAAATGACCTCCCACCGGGGACCACCTCTTAGAAGCATGTAAATGTTAATGGAAGTTCTGAAAATCAGAAGTGTCCTTAAAGACCTGAGGGGCCAGGGTACACTTCAAAGGACACTCACACCGAGCGCGCAGCTGGAGACATCTGGCAGTTTGGGGCTGGGCAGATGGCCATCTCCCTAACAACTAGCTGGGAGACTTTAGGACGTCATTTCTGTCCTCTGAACCTCTGTCCTCCCATCTGGAGAAATCAGGGGAGACGTGTATGAGTTCTCAGTGCTGAGGCCGGTGGTGCCATGAAGGGAGGAGCACAGTGATGGGGAGCAGGAGCCAGACGTCCTGGGCTCAGGTCCCTGCTTCGTCAGCACTAGCTGTGTGTGCACGATGCAGGTGACCTCAACCTTTCCCCATCTGGGAAATGGGACTAGTCATAGCACCTGACTCATTGAGGTTCTACAAGGATTAAATTAGGTGATACGTATAAAACGTAAAGATCTTAGAACAATGCCTGGCATGAAGTACACGAATAATACGTGTTGTAAATGACTGTGATTTGCATCTACGCGTTGGGAGGTAATTACATTCATATTATATGCATCAGGGTCATCATGGCCCGATGTTAACAGTATGCAAGGCATTGTCTCTTTGCTCCTTGAAAAATTCTATTACCTTTACTTTCATGAGCTCCGTTTTGCCGACGGACAAAAGGCACATAGCATCTTGATAAGGGGGCAGATAGCAACCTACCTTAGACATCCAAGTCTGGCTCCAATGTCAGAATTCACCAAAACAAAGCAAGTACCTCGAAGGGAGCTTGGGCTAAGCCAAGAGGTAAGCAACTGCAGGTGTCTGGGTCAAGCAGAACTCAAGCCGAGTTACATTGGTTCTCGTAATGTACACTGGTTCTCAAGCTTGGCCACCATTTGAATCACATGAGGCTTAAAAAAAGTAGTGATGTGGGTGTTGTCCCCAGGGACTGTGACATAATTGATGTAGGGATTGGCCTCTGAGCTGCAGGATTTTTGTTAGTTCCTCAGGTGGTTCTAATATGTAGCCAAGATTGAAAGACACTGTTCAGGAACCCTGTGTGAACCAAATAAAATTATGCTAGTGGTCGAAATTATGCTAGTGGTCGTATTCAGCTAAGGAACCACTAATCTGTAATCTTATGTAAAGACACAATATCTTTGATCAAGATGAATTAATCCATCCATCCACTCATCCACCCATCATCTACCCACCCACACACTTACCTCCCATTTACCCTCCTATACATCCATGCTCTCATTCACCTATCCTTCATTCCTTCCTTCCATCCATCCATCCATCCATCCATCCATCCATCCATCCATGAATCCATCCACCCAGGCATCCATCCACCCAGCCATCTATCCATGGAGGATATATCCATTCATTTACCCATCCATCTACCCATCCCCCCATCCCTCAACCCTCCTTCCACACTCCCATCCATTCACTCACCCATCCACCCATTCATCCACTCATCTACCCACCCACCCATCTACCCACTCATCCATCCACCCGTCCATCCTTTCAGTCATCCATTTATTCATTTGCCTATCTACCAAACCACCCATACATCTACTTAACTCCAATCCACCTATACATTTGTCCATCTACCCACTCACTCATCCATCCTTTCACCTATTTATCAATCTATCATCCTTCCCTTGCTCTCTTCTTTGCTCTTCCTTCCCTTTCTTTTTTTCTGTCTCTTTAGTCCTGTCTCCTCTCCCCCAGGACCACAGCCTGGGCTGACCCTTAGACCAGTTTTTCTTGTAGCATAAACAGCTTCTTCCTCGCCTCTTCTCTTAAATGCTTCTCTTCCACGGCTAAGGTGCTAGCGAACTTCTTGGAGGTGCCTGGCAGAAGTGAGCCAGAGAAAGAAAAGAAATCTGTTTCTGGTTTTCCCTGGATGACCTTTCTTTCCCGAGGAAGTCTCTTATAAACACGTTCAGCACCGGTGGATGCCAAGACTTTTGAAAGCCTCCTCCAAGCCGAAAGGCAATCTCAAGTGCATACCTGGTGTGCGATGATCTGGATCTTGGAGGGGGGGGGTGTTGGTTTAAGGGATGCAGTGACTGTGCAACCCAGGGCCAGCCCCAGGGGCTTCCTCTCTTCCCACAGTTGGCAAGGGGTAGCACCAGGACAGGGGCAGGACCCCAAAAGCTGTCCCTAAGTTTGACATGACTTTCTGCTTCAAGAGTCTGTCCCCATACCAGCTTCTATGACAGCGTTTGCTGTCCTTGTCACTACTGCTCCTTTGGACCAGACAATTCTTTGTTGTAGGGGACTGTCCTGTGCACTGCGGGATGTTTAGAGCATTCCTGAACTGTCCCCTCTAAGTAGCAGCACCTGACCCTCGTCCCCGAGTTGTGGACCCTCCCCAAAATATCCCCAGGCATTATCAGCTTTCTTTTGGAGGGAAATTGTCCTTGCTTGAGACTCGCTGTTTTAAGCCAGGCTCATGGTAATTGGCAGGTTGTCACCCACTGGAACGTTTGTTTTCTTTGTGAATAATAATAGTTTCCCAAATTAATTACAATAGGTTCAGCATCAGACATGCCATCCTCTCTGGTAATGACAATAACAACGTAGTAATAATAGTAATGATGCTATTGATGACACTAATGGCGCTCACCGTGTACTTGACTTTGCATTCAAATCCGGACAGTGGCTCTCACTCAGGTTGAGATCACAATCACCCAGAGAGTTTTAAAATTCAGAACACCCCGGCACACCCCAGCTCAATTATATCAGGATCTCCGGAGGTGGGGTGCAGGCATCAATACTTTGTGAGTTCCCCTGGGGATTCCAATGTATAAAGAACCTCTCGTCTGGGGGTCAATTAATGTCCAGGGTTGCCTGAGACGCTTACTGTTTATACCTGCTTTCCTACAATAGTCATGATGTTTACTTCTCAGGGTGCCCTGGTTCGGACAATAAATTTGCGGTCACCCATCCTACGTCTCATGAAATCTTACCAATTCTTACAGATAGGTGCAGTCATTATCCCCAGCTATGCCTGTGGAGAAATGAGACCAACAGAGATGAAATTGTTGGCTCAAGGTTGCACAGCTTATAAATGGCTGAGTTAGGATTCGAACCCAGATCCGGTCTCCCCTAGAGCTGGGGCACACTGAACCCTGTGCTGTACAGTCTCTCATGCCAGGCTCTCTAGGAAGGACTCCTACTCCTATTAAGCAGACGAGACTGTATGAAGTCTGTGATAAGGGACATTTTCCTGTGTAATGGCAACATTCATGTTTTTCAAGATCCTAAAGCATCTTTGAGATAACACATGCATTTTTTTTCCTTCTTGGAATATTCTTTTATTTTTTATTTTTTAAATGTTTATTTTTGAGAGAGAGAGAGAGAGAGAGAGAGAGAGGAAGAGCATGAGTGCGGGAGGGACAGAGAGAGAGGGAGACACAGAATCCGAAACAGGCTCCAGGCTCCAAGCTGTCAGCACAGAGCCTGACGTGGGGTTCAAACTCACGAACCATGAAATCATGACCGGAGCTGATGTCGGATGCTTAACCGACTGAGCCACCCAGGCACCCCTCTTTCTTGGAATATTCTTTTATTTGTTGTTGTTTTTTGCCATGTAAAACAGCACACTCTTTTCCCAATTGGGGTAAGCCAGGTTATGCTGTGGTAACAATTCCCAAACCTCAGTGCGCTAAAAACCAAATGAAGATTTTCTTCACTTCGCTTCTATTTCTCACTTCTGCTACCTATCTGTCTTGGGTCAGCAAGTAGGGCTCTGTTTGTCATGGTCACTCTGTGTGTGATCCTGGCTGATAGAGAGGACGGGATCCCACCCACAGATAATTAATAGAAACATGCACACTGGCATTTCAATGCTGTATGTAGCTCAGGAAGTGACACGTGCCGCAACGCTAAAAAACCATTGGCCAAAACTGGTCACAGGGCCCTACCCAAACAGAAGAGGGCCAGAAAATAAAATCTTGAGGTTAGAGGGCTGGGAACACAAGATAAACAGCAGAAATGACAACCGCCTACGTGTTTATTGAAGAAAATTTGGAAAAATGAGAAAACCGTAAAGAAGATTAAATGGCTGGGACGCCTGGCTGGCTCAGTACATTAAGCCTCCGGCTTAAGTCATGAGCTCACGGGTTCGTGAGTTCGAGCCCCGAGTCAGGTTCTGTGCTGATGGTGTGGAACCTACTTGGGATTCTCTGTCTCCCTCTCTCTCTCTGCCCCTCTCTGGCTCTTTCTCTCTCTCAAAATAAATAAATCAAATTAAAAAAAAACTGTAAAAGATTAAATGGCTTCTATAGATGGAATATTTGTGTGCCTCCAAAATTCATATGTTGAAACTTAAACCCCAAGGTGACGGCATTTGGAAGTGGACCTTTCAGAAGGTGATTAGGTCACGAGGGCAGAGCCTTTGTGATGGATTAGTGCCCTCATTAAAGACACCTCAGCAACTTCCCTTATCTTCTGTGCATCAGCAAGCAGGTGGCCACCTATGAACCAGAAAGTGGACTCTCACCAGACACGGGATCTTCTGACACCTTGATGTTGAACTTCCAGCTTCCAGAACTGTGAGAAATAAATATCTGTTGTGTAAGCTGCCCAGTATTTGGTTGGAGCTGCTGGAAAAGACTGGATGACACCTAATTCTACCTGGTAGAGGATTATCACTGTTACCTTGTTAAACATTTGCTTTGTATCCTTTTCATTTGTCTTTGGACACACACAAGCACACACACACACATACACACACAATTAAGGAATTAAGATTGTGCTTATTTTCATTTAACAAAAATTACCTCCTGTAATTTTTCTGATCCCGAAACAGTTTTTAAATATATGATCTTAGCAAAATATTCCATTGTAAGACTCTCCCTAACTTGATTTCACGGGTTTTCCATTGTTGGATATTTAAGTCATTTCTGGTTTTCCTATAATCGTGCAATGATCACCTCAGACATAAATCGCTGTGTGTCTCTGATCATTTCCTCAGGTTAAAGTGCCAGAAGAGGAATTCATTGGCTGATTAATAGAAACATTTTGGATGCATGTGATAAATTGTTTCCATGAGGTTATACCAATTCACGCTTCTGGAAGAAGTCCATGAGAATACCCTACTCGCTGCTTTTCCCTAATGTTAGCCAATCCCATCTCTACATCATCACCAACCTTGAGAAGAATCTAAATTCTGTCTATTTTATCTGAATTTCTTCATTTGTTAGAAAGACTGATTTTTTTGGGGGGGGTATGCTTATGAGCTTTGTATGGTTTTGTTTTTATGAGTTGGTAGTTGACGTACTTTTTCTATTAGAGTGTCTGCCTTTTTGATTAATTTCTAAGAGTTCGTCATACATGAACCATTATAAGTTAAGCCTTTGCTCTCATAAGTTAGAAATTTTTTCCTTCAATTCTGTCAAATGTCACCCCCTTCCAGGTGTTTTTATTTTTGTGGGTGATTCAACAGGTTTTGATTTCCCCGTGAAGTCACGCTCATTAATTTTCTGCATTTTAGTTCCTGCCACTATCTTGTTTTTTTAAATGTTTATTTATTTTTGAGAGAGAAAGAGGGATAGAGACAGAGTCCGAGTGGGGGAGGGGCAGAGAGAGAGAGGGAGACACGGAATCTGAAGCAGGCTCCAGGCTCCGAGCTGTCAGCACAGAGCCCGACGCGGGGCTCGAACCCACGAACTGTGAGTTTGTGATCTGAGCCGAAGTGTGGCGCTTAACTGACTGAGCCACCCAGGCGCCCCTTTCTGCCACTGTCTTTATGCTTGGGAAGGTCTTCTCTGTTCGTAGATCAGAAGCTGGTTCCTATTTAGATTCTTCACATAACCTGTTTAATATCTTTACTGTTTGACCTTGGGCAAGTCACTTAACCTGTCTGTGCCTCAGTTTCCTCCTCTCTATCCTGGAAATATAACAGTACCAGTTCATATGGTGAGTGACAGGGTTGAGTTAATTCATATAATGCTTCGTGCCTGGCACAGAAAAAGCCTATACGTGCATTAGCCTCTCTATTAAGGCTCTTACTAATTCATCCCAGTAATGTGACTAAATACATAATCAAGTGTCCTAACATCTATCAAGCCACCTGGCTTTCTAATTTATCGATTGGTCTATTTTCTTTGTGTTAGTACCACAATCTATATCTTCTGTAGCTTTTTTAAAAAGTGTTTTAAAATGTTTATTTATTTTCAAAAGAGAGAAAGAGAGTGACAGAGCACACGTAGGGGAGGGGGAGAGAGAGATACCCACAGAAATCCAAAACAGGCTCCAGGCTCTGATCTGTCAGCACAGGGCCTGACGCAGGGCTTGAACTCACGAGCTGTGAGGTCATGACCTGAGCCAACGTCGAACGCTTAACCGACTGAGCCACCCAGGCGCCCCAATATCTTCTGTAGCTTTGAACTGTTCTTTAACATGTGATGGTATAAGCGCTCACAAGCCCAGCTCTTACCTCCGAGTTCCTTGGCCATTTTATCCTTTTATTTATGTATTTTTGTGAGTAAGTGTGCTTTTTATCACATCCACCAATAAAGAATTCATGAGGATGAGACTGTTGATGGGTCCTGGCTCCTTGGTGGGAGAAACAAGAAACTCTGAAGAACACAAATACTTCGGGGGAAATTCTGCGAACTTTGGAGTACTTCAGCGTGTGAAGATTGCCAGCAAATTTGAGAACAGCCCCCGGGCTCTCCTTGAACATGGAAGATGCCAGGCAGGCAGGAGATTCGTGAGTGTCGCCTGATCTAGATTCCCGACGGACCTGCACACGCTTGTGTGATTTCCTTGCCACCAGTGGAATTTATTTATTTATTTTTTAAATGTTTTATTTATTTCTGAGAGAGAGAGGCAGCGTGAGCAGGGGAGGGTCAGAGATACAGGGAACACAGAATATGAAGCAGGCTTCAGGCTCTGAGTTAGCTGTCAGCACAGAGCCCGACATGGGGCTCGAACCCACGAACCGCGAGATCATGACCTGAGCTGAAATCGGACACTCATCTGACCGAGCCCCCCAGGCATCCTTGCATCAATGGAATTTAAACCCTCCCACTGTATGTGAGTCTCTGCTTCTGGAAGGACAGGAGATGCACTGCTTGGCCGTACCTCCTCCTTGGCAGGAACTGTTTTTGAAGGAGAGGAATCGGACATTGGAAACATTTTAGGGGATGCTCCAGACGGTGGATTCACTCCATGTAATCACAACTGCTAACGTCCTTACTTAGGTCGGGTGCTGGGGCAAACCAGGGGTTTAGAGTTCGATAAACCTGGATCAGAACCTGGTTCTACCACCTGCTCGCTGTGTGACCTTGGCCGAGTGGCTTAACTTCTCTGAGGCTCCAGTTTCTTCATCGTTATACTAAATGCAATGGTACCACTTTTTTCTCTCTGAAGTAATGCCTGTGCCTGGCTGTCGTTAGCACCTTGCCCTTATCGCTGTGGTCACCATGCTTGTCATCAGTAATGTCAGTGTTTGCGGCGAATGTTCCTGTGTTTTCTTTCTCGGAGGCCTTTCCCTGTGGAGGTCATGGCCAGGGCTATTTGGAACCTCTGGCGTGTGTCCTGGAGCTTCCTGTGCAGCCCAGGGTCTCAGATCAGCCTGCCCTGGGAACGGCCAGCCAACCACAACTTACCCGAGGCTGTGGCAGCCCAGGAAGGCAAGTGAGCCCTGTCCACACCTTTATTTTGGACTCTTGGCTTCCGGAACTCGGAGGAGAAACTTTTGTGGTTTTAAGCCACCTTGTTTGGTTACGTCAGCCCCTGAAAATTAAGACAGTGGCTTTATGGGGGCAGCACCACCGACTAGGAGACAGGAGGCTTGGCTTGACGGCCAGTGGGCCGGGCTGGTCCCAGGCTTGGGTCTGGATTTCACCTCCGAGCGATCTCAGACAACTCAACTTTCCTCTCTAGACCTCACTGTCTCCGCCTGCGCCTTGGCGAGTTGGCGGGTTCCTGGGTGGCACACTCTTCCCAGCCAGATGAAGAGGGCTGTGTGGTGGTGCTCTCCTTGGGGAGAACTGGTGAGCAGGAGAACGGGGGGCCCTTGCCCCTCAAAAGGGTGCAGCCATCACTCAGCCCTTGCAAATTGCTGCTGGGCAGGAGGATTGGCCCGAGGTTGCTAGAGTTTCTTCTTTCTCAAGAGAACAGAGAAATCAAGACATTTTTGTAAAACTCTAGGTTCGAATGTCTGCAGTGAATTCCCAGGTCCTACAAGCATGACTTGGGCTGAACCAAGCAATCCTGAAAGCCGGCAGCGAGCTCTGATCTCATTGACCTGAAGTCTCTCTCTCTCACCCCCGCTGCTGATTCTCTGCTTTATGGGAATGCCTGTGGGTTCCTGAGCCCCGTCCTTGGCGAGCCGGCGGCATGGACTGGGGAGGACAGCTGCGGTACAGGAAGATCCTGGGCTCATGGCGCGCCCAGGACCCGCTGGCAGGAGAAAACCCAAGGGGCTTGGTCCACAAGTGGCCGCTGGTTCACGGTTCCTTTCCGGCCGCGCTGCTGGCTTTCTGGTCGCAAGCTTGATTTCTAGGTGCAAAGCTTGAGCCCACTAGCCAGCCTGGGCTCCATGGTGCCCCATAAATCACAGGCTATTCTTATTGTTAATAAAACCCAGTCTCGGCTGGAGGTGCTAAGGAAACACGGCTCGGGAGAAAGCAAGGCTTGAAAGTGGAGATGGGTCACGCCCTGTGAGCACATGATTGGAGAGTGCCGCGTTTTCCATGGGACGGCAGGTACCCGCTGGTTTTCACCCATCACATGTTTAGGGGCGCTCGCTAGGTGCCAAGCACCGTGTAGGTGCCCAGGATACAGGGCATAAGACAGACTCCTCCCTGCCATCTTGGAACCGAGAGAAGCAATCCTTTAAAGCGCGAGAAATGCAGGTGCAGAGCAGGGCTCGTGGGGGAGTTTGTGGGAGGGGCCAAAGATTTGTCCCCCTGAGGACCGATGTTTCAGTGTCACAAAGCCCGCCCTGAGAGGAGCAGGCGCATAAGAGCCAGCGCCCGGCTGAGGGCCGTGACCCAGCGTGGGAGTGTGGGGGTTCGAGACCCAGCGTCCGGGTGGATTTCTTCGGCCGCCACATTCCCATCTCGGAAGTGAGAGGTTCCCTTCGAGACAGTCGCTTGGGCCCATCAACCTCTGCAAGCACGTGACTCTTTGGTGACAAACTGCAGTTGAGGTTGGCGGGGACATTTCCAAGGCACCTGTTTGGCCTCTGTCCGTCTGAATTTAAAGAGCTGCACGGCAGCTGTTGAGGGTAGAACAAGACATTCCCACCTGCAGGGAATCATCACGTCTGTGGATGAGGGTGGGACCGGCCCGGCTGCCACGCGCACCTCGGGGGTTGGCCCCAGGCTACAAGGCTTCCTCTTCCCGCCGCTAAGTCATGAAGGGGATGTCGTTGGCTCGCTGTGCGCTAAGTGCCTGCGGCCCTGAATCACACAGCAAACTTTGGTCAAGTCCCAAGCACCGGCGAGGCTCTGGGGGTGCGATAAATGACAAGGGGAGACTCGAGACTTGGCACGCAGCTCACGGGAGCCACAGAATGAACAAGAACATGGTGATGGCGAGGAAGTGAGACAATGAAATGAAATAGTCTGTGTATGTGTGCAAGAGAGACAGAGCAAGACGGAGAGAGGGAGACAGAAAGAGATAAAGAGAGACAGAGAAATGAGAGAGAGAAGAGAGAGACAGACTGACCAAGAGTGGTACTTGAGGCTGTGCAGTCACAGAGGCCCACCTGGAAGAGGTGACCTTTTTTTTTAAGAGAGAGAGGTTTATTTTTGAGAGAGAGAGAGCTAGGGAGGGACAGAGAGAGAGGGAGACAGAGGATCCAAAGCAGGCTCTGTGTTAACAGCATCAAGCCCGATGTGGGGCTCGAACTCACAAACTGCAAAATCAGATGCTCAACTGACTGAGCCACCCAGGCGCCCTGAGGAGTGACTTCTGAGCAGAGACGTGACATCTGTCAGGTGAGACCAGGAGAAGGGCATTCCAGGCACAGGGCACAGCAGGTGCAGAGGCTCTGAGCCGGGAACGAGCTTGGAGAGTTCAAGGAGGAAAGACAGTGGAGTGCTCAAGTTTAGGGAGCCAGGAGGCAGCTGGGGAGGGGTCAGGGCCAGAGCAGGGAGGGTCTTTTCTTTCCAAGCACAGTGGGACCCTCCTGACAGGTGTTGACCAAGGAGTCGACATGCCCTGATTTGTTTTGCAGGAGACCCTTGGCTGCTGTGAAGAGCAGCGGGAGCGGAAGCAGAGAGGCCAGTTTGGAGCCTGCTGGACTTGTCCAGGCAGGAGATGACCGAAAGGGTCGTTTCTGAACCATCTTTTGGGGACAAAGCTGCCATCATTTGCTGATGGATCAGCTCTAGACACTCAGGGAAGCTTGAAGAATCAAATACACTCCTTTGTTTTTGGCTATTTATTTATATGCAGTTCCCATAAGTAGAAATATACATTTACAGATATATGTACATGCACGCATATGTAAATATGTATATGCATATGCAAATATGTATTCACATATATATTTATGGTCAATCTCTACACACTTAACCCCCACAAATATATTTATTATTGATACGGAATCCCCACAGCCACCCCTGGAAGTGGATAGTATTATCCCCATATTATGGCTGGGGAAACTGAGGCATGTCTGAAGGTCAGCGCCGGAGCTCAGATCCAGGTTCGCTTGGCCCCTAGGTGCCATTTGGAATCCTCTCTGCTTGATTTCCTCTCTTCCTGCCTGTGTAGCTCTGTTCCTTCCTTGGGGACCAGCTTGCCACCCAGGACCCAGCCCGTTGCCCTGGCTTTGGGTGAGAGAGCTAGTTGGTGCAGCTCAGTCGGGTAACCCCTGAAATGTCAGATCCTGTCAGCTCTCCCGGGGCAGAGATCAGCGGGGCAGAAGGCGCCTCTGGGACCCGCTCTGGGAAGTGTGTCTCACCAACCCTTTGAATGCTACCCAGGATCTCTGCGCCCCCTGCCCCTCCGATGGCTTCTAGCTTTCCACTGGTGACAGCTTCAATGATCTCCTGTGACAGGGGGAATATGCAGCCACAGGGATGCAGCTCCGTGCCCGGGAAACGTCACCTCCAATCGATGTCATGGAGGAGAGCGAAGCAATTAAAGAGCCAGCCAATTCTTGCAGCTCTGCCTCCAGGGAAACTGCGGGGGTCAGAGAGGGAGATGGGGAGGCAGGCGGAGGAAGGGACGGCAGCAGGGAGAGGGGTGTAGCGTGGCAAGTCAGGCGACACAGAGTAGGTGCGCAGGAAGTGTGTGTTGAATACATAAGTGAAGACGGTGGCTACTGTGGCGTCCAACCCTTCAGATCCAACACCCTCCTTGCCCCAGCTTGAGACAGTCCCTGTCTCCAGCTCGCAGCTGAGCCCTTTCTACAGGACTTGCCCTTGGCTGAAGGGAGCTGCCTGCCCCCTCTCCGGGGGGTGGGGGGACACCTCTACCCAATGACTGATCAACCTGGGTGTGGAAAGGCCCAGCCCCTTTGTGTTGATTTAAAACAGCTCTGATGAGCCCTCCCAGCTGCCGAGCTCCCTGGAGGACTGCCTGAGACCTTTGTTGCAATGCCTCACAGCCCTCCCCCGACCCCGACCCCGCCGGTCCACCTTGGCGCAATCTTTGCTGCCTTTCAGGTGTCATTCCTGCGAGGGGCCCCCAGTGACCCCTCTGTATGCAAATCTCAGCCTCAGAGCACCCGATCTAGGGCAAATCCCTCATGGGACAGCTACCCTTGGTGCGCGGGCTGTTCACGATGTTCACCCATCCCCCTTCCAAGTTCAACCCTGGGCTCCCCTTTGTCGAGAAGCATCTGGGTAATGGGTGGAATGGAGGGGGGTAAAAAAGTAAGAAAAAAGTCACAGAGGCCTTTCAATCTCCATAACAAAAATCACCAGAGTTCAGGGAGTGGGGGAAGGCCGGAAAATCTGTGAAGGCGGAGGTTCAGGGAATTGATGTTTGGAAAGGGGAGAGAGAGGGTACTTCCAGGTGTGGCTGACATCTCAATGGAGGAGGGTCCAGAGCAAGGTAGGGATGAGAAGAGAATTTTAAAGATGCTGGCTGAACATTGGCAACGCACCATCCTCTCCTCCCTGGGGGTTTGATGAAGGAGGAAATAGAGATCGAGAACACGTTTACTTGGTTCTCTGACGGCAGAGGCTGGGCTCCATGGGAGGCTGGGTTACACGGAAAGGGTGTTCTTGAAGGTGAAGGAAGAGAGCATTGCTCTGAATTAGTGGGAGGGATAGAAAACAAGGAAGGAAGAGGAAATATCCCCATGGCGTGGAGAGGAGTTGAATAGAAGCAAAGAGAAACAGGATGAAGCCGGAGCAAGAAAGACGTGTCCCTTCCCCATTGGGCACGTCAGCTGGATTGCTAGCACCCAATCTCCTATTGTTAAAACTCTTCTGTCTGCAGCCTTCTGTGAGTATAGGCGGCTTCTTGCACAGGGATTGGTACTAATGGGTGGAAGTGTGGTATATTAATTAGGATAAGGCCCAGTGGCTTAACAAAGAGTGAAATAACAGTGGCCTAAGAGAACCTGGAAGTTTCTTTCTCTTGCAATGGTCTAAGCATAAGCAGTGGATTTGGTATGATTATGTCACAGTGATGGAGTCCTAGTCCTGAATTCCTTCTAGCTTGTTTCTCTCCATTAGCCGTTGGGATCCAAGGTGATTGCTTCAGTTCCTGCCATCAACTCTACATTCTGTTCAATGGGATGGGAGAATGGGGACATGGAAGACTGAGTCTTCCATTTATGGAGATGGCTCATTGTTTCTGTTGACTTGCTTTTGGCCAGAACTCAGTCACAAGGTCATGGCTTAGATTCAAGGAAAATTGAAAAATATAGTCTCTATGGAGGTAGCCGTGCGCCCAGTTAAACTTGATGCATTCTGCTACTGAAAAAAGAGTGGAGGGATGGCAATTGGGGGGTAGCTGGCAGTCTTCGACACAGATGAGCATCTGATGCTGACCCAAGCATAGGCTGGCAGGGGCTGGGGAAGTGGCTTGCTATGGAGACAGAGACTGCTGGAAAGAATGGGCTGTTGAGGAAGAGAGGGGAATGGAGCCGGCAGGTTCTGAGAGAGGTAGAGGCAGAGAGAGTGGTCAGGTACCGAGCTGCAAAATCCATCCCAGTTCTCGGTTCTGAAAATAGGTGTTGTTACATATCAGTTAGGATGCTTTTGGCTGGGAAGAACAGAAAGTCCAGACTGAAACTTAGACAATAGTCTAAGTGTCTAATTTCATGTCATGGAAGTCCCGACATAGTGTGGATTCAGGCAAAGATTAGGGGACAGTTCAATGATGTCCCTATGATTCTATCACTTGGGTCATTCTTCAGTCTGTCATCCTTATTTGTGGCTCCATCCTCAGGCTGACTGGTTCCATTCATTGTCACATCATGATGGCCAATAGCTCTGGGGTAGCTGGCTTCCTTGGTCCTATCTGGTCGTAGACATTGAGAGAGAAGAAACTGTTCTACGCTCATGTGCAAAAAGCTCCCTCCAGTTAGACTGGACCAGGTTAGATAATGTTATCTCCTTGGAGAACAAAGGTGCGTATGAACTTAGACTCAGCGGCTTCCTCATCTGGAGACGGGGGTGGAGTGGATACTTGGCTAAAATCAGAGTTCCGTTAGGTTTCTATTGGGACCTGTAAAGTTTCCATTCACCTTACAGGAAACTCCTTTTTCCTTAAGGTGGCCTGAGAATGCCTTATCCCTGAAACCCATAATGATTAATTAATGCACCAATAAAACATTCAAAGGCAAGATGCTCCAAAGAGCTGAAGGAGGAAGGGGAAAAAAAAAAAAGGAGAGAAGGAGAGACGTGGTCATACATGCTAGGGAGATTCTGAGGGGAGAAGCTATTGCCAGTGCCTTCCAAGGTCATTCAAGACAAGTTGTGTCATGGAGAGAAGTCACGTGGGAAGCCATTTTGGAGGAAAATCTAGGTCATCCGAGAACATCTTAGGCAACTTACAGATTAGGCACAAAGAAGGGGAATAGAAAAGTCCTATCCTGCATGACCAGAGAGACCACGAGCAGGGCAGCAATTCGCCATATTGGATAAGAACATCCAAAGGATGCCCCAGTTGATGGCCACATTCAGGATGGCATACAGGTATCATTCCAAGGACCACTGTGATTTGTGTGGCTCTTGGATCAAACCTTGAGAAGGATTCAGAATCCTAATGAGTTGATATCCCTGAACTACTTACTCAGATTCCAGAACTTTCTTAGTTTTACTCTCTGCCTTTGAAGAGCTATTCCTTGGCAGTTTGAATGTCACTTTCCTTTTATATGAGTCTTTTGGAGATGGCCCGAGTATCTTCCTTGTGTTTAAAGGACAGAGGGGTGTTTCTGAAGTAGGGGTAAACCCAGGATTTGAACACTAGGTTTCTTCACTCAATTTCAATATGTGTGATTAAAGAAAAAACTGTGTACTTGAGATGCATGATCCAAGGATCAGATCTGCATCTGGGGGAAAATCTTGAAAACTTCCTTACCCTGATTGCTCCAGTTCTCAAGATCACAGTGCACCTTTCATTCCTACAATTTCATTCATTCATTTATTCATCCACAACGACAACTTACCGCTGTGCTGGGGAATACCATTGTCCTCACCTTGACATTCAGATGCCGGTGCTAAGGCACCCTTCTTGACACTCCTGAGTTTAATTTTGCTCTTTGCTTGGGTTCCTTTCAGCCAGGTTCTGGGGACTTTATACCATCTTCTTTTAAAGTGGTACACGTTTGGACACGATAAATGAAATCATGGCATTTCGAGGGTAGATCTAGGCATTGACACTGAAAGGAAACTGACGTGAAGAGTGAAATTAAACTCAGGAATGTCAAGAAGGGTGCCTTAGCACCTGCATCTGAATGTCAAGGTGAGGACAATGTCTTTTTGTTTGTTGCTGCTGTTTCTTCTCCTCCTCCTCCTCCTCCTCCTCCTCCTCCCCTCCTCCTCCTCCTCCTCCTCCTCCTCCTCCTCCTTCTTCTTCTTCTTCTTCTTCTTCTTCTTCTTCTTCTTCTTCTTCTCCTTCTCCTTTTTCTTCTCCTTCTCCTTCTCCTTCTTCTCCTTCTTCCACTTTCACTTCTGCTTCTTCATCATCAGGCAATAGCCATCAAAGAGTCTAAGGAAGCAGAGAGAAAGCAGGGAATCGCTTGAAATTTTCAGATTTTATACCCCCGTCTGGATTCTCCTGCTGAGAGGCAGGCTGGACACTCGCTCAGACCTGGAAACCCACACCAGACATCTAATCCTAGAAGTCCTCTCCTGATGGTTTTTGGCAACATTGGGCCTCTTTGGGCCAAGGGTTTAGTGCCAAGAGTAATTGTGATTTATGCCCCTAACCCCTTTGGGTGCAAAATGGTTTTGATTAGATGCATACCATGTTTATTAAGCCTTGCACAAAGCAGGCTGGGGGCTTGACTGGTCTGCCATAAAAGGGAGGGAGATTTACACGGCTCCCTACAGGACTCATTTAATCTCTTGGGGATTTACTGACCTTCAATTAGAACTGTTAAGTACTGTTTACACGGTCCCTAATTCATACAAGACCGATGTAAGGTTGAGTTTTGCTTTCATTAAGCTCCTATGAATCAAGGAAATAAAAATAAAAAGTCTTTGCCAAGCAAGATGTAATTTGGGTAAAAACACAAAAAAATTGAATACCAAAAGCTACTATGAGTTGAAAGCCTTACTTTGCTATCATTTAGGAGTGGCCTGATACTACAGATTTGATCTATTTTTAGGATGGGTTTACAAAGAGAAAAGAAAAAAAAAACAATGGTTGATCTGAGATTATTTGCACGACTTTGATTAGCTTTACAGTTTTAAAACTCTTATGGAGAGTTGGGACAAGTCAGATCCTTGACCTCTGTTCAAAAATCAGGATTCGTTTTTATTTACTAGAAGGAAAAGTGCAATTCATCTGTGATAGGAACTCCTTGTGCACCCAGAAATTGCCTTTAGCTGTGCCGTGGAGCTACAGAACATGGACTCCATTGGGTTTATTGAGGACTGAGGCTACATAAAACCATAAAACATCATCCCTCTACATTATTCAAGGATCTTGGGGGGAAACACAGCAGTGTTGGATGAGAAGCCACAAACTCAAATCCCCACAGGGAACAGACAGATGAATTAGCCTCGCTGGGCACTCCTTGGGTAAAGTCAGGAACTCAAGTTCTATCTAAGGAGACACTCACGGCTCAGCTACGGGCTCAGCAAATCCCTTTGCCTGAGTTGCTAGAAGGTGTTCCTTCTTTCTCCTGGCTTTGGGACTCATTCCTGAAGGAGAACCCTATGCAAAATGTTCAGAGCCACAGAAGTGAGTTCAAATCCTTTGACCCATTACAGGCATTGCCTCCAATTTCTGCCTAAGAAGCAGAGCCTCTAAGCTATGAGAGTGTAGGATTGTACAAAACAAATTCAACAATAGGGTAGCACGATAAACACCATGATCACAGCCCACAATGATCTTAGCCACATCACGTCCCTGAAAACTTCCAACTATCCTGTGTGGTGTTTGACAGATGGGGAGACTGAGGCGCAGCAAGGTGAAGTCTTCTGCTCGGGAAGTGGCAAATGAAGACTCTCACTCAGTCTCAGAGCTCAAAGCCTGTGTTCTTGGCCATCACAAAGTATCATACAAAGACTGAGATGGAATCTTAGTGTTTCTCTTTATTATGTAATCTGGTCTTTGTGCAGAGTGCAGTAAACTTAGGGTGGAGTAAATAGGGTGTAGATCTCTGTACAGCCATGCATGCCTCTACCCATTGGTGTCTCCTCATGTGAAATGAATTATTCCCTGGAATATGAGGGGCTTGGGGACCAGTACTGGAGCCTGCTGAATCAAACCACATTTTCTATATCCCAAGATCCACCAGTAAAGCTGACATCCGATGAGATCCCTTTTCCCACTGACCAGAGAATAGAAGAATTTCAATGGTGAATGAAATACTGAGTTGGATCAACAACACCCCCCCCTCCGCCCCCGTCCCTTTGGCAATCTGGTGATGAGTTCAGCTCTTGCTCAGATAAATTGCAGAAGGTATTAGATAGAGAAACTCCCACACTTCACCCTCGGGTGGCTTAATGTCTCTGTCTCAGATCGGGTGTTTCCAGAAGTACCTAGGATTTAAGACAGATAGTTTGATTGGGGAGGGATCCCAGGTAGCCGGGGTAGGGAACTAAGGACATGAAAAGAGTGTATGCATAAGCGAGCTACAACCGTGAAGTAGGGTTGCCAGATAAAAGCTGCTTCATTATAATTGAGTGTCAGAAAAACGACTTTTTAGTGTAAGTTGTCGTATATTACATGGGACTTTCCTTGTCTATCTGAAATCTGAAACTAACGTGGCTCACTATATTTTTATTGGCTGTGTCAGGCAGCCTTTCACGAGGGGCTTCTGGGAGATGGTGTGGCTTCAGAGCTGTCCCCTTGGAAAGGCAGGGAAGCAGGGGTGTTCACCCTCCATCTCACACTTGCCATTGTTGGAGGGCTCCTCCCGGGCTCGTCATCTCCTTCACTTCTCTCCTGCCCTTTGCAAGGCTGGACCCGCGTCTTCAGGTAGAGAAAGCCCTAGGTACGAGGGCACAAATGCTTGTGCCCCTGAGACTAGGGTGGGGGTGCACAGGCTACGGAATTCAAGTAGCTGCTTGCTCTCAGCAACATGCAAGGACAGAGTCAGCCTCATTCCCTGCACACTGGCCTGGCCCTCATTTGCAGGAAGGGGTCTCTGGCAGTGACGGGATGGGGGCAAAGCACCAACAGATCTGCTATGGTCTGTGAGCCTACAGATAAAGGGATTGCAGGATGGAGGACGCCAGGTAGGGGATTCTGTTGCCTTCCTTGAGTCTGAAAGATTTTCCTCTGTAGAGCCCAAGTTTCCCCAAATTTACAAAGACCTGCCTGTTTGACACAGGAAAAAGAATTTACTCTGGGGGCGCCTGGGTGGCTCAGTTGGTTACGCATCTGATGTCAGCTCAGGTCATGATCCTGCAGTTCGTGAGTTCGAGCCCCGCGTCGGGCTCTGTGTCTCCCTCTCTCTCTGCCCCTCCCCCACTCATGGTCTGTCTCTTTCTCTCTCTCTCTCAAAAATAAATAAACATTTTTTAAAAACCTTAAAAAAAAAAAAGAATTTACTCTGGCCTTTCCCACCGAGTATCCAGCTCTCTCTACTACTTGCTTATGGGCCCTTCCTTCATGTTCCGTTCCTATGGCCCAGTTTTGGGGCGCATCCCATGTCTAGTATAATAATTATGAGACAATCGTCTAGTCCAGGAGGTGGGACTGGTAGCTCTCTGACGCTGCCATTTTTTATTTCTTGGAAGAAGTGATACATCTGAGATCGATCTGAACTGACGGAGAAGGAGATGAGGAAGGGAGCTTGGCCAACCTCAGCAAGGAGAGATTCTGGCCATCTGACCTGTACGGTGGTAAGGTGGTGCATGGAGGAAAGAAATTTTCCTCTCCTCTGCTCCTCTCTTTCTCCCACCCTGCTATTCACATACTCATGTGTACTGAGTATCTTCTTGGCTCTGGAGGCTATGCTTGGTCATTTTATCTACACCAGTGGCAGGCGGTGGGGGTGGGTGGTGGGAGGCAGTCTATTTTAGGTGACTGAGGGTTTAAATCTCAGGAGAAGGCATGATTTTCCTTAAGTAAGTTTTCTAACATGCTATGCTATGAGCAGATTCTTCATGTTGTTTAGAGAGTCCTCATTTCCTGTACATTTTTGCTTACTTACATCTCTTTGTATGTGGCATCGTGGTTTTGAGCATGAACTTGAGACTTAGAACAGGGGTGTGAATCTAGCCCCCAGCACCTGCCAGGTGTCCTGGAAACTGAGCAGATCACTTAACCTTTCTGTGCTGAAGTTCCATGCCTATGGCGTGGGGATGAGAATGATATTTGTCGTATAAGGTTGTATAAGAGTCAAGAGAGGGAAGGTCATGCTCCAATAATTACCAGTCTCTAAATCTCAATGGACTTAGAACTCAAAAAACCACATGCTTATTTTTTATTCATGCTACGTGTTCTTTGCACATCTTCTCCTATCATCCTCATCCTTGGACCAAGAGGAGCCAAGGAACATTTACAGAAACAGAAGGTATTGGCAGATAAGTTGGATTAATGAGTTAGATCAACACCCACTTTGTTGATCTGATAGTGAGTTAAGCTCATCTCTCGATCATTCTAAATGGGATTTGCCAGATTAAATGGATTAAGATTGCTGTTTCTGAGTGGGTAATCCCCAAAGCAACTGGAATTTGAATGGAGGAAGATTTGAGGGGGCGGGGGAAATGGTTCCAGGAAGCACTGGTAGGGAAGTGACCAAATGAGAAAGGAAGGGAAGGAAGCTAGTACCAGATGGGTTAGTGGGCAGGTATAGCAACTGGGGCTCAGTTCCAAAGGTGACCAAGGGCCCACCAACTGGAGAGGCACTCCTCACAGTGGCAAGGAGAGGGTGCTACACATCCAGGTCATGCACTGACAATTAAATGTTCCAACCAGGTAGCAATAGGTGTAATTTTTCCCATGCGCTATTGGCCAGAATTAGTGACATGGCCCAACCCAAATTCAAGAGACCTGGGGGAGTGCAATTGCCCTAATGGCAGGAGAACTGGGTATTTAATCGGGTAGCACTCATATCTATCGCAGGTTGCGTGGGGTCCGATGGAATAATATTTGTAATGCACATCATATAGAAACTGGCATAGGGTGAATGCACAGTAAATGTTGGTTGCTCTTTTCATTAGGACGATGTATGCCTCACGAGGTTATGAACAACTTGAGGGGAGGAACCCTGTCATACTTCTAATAATACTGACATTTATTATTGAATACTTTCCGTGTGCTGGGCACGTTGCCAAAAGGAATCCCCATAGCCACCCTAGGAGGTAGGTAACTACTATTTTCAATCTTATATTACAGGTGGGTACACCAAGTCTGAGTGGGATTAAGTAACCTGATCAGGCTCCTTGAGCAAGTGAGTGACAGCACACGAACTTAAACCCACCCACGCCGAGGCTCCTGCATCTGGCATCATGCATTTGCACCTCTTGACTTTGGACTGCAAGCCTCTAGCCCTGAGCTCTAAACAGAGTGGGGCTCCAAGAGCATTTGCAGGATTGACCAGAGTAACTTTTTGAACTTGTAATACATCAAAGACCTTCCACCTACTCCTTCTCTCATGCATTCTACCCCCAAATGGCCATACATCCCATGCTCTACACTGTTGGCCAACACAACCTTCCTCTTGCTGTTTAATTGCTGTAATTCTGAGACTTGGCATCTCTTATGCCTCCTCTTCTCTTCCTGGTCAAATCCAGAGATTTCTCTGATGCCCTAGTGTTATACGGCAAGACGTATCTGTGGGTACCATGACCCTTCTTGATGTAAAAGATGGGTGGAACATTCCAGAGATTTCCCAGGGTATTAGAATAATCTTAAAGTTTTAAGTGCTTACTGTCATTTAAAATCGCTCCTCTTTCACGGTTCTGATCTTTTTCCTATCCTGGTCATCTTTAAAAAAAAAAAATGGAATTTCATTTTGGAGTCCCTCTGGGAATCTGACAACTTCTTCCTTTCATTCAGTTAAAGGCTGAAAATATCAGCTGGCTCTTATCTGATTCCTTGTCTACTAACATTATGTTCTGAGGAAAGTCCCCTCCTGCTCTGCAACTTTTTTAAACTTTTTTTAATTTTTATTTTTTTGGTGATGGTGGGTCACGGTAGACAAATAAAAATAATTCTGAGGTTATCTGTGACCTGCCATTCTACACAATAGCAATAAGAACGTTTTCCAAATTTAAAACTCTGATGGAGGAAGTCGGTTACAATAGGAGCAACCTTTGACCCTGATCAGTCATAATGGCTTCCTGGATTCAGGGATATTATGGGCTGGGGCCAAGGATGTCAGCAGAGAGAACACAAGATGTGTTAAACTTAGAACACAATGTGTGAGTTCCGGGTGGGGCTGTCAGAGGGACATCTTTCTTTCTTTCCGGCAAAAACGATTCCTTTCCAAACAAGGACCTAGATCTGTCTTGCTGTCCAGCCAGTGCCTGTGTGTTTGTGTTCTGGAACTGGTCTGAAGAGGAATTTTGAGAAATCGGTGAATCTGGAAGACTTCAGTCCAGGGACCGTGTCTAGGGATTATTTACCCCCTAAATATCTCTTGAGTGACTGCTGTGTGCCAGCTACTATTCTAGATGTCAGGATATAGTAATACAGAAAAAAATAATCAGTCCCAAAGCCCTGTCTTTGTGAAGCTTCATTCTGTACCACAGTTCCTCAACCTCAGGGCTACTGACGTTTCAAGCTGGAGACTTTGCTGTTGCGGGGGATGTCTTGTGCATTAGAGGGTGTTTAGCAGCACCCTTGACCTCGGCCCACTAGAAGCCAGGAGCACCTCTCCCCGGTCATGACAGCCCAAAATACCTCCAGATGTTGCAAAATGTCTGGAGGGCAAAAATCACTTTTGGTGGAGAAGCACTCTTCTACAGAAGGGAGTGGTGTGACGTGATATGCAAGTAACAAAGGAAATATAGTGTCTTGGAGTTCAATAAAGACAGAAAGGTTGAGTCTCAGGAGTGGGATGGGGATGTGAGGTTGCTGTAATTTAAATGATGTAGTTGAGGAAGTCCTCCTGGAGAAGGTGACATTTGACAAAGACTTGAAGGAAGCAAGGAATTGGTTTATCTATACAATGAAATACTACATGGCAACGAGAAAGAATGAAATCTGACCATTTGTAGTAATGTGGATGAAATTTGAGGGTGTTATGCTGAGCAAAATAAGTCAGGCAGAGAAGGACAGATACCATATGTTTGCACATATAGGAAGATTAAGAGGAACTTAACGGAGGACCATGGGGGAGAAGAAAGGGAAAAATAGTGGTGGAGAGGGAGGGCGGCAAACCATGAGAGACTCTTGAATGCCGAGAACAAACTGAAGGCAGATGGGGGGGGGGAACGGGGGATGATAGACATGGAGGAGGGCACTTGTGGGGATGAACACTGGGTGTTATATGGAAACCAACTTGACAATAAACTATTAAAAAATAAATAAATAAAATAAAAAGAAAAAAAAGACTTGAAGGAAGCAAGGAAGTGAGCCACATGGCCGTGGATGAAGAACATTCCAGAAGGAGGGAACAGCCAGTGCAAATGCCCTAAGCTTCAGAATCACCAAAGGCATCTGTGGAGGGTGCTAGAGGGGATTGCTCAGAGAGGAGGCAGAGAAATCAAGAACGGGGCATTCAGACTATGCAGCAAGGTACTTCTGTGGTCACTGTGAAGGCTTTGCTTTTCTCTGAGAGGAAAGGAAAGTCATAGTCCAATTTAGAACAGACATGAGATGATTTGTCTGTTTTCTTTCCTTTCTTCCTTTCTTCCCTTCTTTCTTTGTTTCTCCCTCTCCCTCCTTCTTTCCTGTCTCCCTCCCTCCCTTTTTTCTCTTCCTTCCTTCCTTCCCTTCCTTCCTTCCTTCCTTCCTTTTCTTCCTTCCTTCCTTCCTTCGTTCCTTCCTTCCTTCCTTCCTTCCTTCCTTCCTTCCTTCCTTCCTTCCTTCCTTCCTTCCTTCAACAGAACTATCTGGTAGCTGCTGGCTAGCAAACAGACTATGGGAAAAGGGTGTAAGGAAAGACGTAGGATCAGAGCAAGTCAAACTTCAACTCTAAACAGCTTAAAAGAGAGTGTCTCACTTTGAGCCTGGCTAGAAATCTATAAACTTCTACAGACATTACCTCCCCTTCTGTAAAAGATGCACACACAGTGGACAGTTGTAGCTGCCTGACATGGTAGAGCGTGTTGGAAAAACTGGAGATTGAATTTGCCTCATGTTCTCTGTCACCTTTCCTCGGTAGACTCTACCCCAGGTGATGCCCTGATTTTCATTTTAGAGACATTATGTGCTAAGAGAGAGACCAAAGGCCTAGGTAATTATAATAATGAATAATGTGTGATAGAAATAATAAGCTCATGGCTACCAGGCCCTTGTTATTTGTCAGGGGCTGCGCTATCCTACTTTTACGCCTTATGTCCATGAATTCTAGCCATGACCCTGTGAGGAGGGTACCCATCTCATTGTTTCCCCCACAGTCCAGATGAGGACACTGAGGCTCAGAGTGTCAGAGAGTCTTGAACCGTATTGACTGTGAGGTGTCTGGGAGTGACATGCAGCACTGACACGGAAGGCGGAAACTTCATGATTGCCTGGGGTCCCAGATCTGCGTTCAAAACTGCCCTTCCGTGTCCTGAACTCATCACAGGGACATTGGAGAGGGGTGAGCTGTGGGCGGAGGGTAGCTTAGAGCTAAACTCCACCTTTAGTGGATGAGAGCATGGAGTTAACAGCTCAGGCTAGGTCATACAGACCTAAGTTCAAATCCCAACTCTACCACTTAAGGCTCTGTGATCTGGGGCAGTTATTTCACCTCCCTGAACTGGAAAAATAATAGAATCATAGATGCTGTGGGTGCAGCCCCACCCCCCAACATCTCCTTGACCCCTCCTACCACTCAAGCCACTTACAGCTCAGGTGAGCAGTTCCTAATATGCTGATGTTCACCCCTCTGCCCAAGGGCTTTCTCTGACTGATGACCTGTGCTCAGCTCAAAATGGGACAGATCAGAAGGTGGAGGTGATGTTTCCAGGAGTAACCTCAACCAATAAAGAATGAAATGTGACAGTTAAAGACCTTGTTCCCTCATGGGACAATTCTGAGGTGTGTTCTCACAGCCCTCTGGGAGGTCCACAGCTCTACTCTGCCTAGTTACCCTGAGCATTGACCACACCCTAACACACCTTTATTTATGCTTTGTTTCCTGTCTCTTTCCTCCTCCCCCATGCTTCCTGGGATCACCTCCCAAATAAACTATTTGTGTCCAAATCCTCACCTCAGGATCTGTTTGGGGGAGCAAACCAGACCTCCTTAAGATTGGTGTGATGGTCGCCAGTCAGAGTGGCTAAAATGAGCCAATCAGAGAACTCTAGATGCTGGCGAGGATGTGGAGAAATGGGCACCCTCCTACACTGTTGGTGGGAATGTAAACTGGTACAGCCCCTCTGGAAAACAGTGTGGAGGTTCCTCAGGAAACTAACAATAGAACTCCCTATGACCCAGCAATAGCACTGCTAGGAATTTACCCAAGGGATACAGAAATGCTGATGCATAGGAGCACATGTACCCCAATGTTCATAGCAGCACTCTCCACAATAGCTAAATCCTGGAAAGAGCCTAAGTGTCCATCAACAGATGAATGGATCAAGAAGATGTGGTTTATCTATACCATGGAATACTACATGGCAATGAGAAACAATGAAATCTGGCCATGTGTAGCAACATGGATGGACCCTGAGGGTGTTATGCTGAGCGAAATAAGTCAGGCAGAGAAAGACAAATATCATATGTGTGCACGTATAGGAGGATTAGGAGGAGCTTAACAGAGGACCAAGGGGGAGAAGAAGGGCAGAAATTGTGGGGGAGAGGGGGAGAGGCAAACCATGAGAGACTCTTGAATGCTGACAAAAACTGAGGACTGGTGGATGTGGGGGGGAGGAGGGTGGGCATGGAGGAGGGCACTTGTGGGGATGAGCACTGGGTGTTATGTGGAAACTAATTTGACAATAAACTATTTGTAAAAAAAAAAAAAAAAAAAAGATTGGTGTGATGGTTACGAGAAAGTGGATGTAAAGTATTTAGCATATTGTCAGATATAGTAAACATTGAAAAAAATGGCGGCTATGATGGTGCTGATGAGGGTGATGAAGATGATGAGGGTGATGGTGATGATGATGATAATGATGAAGGCAATGGAGATGACGAGAGAGGGTGGAAGGAGAATAAGAGGAGGAGAAAGTGGAGAAGAAGGAAGAGGAGAAGGGGAAGGAAGAGGAAGAGAAGAGGAAGGGGAGGGAGAGGGGGAGGCAGGACAATGGAGACAGAAGGCGGAAGAGAAGACAATGACCAGGAAGAAACTAAGGCCCAGAAGGGAAGGGGTCAGGGGTGAATAGGAGATTAACAGGGCCCACAGTGGAGCCATCCTCTGTCCAGTCTCTCCCACCACCTGAGTTCATGGAGATTCCTCCTCATGGTCAATGATCTCTGGGAGATAACCTACCCTTTATTCCTCCCGAGTGGTTGATAGTCAATGAGTCAGCGAGCTCTAGCCAAGCACCAATTCTATAGATAACGTGGTAGGAGGGACCAGAAATTATCAAATGTGGTCCTTGTCTGAGCTACTCCTCCTTCATGGAGAAAGCCAAGTCTTCTGTTCACAAAAGTTCTCGCTTTCTCACTCTTGGACTTCACCTCAGATCCCGCCCCTGGGCAAGTGGACACACAGCATGGAGCTTGCGTGACTGTATCATCTTGTGACAGTTGTTCTGCTTCCTGGGTGGGGTGGCTTGTTCCCTGTCTTGCCCGTTTGCTTCAGAACTCCCTGTTCTTCAATGAAAAGTCATGGACGTTTCCAAGTCAACACATGCCATTATGTGTTTCCACTGCAGAAAGGTTGCTGAGCACATCTCCAATGTTCCCTTGGCCACTGGTGAAGAGGTTGAAGTTAAGTCTTTAGAAGGGTGAGCTGAGAAATATTGACATTCGGTGGATATGTTCTAGAAGGGTCAGAACTGAGAGGCATCTAGGCAGCTGACTTTTCCAACCTTCCCTCATTTTGTAGTAGGAAAATCAAAACACAGAGAGCTTACTTTACCACATGATGCCATACAGAGGATAACGCAGCCCAGAATAAAGTTCACTTCTCCGCGTCCCCACTCCATTGTTTCTCTTGCTCTATTATTATCCACCTCTTATCAATCAAGTTGCCAGAAATGCACCAGGAGCATCATCTGGTCAAGGACAAATCTTTTTGTGAAGTGAGCAGTAGCTTCCTTGTTCAGCATTTTTAATTGGTCTCGATTTTCATCTATCCAGTTAAAAAAAAACCAGAACGACCCTATGCTTTAAAATAATGAAGCTGTAAAGAGTTTCTATTCAACCTCAATGTCACGAAAGCATGAAAAGCTACATGTTGAAATGAATGGTGGATTTTTTCACTCTAAATAAAATGTAATTCACCTAATTGATTTGGTTGAGTCTATGCCTTCTGAAGCTTTGTGTTTTCCAATAAAACGGCCAACCTGCTGAGCTATGTCTGGAGGAAAGAAAGCCAGAGAGAAGAGAGAAACCCCAGGGAAAAGAGGAAGGGGGGGGAAATCAGAGCATAAATATATCAAAACTCTCTTCTTCAACACAGTAGAGAGAGCTCACGGAGGATTGAAGGAAACCACCTTTTTGGCACCCACCTGCACCTCAAAATTATTCATTTAGGTTTGTTTATTTATATCTTACTTTATTCCTCCAGAAGGGAGTAGGCAAAATAATGCCCTTCAGATAAGATTATTAATACACAGCATTTATCGATCATTTCTCATGTGCCAAGAACTGCATAAACACCATCCCATTCAGCTAGTTTATCACAGTTACTCCAGGAGGCACCTATTCTTACTCCCATCTGTAGTCACTTAAATAGTGCCCCTGAAGAGGTGTCTCTGCCTGGACACCTTGGGCTGATGTGAGCTTATTCAGAAAAAGAATATTGCAGATATAATTCAGTTAGGGATGTTGACGTAAAATCATCTTGAATTATTTGGGTGGGCCTTTCCTAGAAGGACAAGCGCCCTTTGGAAGAAGAGAACAGACATGAGGGTGAAGGTCATGAGAAGAAGGAAGCAGAGATTCAAGTGACGTGTCTACAGCCCAAGAATGCCAAGGATCGGCAGAAGCCACTGGAAGCTAGGAGGGAGGCATCAAGCAGGTTCTCCTTCAGAGCCTCCCAAAGGAACACCCCTCCATTTGACACCTTGATTTGAGACTCTCTCCTCCAGGAGTCAGAGAGAATAGACTTCTTTATTTTTTTCAAAAAATATTTTAAATGTTTATTTATTTTTGAGAGAGAGAGAGAAGAGAAGGGGCAGAGAGAGAGGGAGACATAGAATCCGAAATAGGCTTCATGCCTCTGAGCTGTCAGCACATAGCCCAATGTTGGGTTCGAACTCATGAACTGTGAGATCATGACCTGAGCCAAAGTTGGATGCTTAACAGACTGAGTCCCCCAGGCGCCCCCTAGATTTCTCTTCTTTTAGACCACTCAGTTTGTGAAGTCTATCCAGGAGCCCTAAGGGATGAATACATCATGTTGTAAATTAAGGTACCGAGGTCCAGAAAAGTTCCATTGCCTATCAGGCATACAATCCAAAGGGCTACAGCTGGATTAAAATTCACAGATTCATAGGTTGGATTTTTTTAAAAAGCTTCAAACACATAAAGAGATGTCTGCAAAGCATTCCCCTAAGGTCGGTAGTAACTATCTTCGCATGCTGGAAGCGTTTCATGTAACTTTTGTTTTCTTTATTGTTCTTTTATATGCTGTTCAAGTTTTCTACAGTCAACAGTATTGACTATGTAATTGGAAGGAAAAATTAAAGGGATTTTCCCTGAGGACAGTGTACAGCAGTGCAGAATGTTAACTGAAGGTTACCTGCAAACTTGTAGGTGGAAAATAATTACTACAATTATATTGGTCCATCCTTACCCTGGCCTCATGAGGTAGGTCAGGCCAAATCCCTATTTTACAAGAGAAAATCCTGAGTCTCAGAGTTAGACAGTACTGGGTCACTGTGTTTAAGTTTCCACTGAAGGAAGCCTTCCCTTATCCTCACCATCTCTTCGAACCTTCCTTGAGCCTAAATTACAAGGCATACTAGAAGCACGCTTTTTGTTTTTTTTCTCAGACTTTTGTCAATGTTCAGGTCTTCAAAGTGCCCCCCCAGGTTACGGAGGGAACGAGGGACAGAGGTAGACTTCTTTTTTTTCCTTTTTTTCTTCACCCCACTCACTCTTTCTGAGTACAAAGTCTGACAGTTCCCTGACATTAAAGACTCTATTCTGGGCATTAAGAAAGAAGACACAATGTGAAACCTTAATTTCACTCTTTCAAGGAAACCTAGAGGAAACCTTTTTCTCTTATGCTCACAAAAGAGTGTGGATATTTTTCACGAGCAGGTTTAAATCTATGATAAGCAATTTAAACCTGAAGTCTGAATCTTAGAGGCTTGAGACTGTCTTTCTAGAGCCCACATTTTAGCTAAGAATATAGAAGACCAAATCTTTTTTTAGATTCAAGCTGTCTTCATTCAGTCACATTGCTCTGAGGATTCTAGGACACACATTGCAGAAAATTGGACTGGAGCACACCTTTGCCATGACCTCCCACTGTCTGAATTCTCCCATCTGTGCCCAGAGCTTGACCACACGCTTTACAGGCACCGTCTCAGACAGACCTGAGCGATAAGCATTGTCTCCAATTTCCAGGCGGGAGCACTGAATCTTAGTCAGTCAAGGAGCTTGGATGGGTCAGAATCTGGGACTGAGCCAGAAATATCTGTCCTCAGTCAGCTTTCCTCTCTGTGAAGCTGCCCTCCATCTGCAGACATTCAGAACATGTGCATGAATTAGAACCTCACAGATGAAATGTTCCTCTTAGATATCCAGGAGGTATGGACATCAGAATGTGCATTACGCCCAAAGACATCATCAATATAATGGGAAAAAAAATAATTTTTCTCAAAATACCAATGTCCAGACCAGGTATTTTCTGGATCACTGTCTACTCCTTGCAATAATGTGACCCCCCCAAAATAGTTTCCCCTCCCTGGGCCTGTTTCTCCATGAATACAAACATTGTCATAGAATCACCTGGGAAATCTTTGGAAAATTATAAAGTCTACGATTTATCTTTGACTTCTAAATCTAAATCTCCTGGGGAGAGCTGATTCATGGCTTAATTGATTAATCACATATTAGTTACTTAATTTAGCAGATACTTAAGTGCTATTTCCTGGGCACTTGGCTGCTGGGGGGAAGAAGTGGGGAGTTTGAGTTCCGTTAGAAAACAGAATAGCCCCCTCTGGTCAGGGTACTTTGAGGAGTTTTGCAAAGGGGCCAAGGCAAGGGTGCGGGCGGCATGTTGGAGGAGCATGAAGGATAATTCAAAAACAAGCCAGCAACCTGGGCTTTTCCAACCTCTCAACCTGAGGGAAAGGGATAGTGTTACCTGTATTACCTGTATTTGAGAGAGGCAGCTATGGAAGGTGGAGCTCTTTAGGAGAGCTGGGACCTTTATTGAGAATAGATTTCCCTGACCTCCTCACTGTTGACATTTGCAGCTGGGTCCTTCTATGTTGGGAGAGGCTGTCTTATGCATTGTGGGATATTTATTCAGCAGCATCCCAGGCATTCACCCCTAGGAGGCCAGCAACACCCTCCAGGCTTTGCCAAATGTCTCTTACGGGGAGCATTACCCCCGGTTGAGAACCACTGATCTAGAGATGAAGCCAGCTTGTGGTGACCTCCTGGAGTCGAGATGGCACCCTAATGTCCCATGTCCTTTTTGCTTTCAGTCCCCCGCTAGGGTTTCCCATTGGTCAAAACACAGCCAGAAGCCAGAAGGCAAGGAAGAGTGCTGATATGCAATCCAACAAGGCGGGCCTGGGCCAAGGTGGGGGGCGGGTGGAAAGGGGCAAACAGACACAGCACAAGGAGTCAATACAGCAGATAAGACCTCGTCCAGGAGCTCACAGTCTCGCAGCGATGGGGCTGGAAGAGACAGAATAAACAAATACACACACAAGATAATTCCTGAGCATGATTAGGAAATTGTAGACAAAGAATAAAGGAGAGCAATGCAACAGTGAATGGTTGAGGTCTCTGAAGATTAAGTGAAGACCTGAATGAAGTGTTGGGACCAGTCTCATAAATATTGTGGGGTGGGGGGAGATACTTCTGGCAAAGGGAACAGGATGTGCAAAGGCCCTGCAGTCTGCCTTCATTCATTCGCATGTTTGGTTTGGTAGTACTTTCTTGGATGTAATTTATTTATAGTCAAATATACAAGTAGTAAGTGTACTGGTTAATGAACTTTTGTAAATGTATTCAGTCCCATAACCACCAGCCAGATGAAGATATAGAACATTTCCATCTCCCCAGAAAATGCCTGTATCCCCCAAGTTGGGTCCCCCTATCCTGCCACTGTTCTGACTTCTGGTGCCACAGATTCTTCTACTGCCCTTGACCTTCATTTAAAAGGCGTCAACCAGTGTGTTATTTCTTGTGTGTGCCTGGCTTCTTTCACTCAGCATTAGGTCTATGTGACTCATTCATGTTGCACCTATCAGGAGTTCATTTCTTTTGATTGCTGAATAGTACTCCACCGTATGGACATACCACAGTGTGTTTATCCATTCTCCGGCTGAAGGACACTTGGGTTGGTTCCAGTTTGTGACTATTCTTAATAAAGCTGCTGTGAACATTTGCTTGTGAATCTTTCTGTGGACATACCCATCCATTTCTCTCGGATGCAATTATGGGGGCGGGGGGCGGCTAGGAGAGACATGCGTTTTTTAGCAATAGCCCGTTTTCTGGCCAATTCTGCCATGATACTAGGCTGGTAAACCAGGGTTTTAAAGGGTTTCTGGAACCCCTTCCAGCTTGGAAATCCTAACGCTCGCTAGCAACCTCCCTGGATCCCCACCAGTCTCACCAGACACATAGGTTCATCCGCATCCCCCGGAGTACCAAGCGCCCCTGAGATGGCTGTTCTTGTGCTGGGTGCCTGGGCCACCTTTCCCTGCCCAGCCGGGCCTCCCGCCTCCTCTGGGGGCTCGTGTGTTAAATCATGGCACAGCGCCTAATTCTTTGCAGCTTGCGGGTTGCTGCCTCTATTTGAGCAGACAGGAGGGCGCCCTGACACAGTTAAAGATCACAAGCTTTGATAACCTGGCTTTCTGATTTATGACAGGCCAGGTCTCCACGTTCTCCTAATGAGGGGAACTCCGAGTGTCAACCTGTTTATTAAATGCTCAGAACCATGTGTGAGCTGGGCCGAGGCAAGAAGTCAATCATATTTTCATTTATTCTGTCTGTCCCCCTCCTGTTCGTTCAGTGGTCTCTGCCTGAGACTGTCAGCCTGCCAAATTCTTTCTTTTCATCTCTAGAGGGGAGGACTTTAGGACAGATCATTTGCGGAGACGGTCAGGGCCCACAGCGCTTGCACTTTCCTACTGATTTCCTAGGTGTTTGGAAGTTAATGATACTCAACACCTCATGATTCTTTCCTCTGTGTCAAACAAAGGCATGAAAGAGAAAGTGGCCAGAGGCCAGAGGCAGGGGCATGTGAGGGGGGCAGGGATAGAAACACATCCATAGCTTTCTCTTCTTGTGACCCCAACCCTATGGAGACTGGTGTCAATGCCAACGCAAGACCTTGAACTTGTTGGGCGCTGATGGAGTCCTAATTCACCTCCTTTAATTGCCTTTGAAATAAATGTTTTTAAAAAGCACAAATCAAAGTAACGGAGGGCCCAGCTGGTTTAAGCTATACTCCTTCTCACCCTTTTCCCCTTTGCAACTTGGCCACTGTCATTTCCTTCATCTCGGGGGATTCTACCCTGCATGTTTTCAAGTGGCAACAGCTCTTTTGCTTTGGTTTGGTCCTCCGGAAGTGGCATAAATATCTCTGGTGTTCGAGGCCCCCTGGCAGGATTCTGTCCTTGGACATGCTGGGGGAGGGGGCCGAGCCAGCCACTGTGGAGTTTACTTAGAGAGAAGAGTTCTGGACAGCCCAGCCTGGAGAGCCCTGAAGAGCTTGGAAGGTCACAGTGCTTTAAGCACCCTTGAGTCGAGTTGCTGGCTTTTACCATTTTTCTGTCCATGAACTCTCATAATGAATGGCCTCGTTCATTAACGTATCCCTTGTTCTATTGAAAATAACCTTAGGAAGGAGTTCAGGCATGGCTTGACCTATTTTCCCCATTTTTAAAAGTTTATTTATTTGAGAGAGAGAGAGATCTCCATGCCATTAACATGAGTTTTGAACTCATGAACCATGAGATCATGACCTGAGCTAAAATCAAGAGTCAGACATTTAACCAACTGAACCACCCAGGCATCTCTGCAACATGAGCCATAACAATAGCATGTAACACGGTGGACAGGGGGCAAGGTGCTATGAAACACAGACACTTCAGGAAGGTGGTCAGAGAGGATTTCCTGGAGGAAGGGATGTTTACTGAGAGCTAAAGAGGCAAGTCAGGGCTAACCTGATGACAAAGAGTTGTAAGGTGTTCCAATCTCAGGGAAGAGAGGGCACTCGGCCCCAAGGATCCAAACATGGTCCCTGCGGCAGGAAGTGCTGGGGGATCCAAGGGTGGATGGGGACAGAGTGTCCTGGAGTCCTCGGCCATTTATGCACACCAGATCTGATGGAGCAGCTATGCTCTGAGATGGAGAGAGCATGTCTGAAGCTGAGTGTGCATCTAGAGACAGGATCCAGTGTGGGGCACTGACCAGGGGGAGAAGTGGGAGTGGCGGCTTGTGGCTGGGGCTGCTTGCTTCCTCCCACAGACACCCTTAGGCAGGGGGCAGCTGACTGCTGCCCAGGAAAGCTGTCAGCTTCTAAAGGATCAAGGGAGCCAGAAGGACAATGTCATTTCTGGTCTCCGGGATTGAACTCTACAAGCCTCCTCACCAGAGGCCCCTTTGGGCGAGGCACAGGCCACTTCCACCAGTCCTGAGGCTTCTGTCTATTTTAAGATGGAAATAAATCCTGCCTTGGAGAGCTATCCCTTTGATGCTTGCTTTCAGGCAGAATAAGATGTATAAGCGACCCACTTCCCCTTTCTCCATTGACTCTCCCACCCCATCGTTTCTGCAGAGTCAAGACTTGATCCAGAAATGAAAAATATCCTGGTTGACTCCATTCTCACCTGTTCATTTCAGCCAAGTGAGAGAAGAAAGACTGTGTGGCATTCTAGAATCCTGTAAGTGACCCTCTCCTTCTTCATCAGGAGCCTGAAGCTGTCTCCTATAATAAAACACTAAAACCTTGGTTTGCAAGCATAATTCGTTCCTGAAACATGCTTGTAATCCAAAGCCCTCACCTATCAAAGTGAATTTCGAGATCCATTGGCTCAGTTGTAATCATGTGACCTTTGGCATCATGTACTGCCCGTGTGGCAAAACACAGCTTGTTTATCAAGTTAAAAATTATTAGAAATGTTTGCTCATCTTGCAGAACACTTGCAGAGCAAGTTATTCACAATCCAAGGTGAATAACTTATCTTACATATGGTGTGGTGTGGTTTCCCAGCCCCTCCCCTCCCCTCTCTGGGAAGGGCTGGCCAGAGAGAGGGCTGCTGGACAAAAGAAGAGTCGGAGAACAGGAACAGCCAAGGTATTTCTACCCACCCCCCCTCCCCCGTCTTGGCTTCCATGGTGTCTCCTGCAGTTACTGCCTCTTCTTCCTGGCCCCCAAGCACTTCTTCCTCTATTGTCTCAGCCTCATGGGCAGCCCTTGCCAAGACTCTCACACCTCTCCAGGGCCCCAGCTTCTGGCTCTGACAAAACCACCTCCTCTTGGGGTGCCTGGGTGGCTCAGTCGGTTAAGCATCTGACTTCAGCTCAGGTCATGATCTCATGGTTCGTGGGATTGAGCCCCATGTCGGGCTCTGTGCTGGCTGCCAGCTCAGAGCCTGGAGCCTGTTCAGATTCTGTACCTCCCTCTCTCTCTAACTCCCCTGCTCATTCTCTCTCTCTCTCTCACTCTCTCTCTCGCTCTCTCTCAGAAGTAAATAAAAAAAAAAAAAAACCCACCTCCTCTTGCTGTCCCTCCAGCCAAGGAGAGTAACAGCTCCTTATCCCTGCCATGTCTGGGCTGCTTCTCAGCCCTTCCATCCTCTGAGCAGTCAATTCCCTCTATCAAACTCCCTCAGCTGGAAAGACCTTTAGTGGTTTTTGTTTTCCGATTGGACCTTGACAGATACACATAGCATCTCACAATCAGAAGGAACTCTCTGTTCTGTGGTCTCATTAAAAAAAAATAAGTGGGGAAGGGGCAGAAAGAGGGAGAGAGAAAATCCCAAGCAGGCTCCATGCTGTCACTGCAGAGCCTGATGCAGGGCTAGATCTCACCAACCAGGAGATCATGACCTAAGAGTTAGAAGCTTAACCGACTGAGCCACCCAGGTGCTCCCATAATCTCATTTTTATTTCTATATGAACAACATCAGGGAAGACTTCAAGGAGAGCACTATTACACCATGATGCAAGCAATAAAAAAAGGGAAAGGGGAAAATATATCGCCCAAAGTCCCGGATTAAAACAACATGTCTCAGGGGAATCATGGGCACTATTGTTTTGAACCCCAGTTTTACCGAATGTCTGTAAGTCAGATTTCACTTCTCTCAGCCTCCATTTCTTCATCTCTGAAGTGTTGTTATAGAAAGCACTTAGCTCGGTCTGATATGTGGTAGAAACTCATCAGTATGTTAGCAGTGACAGTAAAAACTTTCTACCATCCTCTGGTTAATTGATCCAACAAATAGCTGGTCTCCTCCATTGTCTGCAAACATACTGCTCAGCAGGGCTCCTTGAGGCTCACAGGTCTGAGATGCTCGCACATTCCTGCCTTTATCACTCAAGACACAGCTTTACTAAACTTCGGTCATGTTGGGTCCCAGAACCGTTTGTCTTAGTTACACGTCTTCTCAAAAGAAGAAACTAATGATGCTTAAGTTTCAGAATCCCTCACTGCACGGACCCCTTCCAAGGTCCTGAGAAAACCCTGTCAACATATTCCAAACCTCACAATTTCTTTTTCAATTTCTAAAGATAGTAAAATGTCTTCTTTTAGAGAATTTTTAGGTTCACAGCAAAATTGAGCAGAAAGTACAGAGTTCCTATAGGTCCCCTGCATCCCACATGCACAACCTCCCCGGCTATCAACACCCGGCACCAGAGCAGGACACTTGTTACAATCGATGAACCTGCATGGACACCTCATGATCCCCCAAAATCCATTGCTTACATTTGGGCTCACTCTTGGGGTTGTACATTCTATGGGCGTGGGCAAGCGTGTGACATGTATCTATCGCTACAGAGTAGTTCCCTGTGCCCCACCCATTTATTTCTCCTTCCCTTATAACCTCTGGCAACCCCTGATCTCTTTACCATCTCCATAATTTTGGTTTCTTTCTCTTAGTAATATGCATTCGAAAGTCTTCCATGTCTTTTCATCACTTGATAGCTCATTGCCTTTTAGGGCTAAATACTATTTGTTAGTTATCTGGATGGACCATTGTTTGCTTATCCACTCACCTGCTGGAGGATATGTTGGTTGCCTCCAAGTTTTGGCAAATGATGAATAAAGTTATTACAAACATCTGTAGACAGAGTTGTTCTGTGGATGCAAGTTTTGAACTCCTTTGGGTCAACAGCAAAGAGTGCGATTGCTGGATTGTATGGTAAGAGTATATTTAGCTTTGTAAGGGACCTCCTCCAAACTGTCTCCCAAAGTGGGCTGTTGCATTTTGCTTTCCCACCAGCCATGATTGATTGTTCCACAGCTTCACCAGGTTTTGGTGTTGGTGTTTTGGATTTTGGCCATCCTAACAGGTGTGCAGTGGTGTCTCACTGTTGCTTTGATCGGCAATTCCCTGACAACATATGATGTCGGGCGTCTCTTCAGATGTTTGCTTGCCATCTGTGCACCTTCTTTGATGAGGCACCTTTGGCCTGTTTTTAGATCTGGTTGCTCATTTCCTTAGTATTGAGTTTTAAGAGCTCTTTGTATATTTTAGACAACAGCCCTTTATTGGCTAGGTCTTCTGATGCTTTTAAGCATTCGTCAGAGTGAAGCATTTTAATTGTCATTGGTCAAAACCACTGTCTCTTTCCACTCTCCCTAAATGTAAGGGGTCATTTAAGTGACTGCCAGGGGACGTTGATTTAAGGATATATTGAGATGAGATTCAATGGGCTGTATTTGTGTGGTTTGAAGTCATTTCTCTGTGAAGATGAATCTAGCCAACCCAACGTAGAAACAGCTTTCAGAGACGCTCTTGCCTTCCATTCGGCCTAGTCACTGATGCTGTGGCCTCCAGATGCAGGATCAGAGAGGATATCACAATACAAGTGTATTCGATGGTGCCTGGTGGCAGAGGGACGTGGTTAGTGGAGGAGACACAAAGTTGGAAATCCACAGAGCCAGGAGCTAAGTCTATGGAAAATTCTCTCCGTCACCAGATGGATAATACTGTGAGGATTCATTTGGAATGAGAACTCATTTTTTAAAAGTTCTTTCCTATCATAAATATGTTTGAAAGTGTAGCTTTAACAAGTACACATACCCCATATCTTCTCTTTTATTTGAGGAAATCTTACGAAATAGGCTTTATCCATTTCTGTGGTCCTGGTGTCCCATCTGTAATAGTACCACACATGGTGAGAAGTTGCACATTTAATGCATTTCACATAGTTTTTAAAAATTGATCAAGGTTGCTCAAGAAGATAGTGAATCATTCTAATCCCTCCATCGAAGATACTATTACAAAATGATCTCCACATAAAGAAGTGATTAAGAGTTTGTGGCCAGAGGCACCTGGGTAGCTCAGTCGGTTAAGCTTCCGACTTCAGCTCAGGTCATGATCTCGTAGTTTGTGAGTTAGAGCCCCTCATTGGGCTCTGTGCTGACAGCTCAGAGCCTGGAGCCTGCTTCGGATTCTGTGTCTCCCTCTCTCTCTGCCCCTCCTTGTTCATGCTCTGTCTCCCTCTGTCTCTCAAAAATAAATAAACATTTAAAAAAATTTTTAAAAGTTTGTGGTCAGAAGTTATCAGAGGAAAAAATATTTTAGCCATACAGGAGGTAGTTGATGAATAAAAATGTTATGATCTTTTTCTCTGGGTTTTGTGATATTTGCAGTCTTTTCACCTTTTTAAAGGTAGAAACGTGTGATTTCTCACATTCTCGATCAATATCAATCTTTGTGTATAGAGTTATACCTATAATTTTGTTTTCATACAAAAGGGCCCCCAGCCTCTGTGAAGTTCAGACCCCACAAAGCCAGGATCTACTCCTTCGTAGGACTGTCACAATACAACTCAATCACATTTCACGGAGGCCAGTGAAAACTGAGTGTGTAAAGAAAGGATTGCATCCATAAAAATGAAATTCCATGCTTTGGAAAAACCTGATGGGATTCGAGTTGTTGAGAAAAACATTGCAGTTCAGCATGGGTGGGATGGCGGTGGGGAACTAATCCTAATAATCTAGGATCCTTCTCTACAGCTGGTTGGCAGGGACTTCAGTTTCTTACTTCACTTCAAAGAAGCCCCAGTTGGACTACAGATAAGACCTCACCCTGTGTGTTACGGAAGACAGCAAAGCCGGACACGCAGCGGTGCAGGGGGCATTTGCTAATTTCCTTCTCAGATGAACACTTCAGACAGTCTCTACTGATTGCGTGAAGTCACAACCCTAATTGCTGTTTCTTCTTCTGGTTCACCCACTTCACTGTAAGATGGGTAAACTGAGGCCCAGAAAAATAAAGTATATTTCCCAGGGCCGCACAGTCATGGAGCGGCAGAGCCAAGGCTCCAGGTCCCCAGGTGGGCTCTTTCTGTCTAAGAGGAGTCAGGGCAGTTGAGGGAAGGGAAAGGTAGGCAGGAATTTGAAGCTCCCAGATGCTTAACTGGCTAGGGCATTCATGATGTCATGACTGAGGAGGAAATGGGAGGGGAAGCCCCAGAAACCCCCCAAAGCCCTCCAAGTCCTCTCTGAGAGGGGACTCTCAGAGAGGCTGTGTTCCGAGCCTAAGGGAAAGGGCAGGAATCAAGATGGTTAGCGGAAATGGCTCCCTCCCCCAGCCCCTTACCCCTTCCCCAAATATCCTCATGCCCTCTTGGATCTAGAACACAGTTAAAAACACAGGGAAAAAAAAAAAGCAACAGTCTGGGCCACGGAAGGTCTAAGGTCTGGATTACTGGAGTCCCCAACCAGGGAAGAGTCTGGAAGGTGGAGATCACCATATTGGAGTCCAGGCCTTATTCCCAGTGAGAAGGGGTTCCTGCCATTTCCCGTCCATGCTCAGGAACCGCATTATCCACCAGCAAGAGCAGACAGCAAGGAGGTGTGGGCCAGGCAGGCGGGGTATCCGTGGTGGTGTGGACAGCTTACCTCCGTTTAATGGGTACACTACTGCTTCCTTTGCAGAGAGGACAGGCCAGGACTCCAAGATCAGGAGAGAACTGGGCAGAACCTCCTTCCTCCTTCCCTTCCGTGGGTGCTAGGAGCCTAAGCAGGACTGTTTGGAGGTAGAGAGGCCACCGTTCTCCTTTTGGGGGCTCTGGCCCCCACCACCTGCAGGGGTGGGCATCGTGGCTGTCTTGCATAAAACCCGTAGCTCTTTCAAATCTCCAGGTAAAGCCTGAGCTCCAATAAAAGTTGCCAGCCTGGGTTTGGGGCAGGGGACCCACATCTCCGGCATAATCCAGAGGTGCTGTAATGAGGCCTCGGTAGGAGACCCAGAGTCCCTGCTCTGAGGACGTATGAAAGTGGGGTGTGTGTTCACGGAGACCCAGAACCTCTGAACGGCAGAAACAAGGAGGCAGCCACGGAGTAACAGACGTCTCCGTTCACAGGAGACAAAATTCCTGCCAGTAGGTAGGTGCCTACATGCAGCGTGGAGAAGCTGCATTTTAAAGGCTTCAGCAGAAAAGATAAAGCAAAGGATGGGAAGCGACTGCCTTCTGGCAGCTTCCTCGAAACATCTGCCAATTAGACAAAATTGCTTGCATGGAGCAGGAGAAGTAGATATTCAGGAAATAAATGAGGGAATGGAGCATGATGTTCCTTATCAGTGCATTTATGGGCGGATGGTCTGATTGATTGTATAATATACCCTGCAGTGCGCAAGGCCAGCAGCAGGCGTCAGAATGGAAAGGACAATTCAGGAAACCTCCCAAAGGCTGCCCTTTTCCTGATCCCAAACGCCCATTTTGCAGAATCTTCAGAGCGGGGCCTGGACCTCCCAGACACATCAGGCCTGTGGGAGTTTCGTGAGCCGAGTGGGGCAGGGGGTGGAGGGAACTCTGACGATCTGGAGAGCCCTCGTCCCCTCCAAAGGGGACAGCCACTGCCCAAGCACACTCTCTGTTGCCATGTAGGGTTTTAAGTCAGTGTCGCTAGATTGTCTGGCTTTTTTGTTTTTTAGTATTTATTTAGGTCCTCTGCTCATTTTGTTCTAAGGTTATTTATTTATTTTGAGAAAGAGGGAGAGAGAACGATCTCGAGCGGAAGAGGGGCAGAGAAAGAGGGAGAGAGAGAATCCCAAGCACATTGCATACCAGCAGCACAGAGCCTGACTCGGGGCTTGATCCCACAGACCTTGAGATTATGACCTAAGCAGAAACCAAGAGTCATATGCGTAGCTGCCTGGGCCACCCAGGTGCCCCCAGATCTTTGGGCTTTTGAGTGACCAGCACTCCACGTATTTAGTGTGAAACCTCCCTTTGAACAGATGGGCAACTGAGTCACATTTTCTTAAAGCATCATGCGGTCAAACAAAACCCTACGTTAGGGCCACGTCTGGACCTCGGGTGTCAATTATTAAGCTTAGATTTAATACTTTGCTTCATCCGTTCATCACCTATGTGGGGGAGACCTGCTCGACCTGGCTCTTGAAGGGCGAGGAAGATTTGGCAAGTGGGAAAGGGCAGGGCGGACCCAGCGTGCCAGGCAGAGGGCACAGCATGTACGAAGGCACTGTGGCTGAAAAAACCACGTTGCAATTGGGAAAATGGAAGGTAAGAGGGCACGGCGGAGACCCGGGGAGTGGCTTGTGCATCTTGGGTTTGGGGTCCCATGGCTGATGTGATGTGAGCTGCTGGCGGGGGGCGGTCAACGGGATGGTGGCATGGAAGTGTCGCTGCTGCAAAGGAACCTTTTTTTACTCTTCGTTACCAACCTTGCGAAGAGCAGGTTGATTTGACCAAACACCACAGGAGAGATGCGGAGCCTGTCTGAAAACATGGAGCCAAACGGGGCTTCTTTAAGCTCTGGTTCCGGAGCTAGACTGCCAGGGTTTAAATCCAGGCTGCCCCCATTTACAAGCTGCGTGACCTGAAACTATTTATCCCCTCGTGCCTCAGTTTCCTGGTCTGTCGGATGGAAACAATCATCACACGCTGCATTTGAGGGTTGAGGGACAGCGAGGTAGGCACCCCACAAATGCTCTCTCTCTCTAGCGTGACCCCCTCCTTCAGTGTTACCGTCATGGCCAGACACGTCCCTCCGCGCTGTCTGGTGCTGGCCCGGAAAACCACAGTCCGTGAGTCAGAGGTTTAAAAGCCCTTTTCCAGAGCTGAAGATTCTGATTTCTTAGCTGCGCAGAGAGGAAATAAAGCCCCACTCTCCTAAATGGACGGGGAGGAGTATGAAATTACGACTAAGTCGGTTTGGAGCTTTTGTGCAGGGCTTTCACGAAGGATCAGCCATTAATCACGCGCAATTACTCTGACCTTGGGTGAACTGCAGTCTCTGCAACAGGGACGATTTCGCTCCCTGGGGTCCGGAGATACGAAGACGTCTGCTCGCCGTCCAAGCTCAGAGAACCAGGTCCACGGCCTCGGGGCCTGCGTGCTTGGGTCTCAGCCCTGGACCCCCTTTCTGGGCTCTGCCTGCCGACCCAACAACCCTTCCAGAGGGGACGGGGAGAGCAGGTGATGGAGAACCAGGTGAAATTGCTCTTGGCCCAGATTGCGTGACTTTGGACGGGTTGCTTATCCTCACCCGTTGCCTCAGCATTTCCATCTTCAAATTGGGGTGAAGAATGTCTGTCCCATCAGCTTATCATGTGGATGAATAGATGCTAAGGGGGCGCTGATGCGAACATCCCGTTGTGCTAGAAGGCACCAAAGGCTCAGGGAGCTGAAGTCACTTGCGCCTGGAGTGGCTTCCGGCTGCTTAACCAGGGTTTGACACACAGTCTAGCTCAAAGGATGATTGCGGCCATCTATCGTCCCCGTGCAAGGACGGGCCGCCCTCGGCAGCCCCACCCCCTACCCGGGAACTAACTGGGCAGAACCTTTCAGAGCCCATCAGGACAGAGGACGACATTTTGATTGATGGGTCTCCTTCCTCATTTCTCCCTCCCATCCACGCCCCTACTTCCTCCTTCCTTCTCTCCCTCCCTTCCTCTCCTCTTCCTACACTCAGACTCTGGATGGGAACCTGCTTCAAGCAAGGCCTCATACGAGAACACAGTGTGACATGGGAGTGTTTCTTCCTTCATGTCACCCCATGGTGTCACATACACAGCAGGTATTTCTCCATTGTCTGTCTCTTCTCCTATGGGAATAATCATTGAACTGCTTAATCTACCAAAGGCCATTCATGTTTCAAGTTATTACTTTTTTAAATGTTTACTTATTCTTGAGAGAGAGAGCGCGCACACAAGCAGGAGGGGGGCAGAGATAGGGGACAGCGCATCTGAAGCCGACGCCGCGATGACAGCACAGAGCCCAACACGGGGTCGAATCCATGAACCGCGACATCATGACCTAAGCCGAAGTCGGACACTCAACCAACTGAGCCACCCAGGTGCCCCTCAACTCTTATTTTTAAATTTTTAAAAATGTTTTATTTATTTCTAGGAGAGAGAGAGAGAGACAGCGTGAGCAGGGAGGTCAGAGAGGGGAGACACAGAATCTGAAACAGGCTCCAGGCTCTGAGCTGTCAGCACAGAGCCCGACGTGGGGCTCGAACCCACGAACCGCAAGATCATGACCTGAGCGAAAGTCGGACACTTAACCAACTAAGCCACCCAGGCGCCCCTCAACTCTTATTTTTAAAAGAAGATACAAAGGGGCACCTGGGTGGCTTAGTCGACTTTCGCAAGTCTTAGGTCGTGGTTTGAGCCGCGTCGGGCTCTGTGCTGACTGCCGGCTCAGAGCCTGGAGCCTGTTTCAATCTGTGACTCCCTCTCTCTCTGACCCTCCCCTGCTCACGCTGTCTCTCTCTCTCTCTCTCCTAGAAATAAATAAAACATTAAAAAAAATTTTAAAAACAAGATACAATGAAGCATTTCCCCCCGCTGACATACCTTATACATGGCCACATTGGAAAACTGGACCAGGCACTAAAGCACCGAGAAGAACATAATAATCATTAATGCCACTGCCACTGAGTGAGACCACTGTTCACATCTTGCTGACTCTCCTTCCAGTCTCTTCCTATGCACAACCATATATTCATCCTGTGTAACTGAACTCACCAGGTATATATTCATCGGGTATAAATTTGTGTACTATGTTTTCATAATGCATGTATTTTCTCATTAAATAAGGATAATGTTTCCATTAAACATTCATGTTGTCATTCAATCAACAAATATTTTTTTAATGTTTATTTATTTATTTTTGAGAGAGAGAGAGAGAGAGAGCACACACAAGTTGGGAGGGGACAGAGAGAGACACACGTAGAATCTGAAGCAGCTCCAGGCTCCAGGCTGTCAGCACAGAGCCCGATGCAGGGTTCAAACTCACAAACTGTGAGACCACGACCTGAGCCGAAGTCGGACGCTCAACAGACTGAGCCCCCCAGGCGCCCCTCAGCCAATATTTTTGAAGCATGTACTTGTGGCAGTAATTGTTTTAGGTGCTAGGGACACACCAGAGAGCAATGTGAACCAAAATACCAGCGCCCTCAGATCTTACCTTCTGGTTCAGGGCAATAGTTTGCAGAACGAACACATAAAATATGGATGCGTGCTTTGGTAATAAATGCCATAAAGAAAAGTAAAGCTGGAAAAAGAAGTATATGTGTACATCTGTGTGTTGTTTCCATTTTAAATAGGATGTTTGGGGAAGGCCTTACTGAGAGAATCATGTGGGCCAAGAACTGAAAGAGGTGAGCGAAACGGACATCCAGACAGATGGAACCACAAGTGCAGAGGTCCTGGGTTCGACATACGTGGGTGCGTTTTAAGAACCCTGTGGAAGCCATTGTGGCAGAAAGAGAATGAATAAAGGGATGCGGTTGGTGTCCGACGAGATCCCCTGGGGTCCCTTTGGCCAGTTGACTGTGCCCATCTCCTGGCTGTTGTGTGCATTACTGTTAACAGCGCATACGTCCAATCTTTCTGAGAACTGCTTTTGGGAAACAAGAACCATTTCGTCAGAAGGTGTCTGAGAGTTTGTGTTCCTTTCCGGAGTTATGACCCCAGAGTCGGTGACTGGCTGGTCCTAGGGTATGAAAGCGAAGCCTCCTGGTTCTCTAGGTAGAGTACCTCTGCAACGCAGTTAGGACTTTAAACCCCTCTGGTCCCCGTGAGCACTCTTGATAAATCACTTGCACCTGAATCCTTGTCTCAGGCTCTGCTTCTGTGGAATTGGAGCTGACAGGGCCATCTCGCCCTACGTATGCTCAACCAATAGGGGTCTGTGTGTTCAAGTGATGGCGACATGCTACTTATTTCATGCTGTGTTCTAAGTACTTGCCTTGACACCAGCGTGCTGATATAACATTGACACTCGCAACCGATTTCCACCTCCACACAGTGCCCAACACTATACTGACGCCCTTCCTAAATGCAGAAAGTGCGCATTTAAGCCTTCGACCGTGTGGGTTTGAACCCTGGTTTCTCTACATTGCTAATGGTACCCTGAGCAGTTCCAGAACCTCTCTGAATCTTGCTTTTTTCTCAGCTGTGAAATGGAGCCACACGCAGTGCATATCCCATCAGGTTTATGAAAAGCTTTCGTACATGAACTTCATAACTGTCAATGGTGATTATTTATCATAAATACAGAAGGTGGTGGTCGTAACTAAGAGTATGGACCTGAATTTGTACAGACCCCTGAGATATGGTCCCACGTGGGATCTTTGACCCCTTCGGCTTCAACCATGAAGTATCTCTTTCCAATTCACGAGTCCCGCCAAAAATGTACGTTTGGCGTAACTCAGCCATCTTTATTCAATGGCTTCAGGTGCAATATTACCACCAGGTGGTAGTGTGGTCATATGTCCTAAGCAAGGCAATTTGTCCCCCATCTTCCAAAGCCACTATAGACGTTTTGTGATAACATCCCACGCCGTACTCTCTGCTCTCTGTAAAAACCTAATGAGGTCATGTAGAATGCTCTCACGAAAATTGCATACTTGCCAAGATATTTTTTTAAATGCATTTGCACAGTGACTTAGAAAAACTGTTGGAAAATCCACAATCAGATTCTCTTGAAGCAGAAGCAATAAAAATCTCAACCAGGTGATAAATTGTGGAGTAAAGACATTGAAAAGATGTTTCCCCAGGTGAGTTTTGAGGAAGGTTGGGTGCACGGAATAAATGGAATCCAGAAGGTTGTGTCCTCACTGAAGCAGGAACGTGTCACTTGTTATTCTTGAAATTCCATTCCGTGTGGAATCTGGCCTATAGTAGGTGCTCAGTAAATGTTGATGGGATCAGTCAAGTAATCAATCAATCAACCCATGCATGCATGACTGAGTGATCGAGGGCAGTAATGGCGGAAAGAATTTTCTCTATTGCTTGAGCAAAAAGAAACTCATCTGCAATGGACATGTGCTTTAGCTTTTGGGGAAATTGGACTGGGTCGAACAAGCAATGTAAATAGGGTTGAAGTATCCAAAGATCTATAAATTGCGCATTATAGCTGAGCTAGTTGAGGAAGGACATTGGGAAATTCTGCTGAGTCTATCAGGGTCTTGCTGGGCTCCGGAATAAAATCAGTCTCTACCATGGTATTGAGGAAGGGAGACGATCTTGAAGCCATGATCCTCTTTCCCCCAACATATCAATTTCCCTTAAACAGCCCACACTATCCACTCCATGATCTATCTATTCAATGACCTATCTACTCAATGATATATCCATTCAAAGATGTATCTATTCAATGACTTGATATACCCATTCAGTGATATATGCATTCAATGCCCTACCCATTCAATGATGTATCCATTCAATGACCTTGCTTCCCAGATCCACAACTCTCCTAATTCCTTGTAGCAAGTCAGAGACCAGGCCAGGCCATGTCATTAAAATTTCTGGGATAATATAAGCAAGATCAGCAGAAATGGCATTGAGAGCAGATAATTTGTCCCATCTTTGCTATGTTGATCTTGGGCATCATGAGGGTGTCTTTCTGCCTCGTTTCTGGTGATTGGTAGAGCAGAAACCAACATTTCCCCACAAGCTGGAAGTACTCCCGAATACATCTAGGCTGGCTTAAGTCGAGCTCCAGGCCTGAGGAGAGGAAGAGCTTCTCTCTCTTGGGCTCTCTGTTGTGGCCCAAGACAACGTCCTGCAGTCCCAAAAGGGGAAGAAGAAAGGAGACACAAGCAATGACATGATGGTAAGACCCAGCACCATCCGTGCAAGGGATGCCCAAAGTCAAAAGCTAATATCTGCTAGGAGCTTATGTGCTAGGCACTGTGGTAGGGGCTTTCCATTCGTTAATTTAAAAAATCCTCAGGGCACCTGGTGGCTCAGTCAGTTGAGCATCCAACTCTTGGTTTTGGCTCAGGTCATGATCCTGTAGTTCATGAGTTCAAGCCCTGAGTCAGGCTCTGCACCAGTGGCACTGAGCCTGCTTGTGATTCTCTCTCTCCTCTCTCTCTCTCTCTCTGCTCCTCTCCTGCTTGCTCTGTCTCTCTCAAAATAAATAAATAATATTTTAAAAAATTCTTACAATGACCCTTTGCAGTGGCTACTGTTAAATCAGTCCCATCTTACAGAGGAAGAAACAAGGTTCTGCACTGTTGAGACTGGTCTAGTTAAAAAGAGACATATTTGGAATGTGAACTTAGGCAATGAACTTGGCTGCTATGGGCAGGCCTCAACTGGGTTCATTCGAAGATGCCTTCCCTTCTATGAGGGGTGGCCAGAGATCGCTTTCCTTCTTAACCAAAGACATGCCTGGGGTCCCTACACCCCACCCTGCTCTCAGGGTCTGCTGATGCTATTCTTTCAGGCCAGCAGTAAAATGACATTTGTGGGGATTTTTCCCTTTGAAGTGATAGTGTTTGTACATTTGACTTTAGAGCAAAGGAAAAAAACAGGAGCTCAAGCAGACAAGTAACTGAGCCTTGGAGAAAGGGTGTGACATCTATGGATGCACGGTTTCCATTTTGCCATCGATGAGTCACCTTCTGTGGAAAGATCTTTGTCTCTTTCCAAGTGGCTCTCTTTATTAACTCCTTTCCCCATTCCTATTCCTTTTCATTTCAAAGACACTGACTAGTTGTTTTCTCCTCCCTCCTTCCCTTCCTTCCTTCCTTCCTTCCTTCCTTCCTTCCTTCCTTCCTCACCTTCCTTCTTTCCTTCCTTCCTTTTTCCAGCCCTTATTTTCAGTGAATTTTTCCTTCCTCTTCCCTAAATTTTCTTTGCAGTTAGAAGACATTCTTTCCAATTCTCAAGTTAAAGTATTTCTGTTGAAGATTTCAAATGAGATAGGATTTTGGAATAGTGGTGCGGCCACTTACTAACTGTTTGATCTTGGGTGAGTGGCGATTTCTTTGAATTTCAGTTTCTTCCTCTATAAAAATCTTATATAGGTTTTGTAATTTTTTTTTTATTTTTTTTTAATGTTTTATTTATTTTTAGGAGAGAGAGAGAGACAGCGTGAGCAGGGGAGGGTCAGAGGGAGAGGGGGTCACAGACTGAAACAGGCTCCAGGCTCTGAGCTGGCAGTCAGCACAGAGCCCGACGCGGGGCTCGAACCCACGAACCGCGAGATCATGACCCAAGCGAAAGTCGGACGCTTAACCGACTAAGCCACCCAGGTGCCCCTAGGTTTTGTAATTTTAAAAGTGAAAGTTTCCAAAAAAAAAAGTTGAAATAAGGGCGCCTGGGTGGCTTAGTTGGTTAAGCGTCCGACTTTCGCTTAGGTCATGATCTCGCGGTTCGGGGGTTCGGGCCCCATGTCGGCCTCTGTGCTGACTGGCAGCTCAGAGCCTGGAGCCTGTTTCAGTCTGTGACTCCCTCTCTCTCTGACCCTCACTTGCTCACGCTGTCTCTCTCTCTCTCTCTCTCTCTCTCTCCTAGAAATAAATAAAACATTAAAAAAAAAAAGTTGAAATAGTAGAATCACTTAAAACTTTTTTTTAATGTTTATTTATTTTTGAGAGAGAGAGACAGCACAAGCAGGGAAGGGGCAGAGAGAGAGGGAGACACAGAATCTGAAGCAGGCTCCAGGCTCTGAGCTGTCAGCACAGAGCCCGATGAACCATGAGATCATGACCTGAGCCAAAGTCAGACATTTAACCGACTGAGCCACCCAGGCATCCCAGAATCACTTCTTAAAGTGACCTCAGGTCAGTGGGGGCTAAGATCTACCAAGCATGGTAAAGTGATCATAATAGACATCAAAGGTCAAAGGATTTGCATTTTACTGGCCTCCCTACTACAGTGCTTGTTCTTCCTGCTTATTCATATATGTGCCTCCAGAGATTAATATGAAGCAGATAGGGAAAGCAATTTATGTAGTTCACTCACTAAGATAAACCCACTTTGGGTGTATGGGGTGGGGGAGGAAGAAAAAACGCACTCTGCTTGTCTGACCATAAATCACTCAGGTTGGGGGCTTCCATGGATATAGTTTACCCCATGGCCACAACAATTGTCACTAGTCTGGTGCAGTATTTACAAAGGCCCTGAAGCCCTAAATGGTCCCTAAAATAACTTCCCTTTTTGACTCCTTAGAGTGGAGATGGGGATGGTATGAAGCAGGGATTGGAAAATGTATTCTCTAAAAGGCTGGATAGTAAATATTTTAGATTTTGCAGGTCAACAGGTCTCTGCCACACCAGCTCAGCTTTGTTAAGGTAGCGAAAAGAGCCACAGACAGTATACAAATGAATGGATGCGGCTGAGTTCCAATCAGACTTTACCTACAGATGCTCAACCCTGAATTTCATATAATTTTCACACACCACAGAGCACTCTCCCGTTTTTGTTTTGTTTTGTTTTCAACCATTTAAAACACAAAACCATTGTTACCTTGTGTATGAAAGTAGATAGTGTAGAAAGTAGATATGAAAGTAGAAAGTAGATAGTAGTAGCATCGGGTCCCTGGGCCACGGTTTGCTGACCTCTGGTGTAAAAAATAGAACAGAGATTTATACAGTTGGAATTATTATTTTTAATGATGTGGAAATACTGATTTTTTTACTTAAATAACTATATGCTTTTGATAACACAGAGTACCAGATGCCATGAAAAAGTATATTTTTCTGATGCACGATATGTAATTTTAAAACTGGCTAGGATGTTATGTCAGATCAATTGATAACTACAATGTATAAAACATATGAAACTAATTCCAGGAAATACCTTATATTTATGTCCTTGGGTCTGAATTTCTGAGCTCTCTGTGTTTAGGGATGGAATTTGGTTTATTCAAGAAGTAGCAGGTTATATATCTTGATGGCTACATTAGCTCAATATTTCCTTCCCTTACTAGAGCAGGTAAGCCTTACAGACTGTTTCAGTTTGCAGCAATTACATTTGCTTATCGCTACGAAACAGAATTTCATTTGAAGCCAGTTATTAATGTCTAAAATGCACTTCCAGGAAATAATTTTGAACGTTTTATTTATTAAAGAGAATTCGATGTTTGTTCAAAGGCATTGATGTAATTTACGAAGTTCGATATTAGATATTTTATGAGGTATTATAAAAATGCCATTTTCTGAGACTCCTGTGGCCTAATTGTACCGTGTTACATTCAACAACAGAATAAGGTGCTACTTTGTATTTGGTTTTTATGTGCCGAATCGCATGCTTCTTAAAGATGCAAACAAACAAACAGACAGACTTCCACTTTCCCCAGCCACAAGTTCTCCTGATTTCTGGATTTATTTTTATGACACATTTTCAAAACTATACTGATGAAGTCGCTTTAAACACTTTTAATGACTCAGCTGTATGGAAAAAGAAGAAATTTGGGGATTTGGGAACCGATGAACAATCTGGGACATATACCATTATAACAGATCCTGTCAGTACCCCACCAATATTCCCTCAACACTTACTATTCTAGGATTCTAGAATATTCTAGTGTTCTATTACTATTCATTCGTACGGCGCCAACTTTAAGCACCCAAGATTCTTCACCAGAGGGTTATCTTTTGGCCACAATGAGAGGCAGGCTAGACATGAAGGAGTCTAAATGCTCCAGGGGGAGCACTCTACCCATGATAGGTGGGTGTAGAAGATGAAGACCCCAGCTTCTTCACCCCTCATGGGACACAGCACTGGAGTCCACTCTGTACAATCTCCCAGAGCTCCCTGTGGGATTGAGCTCCCAGCTGGCCCCTGAAGGAACTGTCCTGTCATGCAATGTATTAGCTATCCTTGCTGCGTAACAAATTATCCTCAAACTTAGTGGCTTAAAGCAACAAATGCCTACTGTTTCAGTGTTTCTGTGGGGCAAGAGTTCAGACATGGCTTAGTTGGGTGGAGATCTGGAGATCCCTTGCAAGAGAACTCAGGTTCTCATACAAGGGTGCAGTCAAGTTGTCGGCCAAGGCTGTGGGCATCTCAAGGTTTGCTGGATCCAGAGGATCTGCCACCAAGGTCATTCCCACGGCTGTTGGCATGGAATGCCCGATCTCCTGATATGGCTGCTGGATTGCCTAGAGCGAGCCATGCAAAAGAGACAGAGACCAAGCAAGGAGCTACAGTGCCTTTTATGAATTAGTCTCAGAAGTTATACACCGTCGCTTTTGCTTTACTCTTTTCATTAGAAGTGAGTGGTGGGGTGCCTGGGTGGCTCAATCGGTTGAGCGCCTGACTTCAGCTCAGGTCACCATCTCACGGTTCATGGGTTTGAGCCCCACTTTGGGCTCTGAGCCATCAGCTCAGAGCCTGGAGTCTGCTTCAGGTTCTGTTCTGTCTCTCTCTCTCTGCCCCTCCCTCACTTGTATTCTTTCTCTAAGATAAATAAATAAACATTAAAACAATAATAAAGTTGGGGCGCCTGGGTAGCTCAGTCGGTTAAGCATCCGACTTTGGCTCAGGTCATGATCTCCAAGTTCATGGCTTCACGCCCTGCATCAGGCTCTGTGCTGACAGCTCGGAGCCTGGAGCCTGCCTCAGATTCTGCATCTCTCTCTCTCTCTTTGCCCCTCTCCTGCTCACTCTCTCTCTCTTTCTCTCTCTCTCAAAAATGAATACATATTAAAACACAAAAAAAGAAGTGAGTCACTGTATCCTCCCCCCACTCAAAGAGAGGAAGAATTAGGCTTTACTGTCTTAAATTGATTTCCTTCCCTGTGCCCTCACTTCCCAGAACCGCCTTCCAGATAAGTTATCCTTATCTCAGGCTCCGTTCTGGGGAAGCCTAACCAGACGCAGCTAACAACACCCCCATCACCAATAGCAGCTACATGTACTAAGTTGCTACTATGTGCCAGGCACCAACTAAATCATTTTTTTTAAGTTAATTTATTTGTCATGATAATAAGACATTTTTGTCATTAATTAATTAATTAATTAATTAAAATGTTTATTCACTTATTTTGAGACAGAGAGCGCGTGCACACAAGCAGGGGAGGAACAGAGAGAGGGGGGCGGGAAGCAAGAGTGAAACTCAAGCCAGCTCCGCACCATCAGCACAGAGCCCGATGCAGGTCTCGATCTCACGAACTGCAAGATCGTGACGTGAGCCAAAACCAGGAGTCAGATGCTTAACCGACTGAGCCACCCAGGCGCCCCGTTGTCATTATTTTAGAAATCAAACTCCCAAAGATGAAATAAGTTGCTATTCAAGGCTGATTCAACCAACTGTCAGCCCCTGTGCTGGGCACCACGCATGAAATAGTGAACGGTTGCGGGTAGAATACATTGTACAGCTACTCTTCCTGCCTTCCAGGCACTTACGCTCTGGAGGAAGAGGAAATACATATGAAATGACAAACGGCAACAAGTGTTCTTATCCAAGGAAAGCACTGAGTCTATGAGACAGACTAGCTGGCCGACCTACTTTAGCCAGGAGGGCCTCCTAGAGGTGGTGACGTGTATTCTGATGCCCGGAGGATGACAAGAAGCTGACAGTTGACCAGTGGTGGGCAAAGCATTCCTGGAAGAAGGAACCACGTCTTCGCTTAAATCCAGCCTGTGCTCACGAGGCCCAGCTGAGAACTACCGGGTCACAGGGATCGATCCCGGGGAGAGGCTGACAGCCCGAGACAGTCTCTGAGGCTGACCGGCCATGGTCCTTCCCACATATCATCATACAACCCATCACTGGGGCCAGGATCCGTGTCCGCCGACCTCGTAGATGCAGCAGGCAGCTTGGGGTGGCCCATGAGCTCCTCTGACGGTAGAACCGGGCCTGGAGGAGTGAGAGCTCGTCGCCGTCTGTGGGAGAGGATGAAATAGCAGGTAGGAAGCTCTGACTGTGTCCCAGTGTCCTTCTGGGCGGGGTTGCTGTTGCACACCCTGGGTCATCCTCCTAACTACCCCTCGAGGAAAGTTCCTACGTGCCCCTCTTTCCCACGGGTGAAAACAGCAGGTCAGAGAGCTTACGTTGCTTGACCAAAGTCACACCGGAGATAAAAGCGAGCTGACCCTGAAGCTTCTGCCGTTTCCGCCACGTGGCCTGATGCTCTTGCTCGAACAGGACAGTGGTCCATAGAAACCAGCCATTTGTCATTCCTCCCAGCCTGGGACATTTTGTCTCCTGTCTCGGTCACGGTGGACCCAACAGCTAAAGCAGTAACAACTCTAGAATGTCTGTGGCTTGGCTCAAAACCACCATGTCCTGCTCTTTCTATGAGGGTCCCGAGAGACAGGTGTTTAGAAGGGCCGGCAGGCTTGGGAGTGGCACACCTCACATCTGCTCAGGTCCCTGAAATTCAATCACGTGGCTGCCCTCACTGCAAGGGAGGCTGGGAAATGTGATCTAGCCCGGTGTCTGGCAGGAAGAGCCACGTGGATTCAAGGGGAAGCCAGCCAGTCTCTGCCGCATCTTCTAATCGTCCCCAAAAGAAACAACAAAAACGCCCTTCTTTACTGAAGTGCTTTCCCGTGTTCTGCCTTATTTCAGCCTGAAAACATCCTGAGACCAGAATAGAGGCAAACGCATCTGGCGCTGGTCACGGCCACTCTACTAACTTACTCACACCTCACAGCACCTCTGTTAGGGGGGTACTATTATGATCTGTACTTTTGAGACGAGGAAATGGAGGCACAGAGAGGCCTGAGCACTTGTCCGGGCCACACAGCTGACCAGGTGGAGGCGGGGGGACTTTGCAGACAAGGAAACTGACATCCCAGCGCCTCTGAACTTCTTGCTCCAGGTCTTGCTCAGGGCCTGGATTTGAACCCAGATCCTGCGTCCCATCTAGGACAGGAGGGGGACGCCCAGGACAGGACTGACCTTGTTCAGATCTACCTTCCGCAGCGTGAGCGTATGTGTGCTGTCCAGTGTGATAAACATCTCGGAAGCCGCTGGAGCTGCACGAGGCTCTTCCCAGACCCTCCCCCCCCTTCCCCTTCCCCTTTCCCTTTCCTAATGAGCCCAGAGACGCCGGCTGGACGGCAGGCGGCAGCCAATGGACAATTAGCGGAGAGGGCTGTCCCGCGTGGGCTGGGCCCTGCATCAGGGCCCTAAGTGTCTGCTTATTAAATCACAGCTCGCCTGGAGCCAGTGCGGCACCCCCCTCTCCCCGCCGCCCCCGGGACGCCGCACACGGCCCTTGGCAAGGCGGCCCCAGGGATGCAGCTCTGCTCAGCCCACAGCATCCGGGGAAAACACAGGCGGAGAAAGACAGGAAGACATTCCGGGCCAGCACAAAGGCCCGGCGTCAGCAGAAGGCGGGTGGGCACATTCCTCTGCCCGACAACAAAGAGGACTGTGAACCCCTCCTGTGTCGGCAGCGGGCGAAGCCTTTGCCTCTCTGAGCCTCAGTCTCCTCCTCTGTGCACGGGAGACGGGCCTGGCATCTCCCTCCGCCAGCATTCAATGAAATGATGCACATTAATGACCTTAGCTGGAAGAGAGTGAGGGCCCGGCCGATGCTAGCAGCTGCTGATTAAAATGCAGATCCCTGGGTTTATTGCATACCTCCAGGATGGGGGGTTGGGTGGGTAGGGCCAAGGACTCGGCATTTATGGGTTCTGCTGCTGGGCTGGACGCACAGGAAACTTGGAAAAACAATGCTCTTGAACAAGAGTCAGCACCCTTTGCCCCTCAGAGTCCAAATACTTGGTACTTTCAGCTGTGCTGGGCCCGCAGTCGCAGCCCCTCACCCTATTGCGGTGAGAAGGCGACCATGAGCAACAGGCCATTGAATGGGCCAGGCTGCATTCCAATAAAACTTTATTTATAAATACTGATTTTTAAATGTCATATCATCTACACATGCCATGAGATATTTTTCCGCTCAAGTTTGTTTCTCAATCAAAATCACTTGGCTCCCGGGTCTTATAAAAACAGGCAGTGGATCAGATTGGGCCCAAGGGCCAGTTTGCCGGTTCCTGCGACAGAACAGAGCTATTACTTACAAATATAATGTAACGTGCCCGGGTAGTTTTGGTTTTTAGTAGCTGCATTCAAAACTGGAGTAAAAACAAAAAGTCAGATGAAATTGTCTTTAATGCTATATTGTATTTAACCTATAGTGTATGCTCTTCACATATCATGAATTTAAAAGTATTTATTTATTTATATATATATATTTTTAATTTTTTTTTAATGTTTTATTTATTTCTAGGAGAGACAGAGAGAGAGAGCGTGAGCAGGGGAGGGTCAGAGAGAGAGGGAGTCACAGACTGAAACAGGCTCCAGGCTCTGAGCTGCCAGTCAGCACAGAGCCCACGCGGGGCTCGAACCCACGAACCGCGAGATCATGACCTAAGCGAAAGTCGGACACTTAACTGACTAAGCCACCCAGGCGCCCCTATTTATTTATATTTTTCAATGTTTATTTAATTCCGAAAGAGAGAGACAGAGTGGGGATGGGAGAGGGGCCGAGAGAGAGGGAGATGCAGAATCTGAGGCAGGCTCCAGGCTCTGAGCTGTCAACACAGAGCCCGATGCTGGGCTCGAACCCTCAGACTGCAGGATCATGACCTGAGCCGAAGTCAGAGACTGACTGAACCACCCAGGCGCCCCTAAAAGTATTAATGGGATATTTCCCTGTTCTGTTTTCTGTGCACTGAGCCTGGTGCATATGCTACACTTACAGCGCATCTCAGTTTGGACTAGCACATTCCGATCCCTTGATAGCCATGGAAGCCAGTGGCCTCCGTGCGGGGCCGCTGCCACGCAGGACGGCGTGGTGCCTCGGCCAGCCTCTCGTTTCACAGAGCAGAGTGAAGCCCACAGAGGAAAAGCAGCTGGCCCGAGGTCACACAACAAGCAAGTTTGTATGGTCTCTGCTGTGCGTTTTGGGGGGTCAGGGCCAAAGACAAAGAAAACCCACCTCAGATGCACCTTCTGGGAACCAGGGACTGTGGGGAGCTCCCAGAAATTCTAGGAGGGTATACACCGATGGGGGACCTGGGGCTCAGAGAGGTGGGCTCACTCACCCAATGCCACTCAGCTGGTGAAGTGGTAGGGGGCGGCTTTGAACCTGTCGGCTGCGCTCACCCACTGCTATGCTGTGTTGCCTACTTGGGGAAGGTGGCACATGGCAGTTAGAGCGACGGTTTATCAAGCAGCTACTATGTTCCAGACAGGCTGGAGAACAGCCTGGCACCCAGTGACTCAATCACACACGGATCTGGGCACTGCCATGAGGACCTTCCATAAATGTGGTTAGCATCTACCATCCGTTGACTTTACGTCAGGGAGATTACCCTCCATGGTGTGGGTGGGCCTCGTCTAATCAGTTGAAAGGTCAGAAGAGCCAAAAAGGAAGTTTCTTCCTGGAGAGGAAACAATTCTGATACGAGGCTGTAACTCCTGCCTGAGGTCCAGCCTGCCCTGCAGATTTCAGATTGAGCACCCCCACCACCTCTGTTTCCCTGGAGAGCCTCAACTCATACAACAACCCCTCCCCACTTTCACGTCCTGACGGTCACCCCCAGAGAGCTGACCTCTCCATCAGGGAGCCTGCGATCCCACTGCTTTGCCCAATCTCTCTCTTCTCGCTGCCCGTGCCCTGCATTCTTCCCTGATCACCGCCCAAACTCCTTCAGCCTGCTCTGCTTTTCTCACCCAGGCTCTCTGAACATCCTTGATCTCAACTTCTATTTTGTGTAGTGTCTGTTTCTCCCACTAGATGGTAAAGTCCCGTCAAGGGGGTGCGTGGTCTCATTCACAGCCCGGTGTCGTGCTGGCTCATTGCAGGCGTTCCATAAACATCACTGTCTACACCAAAGAATGCATTAGCTCGAAACCTCTCATTTCCCTTGATAGGTGGGCACTGCCGTTAATCCCCGTTTTATAGACGTGGAGACTGAGGCTCAGAGGCATGAGAGCCATTTGTCCATTTGCAGAGCGAGGAGGTGGCAGGCCATGTTCACCGCCCTGCCCCAGGCGTGCCTGCTGTGGATGGTGGGAAGCAGCTGTGCACCCCAGCCCGGATGAAGGCCGCCGAAGGGACAGCTGAGACCACAGTCAGGTGCTGCAGCTCGCAGCTGTGTGACCTTGGCCAAGTGCTTGCTTTGCTAAGCCTCCGTTTTCTCATCTGAACAATGACGATCATTGCTCCTAATTCACAAAGTTCTAACTTTACTCAACCTGCTCAAACCAGCCGGCTTCCTCAAAGCCGCATTCCAGACTCGTCTCTCCTGAGACTGCCCTTTCCTGTCCTTCCCAGTCCTGGTCCCTCAGGTCATCAACAGCCTCACTCACTCCAGGCCCTACTTATAATGCCCCATCTGCCTCCAGCTACAAGTGTGCAGGCGGGGAATGACTCCCTCATCCCGGGTGACCTTGCCATCGCCAGTCACCTTGTGGATGTCAAGTCCCAGAGCACCCCCACCCCCCACCCCCGTCATGGGGTTTCACCCTCCTTGCAGGTGGGCCCTCCTTACGGAGGGCCTTGCTGATTATGGATGTGGGTGTGGGCCCTGCCGCATACCGGTAGCTGTGTGATCATGTACAGTCACGCTTCAGAGCCTCAGTTTGCCCATCTGTAAAGTGTGTACAACAACGGGCTTGTGTGAGAACTGGGGGCAGACATAAAGCACAGACTGAGTCTCATCCATGGTACTTTGCAGACCCTTGTGCCCAGACTGAGGTACTTCCTCCTTAAGCCTTGGAGCCAGACACACCCGGCTCTGCCTTCTACGAGCTCCATGGCCTTGGGCTGCCAACACAGTCTCTCTGAGATTGTTTTCTCTACCGTCTTAATGTGCGAAAACACTGCTTCCCTTAGTAGGTGGCAGGTGGATAATGCAAGATGGCATCTGTGGCACAAAACACTTCAGTGCTGTCCCTGGGCACACATCTGGACTACATTTCCCAGCCTCCTTTGCACTTAGGGTCAGGTGATAGAGTTCTGGCCAATGGGAGGTGGGCGTGGCCTCCCACTTGGACAAGGTCCTTCACCTGCTTTCTTCCCTCACCTGTCAGCTAGCTGCACGCATCTAGGGACTCGGACGTCCTGGAGCCGTGATTCTAAGTGTGATGCCTGGGCCAGCAGCACCATTGCGAGTTTGGTGGGGACTCGCTCCAGACCTACCGAGTCAGAAACCCTAGGGGTGGAGGACGGGAGTCAGTGTTTTTAAAAGCCACACAGGGGGCTCTGATGCACACTCAGGTTATAGAGCCCGTGCTGCGGAAGGTGGCGGAGGCACAAATGAGAGGGAGTGTGCGTTCCGCACCCCTGCCGACAAGTCACTGAGTTTGGGGGCCGCTTTTGCAGGAGCTGGCCTGCCCTGACAGATAGGGTTTTTCATAGTAACCTGATTTAGACCAGGTACGGGAAACTGGGGCGCCCATGAGTACAGTGGTTATCACGGCTCTTCCGTCCTGTCTAGAGGGTTCAGCGTAGGGGTCCCAGGGGAACCCTGAAAGGCTGGGCCTCAATGGCCAGGATGGAGCAAGGAGCCACACGCCGGGGTCACGGCAAGCCAGCCGGTTAGACACTCTGCAATTGGGAATGAACTTGTGCCTGTGCAGCAGAGGCTGGGGGTGGGCGGTGGAGGGCCGGTGCCCACTGTGACCTCCCCGGGCGAGGTGGCAGGAAGCCGGAGACAGGCGTCAGCCCAGCATATCCTCCAATTAGCCGCCATCCCTGACCCCACCGGGGCGGGAGGAAGTGCTGGCGCTTTCCGGCACTCAGGCCCACCTGCCTGGGGGGCCGGCAGGCTCCGCAGCTGGGGCGGTTACCCCTGAAGGCCCTGGCCTGTCATCCCCGGGATCTGCAAAGGGTTAGGGGGTTGGGGGGTCCCCGGGTGGCAGGGAGGAAGTGTCAGGGAGCAATCACATGGGTCAGGCTGACCTCTCGGCCTCAAGGGCAGACGTACCAGGTGGGGCCAGGCCAGATCTTGTTTTCTTGGCGTCCTGGGGAAGGAAGTCGCTCTAGCAGTTGGAAATTGGCCACTTCCCAGGGGCTCCGGTCTGACTGGTGCCATTAGAGGGAGGACACAGGGCCCCTCACCGTGGGTGGCTGCCCCTTGTGGGTGGTGGGGGGTGTGGGACGGGGCTGGGGTCCGATGGCCCCTGCCGGCCAGAGCACTGGCCCTGGACAGCAAGACAAGTCTGCATGACTCGCCCCTCTGTTGAGCAGCATTGACCGACTGTGCCCTGGGGCCTGGATGATGCTAAGCTCTCAGGACATCACTGTCCCCATTTCACAGATGAGCGGATGGCCACAGCGAGGAGCGGTCTCTCCCAGGTTCCCGCCAGCCCGGGGTGACATGGTGACGCTGAGATTTGAGCTGGGGAGGCAGGCTGTAAGGGCCCCGGGCCTTTTGTTTTCATTGCGGTAAAATACACAGAACGTAAAACTTGCTATTTTGACCATTTTTAAAGTGTGTAATTCAGCGGCATTAAGTGCATTTGCACTATTGTGCGGCCATCACCACCATCCGTCTCCAGCACTTTTTCATCTTTTCATCAGAAACTCTGCCCCCACTAAACACCTGCCCCCCATTTTCCCAGCCCCTGCCACCCACTTCTACTTTCTGTCTCCTCTACGGACCTCATACAGATGGAGTCATACAGTGTTTGTTCTTTTGTGACTGGCTTCTTTCAGCAGAATGTCCTCAAGGTCCATCCGTGTTGTAGAGCATGTCAGAATTTCCTTCCTTTGTGAGGCTGAATTTTATCTTCTTTTCTTTTAATGTTTTTTTTTTAATGTTTAATATTTTTGGAAAGAGAGAGAGAGTGCAAGTGGTAGAGGGGCAGAGAGAGAGACACACAGCATCTGGAGCAGGCTCCAGGCTCTGAGCTGGCAGCACAGAGCCCGACGCGGGGCTCGAACCCACCAGCCATGAGATCATGACCTGAGCCAAAGTCGAACCCTTAACTGACTGAGCCGCCCAGGTGCCCCAAAACATGTATTTTATTTTTAAGTAATCTCTACACCCAACGTGGGTCTCAAACGCACAACCCCGAGGTTAAGAGTTGCATGTTCCACCACCTAGACCAGCCAGGTGCCCCTAAATTCTATGCTTAATTTTTTTTGAGGGACTATTGCTTCCTTTTATGGGGGGAGGAACTGAGGCCCAAGGACAGAAAGATGGCCCGCGTTCTTTGGGAAAAGGCCAGCACAGCTGGGATTAGAATCTTGAACTTCTAACTCTCAGTCCTGTGCTTCACCTGCCCCGAGACTGGAGAGAGTTTTAGGGTGATGGGCTGTTTGGAGGGCGTCCGGAAGCCAACTGGGGGACAATCTGTGGGAAGAGCGTTCCAGGCAGGGGGAAGAGAAGGGTCACTCAAAGTCCTGGGGCAGCAGTAAGCCCGCCCTCCTCGAAGGATAGAAAGGAGTCGGTCTGATGCATGAGGTGGTGTGGACAGGGGCTCATGGGACCGGGAGCCATTTGAATATTTTAAGCTGAAAGGTGCTGTGGGCCGGCCGACACTTTGGAGTCGTTCTGGTCTGGCTGGTGTAGGGAGAAGGCACAGAGGACAATGTAGGCTCTGTTGGGGGTCTGGCGCCCACCTCTAGTGGGGGAAGCAGGGTCGGTGTAGGCAGAATGAGGGCTCCTTAGTAGTCACACTGTTCAGAATGGAGGGCCCGATCCAGCAGTGGAGCGAGAGGGAAAATCAGGAATGGGGGTAGACTTGCTTGTGAATTCGCCCACGAAACAACTGCTGAGTTCTACCCTCCCCAGGACTCTGGGATAATGACATAGAAAGCATGTCCCTCTTATGGGGCGCCTGGGTTGAGCAGCCGACTGGTTCAGGTCATGAGCCATGAGTTTGTGAGTTCGAGCCCCGCATTGGGCTCTGTGCCCACAGCTCGAAGCCTGGAGCCTGCTTCCCATTCTGTGTCTTCTTCTCTCACTGCCCCTCCCCTGCTTGTGCTCTGTCTTTCTCTTTCTCTTTCTCAAAAATAAGTAAATATTAAACAAAATATTTTTTAAAAAAGTATGTCCCTCTTCAACGTTGTACAGTTTGACATAGAAATCAAGAAGGGGTCACAATTCACTAAAGAGGGCAAGGCAGTAGGTGAAAATTGTAGTCAATGAGTTTTATCAAAATATCCTGAAAAACTCATGATTTAAAAAAAACAAAACCCAAGTGTTATTTTTTGTGCATGTTTTCAGATGCCTGGAAGTGAACCTGGAATTTGACTCTTACTTGCTGTGTGACCTCAGACAAGTCACTGCACTTCTCTGAGCCTCAGTTTCCGCCCATGTAATTGAAGGCAAACGTGCCTTTTCCCCAGAAGTGTTGTGGGAAATGGGTAAAAGGGTGGACCCTGTATCCAGGCAACTGAAAATAATACACACTGATGTGTTAGTTTTACCAGGGTATGTGTGTACATAGTAACGATCACTTATACGTAGCTACTGATACGAATGTATCCTTTTAGGAAGAAAAAAGAAAACTAGCATTAGAATTTCCTAGAAGCTATAGCTTAAAGCAAGGTTAGGGGGGAAAGGCTGGGGTGACTAACGGCCTAGGCGGGGCCACGACCAGTCCGGGCTTGGGAAGCACCCAGGCAGCGGATTCGGGTGCCCTGTGGGTGCTACAGAAATGCTGGGTGATAGGTGTCTTTAGAGAAAGTGCCAGTGGGGGAACTCAGGCTGCCTTTCAGTCATCTCTGTCCTCTGTCCCCTCCCCTCCCCTCCCCTCCCCTGCATTTAGCCTTTACAAGTTTATGAAGACTGTTCTGGCCCCGTCAGGGCTCTGGGCAGGTCCCCGAAGAAGATTAAACGAGATGAATATTTCATGGCCCTGACTGACAGCTGCCGACGACCTGTTGTCGGGCTGGCGCCCACATCTAGTTAAGGAAGGGGGCCAGGCGAAGGGGAGGGGAGGGGAGGGGAGGGAGGGGAGCCCGTAGACAGCGCATTGATCCGCTGGGCCCAATCTGCGCTGATGAAACGCTCTCTCCCAGCTCCCAGCCAAAGGCAGCAAGTAATGGGCTTTAAGAGGCGCGGGGAGCAGTGGCGGCCTGGCCACCCAGCCCCCTGGGGGGTCCGCAGAGGCTCCATCAAGCCCCGGAAGACCCATTTCCCCGTCTCCAGCTGTGGCCCCCTCTGTCCTCACGGTCCTAACGAGCTGAAACTCCGTGTTTCTGACGCCTCCGACTCAACTCCTCACCCCATTAGGGCCTGACGCCGATCTCCCTCTGTCGGGGGACCCAGACGACAGGGTGGCCAGGCGCCTGTCATCCTGGAGACTGTGCGGCGTGGGTGACGACCCCAGGTAGCCTCAGAGGAGCCCCCGGAGATGGCTCAGGCCCCATGCGATTGTCCTTTCCAACTGCTCCTTGGACCACGAGGCTGGGGATGGAAAGAATTCCGAGCCGGGGACTTACCGCCCTTCCTACCCCAGCGGTTTCTAGACCCCGAGCAGCCCAGGCCACTTTATCCCACTTTTTCTCCAACAGAAATGGCTGGGATCGAGAACACCTTCTGGTATCTCACTCCGGCAGGGAGAAAAAGACTGTGTTCGGTGCTCCGGGCTTACACATGACCCTAGACGCATCCCGGATGTTGAAGAGTGTGACATGGTGTATCCCTTCCCGTGCGGGGGCCTAACAATCACTCCAACTTGGTGGCTTAACCCAACGCACATCCCTTGTCTTAGCGTTCCGGAGGACGGAAGTCCAAAATGGGCCTCATTGGACTAAAGTCAAGATATTCCCAGGACTGTGTTCCTTCTGGAGGCTCTAGAGAGAGGCTCTGTTTTCCTTACCCTTTCTAGCTTCACGAGGCTGCCTGTGCTCCTCGCGGCCACAGCGTAGCATCTTCAAGTCTCAGTGACCTGCTTCCATGTCACGCCTCCTTCTCTAACGTTTTAAGGGACACTTGTGGTTACAAGGGTGATAATCCGGGACATTCATTTTTGCCACGTGACAGGTTGCAGGGATCAGGATGCGGGCGTTTTTGGGCGGTCATGGCTCTCCCTGTTTGTACAGGGCCTTGGACCCACCCCCAACCCCGTTACGGGCCCAGCTCTGTGACGTTGAGCAAGAACTTCATCTCTCTGAGGTTCACCTTCCTCGGTAGGAGATGGCTTCTTGGGTCACCGGCAGACGGAACAGTAAGTAGGAAGGGGTCTGTCATCTGTAACTGTCTTGCTACTCAGTGAACATTGAGTACTTGGTTGGCATTGGTAACTCAAGCTGATCGAGGCAGCTGCTCTCCGTCCCAGGGTGGAGGTACTTGTTGACAGTCTGACTAAGTGAGCCTTCCCATTTTTTTTTAATTTTTATTTATTTATTTTATTTCTAGGATAGAGAGAGACAGCGTGAACAGGGGAGGGTCAGAGAGAGAGGGAGTCACAGACCGAAACAGGCTCCAGGCTCCGAGCCGGCAGCCAGCACAGAGCCCGACGCGGGGCCCGAACCCACGAACCGCGAGATCATGACCTCAGCGGAAGTCGGATGCTTAACTGACTAAGCCACCCAGGCGCCCCAAGCCTTCCCATTTTTAAAGTTTAGCCAGGCAAGCTCTTGTCCCTAAGAGTCTTGTGTGCAGAGATCAGCAGGCTTCACGGGCCCTGCTCAGGTATGAAGGGCAGATAGGGGACCTGGTACCTGGGCACTGCCCACATCCCCACTCCATGACCTCCGCAAGCCCTGGGCGGCACCCAGTTTGAAAGTACTGGTCTAGAGGGAAGGCTCAGCTTTCTTGGGGAGAAAAGGGGTAAAATACAGTCCACCTTTCAGGATTGTCGATCGAGTCAGAAATGAGTCTTGCGGCGTGTCTGGAAGAAGGTAACAGCATAATATAAGAAGATAAAGATCCTGGGCCCCTCTGGTGCCTCTTCTGGACTCTGACCCTCTTCTCTAATCCCAACTCCGCCCTTTGTGAGTTTCCCTCAAGTCTAGAATGAATAGATGGCCTGCGGATGCTGTAGGCTTGGAGCAGCGAGCCAGGACCCTGGGCTTTTCTTCGCAAACTCCAGCTGTGCTTGTTTTCATGTCCCCCAAAGTCTGTCTCTTCCAGAAGTCACCCTAGCTTCGTGCCTGGCACAATGGATGTCAAACCTCAGGTCCATGAACCTGAGACTAAGGAGCAGGTCTCGGGTTCAACCGTAGGAAGGGACAGGATTTTCTCTCACTCAGTCCTGGGAGAGACCTATGAATGAAAAGGAACACCATGGTCCTCTTCCATCCCCACCTGAGAGATGTCCTTGAGTTACCACCCGTAGGCATGGGTTGGGGGAAATGCCCTTGGACTGGGAGCCTGGCTGCCTGAGTGCAAATTTCTCCTCTGGACTCCTTTGGCTGTGTGTCATTGGGCAAATAGCCTCCCCTCTCTGAGCCTGAGTTTTTTGGTTGCAATGGGTCATGAAGATTCCTTAAGATAATGAATACAAGGGCTTAGTTCAGGGTCTGGTCTCCATTATAGATGTTTAATAATTATAAGCAATTACATTTCATTATTACTAGCCAGCAACTAATTTTATTATTAGCTATTGAGCAGAGAGTGCATAAAAAGGAGAAATGACTCTCACCCGTGCTCAGTGCTAGATGTTTCCTTTCATCGATGCTTTGCGTGTAGCGAGCAAAAATCCCAAATTGTGCAGAGGGGAGAGAATGCCCATCTTTTGTGTCCCCGACTCCTCCAGAATCTTCTGAATTTTCCTGTTGGGAACTTTCTTCACAGGAGGCACAAAAGGAGAAAAAAGCAAGTTCCAGCCTCAGACCTGCCTTCTGCCTTTCTTGCCAGACCTCAGTCCCAAGCTTCTCTCTTCTTCTTCTTCTTCTCCTTCTTCTTCTTCTCCTTCTCCTTCTCCTTCTTCTTCTCCTTCTTCTTTTCTTTTAATGTTTATTTACTTTTGAGATAGAGACAGAGTGCAAGCAGGGGAGGAGCAGAGAGAGTCAGAGACACAGAATCTGAAGCAGGCTCCAGGCTCTGAGCCCAACGCGGGGCTCAAACTCACAAACATAAGATCATGACCCGAGCCGGAAGTCAGACACTTAGCCCACTGAGCCACCCAGGTGCCCTGGGCTTCTCTGTTCTTGATGGGAGCCAGTGACGGTTAGCGTGCTTGAGGTCTTTTTCTTTCTTTCCGTGCGTGCCCAGGTGACCGTGGACAACAGTGGTCCTCCCAGGCATTAAAAACAGTAAAGAAAGAAAAGAGGAAAATAAAGAACGGGCAGCTTGTAAGTTACAGGGATAACATCTCGACTTCATGTTAATTAGTGTTTTTAATGACCGATTGCTGTGCCATTAAGTTACACTAGGAATCTTGGGGGCGAGCCAGCCCGCTCCAACAGATCCGCACACACAGCGTGTCATCCTGGGTGTGCAGAGTGGACTCAGACTGCAGACTGATTGCGAGCTGGCATCGCTTGCGTCAGGTGCAGGGAGCTTGGGGTGAGGGAGAGCATGCCTGCGGACTAGGGCATTTACTAAGGGGATATTGATAACTGCACTCTGGGAATAAATGATCCACAGAGAGGGCAGGAGGTGAGGTTGCTAGAAGTTGGTCAAGCCTGGGTGCTGGGTCTTGCCAACCCGAAATTTCAGTGACTCGGTCCACCCTGGGGTCCCAGGTGCCCGGTGATGGGGGAGACGGGAGAAGCCTGCTGGGGTATGATGTGGCAGCAATTTCATCTCTTTGTTTTACACAGATAAAAGTGGACCTTGACTCAGTGGTCTGCCCTCTGTGGACTTCATTTTCCTTAATGGTAAAATGTCCAGTAGAGAGGAAGCATCGTCAGCATAATTTCATGCCTTTGTATTCAAAGGTGGCTGGCTCCCAAGATGCTCCCCAATGACGCCGTCTTTGGTATTTGTGCCTTTCGTGGAGTCCCTTCCCGTATAGAATAGGGCTGTTGTGGATCACCAGTACAGTATCGTGGAAATGACATTGGAGGTGGCTGAGGCTGGGTCATGAAAGACCCTGGCTCCCACCTTGTCAACACTCTTGGCTGACTTGCTCTGGGAGGAGGGGAGACAGCTGCCATATTGGAAGGATGCTCAAGCAGAACCGTGGAGAGGTTCTCATGTGAGGAGCTTCGTACCGTCAGCATGGGCCAGCTTGCCCACCGTGGAATCGGCAGCCCTGGAAACCAGTCCTCTAGCCCCGATCACATCCTCTGAGGATTGTGACCCCCCACCCCTGACCTCTTGACCGCAATCTTATGAAAGATTTGACGTGTGTGTGTGTGTGTGTGTGTGTGTATTTTCTACCTCAGACAGATGTTCTGAAGAGGAGAATTATTTCCTTTTTTAAAACATTAAAATAGGGGCGCCTGGGTGGCTTAGTCGGTTAAGCGTCCGACTTTCACTTAGGTCATGATCTCGCGGTTCATGGGTTCGGGCCCCGCGTTGGGCTCTGTGCTGACTGCCAGCTCAGAGCCTGGAGCCTGTTTCAGAGTCTGTGATTCCCTCTCTCTGTGACGCTCCCCTGCTCATGCTATCTCTCTCTCTCTCTCACCTAGAAATAAATAAAACATTTTAAAAAAACATTAAAATAAAATTGACATAAACATTATATCAGTTTCAGGTGAACACATAATGATACAGTTTTTAGATGTAAAGGAAGCTGATCACCACCCTAAGTCTAGTGAGCATCTTGTCTCCCTACTTAGTTATAATTATTTTTTCTTGTGGAAAATTCTTCAGCTGGGTGATGGTTTCATCGGTGCTTCTCAGAACACCACACGCATACCATTTATTTAGGTGCAGATTCTGGGGCGCCTGGGTGGTGCAGTCGATTTCAGCTCAGGTCATGGTCTCGCAGTCTGTGGGTCTGATAGTGTGGACCCTGCTTGGGATTCTGTCTCTCCTTCTCTCTGCCCCTCCCCAGCTTACACTCTCTTTCCTTCTCTCAAAATAAATAAAATTTTTAAAAAATTAATGAATTTTTGGGGTGCCTGGGTGGCTCAGTCAGTTGAGCATCTGACCTCGGCTCAGAACATGATCTCACAGTTCGTGGGTTCGAGCCCCGCTTCTGGCTCTGTGCTGACGGCTAGCTCAGAGTCTGGAGCCTGCTTCCAATTCTGTGTGTCCCTCTTTCTTTGTCCCTCCCTTGCTCATGGTCTGTCTCTCTCTCTGTCTCTCAAAAATAAATAAATGTTAAAAACTAATTTTAATTCATAAATTTAAAAATAATATTTAATACATAATAAAATTGAATAAATGCAGATTCTCATTCAGCAGGTCTGGGGTAGGACCTAAGAATTTGCATTTCTAACAAGCTCCCAGTGATGCTGACATTGGCAGCACCAGGGACCACAGGGCTCCCTCTCCCTCTACATTAATTTGGGGGCTGGGGTGGGGGAACAGGAGGCAATATGGCTGTTTTCCTAGAATCAAGTCAAAATATAATCTCCAGTTTGATCAAAGAAATCTGGAGGTTGTTTTTCTCTCTAGAAACTTTGGCCCAGCCATTGATGAGCCGCAGGTACTCTGTGTCTGCCTGACTCGACCAAGTCCAGGGCCGCTCTCGTGAGCATCCGATCTCCCATTTTTTGGACATGGATGCGCTCGAGGCCAGGGATGTGAAGAGCAATGGGGGGTCCCAAGAAAGAGTTAAACCCTCTGGAAAGTAGAGTCGCACAGTCCCAGGCAAATGCAGATGGAGTTGACCCGGTTCTAAGGGTTAATGCTATTGTGTTTTCTGGGACCATTTGTTACATGAGGTTAGTACAGGCAGAAGGGCATGAGGGTTGGTGGCTCCCCTCACCCACCCCTGCTCTCCCCTTCCCCCTCTCCTCATTTGCAGCCTCACTGCCTCCTTTAATCAGATGATCCCAGACACTGAGCCTTCCTTGGGATATTCCTGCCAGAGCCTTTGGACTTGCAGCGAGGTCACAGGGAGGTGCGGGCTGAGAGGCACTTTTTGGGGAGAAGCGGCCCTGGCGATCTGTGCTGTGGTTTATCAATACGAGTCTTTTGTCTTCCTTCTTCCAGTCTTCACTCTCTCCTTTTTGTCTTCCTCACCTATGGGTGCATGGATTTTTTCTTCTCCTCTCTCTTTCTCCTCTTTTTTCTTTATTTTTAAAACTTCTATCTCGTGAAGTTGGACTTTAAATCAGGCCTCAAATCCCAGCTCTGCCCTCTGGGTTAATTAGAACATGCCTCTGAGAGTTCAAGATTCAGTTTCTTCATCACAAAGCCAGATTAATAATTCCAGACCTCTGGGCTCATGGTTGATGGTTAATCCGAACATATGAGTCAAGTTCAAGGTCTGGTATATAGTGGGTGCCCTATACATGTTAGTCCTTCCATGTCCTTAAGACTTTTCCTTTTCTTCTTTTAGCTGTGTTTCTTCTAATAACTTTCTTATACATTTCAGGAAGATTCTTTGTAGGTAGAAGACCTCTATGCAGAAAGCACGGTGCTGTGATGACTGGGAGTCACAGTTGTGTTACCTCGGGCAGGTTGCTGGAATTCTCTATACTTCAGCTCCCTCTTCTGCAAAATGGGGATAAGAGCTCTTTCTCCTAGGGCAGTGGTGAAAATTAAATGACATGATGTAAGGTCATTCCTACCTCAGAGCCTGGTGGCCACTACTTAGTTTCTCTCCTGCTGATCACTCTCTCTCTCTAGCCAGGTCTTCTTTCCCTGTCACACAACCCACCAACAGTGCTCAAGTGCACAGCTTAACTTGTTGGTACTAATCCCTCTGGTGAGTAATTTCTTCATCCATTCGTCTACCCACATGCCCACTTATCCAGCCGTCATCCATCCATTCATCCACCATCCACCTGTTCATTGATTCATCTATTCATCCACGTGCCATCCACCCATCATCCACCCATCCACCTGCCTACCCATCTACTCATCCATCCATCCATCCATCCACCCATCCACCTGCCTACCCATCTACTCATCCATCCATCCATCCATCCACCCATCCACCCATCCACCCACCCATCCATCCATCCATCCATCCATCATTTATCCACCCAGCCACCTATCCATGCATGTATCCATCCACCCATTCAGTCATTCATTCATTCACTCATTTATACATTCATTTGTTCAGAATGGTTACATAATAAATAATATTTATTCCCCTCATAATATTTACTTACATAAAGCATACCTTCTCATAAAACTCTATTTGACATTTCAGAACTAGAGGAAAGAAAAGTTCAAAACTCATGAACACCAACATGATTTGGAGCCATAAGGCCCTTCCTTCCAGACCTTCATGGAGCAGGTGGGGAGGAGGGATGGGCCTTTGACCTTGAGGACAGGACACATGAGATCGGGTGGTTCAGTGGTCTTCAGACTGGCTTCCCTGGAATCCAGAGGTTTTGTCTTTGTGCTAAAAGGGTTACTGGTGGAGTGGCTGCATCTTCAAATAGAGTAGCTCTCCGTACTATATGCCTTTTATATTGGTCTCTGTTTAAGACTTAATTTAAGGAAAATTGCAGAGCTTACAAAGGAAAGTGTTCAGCTGCCAAGCACGGTTTTTAAAGCACTTAAAGAGCTACACATTTTAGATCCTAAAGAAATCTTCAGAAACAACTACCTTCTCTCTTGTTCACCACCAAAGAAAGAGGAAATCCCTCACTCATGCAGATTTTGCAGAGTTCGTACCATAAACCAGGCAGTGTGCTGCCATTACATGAACAAGTGCATTGAATCCACTAACTTTATGAGGCTGGTACTACTATTCTCCCCATTTTTCGGATGAGAATGGTGAGGCTCAGAGATATCAAGGCACTTGCCCAAGGTTACACATCAATTAGAGCCATGGAACTCTGGCTTGAACCCAGGAACTGTCACCAAAATGCACCCTGCCTGCAACAGGAGGCCACCTCCCTGGTAGGCAGTGGCCAAGGGGGCGTCCATGTTCTTATCCCCGCCTCCCCCAGGTCTTCATTTTCATAGTTCAGATTTTAAAACAAGCGACAGATGGACTATGGGGATCAAACATCCAACCACGTAAAATGGCGGCTTCTTGGATTTCAAAGGAACGGAGGCTAGTGCTTATAAAAAAGTTTCCCAAGGATTCCCTGAGATTCTTCCATGGCACGTGGTCAGAGGTCACTACTTCCACCAGGATGTTCAAAAGATCTGGCCTCCTATCGAGGCCACGCACAAGCTGCATCGCCCGTGGAAGGCACGTTCCTTCCTGGAGACTCTGCCTCCTCACCTGTAAGAAGGAAATGGAAAGAAAGTCTAAGTCGTGAGCGTTAAGGAGGAAAGTGCATGTGGAATGTTAGGGAGGGTACCCGCCACGCACTGACCCCTCCAAAATATCGGCTGTCATCACTGCCATCATCACTGTGGCTTCGTGTAAGAGTCTATGTGACCAGATCGTGCTGGAGCTAAAGAAGTACTTTGAAAACCAGAGACCTAGGATGGGGACTAGGGGTAGTATTTGTAGTAATAGCAGTAGTATTTATTTTCAGGAGAGAGGCGAGTGTAGACCTTTTGGGGCCTCTTTTTAGTTAGGAAATCACACCACCATTACAGATATCAATAAACCCATATCCTCCTGAGCACTGAGTAGGTATTAGGTCCTGGCTTTGCATGATCACCTTGCAAGCTCCGTCCAGGGAAAGAATTCCTTTATCCTCATTTCACAGGTGAGGAAACTCAAGACAGTCCATTAGCGATGATTTTTGGAGCACCTGCTATCTGTTATCTGCTGTTCCAGGCACTATGGGAATAAGAACAGAGCTTCTGTCCGCAATGAACTTAGTTCTACTTGGGGGGGTGGGGGTAGATACAGTTTAGGAACACAGAATCAAACGTGATCATTCCCAGCACAGGTGAATGCTGAAGATGAAGAACAGGGTCATGAGACAGAGGGTGGGTGGTTGAAATCAGGGAGGGAGGTGTCTCCCGGGACACGATAGGACATTTGGATCAAGTGGAGTGACAGAAAGAGGCAACTGGAGATAAAAGCATTCTGAGCTAAAGGAGTTGCACATACAAAGACCCTGGGGCAGGCACAAGATGGACAGAGGTGGATTAAAGGATTTACAGCCCACTAGCCATTCTTGCATTTGAACCCATGGCTGGCCTTGCAGCCAACATCCTGAACCATTCTATTCTCACTTCCCTCCCTGGACACTCCATCCTCTGGCGATGGCTGCGGTTGAACCAGATCTTGCGGGGTCTTCGCAGGGAGGAACTGTCTGGGGCTGTCACCTTCCAGGGAGAAAGCACAACGGCATGGATGTTTGTTTCAAGAGAGAGCTGCAAAACCCGGCCTTAGCTCTTGCTTGGCCACAGAGTAAAACTCCAATGAGAGAGATCATGGTCATGTCCACCATAGAGTCTGCAAGGTCACCCTGTCCCAGGGTGGTGTCTCAAGGCCATGCTTGTCATTACCAGGAATTTCAAGCATGATCTGTGTATCTCACATCCAAGATGTGGGGAGGAGGGGCTCTCTGAGCCAGGGGTTTCCAATCTCCAGTGCACACCCATAAGCCCTGAGGAGTGTGTAAAAATGCAGATCTGAGTCAGTAGGTCTGGGGTAAGGGCTCCATTCTGCATTTCTAAGAAGCTACTTGTGCTCACATTCTCAGTCTCAGAAATAAAGGAAAACAAACATTAAGAAAAAAAGAAGAAGCTCCCTGGTGAGCCCAGGCCGATGGTCCATGGAGCATATGTTGAATGGCAAGAATATATGACACCGAATATTCCGGAACAAAGAACGAAGATGACGAAACGCTGCTTACAGAGTATTTACTAGTCTCCAAGTGTCATTTCATTTGCGCTCACCACCCAACGATGGGTCTGGTGTTGCCATTATCCCTGTTTTACAGATGGGCACACTGAGGCACTAATAGGTTATGCGTCTTGCCCAATGGCACAGGGCTAAGGTGGGGTGTGTGGAACCCAGCTGTCTAACTCCGTCTTTTGCTCCCTGATCTCTTCCACCTGGAAGACAGGGTCTGGAAGCAGGTCAGAAGCTGGTCTCCAAAGTCGGATGTCACAATCCGAGTGACAGATGTTCATTTTAAGCAGATGTTCACCAGGAACGTTCAGGCTCACCTGTCAGGTGGGAATGTGTCAGGGCATTAGTCACCAAGACTAAACTATCCCTGTGGGGAAGCACTCAGTGTTGTTGGCTTAGGAACGATTTTCAGTGCTACTGGGGTGTCCATGTGTGTCGGGAATCCTAAAGTTCTCAGCTAACTCACCTCTCCAAACATATCAAAACCCAGTGGTCTGCATGAATGAGAAGAGATCATTTTGGAGCAACACGGCCCGTCTGGCTTTGTGTTACGTTCTGTGCATGCAGTCATAGTTGGCCTCGCGATGCTTTGGACCATCAGGGTGCACATCAGCCAGTGAAAAGAGCCTGGTTGGGGCGCCTGGGTGGTTTAGTCGGCTAAGCGTCCGACTTTCGCTTAGGTCGTGATCTCGCGGTTCGTGGGTTCGGGCCCCGCGTCGGGCTCTGTGCTGACTGCCAGCTCAGAGCCTGGAGCCTGTTTCAGTCTGTGACTCCCTCTCTCTCTGACCCTCCCTGCTCACACTGTCTCTCTCTCTCCTAGAAATAAAAAAATAAATAAAACATTAAAAAAAAAAGAGCCAGGTAATGAAATAAGAACCTAGGTAAAGAATGGGGGCCAAGAATAGGGGGGAGTTGGGGGCGGGAAATCCCTAACCCAGATGTAGGGTAGGTGTTGCCAGAGGGGTTCACAGGCAAGCAATGACCTCCCTGCTCAAGGCTACAGCATGTCCACCCTCCCTGCGCCCCTCAATCGCAGGCAGCCTGCTCCAGGCCCAACACGAGCAGCCAAATCTTTGCCACTTTCTCAAGGCAACAGACACTAGTAAAATATCAGTAGAAGTTGCCCCTTTGCGTCCCCAGCACACTGCACGGTTTACAACCCAAAAAGACAGAGTTTGAGAGGAAACGCAGAAGCGCCAAGGATTCCCTTCTCCTCTCCCTCCTGGATGCAGCCGATGCCTGCCTCTCCCCGCCCACCCCCCCGCGCCCCTCCCCATCCTTCCTCCCTCCTCCCTGCTCTCCCCCGCCCCCCCAGGAGAGCGGAGGAACTTGGCAAGCCATCTCGTCGCCAATCAATCTGTGGTGTAACAATTAGCACTTAGGCACCACTCTTGCTAAACACACGCTTAGAAAACACTTAAAAAAAAAAAAAAAAGAAGAAGAAGAGTCTTCGGGGCCAGAAGCCAGAGCAGCACCGTGGGGGGTGGGGGTGGGGAGGTGGGGAGGGGAGAATGTCAGGGAGCGCAGCCCGGAGGAGGCCTGGGGAGGGAACGGATCAATGCACTGCAGAATGGAAGGCATCTAATACCCTATTATTGACGAGGCCAAAGCACTTTGAAGCGTGTTTCCACGGTGAGCAATTAGTCTGCGAGACCGCAGGAGTTAAGCTAACACTGCCACCCCGCCCCCACTCCCCTTCCTCCCCGCAGCAGTCGGATGACACTTTCATTTGGTCGCGAGCCCCCGCAGCAGTGGCGCCAGGCTGCAGCCGTAATGGGGCCCATCCGAGGCAGGCCAAATGCTCCAGCCTCCCAGAAGGCCCCCGCCGCCCCCCACCTGCCCCGGCCCCCCGCCCCAGCCGCCCGCGCCCCTGCTCCCGGGTAACAGAATCCAGTCGACGCGGAGTCTGTCTGCGCGCCTGCGAGCTGCCCAAATTGATTGTAATGGTTTTATCGCGCGCAGAGACCTGGCTGTTTTCTCGCCTCTGCTGTCGGCTCGCATAAACGCCCAGGCGGGAGGAAGTGGGTCCTCCTCGCCAGCGGTGGATCGGATGAAAGGCAACTTTTGTTTGTGGGCGAGAAGCTCGCAGCTCGCCCCTGCCTCCAGCCCGGTTCAAGGCCGTTTCTCGCCTGGCTTCCCAGCTTGTTGTGCATGGAGAGAGTCTGCAACGCCCCAAGAAACAGCGGGGTGGGGGAGGGGGAGGGGGGAGGGGCTCCTTCCTGCAGCCAGCTCTGGGGTCCTCTGGGGTGTTTGGGGAAGAGGGTTCTAGCAGAGGAGGTGGAGAGAGAGAAGAGCTCATGAAGACGGCGGTCCTGATCAATAATCATCAGAGGCAGAGGATGGTGAGGGCTGGCCCCATGTTTAAGTGCCTAGCGGGAGCCAGCCACTGTGTTTAAGCACATCATGGGTGGGGACACTTCTTTAAGTTCTCCGAATTGAAAGCAGGCATTAGTTTCCCCCCACTTTACAGAGAGGGAAACTGAAGCATAGAGAGATGAGCCTTGGATAAGATTACACAGTAAGCAACTGGGAGAGGGAGGCGGAAACGAGAGCTCTGTCTGGTTCATTCTGTGTACTTGGCCACCTTGCTGCATGACAAAGACGTGGGCGTAACACCTCACGTAGTGGGTATTCCGAGCACTGGGTGTCCCCCAGCCTGCCACATGTAATGATGCCCAGGCAGGCACCAGGAGGGCAAGGATTCCTTTGTGCGGCGTTGGGTAGGAGGGGGTATAGTCTATTTTTACATATATCCCTTCCTCTTGCTTTGGGAACACGTCTCTATTTGGGAAGCATGGGGCAGAATCATTAAAATGCCTGTTTGCAGTAACAGTTTCATGGCCATGTCGGACAGTTAGCATCTGTCTTTGGAGGAAGGACCAAGCCAAAGCGATAGCGTGCAAAAGCCTTGAGTAGTAGCTGTGAATGTCACTGTTGAGGCTAACCCTTCACCGCATCAGCGCCAATAGCCAAAGTGGAATGTAACCTTGGGCTATGGTGTCTGCGGGGCTTGCTTACAATGCCGTGGACCGTGGGTCTATAAAAAATGAGAAGAACATGCAGTTATTTATGTTTAGAAGCCTGGGACTGAACCAGCAGATGCATGGAATTTTCTATGTGTTCTTTTTTTTTTTTTTTTCTAGGAGAGAGAGAGAGACAGCGTGATCAGGGGAGGGTCAGAGAGAGAGGGAGTCACAGACTGAAACAGGCTCGAGGCCCTGAACTGGCAGTCAGCACAGAGCCCGACGCGGGGCTCGAACCCACAAACCGTGAGATCATGACCTGAGCGAAAGTCGGACGCTTAACCGACTAAGCCACCCAGGCGCCCCATTTTCTATGTGTTCTTAAAGATTTCTTCCGTCTTCTTCTCCCATCCCTTGCCCTGTTTCCTCCATTCCTCGTTTCCTATGTCCTGTTCTCAAGCTTCCATGCATTTCTACGCTGAAGCTGGGGTGAGGTCAACCACCTTAGGAGGAATGGCTCTGACGTGGTGACTTCTGCTTTTCACAAGAAAGCACAAAGGCTCTCAGCAGCCCCTCGGCATTGATGGCAGGTTCTTGCCTACGTTCTGGATGAACGCTTTGAGTCCAGCCACAAGCTGAAGGCACGATTCGAAGACCCTAGGGGCCCAGCCCTAAAGAAAAGAGGATGTGGCCATGGTCACAATGGAGACGTGAACAAGGGATGGGATGGGTTGGGGGAAAGTGGTCGGGGCTCCTGCCCCACCTGTGAGTGGGACCCAGGTCTGACATGGCAGGTGATAAAGAGCGAGTCTGTTTCTCCAAGAGGAAAGCGGGAGGGACCGACTTTGATAATCCCGGGGGCCCATGTGCCGTTCAGTTCCAGCGTGGGAGGATCTGAAGTCCCCTCGGCTGTGTTGATCGGGGGGGGGTGGGCCGTGTCAGCATGTGGCTGGAAGGGGAAATGGATGTGTGCAATTGCCGGGTGAAGGGCCATGGGGTAGGTTTGTGTCCCCTGCGTTGATCAAGGCGTCACGCTCGGAGCGGTGTGGGGAGCTGTCCCAGGAACAGGGCTGGGGAATGGGTGAGCTGCGGACCCGTGTCTCGGACCCAGCTCCCCTCTACCTCCCCGAACCACGTGGGCAGAGTTCTATGTGAGGACTGTGTGAGCTTTTTCCATCCCATGATGCACTCAGGCGCTGCAGGGGTGGGGGGAATGAGCCCGTGACTCAGTTTCCCAGAGCTGTCATAGAAAGTGCCATGAACGGCGTGCCTTAGACAGCACGGCTTTATGCTCCCTCATCTCTGCAGGGTACAAACCCCGAAGCGAGGCAGCAGCAGGGCCACGCTCCCTCTGGAGGCTCCAGGGGAGAATGTCTTCCATGACTTTCCCCTAGTATTTGGGGTTCCCGCCACCCCCTGGCCTTCCTCAGCCTCCACTCTCTGCCCCTGCTCTCACGTGGTGTTCTCCCTGTGGGTCTTCACCCCGTCTTCCCTTGGTGCAAGTCTGTCTCCATGTTTTCTCTTCTCTTCCTAAAAGGACGCCAGTCAGATTCCTGTCCACAGAGCCTGGAGCCTGTTTCGGAGTCTGTGTCTCCCTCTCTCTCTGACCCTCCCCTGTTCACGCTGTCTATCTCTCTCTCCTAGAAATAAATAAGAATTAAAAAAAAAAAAAAAGATGAAGGTCTGGAAAGAGCAGGTAACAGTCTACTGTGTAGACACAGTAGGATTCACTTCTCTGCCACTCTTCCTTTAAAAAAAAAAAAAATCTTCAGCTGATTACAGCTGCAAACACCTTATTTCCAAACGAGGCCGTATGCACACGGGGTTAGGGCTACGGGTTTTTTTTGGAGGGGGAGGTACACAATTCAACCCATAAAAGCCTGGAAGAAGGCAGTCCACCGTGGAAGGGCTGTATGCATTGGCACCCGATAAAGAGTTAAGCGGATTTAAAGGGTCTGCGCCACATCCCCTGGGCCTGTCTCCAAACAAGGGACCATCCTCGGTAAGCTTAGCCGCTAATTGACAGCATCCTGTGTAAGTGTCACACCCTCTGTACAGCGCAGGGCCTGCTTGGGCCAGCAGCACCTGTGGCCCAAAAGCCAAAGGGGAGTGAATGTCGCTGAGGGCAGCCCTCAGCCAATGGAACGTCTAATGAGGGCTGGGGATAAAGTCCTTACTCGACCTCTGAAGAGACACCTCTGAGACGCATTCTACATGCTTCTAAGATGTTGCAGCGGAATTGAAATCCCATCATCTGCCGTGGCTACTTCAGTGATGGCTTGTCCTGGCTTCTTCTTCTTCCTTGCCTCACTCCTTCTGCTCCCTTGAACGTGACCCTGGGATCCCCTTGACCTCCTCCGCCCCCACTTGGCTCCCATCTCACCCCCATCGCCGATAAAACTACCCGTTTCCAAGTCCCTGTCTCAGGCTCACCTTCTGGTGGATTCCAAACCAAGAGACCCTGGAGAGAACATGGATTATTCACTTCCTCGTCTAGGACCGAGCAACGCCCCCTTGAGGAATGATGATAAGAAAAGCCTTTTCTGTGTGCATCGTCTGTTCTCATCCCAGGATGTAGTGGGTTGATTTGTGCGCCCCCCAAAGGGTATAGCCACAGTCTATCTCCTGAAACCTCTCAACATGGTCTTACTTGGAAAATGTGCAGAGAGACATAAGCTGAAGCTCGGAGATGAGAGCATAGCGTGGCATCCGCATCACGAATGACAGGTGTCATTCACTGAGACAGACTAAGAGACAGAGTGGAGAGGCGCACACAGAGGAGATGGTGATGTGAAGGAGGAGGCAGAGAATGAAGCGAGACGTGTATAAACCCAGAAACGCCAAAGATGGCCGCCTCTCACCCACCCGTGGGAGAAAGGTTCGGATCTCCCTCACAGCCCTCAGAAGGGACCAATCCTTGGTCTCAGACGTCTGGCCTCCAGAACTGTGACAGGATCCGTGTCTGTGGTTTGAAGCCACTCCGGTAGCTTGTGACAATAGCCCCAGGAAATGAACTCTGTGCGCTAGTTATTGCCATATTAATATTCCACATGTGGAACAGAGGTTCAGAGAGTTTTACTCACGTGCCTGGGTGTCTGGCGGGGAGTCAAATCTGGATTTAAATCCAGCTCTGTGTAGTTCAAAGTCCTTCCCTTAAACATTCTTCTAGATCTTCTTCCTCAGGGAAGTTACTGCATTTCCCGGGTCTTAGAGACTCCTTGAGGCCCAGGCAGTTCTATTTAGGGCTCAGGGACAAAGGGCAGGGACAGTAAAGACTATGAATAAATTTGGCAAATGAGGCCTCCCTGTGAGAAGTACCTGGAGAAGACAAAGGCCTGGGGGGGTGGCGGGGAGGGGCTGCAATTTCTAAAGTAGGGGCCAGGAATTTGTGAGTATTTAAGTAACCTCAATAATCTCTGGAAGCCAAGAGAACCGGAAGGTTTAGAATTATTTTTGGCAGCCAATATGGCGGGCCTTTGTGGTCCAGAGGTGCTCTGCAAGTCAGATTTCGGAGGAAAAGGTCACCGAGGGGGTGAGGGAAGAGCTGGACCCTGAAGTGAGCTTCCGACAGAGGCTGGGAAGCGAGCAGGCACAGGTGGGGATTTGGACTTAGAAAATAAAGTGTGATTTCAGCTTCTCATTGAAAGACTGTTTGGCCCTGCGAACTAGCCACTGTGTGGCCGTGTGGCCCGTGGCCACGCCAGCTGCTCCCCACTCCCGCCAGAGACTCTTCACTGCATCTGCATAATGGGCAGCTGCACAGGAATAAAGGGGGTTGAGTAGTTAAAGGGAAAGTTTAGATTAGCAAAAAGGAAAGTCTTCCTCAACATTGATGTGAGTCAGTGGAGAATCCAACACACCCAAAGTGTAGGTTCCATTAGTAACGAATTCATGAAGTGAATTCTACGTGCCTAGCAGGGGCCCTGCAGCTGAGAGTCTTTTCAAATGAGAGAACTAGCATGCTTTGGGGGGTGGGGAGAACGTTGCACAGGGGTGCGTAATCAAGAACAGAATGGTGTGTTTCCACCTCTGCCTTCCAAGGGAAACGAGAGACAGTGTGCAAATTGGTTGCAAAGAAGAGACACATCGGATTCACTGAAGCCCTTGCTGTTAAACAGACACCACGCATTGTTACCTCTCCTTCCAATGCCCATGGCAGACATCACTAATCGATCACAGCTACTCTTTCCTTTGGACCCCCGTTAAGGTCTTGTTTCTGAAGATGTTAAACGAGGCAGGCACGACCAGAGGTGGTAGGGAGATGGAATCCCCTGACCCTCCAGCCCTCAGGTGAGGAGGGCTGATATCAGAGATGCGTAGGGAAGTGTGGAAACGCAGGTAGCAGAGCAACTGCAGACACACTTGTAACTCGGTACCTCTAAGATCCAGATGTGGGGCCAACCTCCAGGAGAACTGGACCAATGGTTAATTTCCATTCTGGTCCAGGAATCGTTCTAGCTATTTCCTGTGCATCTGCAATTCATACCAAGAGGAGGGGAGATAGAGAGAGAGACAGAGAGAATCCAATTGGGATAATTTGTCACCAACCAAGATGGTATACCTTTATAGAACAGACTGTCTCTGAGACAACGTTCAGATGACCCACTCCCATTACGAACAGCCTTTCCTGAAATGCTTTTAGATCAAATGGCGATTCTTATATCTAGTGGTCAGCAAACTTTCCACAAGGGGCAAGATAGTAAATCTTTTCGACTGTGCCTGTCACAGTGGATCAACTGTGTCATCGGAATGCAGAAGCAAATGCAAATACGAGAAGGCTGTTGTGTTTCAATAAAACTTTATTTGCAAAACCAAGTGCCTGTAGCCAGTAGTTTCCAACCCTTGTTTGGAGTGATCAGCGGTAGCTGGGGTAGCAGGGTCAGAGAGCACGATAATGACATCTTACTGCCAAAGAAACTGTGTCCTTCTCAGAAGGCATGACACACTGCCATGTGTTGGGTATTTCATGACTCTCTGGGATCAGTAGCTGCTGTTACGCTTCTCATGCACAGGTTCTGAGAGATCTGGTGGTCTTCAGTGAGGTAAATTACATGTATCTTTTTTTACAATGTTTATTTATTTATTTTGATGGGGGGAGGGGCAGAGAGAGAGAGAGAGAGAGAGAAATCCAAGCAGGCTCTGTGTTGACAGTGCACAGCCTGGCACAGGGTTCCATTCCATGAACTGTGAGATCATGACCTGAGCTGAAATCAAGAGTCAGATGCTTGGGGACACCTGGGAGGGATGGGGGCTCAGTCGGTTGAGCGTCTGACTTCGGCTCAGGTCACGATCTCACAGTTTGTGGGTTCAAGTCCCGTGTTGGGCTCTCTGCTGACAGCTCAGAGCCTGGAACCTGCTTCAGATTCTGTTTCCTTCCTCTCTCTGCCCCTCCCCTGCTCTCTTTCTCTCTCAAAAAATAAACAAACTTTAAAAGAAAAAGATTCAGGTGCTTAACCGACAGAGCCACGCAAGTGCCCCTAAATTACATTTGACTTTGACATTTTTTCCTGGAACCCTCCCCTTATGACCATGTCCTTTTTGTACGTAACAGGGAGGGAAAAGACGTGGCATGCTCACTGCGATTCCCCATTGCCTCACCCATGGCAGACATCACTAATCGATCACAAGACTAATCGATCCCCGAGTCCATGCAGGCCCCACCATCCTTCTTAACATGAAACAGTCGCAACCAATGTCGCAGAGGTGGCCCTCAAACCAAAACATGTTTGCTATTCTAGGAAGAAGGAGAGTGTGAAATGGATAATGTCAGCGTATAGACAAAGTCCCAAATGTCATTCAAACTGGGCATCCCAGCTCCTCCATATTCCCGGGCTGAGATCCCGCTTCAACAGACTTACAGTAGACAAACCCAGGACGCATAAAAAGAAATCTCCCTGTAAAGTTGTTCGGGATTTCCCTTGTTTCAGCAGATGGTCTCAGCCTTGTCATTCTCGAGGGGTCCTCGAAACTAGGATCCAGCTGTTTCCTGGGGGAGCGTTTGGGTGGAGTCTGGCAAGTTCAGCTTGGAGGGAACATTTCAGCACAGGTATTTGTGACCCATCCAAAACCTCCAGAGTTTGAAGCCAGACCCACGATAGAGTCAGGGCTCCCATGCATCGGGCTCAGAGCCCAGGTGGTAGCCTCCCAGCCCCCCGACTTCCTTCTGCTGCTGGAGGAGCCCTCTGTGCTGGGCCCGCCACATAGAAACGGCACCTGGAAGTCCACTGCTCTTAATGTTTCTGCCTCTGGTCACCCCCTTCCAGCTCACATTGCTGAGAGGAGGAGAAATCGGCTTTTAACACCATCCAGTGACCCTCTGTAAGCACCTTCTTCTGCATTTGATCTAACAAGGTGGGGACAGGTCAGTTCTGGCTTGGAAGAGTGAAAGCCTTGTCAACACACGGTTGGAGCCGCGTGAGAACAGGGGAAGTCGGAGGCCCGGCTGGCCGGGGCAGCCAGAGAGCTCACCTGGAAAATATTTCGGGGGAAGCTGTCACGGGCATTCTGAGTGCCGACAAGATGTGTCAGGGAAATCCACCGAGCGCTTTTAGGAAGCAGCTATTTTCTCGCACAGAATCTCTCTGGCTTTCCAGTGAGGGGCCCAGGGGAAGTTGGCTGGCATAGAAGAATGATCCAGAAGAATTGGAGCGGCAACAGGGAATGGGGGGGGGACTGCATCTTTGGGGCTGGAAGAAGTGCTTACACGATTTGGCCTCATTCTCTCCTCCCTGACTTTGCTGATGCACCGGCAGAATGGTTTGGCACCGTTGTCCCCTATTTGCAAAGGTGGGGGAGTGGGTGAGAGCCTGGGTTTCGACATGTGCTTCTTGGAATTGAGTCCCAGACCCACTGTTTATCAGCTGGGTGATGTCTGGAGGGATACCGACCCTCTCTGTGTCTTAGTTTCTTCATCTTGTAAAATGGGAATACTACCAGGGCTTAACTGATCAGGTTGTTATGAGGGATGAAAGAGTTAGTTCCAGGAAAGGGCTCAGAACACATGATCAACACCGTGGGGAGTCATTTGGCGTATATTTTTCTTTTTTTTTGAAGTCAGTCTTATCAACATGTAGTTTACATCCAGTAAATACACCCTTTCGCTGATGACTTCACTGAAGAGTTCCGATGAGTTCCAGCAAATATTTATGAGGATGTGACCTCCACAATGAAGATACAGACTGTGCCCATCACCCTCACAAAGTTCCTTTGTGCTTCCTCTCCCACCCCCAAGCCTCCAGCAACCCTTCATCCAATTTCTATCCCCAGACCTTCGCCTTTTCTAGAACGTCATATAAAGGAAATCATTCCGTATGTGGCCCTATGGGCCCCGTTTCTTTTACTTTGCATAAGGCTTTCAAGGCTTGCCCATGTCATGGGTACCAGCCCTTTGTTCCTGTTCATGGCTGAGTAATATTCCATCGCAGGGGAGTTCCACATTTGGTGAGTCCATCCATCATTTGAATGACATTTGGGCTGTTTCCAGTTTGGGGTAATTACGAATGACGGGGCTGTGGATATCCACACGTACATCTTCATGTGGACACCCACTTTCTTTCTCTTGGGCTAACACCCAAGAGTAGCATGGCTGGGTCACCGGAAAAAAGTATGTTCAACTGCCTGAGCAATGGCCAAACCGTCTTCCAAAGAGGCTGTGCCATTTTTTCATATTCTGATCAGCGGTGTATGAAGCTCCTGCCCCTCCTCCCACCACTCAATGGTGCCACCTTCTGGGTTTTGTTTTTTTTTTTCCTTTTTAATGTTGCCTTTCTAGTAGGTGTTCAGCATCATTTTGTTGCATTTTTAACCGGATTTCCCGATGACCGGTAAAGATGAGCATCCTTTCCTGCGCTTATTTGGCAAACACATCTCTGCTTCGGTGAACTTTGGGTTTTGTTTTGTTTTGTTTTGTTTTGTTTTGTTTTGTTTTGTTTTGTTTTGTTTTTTTAAGAGTGAGGACAGCCACCCACTTCTTGTTCTCCATTGTCCTGTTTGTTTGGTTGGGATCCTTGTGTCTGAAGCACCTGAGGGTCCAGGTTGGGAATGGCATCCGGTGCTTGGATTCCTTTCCTTCTTGGGGTTCTGGGTCCTGCGGGGTGTGCTTCATCACTGGCTGGACCCAGGCAGCCACTGGACGCCCCTGGGCTTCTGCTCTTTGAGGAGAGATGGTGCCAAGGCCCCAGGAAACTCAAGCCCAGGGGGAACGAACACCTACCCCCTCCTAGCTTTCGGAGCATGGAGTTTCTGTAGCTGCTGGCTATCTAAGCCCCACTCACTTGGGGGCGGAGGGGGGACACGGAGACCGAGCGGCTAATACACCAAGGTCGTACGCCTGTCCTTAGAGCTAGTGGTGGGGCCCGTGCTGGCTTCAGGGCCTAAGGGTGGGGGACGACTAGACCCAATGGCAGCACAGGACTGAGTCTGTGGGGCCGCTGCCCCTCTTTGGCTTGTGCCCCTTGCTGTGGACAAAATGTCCATGAAGCCAAGGTGCGGGGCTTTGCTGTGGGCAGCTGGAACCCTTAAATTCCATGGTCTAATGGCTCCATCTCTTCCTCCCGCGTAGGCACAAACCTCCTCCTGTGTCTGTCTTCCCAGCAGATGCTGATGCTCCTGGAGCAGACCCGAGGCGCAGTTGGTGGGGGTTGGCGGGGAATCGACGGAATTTGGGTGTATAACCTGGGAGGTCCACGGGTGTGCCCTTGAGTCCTTGGGGTGTGGGAGGCAGGGGAAGGCGGGTGGAGGTATCCTAGACCACCGGAGAGGCTAAGGAGGTTTGGCAAGGCCATGAGGAAGTCCTTGAGCCGAAGCTGGCCGTCACCAGCGCCCCATGCCTCCTGGGAGCGCACCTGCCACAGTGTCTCTGCCATTTGCAGTCACGGTGGGGGGACGGTCCCCGGGAAACGTGACCTCCGAGCATGTGCAGAGGTGGATGTCAGGGCGCAGCGCTGGGACCCTCGGTCAGTTTCGTTGCTTGCGGTTAGAGGTCTTCTCTCTGGTGGAGGTTCGAGCAAGCGCTTACCCTCACTAACCTATGACCCACCAGGGAACCTTGTTAAAATGAAGGCTGCGAACCAGCAGATCTGGGGAGGGGGGAGCCATGATCGTCTCAGCCCCCGGGGGGTGAAGCCAAATAGGTGCCTGACACACAGTAGCTACGATACTCACCGTGTTTCCCCAGAAGAGGGCTGTGTAGATGTTTCGCTCGGCGCCCTCCCCCCGGACATCTCCCGGTGGGGTCATTTCTGCAGAGCAGGTTTCCAGCTGAGGAACAATGAAGTCACACGAGGCGGTGGCAGAAAAGGAGGCTGAGGGCGGACACGTGCTTCCCCTGGCAGGTGTGGGGAGAGCGGGACCAGCTGAAGGGGAAGCATCTAACTGGCGAGGGAAGTCACTCGGCTTAAACAGGATGCGCGCACAAGGCCCCTTCCAGGCCCCGCCGCGGCCTTGGGGCTCTGGCCGCAAGGAGCGAAGGAAAGTGGTGTCAGGAGGTCAAGCCTTTCCGTAGGGCTGAGCTGCTGCCGCTGGACTTTCCCTTCCAGGAGGGCATCCCCCTCTGCAGGGACTCTTCTGGAAACACACGTGTGCCTTCAGTCCCACCGCCGCACCTGCCGCTGGACTGTTAATCTAACAGATTAGAAAAAAGATCCTCTATTAGTTTCTGAAGGCGGCCGGGACAAACTGCCACAACGTGGTGGCTCAAAACAGCAGATGCTTATTCTCTCATCGTTCTGGAGGCCGGAAATACGGAATCGGTGTCGTTGGGTCAAGGTCAAGGTGTTGGCAGGGCCTCCTCTGGAGTCTCGGGGGATGACCTATTCTGTCAACCCGCCCAAACAGCAGGAGACCGGGATCTTCAAAACTCTCTGCTCCAGCATCCCATGATCTTCTCGTCCGTATGTGGAACATCCCCCTCTGCCTCCCTCTTATAACCGATGTGTTCAGAACCCACCTAGACAATCCGGGATGAGCTCCCCATCCCATGATCCTTAATGTAATCATGTATGTAAAGACCCTCTTCCATTTTGCCTAGAAGGTAACATTACAGGTGCCAGGGAGTAAGATGTGGCTGTCTCTGGAGGGGGACATTTCAAGCCCCCACATTGTCTGCTGGTCTCTCCCCTTTAGGGTATAAACTCTGTGGCAGATAAGGGGTTTTGTTCAAAATGCTGGCCTCAGTGCCTATCACAGCTATGCAGGAGAGGCTTGATAAATGTCTGCTGAGTGAATGAATCAGTGAATGCCTTCGTAAGCCAGAGGGAGAGAGGCTTGCTGTTTAAAAGAAGCCTGCACAGAATCCGTTGTGAAGGGCTGTTTGATAATCTGGGTAATTGCCTTCAACTCAGGCTCAGAAAAAGTAAGCTATTCAGCATCACATTTTCTGAGTGGCACGTTCCCTTCCTATACGGCTTGGGATGTTGCTTTTAAGAAAAGCAGCAAAGTGGGGCACCTGGGTGGCTCAGTCCATTGGGCCTCTGACCTCGGCTCAGGTCATGATCTCACAGTTCGTGGGTTCAAGCCCTGTGTTGGACTCTATGCTGACAGCTCGGAGCCTGGAGCCTGCTTCAGATTCTGTGTCTCCCTCTCTCTCTCTCTGTCCCTTCCCTGCTCACGCTCTGCCTCTTGCACTCTAAAAAATAACATTAAGAAAATTAAAAAGAAAAGAAAACAAGCAAAGAATTGGCACTGAGCCTTTTATTTTGTTTCAACCGAGTAAAAATAAAGGACCTCAACTAATGTCACCATCCCTGTGCTTTTTCACATGTAAATTTCATTGAAAGTGTCCAAGTTGCTGCCAAATACATAAAACACGGCCCTGAGTCATGGTGACGATGTTTGGAGCACAGACTGCTTGAGTTCAAACCTCAGCTGTGTCACTTGGCAGCCCTGTGACCTTAGGGCAAGTTCCTTGTCCTCTTGAGCCTCAGTTTCTTTATCTGTAAAATGGGACCAATTAGCATACTTACCTCATTAAGTTGCGGTGAGGATTTACTCAATCGATAAATATTTATTGAGGACCTAGTGGGTGCCAGGCATTGGGTGCACAGTGTGAAGAGAAAAGGCAGAGTCGCTGCCTGCTGCGAGCTTCTAGTTCTCTGGGAGCTCAGGAGCGTGAGGGCTCTGCTAGGCTGGGTGACATGGTCAATCCTCAATAGAAGTTTTGGTTACTGTTATAAATAAAGAGTCATCTTCATTTCCTTTATTGGGCACCAAATCTGCAACTGTGGTCATTTTTTTCCTACTTGTGACTTGCTGGAGGGTCATCACACGTTGGAAGTGAAGGATCGTCTGGCGGTTCAGACGGAAATCAGTCTTGTCCTTGTGAGCCAGTAGAGATGGGAGAAATTGCTTTGGCATTGGATTAAAGAAGAGGAAAAGCAAACGACTGAGTTGTGACCTGTGATAAAAGAAGTGTAGGAAGCGGAGGTGGGCATCAAGAGTGTGAGCAGCCTGGATAGGAGATAACCTTGAAGGACTTTCCTTGCACGCAGTCTGAACTCTGGAATTTGTCCCTGCAGGAGAGAAGCGGGCTGGGCGTGACGCAGCAGGGACAATGTGTGGCATCAGCTGCAGGGAGCTCTCTTACAGTCAAGGACTTTTGGAAGGAGCTTAGGAATGGGGCTGGCAGGAAATAGCCTTGTCTCCCTTTCTCTGGATGGTGATACATGGCACCTTCTTTTACTGTTACTTCTTTTCTTTCTCATATCACTTCACTAGGTCAGGAGCTCCCTTAAGGGAAAGGGATGTGCCTGTCATGGTCTTAGTAAGCACTTATCCTAGGAATACATTTGGCTGCAATTAAGAGAAAACTCTTTCGGGGCGTAAATAAACAATGGTTTATTTTCCTTACATAACAAGAAATCCAGAAGGAGGTGGGCATTGCACTAGTTTAGCAGCTCCAATACCCCTCTGTGATATTTTTAGCTTGGTTCAGCTTAATGCCTCACGGTCACAAGATAGCTGCTGTATCTCCAGACATTGCGTCTGCTTCCGAGGCTAAAAAGGGAATGAAGGGACAGAAAGGTCTTTCCTAGCCACTCTCATCCCCATTTCTATCAGGAGAGAATAAACTCTTTTGAACAGTTAGCTGCTTAAATCACACTGGCCCGAATGGAGCCCTGGAGCCAGCAGGGAAGACTGGGGAATGACATGTTATCTTTTTTTTATATATATATTACAACACTCTAACTGTACACAAAGCCCACATGGAATGGAAGTTGGGAATAGGCCTTGAGAAGGAATGAAAAAAAGGAAGGAGTTGGAAGTTGTCCTGAAGACGAATGAGTGAGCTGTTTGGTGACTGAATTAGCCCAGAGTTCAGCAGTTTGCGATGATACCACGTCTTTCTGAGGCCCACAAAAATATATGCGGATCCTGGAGTAATTAAGATCGCCAGACATTAGTAACCAAGAATGTGAACATTGGGTGATGCCTCATTTTAATAATATGCATTAGCTCATCCCTGCTAAATGAGCTCTTCAGGGTGGGTCCTTCTTCAACTTGGACATGACAGGCTTACTTTGGTGCATACGGGTCTCTTGTGAACGCCACTGGGGATGTTGCAAAGACACGAGGGAGATGGAGGGCCACCGGGTGTCTGTAGAGTAAAAGGAGGCAGTGCTCGGGGTCCCTGTCTTCCTTTCAGTCTTAATTAGTTCTCTTTTGTCCTAGCCCGGGCTTTTGGGGTTAGCCAGTGTTTTGCCCTTGAGCCCTGAGTCCCTGCAAAGGCAAGATGGAAGTTCAACTGGATTGAATTGGGGCATCTCTGCCCACCAGCTCCTGCTCACAGGCCCTTGGGGGTGGATGTTTAGCCAAGACCTTGTCCAACGGGGGCATCTTGGCCCAACAGCCTTTTGGGGGAGGCCCCTGGGCGTGAGAGCCTGACCACTTGTCCAGGAGTGGAAACAGGGAAGTGTGACCTTGGCCAAGTGACTTGACTTCTCTGAGCCTCAGCTTCGTCCTCCGCATTACCTGCTCTGAAATTCAGGCGAGACGCGGTATTCGGAGCATCTACAACGGAGCCTGGCGCCTAGTAAGCACGAATAAAAACAGGGCTCCTCTTCCTCCTTCAATTTAGAATTAGTGTAATTGTGACGCTCTTAGCTGGAAAAACCTGGGTCGGGATCGATGATGATCAGTTCAGCTTATTTTTTTAATTACGGTTTTCTCATGTTGTGAAAACGGATATCGGTAAAGCTTCCTGGAGTGGTGGTGAGTTAGAAATTATAGGCTGAGGGGCGCCTGGGTGGCTTAGTCGGTTGAGCGTCCGACTTTCACTTAGGTCATGATCTCGCGGTTCGTGGGTTCCCGCGTCGGGCTCTGTGCTGACTGCCAGCTCAGAGCCTGGAGCCTGTTTCAGAGTCTGTGACTCCCTCTCTCTCTGACCCTCCCCTGCTCGCGCTGTCTCTCTCTCTCTCTCTCCTAGAAATAAATAAAACATTTGAGAAAAAAAAAAGAAATTATAGGCTGAATAAATCCCGTTGGTGCAGGAAAGGTATACATGAGGGACGCAGCAGTGTCCGGCCGAGACTAAGCAGGAAGATGGGATTCAGGATGACCTGGGGCATCAGGGGCTCAGGCTGGGGCAGGTGTGGGAGAGTCGCCAGCCTGAGCCGGGCCAGAAGGCAGGCTGTGTCCTGGGAGGGAGGAGGCAGTCCCTCATCAGCCGGCCCTTCCTCCCGGCGAGCCCAGGCGGGGCTCTGAGATCAGATCTTCCAGCTGGAGAATGGTGAGGTTCTGGGCAGAAGTGGGGACCACTGGGGGCTCAGCAGGTAGCGTGCGTGCCTCCCCAAATCCACGGGGGTCCCAGTTCAAGGTCAAGCATGCCTGGGCTCCAGCCTGGAATTCCTACTCTGGTTTCATTGCCCACTGCCTGTTTGACTTCACGCTATTTAGTCTTCCTGAACTTGGGATCCTCATCTCTTCCTGGGGAATAGCATCCATTTTAAAACATTTTTTTAAATGTTTATTTATTTTTGAGGGAGAGAAAGAGACAGAGCGTGAGCGGGGAGGGGCAGAGAGAGAGAGGGAGACACAGAATCCGAAGCAGGCTCCAGGCTCTGAGCTTTCAGCACAGAGCACCATGCGGGGCTCGAACGGTGAGATCGTGACCTGAGCCGAAGTTGGATGCTTAATGGACCAAGCAACCCAAGCACCCCAATAGTAACCATTTTTAAAAGCTAGGGTGCTCCTGGTTACTTACACTGAATCTTACAGTGTGTCAGTTCTCTGCCCTGACTATGAACCCATTTAACTGTCCCTGCAGCCCTGCAAAGCTGATACCATTATTATCTTCCTTTGGCCAGCGAGGAAACTGAGGCACAGAGCAAGATAGGTGACCCCACTGGTATATCAGCTCAGGCAAGAGGTTGAGAGAAGCCCCAGGCTTTGCCACTCCCTTCTTCAACAAGTAATTGCACACTGCCGGGGGGATGCACACTGGTGCAGCCGCTCTGGGAAACAGTGTGGAGGGTCCTCAAAAAATTAAAACTAGAACTCCCCAAGGACCCAGCAATAGCACTGCTGGGAATTTACCCAAGGGACACGGGAGTGCTGATGCCTAGGGGCACATGTACCCCAATGTTCACAGCAGCACTCTCAACAGTAGCCAAATCATGGAAAGAGCCTAAGTGTCCATCAGCGGACCAATGGATCAAGAAGATGTGGTTTATATAGACAGTGAAATACACTTGGCAATGAGAAAGAATGAAATCCTGCCATTTGCAGTAGCGTGAGTGGAACTGGAAGGTATTAAGCTGGGTGAAAAAAGTCAGGCAGAGAAGGACAGATACCATATGTTTGCACTCCTATGTGGATATTGAGAAACTTAACAGAGAGACCATAGGGGAGGGGATGGGGGAAAACAGTTACAAACAGAGAGGGAGGGAGGCCAACCATAAGAGACTCGTTAATACAGAGAACAAACTGAGGGTGGATGGGGGGCGGAGGAGACGGGGAAATGGGTGACGGGCATGGAGGCGGGTGCTTGTCGGGATGAGCACTGGGCATTGAATGGAAGCGATGAATCATGGGAATCCACCCCCAAAACCAAGAGCACACTGTGCACGCTGTATGTTAGCCACCTTGACAATAAATTATATTTTTAAGAAACCCACACAAATTGCACGAATAATTCCCTGTCACCAAAGGGGATACATTGTAAGGATGACCCAAAATGACCCAAAATGATCCAGAATTCCTGGTTGGAGGCAGGCGTCAAAAGGGAGGCTGTTACACACTGACCTCAACTTTTTCTTCAGGCACCAATGTCCCTGGTTTCTGGTTGCAACGCTCCATTTCTCATTTAGGAACACTGAGGCCCAGAGGTAGTTTGGGAACAGCTCATTCGTCACCCGAGTTTTTCTGGAGGTGAGGTTTGCACCGCTGCTGTCTGAAGAGTCAGGAGGGACCAAGCATGGCTTCACCGGGTGCCTACCTGGCCGGTGGGAAGAAGCTTTCTTTCTTTCTCTCTTTTATTAATAGTTTTCATTTTGATTAATTATTTTTGAGAGCGAGGAACACAGGAGGGGCAGAGAGAGAGAGAGGGAGAGACAGAATCCCAAGCAGGCTCCGCGATGTCTGCGCAGAGCCCAGTGTGGGGGTTCGAACTCACCAACTGCGAAATCATGACCTGAGATGAAATCAAGAGTTGGATGCTTAAGCGACGGTGTCCTCCAGATGCCCCACTGTGAAGAAGCTTTCTTCAGCCAATGGTTAATTGATGTCAGGAACACACTGGAGGAAAGGAAACGTGTGTGTGTCACAGGCCACACGCTGGTGGCCATGACCTGTGTAACCAGGCGAGGCGGAGAGTGTCCGTTCTCCCGTCCCCACACCTGCATCTCTTTGCGATCCCGTGGACGTTCAAACCTGCTGGCACCCAGGGGCCCTGGCAAGCGCATGCCAGGAGAGGACACCTTGCAGAGCCCCCACCGCCCGCCCGGGTTCCTGGCCGTGGCTGCCACGCCCACCAGCCACCGTCGCATCTGCTTCCCGTGGGCCGCTCCCAGCCAGTGACCGTGTGCTGCAAGGAGACTAAGGCAGGCGCATTTCTGGGAGACACAGGACGGCTCTGGAAGCCAACCCTGGCTCAGGAAACCCATGCTCCTCGTGGAAGCTTCCATAGACTGCATGTGAGTCTAGCTACCCTCCTAACCCAACACCCCCGACCCCCCACCTCCGCTCAGGGTCACACCTGATTTCCATCTCAGTGGCTCTCAGCCTTTGGTGCTTCTCCCTGATTTTCTCTCCCAGGCCTTTCCCCTAAAATAAAATAAAAAATTCCTTGGGCGGTTACTCCCTTCTTGGGACCCACGTTCTATAGAACTGGAACGAACAAATCCAAGTGGAGATAAGCAAGAGCCCAGCTGGAGGCTCCAAATTAATTAAGAATAAATAGAAGCCTTGAACGACTTCCCCCCAAGTCCACACTTACGGTCGTAGCAAAAGCAGACGATACACAGTGACATTTGTCAGGAGGAAGGCTGTGTGTCCAGATCATGAGTGATTTATCCACAAAGACTTTTTATAAAAACTTGAAACTTTCAGTGGTATTTCTGCATCGGGCTTGGGTTCTGAGGCTGGGTGCAGTCTTTGCTGGCTGGGGGGAGAGGGGGTGAGTGGTGGGTGGTGGGTGGTGACTTGGGAAAAGCCTCAGTCTCTTTATCTGTAAAATAGGGCTGCTAGTCTCCTGGAAAGGTTCTGCAAGGGGTTGGTGATGTCGTTCATGCGCGGGTTAGCAGGGTGCCTGGTTATACAGGTGCTCGGCGAATGTCCCGATGACTTATTAAATTGGCATCTTCAGGGGCGCCTGGGTGGCGTAGTCGGTTAAGCATCCGACTTTCGCTCAGGTCATGATCTCGCGGTTCGTGGGTTCGAGCCCCGCGTCGGGCTCTGTGCTGACTGCCAGCTCAGAGCCTGGAGCCTGTTTCAGAGTCTGTATCTCCCTCTCTCTCTGACCCTCCCCTGCTCACGCTGTCTCTCTCTCTCTCCTAGAAAAAAAAATTGGCATCTTCATTCTCTCCTTTGACTAACCCCAAAGGTGAGAGTTCTCCCCTCCATTTAACAGATGAAGACACCGAGCCTTGGGGGCAGGGCAGAGACTTGCCCACCGGCACCAGGAGACAATAGAACATCGGGGTGCGACCCCGTTCTTAGAGACCGCGCTGCGCCCCCATCTGTTCGTGCGCCCTGTCTTGCCTTCCATCCGTGAACGATAGGGGGCTTTCTCGACACATCCTAGCAGAGTCACTTTTCGGTGTGCGGCTTTCACAGTTTCTTTTGGGGGAAGCCACGAATAAACACGCGTCTTTCCCGTTCGGGTTCCTGAGAACAGACACACTCCCGGTGACCTGTGCCTTCGCGGTCCAGCAGAGGACTTGGGACCGTGGGTGGCACATCACGGATGCTCAGCTCAGTACACCTGACAGATGAAGGGCTCTTCAAACCCCGGCCCAAGTCCCCTCCCCAGGACGAGGGCCCCCCCCTCCCATCTTCCCAGTGCCCACTGCACAGACCTTACCAGGCAGGAAGTTCCACGCTGGCCACCACATCATCTCCAGGGGCTGGCTCGGCGCTGGGCCATCGGTCAGGAGCTCCCAGGGGCTGGACCCGGGCTGGCGAGTAAGTTACAGCCCCTGCAGCCAGAGTGCGTGCCCCTCCGGGGCAGGGGCTGTTTTACTGGTATTTGCCCAGCCTTCCCCAGCCAGGTGCACACGGTGGGCTTGGCGCATGCCTAGTTCCTGCTTAGACTGGAGGCCAGCAGAGGTGACCCAGTGGTCATTCTCGGGCAGGGAGGGGGGCGGTGAGGCTCGGGGTTCCGCTGGGCGTGGCCAGGGGCAGACCCGCGGCTCTAAGCAGACGCCTACCCCTGGCCCAGATCTGCCAGCTCCTTCGGATCCCAGCCTCAACCTGAAAAGGGATTTCTCGTAGGTTCTCTGGCCTCACCTGGGATTAGCTTCTAAGTGATCGGAAAGCACTCAAAGATGGAAGGTGCTGTGTAAGGACAGAAATAATTCCCCAGACATTTCACAGAGAATTAACGCTTTCCTGAGGCTGTTGGACGGTCCCTGCCCAGGTCGCTCGGCTCACAGGCCGAGGAATAGTGGTGTCGGGCCAAGGAAGAGACCCAGGGAGAGGCTCCGGTCCTGCAGCGGAGCGACAAAGATAGGGGAAACTGAGGCACAGGGCGTAGAGAGAAGCCTGTTGACACAGCACCCCTAAGCCAATATTGAAACTAAAGGGAAGTCCAAAATGTGCACCCAGGAAGGCTTCTACTTTGTGTTTTAAAGTTTCTGGCTTCATATAAGATTCCTGAAGCGATGAGAACAGTCATGTAAAACTGCAGCACGTAGGTTCCCGAGTGGGGCAGCCGGTATCGGCAGACACCGCCTGGTGGTCTTAGACACTTTACTCTTTTAAAAAAATCATTATTCATATATTTTGAGAGGGAGAGAGTGACATGCACAAGTGAGGGAGGGGCAGAGAGAGGGAGACAGAATCCCAAGCAGGAGACAGAATCCCAAGCAGGCTCCACACCGTCAGCACAGAGCCCGACGCAGGGCTCGACCTCATGAACTGTGAGACCATGACTCGAGCTGAAAGCAAGAGTTGACGCTCGATCGACTGAGCCATCCAGGTGCCTCAATAGTTTACTCCGTTAAAGACTCAGTTTCCACCTCTGTGAAATGGGTTGAGAGATGGAATCAAACTTGCTGAATACATTTATGTAGGGCTTAAGGGGAATGATGTTTGTAAAGAACTGAGGACATATGAAATGCCCAATTAAGTAACTAACAAAGAGTGATTAGGATTATTACCACCGTCCCCTGCCCCTCTGTCAAACTGTCACCTCTGTTTAGGGGAGTCTCACATCCTTCTCTCTCTTTTGCCTCACAGTTGACTTCTTGGAAATTCTATTGGTTTTACCTTAAAAATATATCAGGACCCTTCCCACTCTCTTTCCACGGTGGTCTCCCCTGGATAACTTCCTAAATCTGGGGTAAAAAAAACTTACAGGCCCTGGTGAAATCTGGCCTGCTGCTTTTTTTTGGTCTGGGGTATGCTGTAAACTAAGATTGGTTTTTACATTTTTCAATGGTTGGGGAAAAAAGAAAGACAAACAATATTTCATGACACCTGAGAGTTATATAAAACACAAATTGCTGTGTCCATAAAGTTTTATTGGCACGCAAGCACGCCCAAGTGTACACACTGCGTGTGGCTGACCTTGTGCTGTCCCGGCAGGGCTGAGGAGTGGTGAGAGAGACCACATAGGCCCCAAAGGCTGAAATGTTTGCTCTCTGGCCCCTTCCAGAAAACGTTTGCCCACCCCTGGGGGTAGACGTTTCCTGGGTCTCCTTGTATTCTTGTTTTCCTCTGAACTGTGTGGCCCCAACACAGCTCTCTGAGGGTTCCTTGCAATGCATTCAGTCTTCTGCTGATAGACCTTTCGGGCAGCTCCATGAGCCCCTCAGAGTAAAAGCCAAGGTCCTCATCATGGCCAGGAAGGCCCCACATAACCATCTCCTACTGTTCGCCTTTACTTTGCCCCAGCCACACTGACCTCTTCTGAGAACATGACCTTAATACCTCTGCCACAGGCCCTTTGCATTGGCTGTTTCCTGGAGGGCTCTTTCTCCCCAGATAACCTTCACCTCCTTCAAATCTCTGCCTGAATCTCACCGTCTCAATGAGACCTCTTCCAATGCTCATTTTATTTTGCCCCCCGATCCCTCCTTTTGTATTGTACTTATTGTCTGCTTACCAACTAGCTAATTTACTAATCCATTTTGTTTACCATTTATTGACTGTCTCCTTCCATTAAAAAGTGAGGTCTCCTGAAGGCTGACATTTTTGTCCGGGTTTGTTCACTGTGTCCCAGATCGCAGATAAGCTGCCTTCATGGATGGACCACAGTGCTGTTGTGTAGGCTCCCTGGGCTCAGAAGGGCTCCTGCTTACAAGGATCCTGCACTTGGCTTAATGCTTTGTTGCCATGAAGTTCTTAATACTTTTTTTCTTAATGTTTTATTTTTATTTTTATTTTTGAGAGAGAGAGAGTGTGTGAACAGGGGAGGGTCAGAGAGACAGAGGGAGACACAGAATCCAAAACAGGCTCCAGGCTCTGAGCTGTCAGCACAGAGCCCCACACGGGGCTTGAACCCAAGAACCATGAGATCATGACCTGAGCCGAAGTTGGACGCTTAACCAACTGAGCCACCCAGGTGCCCCTGAAGTTCTTAATACTTTTTGAATCACAAGTCTCGCGTTTTCCTTTTACACCAAGCCGTGGTGGTTATGCGGCCCATCCTGCCAGGAAAAGGATTCTGGGTGCACAGGAGACCCCCTGCGAATATTTGTTGAGTGGACGAAGGAAGGAAGGAATGGTGCACATCACGATTTAGCTCCATCAATTTCCCTTGCTTATCTGGCCGCCCCAGCCCCCGCCCTCTGCCTCCCTCTCTCCTGCCTTTTGCGGGAGTGTGTTATTGATGTAAACGGACAAGCAGACGAGTCAGTCCTGGATCCGGGAGCCGAGGAGAAGATCACCTGCAACACAGAGAAGACGCAATTACTCCAGCAACCGTCCGCCGCCCCGACCGCAGCTCGGAGCCTCCACTTAATGTAATTGAGTGTGAAGGCCGGCTGGAGACACAGGCGCCCCCGCCGCCCCCTCTCCATAATATAGACACTATTGGTTGCTAATTGGCGCCAGTGGGCTGGTGCTAATTGTCCTAATGCACTTGGCTTGATGGAGGGACGAGGCTGCCCAGGCCGAGCGGGGGTGGGGGGGGGGCTCCTTGGGAAATGGTGGGGGTGGTGGGCGCCCAGAGGCAGCAGACACTGCTACCGGGCTCATAGAAGTTGGAAACCGGCTTCAATTTTGCATCAAATATTTAAGCAGGTTTGGGGTGGGTATTGATGGGGAGGGCGGACCACTGAGCTTTGCTTGCGGTAACCCACAGAGGCCCCGGGGGGGACAGGGCCCCCTGCCTCCTTCATCAATGGGTTCTCCAGGCGCCTGTGTCGCTTGCATGGTCTAATTAATTGTGTGAATTTCTAATGACCCTTTTAGCCCACCCCCCCCAAAGCACCCTCCCTTCCGCCCTCATTCAGGCTGCTTCCTCTTGTTTTCTAGCTGCTTCTGAATGGTCTGCTTCAGGGATGTGACTTGGGGCCATGTGCGGAGGGAGGCAGCATTGGACAGGGGAGATGCAGAGGGAAGCCGGGGCAGGCTTGATCTCGCTGTGTGGTCTCAGCCAACGTGTGCACCTCCCTGGGCCTCAGTTTCCCTAGCAAACGACTGTCAGGCTCCTGAGTGTTACTGTTTAGTGCACATCCTCTCTGATGGAAGCCACGATCTTTTAGGGAGTATAGGGATATATATGTATACACACACATATATACACATATATTTAAAATTTTTTTAAATGTGTATTTATTTATTTTGAGAAAGACAGAGAGACAGAGATCAATGGAGGAGCAGAGAGAAAGAGAAAGAGATTCCCAAGCAGGCTCCACACTGTCAGCGCAGAGCCCAACTCAGGGCTCAAACTTACAAACTGTGAGATCATGACCTGATCCTAAATCAAGAGTCAGATGCTTAACCAACTGAGCCATCCAGGCACCCCCATCTGTATTTATATATACACGTGTATGTGTATAGATGTATTTTTTTAAAATTTGCAGTGAGGTCTGTTTTAGTATGTATTAGGGGAAATAAATTCATATTGCATATTATTTGACACACGCAGTATATATTTCATAATTACACAAAGAGGTGGTGTGCTGGTATATGTGTAACAGTCAGTTCCGCATGGGGAGAAAAGCTCTGATCTCTGGGGCATTTGCCACTGTCCATGGTGTAAATATTGCTACCATGGTTGAGTTCAAGCTGCTAATAAATTCCCCAAACACAGAGTCAGGAAGAAATGGACGGTAACATAACTACTATGATAAACTACCTCCATCGCATAGGGACAATAGGTCAGGAACAGAGATAATAGCAAAATGTAGCAAAATAGTTAGGAAAGGATGAATTGTGAGTATTATAATTTCCTTTTTCACCACGGCTATGTACCAACTGGCTCGCAGGTTCCCTGAACGGAGAACAGCGGCTCTCGTGAGCCTTGGGGGCTGGCTCCCACACATCGCTGTGTGTGTGTGTGTGTGCGTGTGTGTGTGTGTGTGCGCGCGCGCATGCACGCATGGGTGCGTGGCACAGTACTCACGAACTCTATCGTTTCTCAGATTGGAATGGGTAGGACAAAGCTGAGTTAAAAAATGGATCCCGTTGGGGCGCCTGGGTGGCTCAGTCGGTTAAGCGTCCGACTTCGGTTCAGGTCATGATCTCGCAGTTCGTGGGTTCGAGCCCCGTGTCGGGCTCTGTGCTGACTGCCAGCTTAGAGCCTGGAGCCAGTTTCAGATTCTGTGTCTCCCTCTCTCTGACCCTTCCCTGCTCAACCTGTCTCTCTCAGAAATAAATAAAACATTAAAAAAAAAAAAAGGATCCCGTTTAAGGGGCGCCCGGGCAGCTCAGTCGGTTGAGCATCTGACTCTTGGATTTCTGCTCAGGTCCCCATCTCATGGTTCATGGGTTCAAGCCTCGTGTCAGGCTCTGTGCTGACAGTGAGGAGCCTGCTTGGGATTCTCTGTCTCTCTCTCAAAATAAATAAGAAAACCAAAAAAAAAAAAAGATTCTATTAAAAATTGACGTAAAGAAAACGATGTTAAAGGAATACGGCTCAGGTGAATTGCACGTCAGGCCAAAGTCATGGAGCTGGCACGCCTGTGCCCAGAACCCAACAAGACAGCACCAGCTTCCTGCCCGCTGTCTGGGGCAATTTACCGGTGACTGAGCGAGGGAGGAAGTAGTTAGGGTGGCCAGGGCTCGCGGCCCTCTCTCTTGTTCTCTAGAAGGCATGAAATGGTGATGTCACGCTCTTTCCTTTGACCGCTGACTTCAACTTCCATCTCCTTCTTCCTAACCCCGAGGTGCCTACTCGAATGCCAGTATCTACACGGCTCTTGATCTGCCCTGTCTACCCCTACCCTCAGCTGCTCAACCTCTATGATCCACTCCTTTCCCTGCACTTGGCCGTGTGGCTGACACTCTTGTGGACCACCTCGCCCCACCTCTCACAGGCCTTGGGGCAAGGAAGTGAGAAGGGGTTGGTGCTTGTGTGCAGGAGAATGGATCAGGACCAGTCTGCACAAGGTGCAGGGAAAATCATGGTTGTTTTGCATCCCTCTCTCTGCAGACAAAACAGCCCTACGTGCTTTGCCTTAGTTTTGCTTTATGATAGTGTTACTGCCGATTTTTCATTATAAAAGTGGCTTTGTGATTGCAAATTGCAGTTCCAGCCAGGTGGGGGGGCAGGCAGATATCATAAATGTAGGAGACATGTCAGTTGGGGGGCATGGCCCATTGAGGAGTCTCCATCTCCCCGAAAGAAGCTGGTGGTTACCCACCAGCCAACAGGTGCCGCAGATGGCTGGAATTCCTTGTAGAAGGTGGAAAACGCTGACTTGAACAGAGACTTCCTTAAGCTTAAAATCATGCTAAGAGCCAGACACAGCAAGTCCATGGGCTGGCCATGACCTCTGAAAATCTTAGAGGAAAAAAAAAAAGTAAAGGTAATGATGAAGCTTCCTCAGCAATGAGCAATAGCATTTTAGTGTCTGGATCAAGTTGTCTAGATTTTTGTCCTAGATTTTTCTTTTTAACCATTCACTGTTCCTTTCAAATTTCTTCATTAGCATGATTTTTAGTGATGCCTTAACAGAGCCTCATATGCCTCCAGCAAAACCTATTGCAGGGTATGAAACACGTGGCCCCAAATCCTTAGCTACACCTTCCGTCAAAACGTGGACCTTGAAGGGCACCCAGGGGGCTCAGTCGGTTAAGTGTCTGACTTCGGCTCAGTTCATGATCTCATGGGTCATGAGTTTGAGCCCCGTGTCAGGCTCTGTGCTGATGGCTCGGAGCCCGGAGCCTGCTTCCAATTCTGTGTCTACCTCTCTCTCTGCCCCCCTCCCGTCTCTCTCTCAAAAAATAAATAGGCATTAAACAAAAAAGGTGGACTTCGATGGGAGTCCCCATGGCCACACTCCCTGAATCAAGGCCTATTGTTGCGTGATTTTGATCAGTAGAGGTGGTGCTGGGCCTCGTTCTGGCCAGGACCTTGAGAAATCAGTCTCTACTTGTCCCTCAGAACACGTGGTTCGGAGCCCCAAAGCCACCCGTGAAGAGGTCAGCCTGGCGTTACCATCTTGAGAACAGCATGTAAGATCAGCCTGTGACTTTCCGAGTCCCCCTGTGGGAGCAAGTCATGGGAGCAGAGATGGGACACCTGCATCCAATCCCTGCCCGTGTGGCCTGTGAGGTCCCCGTAATATGAAGAACTGTGGCTCTTTTCAGCCACTAAGTTACAGGATTCTTTTTTTTTTTTTTAATTTATTTCTAGGCGAGAGAGAGAGACAGCGTGAGCAGGGGAGGGTCAGAGAGAGAGGGAGTCACAGACTGAAACAGGCTCCAGTCTCTGAGCTGGCAGTCAGCACAGAGCCTGACACGGGGCTCGAACCCACGAACCGTGAGATCATGACCTAAGCGAAAGTCGGATGCTTAACCGACTAAGCCACCCAGGCGCCCCATACAGGATTCTTTTTTAAACACAGAGAAAGTGATGATCCGAACACTGTCTTCCTGAGCAATCTCATCGTTTTTTCATGTTTATTTGTTTTGAGAGACAGAACTCATGTGAGAGCATGAGTGAGGGAGGGGCAGAGAGAGTCAGGGGTGCAGAGGACCCGAAGCTGGCTCCCCACAGACAGCGAAGAGCCCGACGTGGGGTTCGAACTCACGGACTGTGAGATCACGATGACCTGAGCCGGGGTCAGACGCTTAACCGACTGAGCCACCCAGGTGCCGCAATCTCATTGCTTCTAATTCTTAACCTTTGAATTTAAAACCACAGGGGGTATTTTGTGGCCGCCTTTCATGGGATTTGCTTAGGTGAGGTTTCCTGCGGGAACACCACGGGATCAAGGTGTCTGGGTGTGGTTGGTGACAAGGTCAACTACAGGCCTCAATTACTCTCCCCAGAGGTGACCCAATTTACGCTTCCATGAGGAGAATGGGAGCCCTCAGCCCGTGGGCCACTTTGATATATTTTGTCACTAGTTATGTGGGTGTGGCTTGCTCAGATTCGTAGAGGGAGGAAGGACACCTGGATTTGGGGGTAGAAGGGACAGCCTGAAGATCTCTGATCTTCTGACCAGACAAATGTCAAGTGAACATGAAAGTTTATTCCTTCTTGGGAATTTACCATCATTGACCCTGGGCTACAGCTTCTCTCTCTTGACGACAGCCATAAAAAGGCTTTGTGCTGAGTTCATCTCTTACATAAACAAGAGTTCAGGGCCTGACCCTGGTGCATCTCTCCTTCATTAATTCATACATTCGGGTATATTTTCATTATACGGTTTCTTTCGATGTTGTAGTAATCATACTAAAGAATAATGTGAAACCTGGCCAACAGCCTGTCTGGGGCATCTGATGCAAATGTCGGCTTAGTGAACGTCTGTGTCACAAGGAACCAGGGTTTGACTGACATGGCCCAGGACACAAGAGCCCAGACTGGCCGGGGCCAGGGAATATGGGGGCAAGAAAGGGAGCCAGAGAATGACCACCACAACAAAGGGATGAAAGAAAAATGAGGCTCTTGCATCCCTCGTGAGCAGAAGAGCCAATCTGCAAGTTGAGCCTGGAGAGAAAACAACTTCAATCTGGGGACACGTCTATGCAGTCAGTGAGACCGGATTTGCGTATTACTGTTATCCTCGTTGCAGTTACTACTACTATTATTTGAAGGATAGAAATACCATTTACTGAGTATGTTCCGCATGCCAAGCACAGAAGCCATCCAGCCCAGCGCCCTCTCACTTCTACCTCGAGGGGGACACTTCGTCATTTTACCCATTTTACAGATGAAGAAACGGAGCCTCAGAGACGTAAACTGTGCCTGAGTGTTGGCGTGGGTTGCAGCCCTGGCTGCTGTGGGATGGTGAGGGGGGCAGGAGGAGACTCCTCTCCTTCGTCATTGCTTCCTCTCGCTTCTCTTTTCTTCCCCCACTTTGCTCAGACACGGGAGGAAGGATTTATTAACACAGAAAAAAGGAGCAGAGACCCTGTTAGGAAGCCGCTCAGTAGGAGGTGGGTCAGTACAAGGTGCATAATTCGGAGGGCGGAGGGGGCAGGGAGGCGGGGCTGCTGAGGCCCCAGGAGGCAACTCTCAGGGCGCCCTCCATTGTCCCCCTGAAGTTCACTTTCTTTTTTAAAATTATTTTTAAAATGTTTATTTATTTTTGAGAGAGAAAGAGATAGAGCATGAACAGGGGAGGGTCAGAGAGAGAAGGAGACACAGAATTTGAAGCAGGCTCCAGGCTCTGAGCCGTCAGCACAGAGCCCGACGTGGGGCTCGAACCTATGAACCGCAAGATCATGACCTGAGCCGAAGTCAGACGCTTAACCTACTGAGCCACCCAGGCGCCCCTAAAGTTCACTTTCTTAAACCCTTCAATTCAACCTAGACCACAGGACTGCGATCTTCAAGCACAAGGTCCTGTATGTCCATGACGCTGGCCCTGGTGGGGGCAGGGAGGGTATGAATAAAAGAAGGTTGTTAACATGTGCCCTGCAGACTCTCAGTGTCAATATTCATCGCCATGTAAGATATCCCCTTTGGGCGATGCCCTGTGCTTTCAAGATGACCTGGAAATAAGTATATAATGAAAGGGTTGCTTATGTGAAGTTTAAGACATACTCATCTGGAAATTAATAAGATTCTTAATACTAGGTAGCGTTTATTGAACATGTACTCTTTGCCAGGCATCGTTCTAAGGGTTTTACCACACGACATGGGGGGGAGGGCATTAATATTAACCCATTTCCAGATGGGGACACTGAGGTGCAGAGAGACTAAGGAGCTTGACACCCAGCGAGGCGGCCAGTGAGTAGCAGAGCTGTGGTCAAACCATGGCTCTAGAGCCCAGATGCCCCCACTGGGGATTCCTCAGTGTTTGTTGAGTGACTGAATGATGGCCTTCACCGGGGCTAGAATCAAGTATGCTTGGGAGGTGGAGAGAGGCCTCACCCATTGCCAGCATGGGCCAGTTATTAATGGAGGCCAGGCAGGGTTCTCCATCCTGGGATTCCAGGAGAAGGGTGAGACAATAAGGAGTTTTGATGGGCTGAACATCCTGATTTCCCATTGTTCAAGAGCAGACCGTGTGCCGGAAAGGAACAGCATCGCCTCCGTGTCCCTTATCTGTACCAGGGCCACAAATAGCAAAGGGAGGAAGGAGGAAGCCGTGAAGCTTTCCTCGGGCTCTGGAGGTTAACCTTGATGGCTGGAGCCGGGGACAGGACTGAGTGGGTGGCTCCGATGCCTCCTTGCCCGCCAGGATATCTGGGCGCCTGGGATGGGGGCCGACAGCTGGTGTGACCCGAGTGTGACACGGGCGCGCCTTCCCCTTGCCTCAGAAGATGCTCGAATTAATCCTTTCTTAACACACCTTCCTGCCAGAGTGCTTCCCACACAGCTCCCTCCTGAGCAACCCGTTCTTATCTTACGGTGACGGGGGCGGCCCGACGACCCAACCATTGCTGAGCCCTCGCTCTGTGTCCAGCCCAGCGGTTACCTTGCCACCGAACCTCTGAAACAAGAAAATAGATTCCATGATTCCCATTTGACAGATAAGGAAGGCTAAACTAGAAAGACCCATGCCTGATGGTTAGCAAAGGCTGGACTTGAACCCGGGTCTGGTCCTGACTTGAAAGCTCACGCGCATCCCAGCTCCACCATGTGGCTGCCCAGGGCAGAGTCAGGAACTACTTACTGGCACCTCCGTTGCTGCCAGCTGGTGGCTCCAGTGGCCACCTGACCTGGTTTGTCCCTCCCTGAGGGGTTTCCAGGGCACACAGCTTTCAGTTCTAAAATTGGGACAGTCCATGGGGTGCCTGGGTGCCTCAGTTAGTCAAGTATCTGACTCTTGATTTCAGCTCAGGGGTTGTGACGGTCCCAGGGCGGTGGGATTGAGCCCCGTGTTGGGCTCTGCACCGAGCCTGGAGCCTGCTTAAGACTCTCTCCCTCTCTCTCTCCCTCTCCCTGCCCCTCCTCCTGCTCACGTGTGCTCTGTCTCTCTTTTTTTTTTTTAAATGTTTTATTTATTTCTAGGAGAGAGAGAGAGACAGCGTGAGCAGGGGAGATTCAGAGAGAGAGGGAGTCACAGACTGAAACAGGCTCCAGGCTCCGAGCTGGCAGTCAGCACAGAGCCCGACGCGGGGCTCAAACCAACAAACCGCGAGATCATGACCCAAGCGAAAGTCGGACGCCTAACCGACTAAGCCACCCAGGCGCCCCAACGTGTGCTCTGTCTCTTAAAATAAAATAAAATAAATTAGGGACAGTCTTGAGCCACGAGGGTCAGCCATTCACTCAGTTCCTTCCGGTCTGCCTTCCTCCATGGTCAAAGTGATTTTCGTCCAGCTCCTGGCTCTCTGTCCCCATATAAAGATGTGCTCACCTTGTACCTTCACCGTGAAGCCCTGAACAGGAGGAGCTCCAGCGCATCCATCCCACCAGGTAACCCAGCCCCAGGCTTCAAAGCCTTAACTGATGCACACAGTGGGGGGAAGACAAAGCATGTTGGGGGGGTGGGGAGGGGAAATTATTTTGAGAGGGTGAAAACGTACCATTTTATTTCAAGACCCTTAAGTCATGCTTGGGTACAAATAAATTGTGGAAAGAGTTTATTTGCTGGTCACTGCTTGAATCTTGCAATATAATTCCACACGGATGTAACTGACTGCAAGTGCTAATTATCCAGGCGCCCAGGTGGCTCAGTCGATTAAGCATCCGACTTTGGCTCAGGTCACGATCTCGAGGTTCCTGGGTTCAAGCCCTGCGTCGAGCTCTGTGCTGACAGCTTGGAGCTTGGAGTCCGCTTGGGATTCTCTGTCTCCCTCTCTCTCTGCCCCTCCTCCACTCACACTGTCTCTCAAAAATAAATAAACATTTAAAAAAGGGAAAATGCTAATTATGAATCCATATTAGCCCATCCAAATATAATTTGGCATCATCGGTAAAAATGAGTCACATGCAATACATACACAGATCTTTCCTTGGTGGTCACAGCGACGGTCAAAGTGGATGCTTGAAATTTGCTGTTCATGGTGATCCTTCTATCCAGGAAGAGTAACGAAGGGCAGCTGTGGAATCCACAAAGGACAGGAGAGGTGGCTGGCCAAGACAGAGAGGCGGCAGACATGTCACTACCAGCTGGTGTGTGGGCCTCCTGCGTCAGCAAAGGTAGGCAAGCCCAAATTGCTAATCGCTTTAGTTACTGAATGACCTCAACCAAAAGGATGCTTTTCCTCTGAAATATCTTGCCAATCCTTGCACTTCATTGCGCTGAGCAAAACGTAAAGAATTTCTCAAAAAATTTTAATTTCAAGGATCTCCAAACTCATCACGTTTTCCCCAGAAGAAACGTTTTCTATAATAACGTTCTGAATCACTAATTTTTTTTTTCCCTTTTCCGCCCTGAACTCATGGGTTGCGTGTATTTCTTCTTTTATTCCTTTAGTCCTTGTGAGTCTGTGCCTGACCTTGTGCGTCCACCTTAGGGATAGCGCCATTGGCTTCACCAGATTCTCAGATGGTATTTCTCCACGCCCCCCTCCCCCCCGCTCCTGCAAAAGGAAACCTTGGCCTTAAAGACCCCGGACTCTTCAGCATTTCTTCTCCCATTTCCTCCACTCGGAATGCCTGTCTCATCTTCTCTGTCTTAGAAAATTTCCACTTACTCTTTGAGGCCCTCACTCAGTTTGGATCAACCAGCGCATTCCCAGGGGTGGCGAATTCGTGATGGTACAAATAACAGACAGGGTCACATCCATCTGATTAAGTAAGTTTAAGTGCCATCGGCTGTTTCAGACATGAGTTTCAGAGAGGTTAAGTCACTTGGCTGGAACACACAGCCAGAAAGTGCCAGAGCTGAGACAGATTCAACATGAATGCTGAGCTCCTTTGACTTTCTGTCTTTATGGCACCCAGTGCAAGGTTTTGAATATTCTAATTACTCCATAAATATTTGCGGACGGTCTACCACTCCTTTTAGAAGAGAGAGGTTGGAAGGCGAGAAAGGGGAATAATATTGATCGTGCATTGACTGAGGCTATGTGGGTGGCTTACACTTCGCGCTTCAAACTCTCAGTCAACCAAGGACGTTACTGTCTGGATTTAACAAATAGGGACAAGTGAGGGTCAGAGAGGTGAAGCCAGGTGCCCAAGATCACATGGCTCTTCCACGGCAGAGCAGCGACACGGACAGCCAGGCCCTTCCACCTGCCACGCTGCTAGAATTTCCTTGATTCCTCACGATGAAATGAAGCCTGACAATTACAGGCTCTGTTCCTGGCTATCTCGGAGCTGGGAGAAGCCAGAGAAAACAGAGCGTCTCTTTGTTTCATCTCAAAGGCACACAATGTGGAGTTCCCAAATTTGGGTCAAAGAAGGCAGACTTGCTATGGCCACTTCAGAGGAGATGAGGTGGTGTGTCTGGGTGGGGGGTGCAGCAGCCATGAGCCCCCCAGGGTGGCTAAAAAGGAGCCCAAGTACTGGCCTTTGGTGGATGCACATGAATTTGAAAGGCCAACAGGCACCGAGAGGAAACAAATGAAGGAGCATTACAAATTCATTACCGACACTAACTGCTTCCATTTGGGCCTGTGGCTGAGGGCTCAGTCGTCAGGCAAGGTGCCTGATTCCTTTGTGCGGAGCTCCGTCCGCTGGAAGCCAGGTGGACTCCTGGCCAGGACACACCTTGTGGGAGCAGAGAGGCAAATTGCTTAAGACTAAGGATCTTGTCTGAGAAGGTGGTGATGGTATGGGTGCTGGGACTCCTTGCCTGCCTGCCTCTGACGCTAGCATGTCTTACCCGGAATCCATGACACCCCGGGGAAGTCATGTTTTGTGCCCCACGATCTTCCCATTATTAGGGCTGGTCCCCAGGCACCCAGATTTGTCCAGTGACTGGCAACCATGGCCAGCGATTGGCTACTCTGACTTGAGCAGGTGAATGCACCAATCTGATTCCTATTTGGAGAGATTGGATTTGGGCAAGTGAGACCCTGGGCCAGGGGAGCTTTGAGCACTGAGTTGAAAGGCCAGGAAGTAGATGCTGCATCAGGCTGGCTGTTTTAGCCAGTATTGACCTTAAGAAGTTGACCTCAGTAGGGGCGCCTGGGTGGCTTCGTCGGTTAAGCGTCCGACTTTCGCTTAGGTCATGATCTCGCGGTTCGTGGGTTCGAGCCCCGCGTCGGGCTCTGTGCTGACTGCCAGCTCAGAGCCTGGAGCCTGTTTCAGAGTCTGTGACTCCCTCTCTCTCTGACCCTCCCCTGCTCACGCTGTCTCTCTCTCTCTTTCTCCTAGAAATAAATAAAAATATTAAAAAAAAAAAAAAAAGGTGAGGGGCGCTTGGGTGGCTTAGTCGGTTAAGCGTCCGACTTTCGCTTAGGTCATGATCTCGCGGTTCGTGGGTTCGAGCCCCGCGTCGGCCTCTGTGCTGACTGCCAGCTCAGAGCCTGGAGCCTGTTTCAGTCTGTGACTCCCTCTCTCTCTGACCCTCCCCTGCTCACGCTGTCTCTCCCTCTCTCCTAGAAATAAATAAAACATTTAAAAAAAAAAAGGTGACCTCAGTACAGGAGAAAAAATGGCAGAGACACAGACAGAAGCAGAGATATCATGATGGAGAGGTAAGGGAGAGAGTGAAAGAAGAGAAGGTTCTTGATGGGTTCCTAGTACCACTTTCTTTCAAAGAATTTCCTTTTCTTTCTTTCTTTCTTTTTTTTTTTTCTAAATGTTTTATTTATTTCTAGGGGAGAGAGAGACAGCGTGAGCAGGGGAGGGTCAGAGAGAGAGGGAGTCACAGGCTGAAACAGGCTCCAGGCTCGAGCTGGCAGTCAGCACAGAGCCCGACGCGGGGCTCGAACCCACGAACCGCGAGATCATGACCCAAGCGAAAGTCGGACGCTTAACCGACGAAGCCACCCAGGCGCCCCAAGAATTTCCTTTTCTTAAAGACCGCTTGTGTGAATCTCTGTTTCAACCAATGGAATTTTAGGAAAATGGTGGCCATCTTTTTTGAGCTTAGGGATTTCAGCGCTGTGCCCATAGGGGCCAGGAAAATACTGTACATGCCAGGGGCAGAGGGGGCATAGAAGGAAGAGACCACATGCTCTGGGGTAAGGAGGAACCCTTACTGAGTACAGGCTGAAATTTGCCATGTGAAGATGTGGGCAACACCCCTCACCGCCCCCCCCGCCCCCCGCCACTCCCTGCCACTGGTGCTGCAAATCTGGATTTTATGTCAACGCTCTAATATTTAAATGCCGTCGACTAAAAACTATGGGGAAGACCAAACAAGCACGCTTGCTGCTCTGCTCCACCCTGTGGCTCAGTCTTCTCAGTCTTTAGTATAGATTCTAGAATTTTCTCTACAGCCGAGTGGAGTCCAGCCTAAAGTGGATGTATCTGTGAATTGCCCACAGACATTTAGTTACTGAAGAAACGAAAGCCATTGGTTATAAATCGTGTTGCCTGTCAACTGGTGTTACTGTGATTCACTCCCTCCCCCCCAATGCATTGTATTTAATTCAGAACTCTGTGGTTTTAGAAATATCACTCACAACGTGGTGAATAGGATCCTTAAGGAGTTGAAATAAAAATCAAACCCAGTGTCATACACTACGCAGAGGAGCTCAGTCTGGTATCTCATATGTGATGTATTGGTCTGTAAAAGAGCTTCTTATGAGTGCTCATCCCCCCTCCAAACTTATTTTGCTTGTTATTACTTAGTGTTTTTCCCTAATAATATAGAACCTTACCAATATGTATCTGAAAGCATCAAAACTAATTTCCTTCTAAATGCTTTCCCTTTTACAGACTCCCCCCCTGCCCCGCCTCCCCATAACTTCCCTTTTTCCGGATCTGGTTTAATTGGATTTTGCTTTATTTCCTTGATTCTGCTATTTTTCTCCCCTTAGAGACTAAAAATTTCATATTGCAGTTTATTTGCTTACTGAGAGGCCCGGGTGATGAAGTGAAATGAACCATCATGGGCGTAGAGCCCATTTGCATTTCTTTTTAAAGCAAATTTTTTAAAAATATTTTTATTTATTTATTTCTAGGAGAGAGAGAGAGACAGTGTGAGCAGGGGAGGGTCAGAGAGAGAGGGAGATACAGACTCTGAAATAGGCTCCAGGCTCTGAGCTGGCTGTCAGCACAGAGCCTGACGCGGGGCTCCAACCCACGAACCATGAGATCATGACCTAAGCGAAAGTTGGATGCTTAACCGACTAAGCCACCCAGGCGCCCCTTAAAGCAAAATTATTAGTGCTTAAGGTATATGTTCATCAGAAGTCTTCCCTTCTGAGACCAGTTCTAGGCTGATCGATCAGAGACTCGAGTTTTTGCACAGGATTGTCAATGACAGTCACTCAAATCCTTTTGCCTTATTCTTCCTCTGTGTAAAATGAGGGTAGTGATGCCCCTCATGGTTCTCATGAAAATGAAAAAGGAGAGGAAGGAGAAGAGATGTTCAAGTTCAGGGGAAAGATCAGGTCTGAGTCAATGTTATAACCGTGCAAATTACAAGCCTGGCTTCTAGACTCTCAGGACACAATTACTATCTGCCTGATACGGAGTCATGTGCTGGGGACAAGGAGAAACCTCAGCTCAGCATGAAGAGAGGAAGCCTTTCTGTGGGCTTCATTCATTCAGGAAATACTTACATCCTATCTGCTATAGACGGCCAGACCTTCTGTGGATACTGGGGATCCAGAGTGAGTTACGGTACCCCCCCTCACAGAGCTTGCTGGTGTGATAGGTGCTATCATCAGTCACGGGTGGCTTCCTGGAGGTAGTGTCATCTCATCTACGATCTGAGGATGAATTGGAGTTTCGGTTAAATGGATCGGCACTGGAAGGAGTGGGAGAAGCAATCGGGAGTCGGGTTATGACAGCTTGTGTAGCTGCTCAGAAGTAAGAGAGCCTGTGAGTTTTCTCAGCCATCTGCTGCTGCGTAACAAATTACTCCAAAATATGATAGCTTAAACTACTAGCTACTTTTCCAAAGGACACGAAGATGTTGATTCGAAGGGGCATATGCACCCCAATGTTTATAACAGTGCTATTTGGGCTATTTGGAAAGAGCCCAAATGTCCATTGACGGATGAATGGATGAAGCAGATGTGGTATATATGTATATACAATGGAGTACTGCTCGGTGATCAAAAAGAACGAAATCTTGCCATTTGCAACAATGTGGATGGAACTAGAGTGTATTATGCGAAGGAAAGTAAGTCAGAGAAATACAAATATCGTGATTTCACTCATACATGGAACTTAAGAAACAAAACAATAAACATAGGGGAAGGGAAGGAAAAATAAGATAAAAAGAGAAAAGGAGGCAAACCATAAGAGATTCTTTTTTTTTTTAAATGTTTTATTTATTTCTAGGAGAGAGAGAGAGACAGTGTGAGCAGGGGAGGGTCAGAGACAGAGGGAGTCACAGACTGAAACAGACTCCAGGCTCTGAGCTGGCAGTCAGCACAGAGCCCGACGCGGGGCTCGAACCCACGAACCGCGAGATCATGACCCAAGCGAAAGTCGGACGCTCAACCGACTAAGCCACCCAGGCGCCCCAAGAGATTCTTAAATACAGAGAGCAAACTGAGGGTTGCTGGAGGGAAGGGTGGTGGGAGGGATGGGTTAAATGAGTGATGGGTATTAAGGAGGGCACTTGTTGGAATGAGCCCTGGGTGTTATAAGTAAGTGATGAGTTACTGAATTCTACACCTAAAACCAATACCGTACTATATGGTAACTAACTTTGCTTTAAATTAAATAAATAAATGAACAAACAAAAGAGATAACAGCTTAAAACAGCAAGCACTTATTATGTCAGTATCTTTGGATCAGGAATCAGATTCGCATTGTAGAAGGATGCACCTTGACAGATCGCTTGGAAGGAGGTGACTGTATTGCAGTTTCCACTGTAGTTTCCAAGCAAGCAAGATGGCAGCCTCGAGTGGGGACAGGGTGGATAAAAAGAAGTGGACGAATTCCGGGGATATTTAGGAATAAGCAAGACTTGCTGAACGAAGGTCAGAAGAGTATATGAGGGGGGCGCCTGGGTGGCTTAGTTGGTTAAGCGTCCGACTTTCGCTTAGGTCATGATCTCGCGGTTCGTGGGTTCGAGCCCCGCGTCGGGCTCTGTGCTGACTGCCAGCTCAGAGCCTGGAGCCTGTTTCAGTCTGTGACTCCCTCTCTCTCTGACCCTCCCCTGCTCACGCTGTCTCTCTCTCTCTCTCTCCTAGAAATAAATAAAAAATATTAAAAAAAAAAAAAAGAAGAGTATATGAGGGAGAAGAAGGGGTCAAAGATGCTTCCTAGGATTCTGATTTGGGTGGTTGGATGCAAGGTGGCACCATTTTCCTAGAGATGGAGGCCAGTGGGGAAGGGGTGCATCTGGGCCAGGAGACGAGGATGCGGTTGGTTGGGGGCATGCTAAATTTGAAAGGCCTGGGTTATACCCAAGTAACAGTGGGCAGCGGGTAGTTAGTTGCTCACTGGCCTTCAGGGTAGGAGCATGAAGAAAGACTGAGAGCCACCACCATCTGGTAACTAATTGAACCCACGGGACAGGGTGAGATCTCCCAAGGAGAGGGCTGGCTTGCCTTAAAGAGGACGGGCCGAAGTACCTTGTGTAGACACGGGGCCCAGGGACAGGGACACAGGGGCTACAACGGCACACACGATGGCAAGATGTTGTGTGGGTCGGCTGCTGTGTCACCTGTTGGGAGACGAGCCTTACCCTCCACGGCTCTCCGGCATTTTCTTTGCTACAAGCCTTTGGAGCTTGCTCAGTGCTTTGTTTTCTGATTTACACCATTACGGATGATGTGCAGATGGTGAACAGCCTCAGAATTCTGTTCAGAATTTTCTGGATCCCACTTTCCTTTCTGTTCTTTGAGCCCATGGCCAGAAATCAGGGCAATGAGGGGACTTAGAGCAGGTTGGGGGGCTCTTTCATTCACCATTTCAGGCTTGTAGTTCGCCCAGGATGGAACGTGCAACTTTTTCGGGTTATTGAGCATGACTTCGCCTTGACCTCTGATGAGCCACCAGGTTTAAGGAGCTGGAGGAGGAAGACCTCCACTTTTTGCTTCTACTTGAACTTGAGAGGTGGCAGGGCATAGTGGTTCAAAAAGCATGAATCCTGGAACCACACCGTGTGGGTTCAAATACCAATGTGGCCATTTACCAGCTGCGTGACCTTGGAGAAATTACCAAATATCTTTGTGTCCCAGTTTCCTCATCTGTAAAATGGGCTGATAACAAGAGTTTGTCTCAGGGCATCAGTATAAGTAAAGGAAACACTTAGAACAGCCAAGTGCAGTCATGGCCATCCTGGAACGACACAAAGCAGAGGCGTCCTGAGCTGTCCCTGCCTGCTTACCTAAGCTATTGCAGTAAATTGTAATCTCCTTGAAGGCAAGGACTCTGCCTTCTTTGGTTCTATATCTCCAGTAGCCAGCTCAGAAGGCGACACAGTTAGTGCCTAAGGAATGTTCATTGAGGGGGACCTGGGTGGCTCCATCGGTTAAGCGTCCAACTCTTGAGTTCGGCTCAAGTCGTGATGTCACAGTTTATGGGATCGAGCCCCGCTTCAGACTCTGTGCTGACAGTGCAGAGCCTGCTTGGGATTCTCTCTCTCCCCCTCTCTCTGCCCTTCCCCTGCTCGTGCTCTCTTTTGCTCAAAAATAAAGAAACTTAAAAAAAAAAAAGAAATGTTCATTGAATGAATGAATGAATGAATGAAGTTCTCATATGTCAGGACAGATGTATGGAGATCAGACCCCAGACCAGAAGTCAGGGTATCTTGCCTTCCACTCACTGGTAGGCTTTTTAGGGCATACTTTGTCCTTGGGCCTTAGTTCTCCCATCTGTTAAATGGATGGAAAGAGTCAAGAGTGGTTTGTGCTTCCTCCCTAAATGTTGTCTTGAAACACAGGAGAAGATTCTGTGCCCAAGTCAGCTTGGAGAACAGAGACACTAAAGGGTCTGAAAAGTCCTGTAATAATAATAATTTAAAAACCACGATTCTCCGGATTCATGGTAGAACGTCTCATCTCTTTGCTTCCCACCTTTGCATCACTTTACATCCAAGGCAGCAGGTGTTTCCTAAAACATTTTGGGCCGCACTGGGTCCTTTTCAATTTCAGCATGTTATGGTGCTGGAAATCGTGGAGGTATTTCTGCATCGTAGTCTGCCCTCTGGGCAGAAATACGACTCAGCGTAGGTCGACGAGAGAAGCGTATTCTTCATGTCCCGGAGAGCGAGGGCTCGTGCAGATGCGTGCGTGACCAAGTGTGGGGGTCCAGCCAGCCCTTCCCGGAGCTCTGCTGACGGCACAGGGGTCCAGCTCACACGTCACACACATGTGCATTGCCTTGTACTTCCCCTTCCGAATGCAGACATTATTTTCCAGCTTAAAACATGTCCGTGCTTCCGTCATCGACCACAGATGCCATCTACCTCTATCTCGGATGCAGTTGAATATCTGGGTGGTGGAGGGTGGGGGGCAACCATTGAAGAAAGGTCTAAGGTGTTTTCCTTTTTCTGATGTTCCCCAGGAGAGGCTGAAGGTTGTCTGTCTGTTTTGTTAGCCTGTCCCCGAGGAAGAGAACTAGATGCGTTTGTGGGAGTGCAGCCTGTCCTGAGAAATGTGGGTCAATATACGTACCGACTTTTCCAATGGGTCCATATGGGTCTCATGTGTGCGCAGAATGTCCCACAGTATGGTTGTGTTTTCTCTATGTGTGCATGTGTGAATCCACACATTCAGCCTGTGATTCTTTGATCCTTTAACTTACTCTGAGGATGCAGATTTTTCCATGATAAATTTTTACCAGATTTTCCCAACATGCCCAAAATCCACATGGACACAAGTTGCCTAAGTCACAAGACCTTCTCAAAGATACACAGTTGGAGATAAAACTTGGGGTGGAAATAGCATTCCCTCCATGAAGACCCACTTTCACATGAGGATGGCTCTGAAGGTGAGGTGGGTTGGTTGGAGGAGAAAGGTTTCTCCTCCAAGAGGATATGGGAGCCAGGGAAGAAGCAGAATTCACTATGGAAAGTTCAATGGCAAGGCTTTGGGATGGAGGGCGAATGGAAACAGCTGGAGAAATAGACGAGTCACGAGGAAATCCACCCAAACAACTGGTTGAAAAAGTCAACAGCCACAGGGCCTTCCCCACCTGGTGGGACATCAGCTGGCAAGATGCAGATTCACAGGGTCCATTCTGGATTTGCTGGCCAGCGTTCAGGGCTGGACCCAGGAATCTGTACTTTTTCTACCTCTCTCCCAAGTGACTTTGTAATTAAAGTCAGCCCGAAATCGTTATAGGATGAGTCTGTAGGTATTGTCCTTCCAGAAGGACAAGCCAGTTAGTCTTCTGAGTATAGTTCAAGGCTCCTCCTCACCTCCATGCTCTTAATCAAAATCAATGGCCAAGAAATGCAACCCCATCACCAGGGGTAATTAGGATCCAATCTGTGATATTTGAAGACGTTCTTTAAAAAAAGATTTTTAAAAATGTTTTATTTATTTCAGAGAGAGAGAGAGAGAGAGAGACAGCGTGAGCAGGGGAGGGTCAGAGAGAGAGGGAGATGCAGAATCCAAAGTAGGCACTGAACCCACCGAACCCACGTGGGGCTCGAACCCACGAGCTATGAGATCATGACCTGAGCCGAAGTCAGATGCTTAACCGACTGAGCTGCCCAGGTGCCCTCTTTTATGTCTTTCTGTCTAGACAACATAGAGCTTCCGCTTCTCGTGTTAGAAACTGCGTCCTCGCCCCTAAATGTTTGGTTGCAGGGGAGGCAATACTAGGTGAAGGAGAGCTGGACTCAAGGTTGACTTTGGCCGGAGGCTATTTAGACTGAACCCGCCCTTAGAATGGAAGCGTTCCACGTGGTGTGACCCAGCCCAAGTGACTCTCATGATCTACCTTGGGATTTGGCACCAAAGCCTTAGTTAATAACACAACACTGTTTTGCTTTCCATTCGTCTGGCATTGTTCTCTGATGACACCTCTTTGGAAGGAGGTGACTGTCAGGATTTGGTACTTCTGGTTCCCTTGTCCAGAATGCCTTCTAAATTTACCCCTCATTCTTCCCAAATTTTCAAGGGAAGCATCCAGTAGTTGGAGGGAAGAGGGAAGCCACATTTATTGGAAGACTCACCTCTTCTGAAAACCCTGCAATAATCCTGTAAGACGGCATTTTGGCCCCTTTTTACAGAGGTGGGATCTAAGAGATTAGTGACCTTCTTTTCTTGGAAGGTAGGTAATGGAGGAGGAGGGACCACGCCCAGGTCTGGGCATCCTAAATACATATTCCTCCTTGAATGTTACCCATTTTCTTGAGGTTACTTAAGTCCTGACACCCCACAGAACATAAAGGGAGATGAATAAAGGGATAGGCTTGTGAGGCACCCAAAATACCTCCTCAGCTGTTACAGCATCTTCAGCAAGGAACTGTGCCCAGGACCTAACTCACCAGTGTCTGAAAGTCGGATTAAACCAAACCACAAACTGACTCACGAGCTCTGGCCCTCGAGGAAGTTTTGCGAGGGCGGAACAATGAGAGTATTTTGGGTTTTTGTCGGGGGTTGTACCTTATACCACATTGTCACCTGGTATTGACACAATGTTTTCTTGTCCTGCATTGGGCAACATGTTGGCCATGGACTAGCTGTCCGAGTGAGACCTGGGAGGTGCCTGGGGATGTGGACCTAGCGTGAGGTTTGCTGGATACGGGTGTGGGGCAACAGAGGAACCGCAGTGCAATTTCGAGTGTCCCCAAGTTCCAAGGGTATGATTGTAGAGTTGCCTTTCTAGTTCCTCCTCCAAGTCACTCCCAGGATATGAGAAATTCCTTTCAGTTTCTCCCTTCCCCTGTTAGGTTGGTTGTTTAGGAATTTCTCAGAAAAGAACCAGCAGTCTTGCATTGTAATAGAGCCTTTTTCTTGGAGGTGGGGGTGGAGAGAGGTGAGAATCTTCCTGCCTTTGCTGGTGTTGCTTTAGAAACCTCCACAAAGGCCGCCAGTCCACAGTGAGAGCCATGTGGCACCATGTTGGTGGAGGGCTTTGAGTTCTTGGGTTCTGGAACGCTGTCCAACACAACTTTTTGAGATGACGGAGATGTTCTGTATCCGCCTATCCAATATGGCAGCCACTGGCCCACCTGTTACTACTGAGCACTTGAAACAGGGCTAGTGGGACCCAGGGAACAGGATTTTTAATTTTAAGTACTTTACAAGGAAAGCGTTCTGTGTGGCTAGTGGCTGAGGGGCCGGGGAGATGGCCCCGGAGGCTGTCCATTTCAGGAGCCCTGAGTCTACCCCTTTGTAACTGGGTGACCTTAGGAAAGTTGCATCACCATCCTGAACCACAGTCTTCTCATCAGCAAATGAGGATAAAAACGGTACCTACCTCCTAATCATTGATGTGAAGCAAGGTAACACCTCGGGATGCTCAGCGTGATGGCTGCTACCTAAGCTTGCAATAAATGTTAGAGAACAAACTCTGAGGCAGCGAACGATCATGCTGGTGAAGATGGGAGACTCTTTGTTGTCTCTTCAATGGCCACTCTGTCGGTTCTGCCCCAGAACCAGTGCCCTAATGTCTTCCGTGAGTCGCTTTGACAGTGATGCACTTCCAAAGAACATGGGTCCCTCTGCAGCGACCAACCCACAAGAAGGTGGGTCCCTGGATCATGTCAGGTCTATGCCAATCATGGCGGTTCTTTCCTGATTTCCAGTGATTGGTGTAGGTGATGTCATGTGATGTGGTTGTGACCAGTAAGAAACCCAGGAAAAGCTGATGAGCAGTTGCCGAGATGTTTTGATCTCTGTCTTAAAAAGAGATACAAGACACGATGCTCCTTCTTCTCCACCTGGGAATTGTTTTCCGTGAAGCGTGGGTCTCAGCAATCTCTTGAGCGACGTTTGGTGGCCTAAGAGCATGCACCAACGGTCCGAGAATGGCGGGAAGCAGACAGAAAGAATCTGGGTTCTTGATGCTGCAACAGGGCTTCTTTCCATTCCTGTTCTTCCTCAGTGTCATCTCACCTATGCCAAGCCTTGGTTTAATCCCTGACGTTGGGCCCCAACTCCAACACCGATTGGATCTCTCCAAATGTGACATAGATTTTTGTGCATAATTTTTGACTTGAGGTCAGCCCGTGGCCTTCTGATTCCACCAGTCTTGAGCAAGGAGGCCAACGATGTCTCTCTGAACTCAGCCCAAGACAGGCCCTAAGGAGTGAAAGTCCACTACTCCACGGCCGCCATGTTACCTACACCCTGCATCCTTTCCAAGTGTGGTGGAAAATGACTTAACACCTTTCGTCTAGCCCAGAGCAGCTCAGGACTTCCAGGGAGGCCCTGCCCACGGATGCCATACTTTCCAAAGCTAGTCCAGAACTGGTGGGGGGAAACGAGTGAGCCTGTTTGACCCTCTCCCCTTTCATTTCACCCCCACCCCTTGGTACAGTCACTGGCGCTGGCTTAGCACCTACTATGTGCTGCTTATTTATTTATTTTTTTGATTAAGTAATTTTTTTCTTTACTATGTGCTGTTTGAAAACGTCTTATTTTTCTTTCATGTTTTCTTTTCTTTTCTTTTCTTTTTTTTTTTTTTACAAATAGTTTATTGTCAAATTAGTTTCCACATAACACCCAGTGCTCACCCCCACAAGTGTTCTCCTCCATGCCCATCACCCCCTCCCCCCACATCCATGAAAACGTCTTTAAACACATCGTCTCCTTTAAACCACACAGCCTCCCTAGGCTGGGAGTTTTCAGGATCCTCAATTTGCAAATAAAGAAACCAAGATTTCCAAAGTTCTGAGAACATATCCAAGGTCGCAGGGCTAGTAGATGGCAGGTGTGGATCTCTGCCGTCCGTCTCTGCTCACAGCTCTTGCTGAAACCACCGCGGCTCCCCATCTCCACACCTTCCTTGCTCCTTGGAAATCTCCAGAATACTGTGCTAAATACTATTCTAGCTCCCACACCCCAAAGCCAACCCAGTAATGATGTTTTGAGGCCAATGAGGCAAGTTACTTTCTCTCTGGCTCTGCTTTCTCTCTTTACCCCAATTTTGGTTCTGTTCCCTCAGATCCTGCATTCTTCTCCTCCCCAATTTCCCCTTCACTTCCCACCAAATGACAGTCCAGGAAGTCATTGTGCTTGCAATCCTTGGGCACCCAGGTCTTGGTGTGGCCTTCTGGAAGCAGCTCGTGTGTTACTAGGTCGTTGGAGGCAGCCAGTGGCCGGACCAGCTTCTCTCTGCCTTCTGCTGGGGGACAGCCACGCTTTCAGGGGAGGAAAGGAATGTTGTTTTATTTTTTAATTTATTTTTGAGAGAGAGGGAGGGGGAGGGTCCCCAGCACAAGCCGGGGAGGGTCAGAGAGAGAGGGAGACACAGAATCTGAAACCGGCTCCAGGCTCTGAGTTGTCAGTACAGAGCCTGATCTGGGGCTTGAACCCACGAACCATGAGATCATGACCTGAGCCGAAATCAGATGCTCAACTGACTGAGCCCCCCAGACACCCCAGGAAAGGTGTTTTAAATGGCGAAAGCATGGCTGAGTTTCATCACTACAGCACAGCATACTCGTAGTCAAGAAAGGCTTTCTGACCTAGCTTTGAAGACAGGGCTCGAGACAAGCGATTAGGAACAGCGTCCCCTCGCGGCGTCCTGAGAGCTGAGATTGTGCATGTACGTGAGCACAGGAGGCGAGTTTAAGAAGGAGAATCCTGGGGCGCCTGGGTAGCTCAGTCGGTTAAGCGTCCGACTTCAGCTCAGGTCATGATCTCACAGTTCGTGAGTTCGAGCCCTGCGTTGGGCTCTGTGCTGACAGCTCAGAGCCTGGAGCCTGCTTCAGATTCTGTGTCTCCCTCTCTCTCTGCCCCTCTCCTGCTCATGCTCTGCCTCTCTCTCTCAAAAATAAACATCAAAAAAAAAAAAAAAAGAAAAAGGAAAGAAAAAGAAGCGAGACTCCCTGGGGGAAGTGGATTTCTCATGAGAGCTGTTTCGAGTCCATGACTGTTCGTATCTACAAGGTGACTTACTTTACATCTCAGAACCGCTGTCTTTCTCTCCACGTCCCAAATGTTAACATGTCCTGGGGAGCTCACAGGCACCTTAGTCTCTGATGCTGGTGTCAGCTATTAGGTAGGAGCGTTTTACTCAAAGGGGAGTACGCCAGGCGGTGGATGTGGGAGGTGGGGAGACTTGGGGGCCTTCGTACAAGTCACAATGGGCAGATGCCTTCAGCACCATCTCATACCTTGCCTGCCGGCCTTCATCGAGGCAGACCCTAGGTTTTGTTTACGACTATGTTTTTCACTCTTGGCAGGCAGCACATAGCAGGTGTGGTCAGCACTGCCTCTCTTCCATTCCTTCTATCGCTCTGTCTTTTCTCATCTTTGCTCCCCACCCTCACTCCACTTTACATGGCAAATTCAGCGTGGGAAGGAATATCTTCCTATGAAATGTGCTTTCCGGATCCAATCAGAATCGACTTTTGGGTCGCTGTAGGTTCTGTGGGATCCTCACTATGTTTGCTCCTTCCGTTAAGCATGAGATGATGATAAAAAAGATCTCTGCCCCTCTCCCTCCTCCATTCAGTTCCTCAGACTGGAACTCACTAAAATACCCCCTATAACAGTCAATGAATTTGCCTGAATAGCTGGCTCATGCCCACTGAGTGGTGGGCACAGCAGTCTCCTCAAAACTCCTCTCGTTGAAATATAATTTTGCTGGGGCACCTGGGTGGCTCTGTCCATTAAGCATCTGACTCTCGGTTTGGCTCAGGTCATGATCTCATGGTTTGTGAGATCGAGCCCCGCATTGGGCTCCGTGCTGACAGTGCAGAGCCTGCTTCGGATTCTCTTTTTCCCTCTCTCTCTGCCCCACCTCTGTGTTTACACACACATGCTCTCTCTCTCTCTCTCTCTCAAAATAACCAAATAAACTTAAAAAAGAAATATAATTTTGCTTACAGCGTTAAGGGGAAAGGACCCCAGTGTGAAAACCCCAATGATCCACAAGCACATATTTTCCATCACACCTTTCATTAAATCTCTGTATTTGTGTATTAGAATACAAGAGCCTTGATTGTCTATTAAATGGTACAAAAGATCATAACCTAATGCTGAAACACAATTTCTCCTAGTACCTCGGGGAGAAATAATTTATTATTATTTTTCTACATAACTCTTACAAATGGGGAAATGATTTAATGCGCAGAGTAGAACTAAATTGTTTCCAAAGTGGCCAATTTTCACAATGTTTAAAGCTACACTGCACTCTCTAGAAGGGTTCCAATATCCTTTGACGCTCTGGAAAGATTCTGGCGAATGTCACGGAGTCTGGCTTGGGCTCTGGCCCTCCATGTTTCCCCGTGAAGTTTCCGACGCATCTGGGCCCAGGAGGGAATTGTCAAGCCACCGCCTGGGTTCTGGCCGCAAACACGTACCCAGGTGGCTCTGGGACCTGTAATTCCAGGAAATCATCTTGCCTCCACTCAGGGACCAAGTTTCACAGAAACCCTTCCAAAGTCCCCAACATTAAATTTGGTTTTGGTTAGCATTTTGAGCCTCTTTCTTTCTTTCTTTCTTTCTTTCTTTCTTTCTTTCTTTCTTTCTTTCTTTCTTTCTTTCTTCTTTCTTTCCTTCTTTCTTCCTTCCTTCCTTCCTTCCTTCCTTCCTTCCTTCCTTCCTTCCTTCCTTCCTTCCTTCCTTTTTTTAAAGTTTATTTATTTATTTTGAGAGAGAAAGAGAGAGTGAGAGCAGGGGAGGGGCCGAGAGAGAGGAAGAGAGAAAATCCCAAGCAGGCTCCACACTTCCAGCACAGAGCCCGAAATGAAGGTCAATCCCACGAACTTGACCTGAGCCAAAGAGCCAAGAGTCAGATACCTCACTGACTGAGCCACCTGGGTGCCCTTGAGCCCATTTCTAAGAGCTCTCAGGGGAATAATGAGGGCATATATGGAAAGTGTGTAGCAGGCAGCTGTAGGTAATACTTAAGTACTATCTTGTAAGCGCCTGATTCAAGTGCTTTTATACCTCAAGGTTCTTTGTATTCTTAAATAGCCTAGTGACACAGGAACCATTGTTATCCCCATTTTACAGGAAACTGAGGCTCTAAACCTCAATGTAGTACTACATCTCTAGAAGACTCTCAAACGTCTGGAGTCATTCTTGTTATCTGGATATCCCATAAGAGTGGCAAGCTCACATCCAGTGAGGCACAGAAAAACACCTGAGTGAGATACTCTCCACAGACTCACTGGCTCTGTAATCTTTACACTGGGTTTCCCACTGGGTGAGACCCATGAGTTTCCACTGAGTTTGGTGCTGTGAGTGAAAAATAAAGGAGTTCCATGCTAAGTTGAGTTTGGATGATTCTCCAAATCTTGGACCAACGGCTCTGAGAAGGTTTTCAGGAAGGAAAGGTGTTTAGTTGTATTTAAAGAAATGCTTCTCAGGGCACCTCATTCGGTTAAGCGTCCGACTCTTGGTTTTGGCTCAGGACATGATCTCATGGTTCGTGAGTTAAAGCCCTGTATCGGGCTCTGTGCTGACAGCTCGGAGCCCGGAGGCTGCTTTGGATTCTGTGACTCCCTCTCTCTCTGTCCCTTCCCTGCTCACATTCTGTCTTCATCTTTCAAAAATGAGTAAATGTTTAAAAAAATTAAAGAAAGAAATGTTTCTCAAACTTAGTTGAGCATAGGATCTCTTGGCTTAGTGGCTTATCAGCTGCCTTAGTCTTCCATGGGCCGGGGTCCCACAGAGCACACTCTGTGAAATATGACTGTGTCCATATGTGAGGGGTACTTCTTCTCTTTGGGGAAGGCAAGGGTGGTTCTCACCCTTCCAGAGTCTTCCAGAATGATGATGGATTTCTTCAACCCTGAGACACCCCGAGGCTACGTTAAGGTTCTTAAAACAACACAATAATAGTAAAAGCACCCTCCGCATCAGCCCGGTTGAGCCTTTCTCACAATTGTGCTATAATCAAGGCTCTTCATGCCAAAACCCTTCCTTCCCCTTCTCCTTTCGGACGTGCCAGACATTGGTTTGGGTACCAAAGCCATGGTGTCCGCTCATGCTCCTTCCTCTGAATCCCTTCTGGGCACTTCCCTCGACAAATTGCTTGCACGTTGAACACCGTCGTTGGGTCTTCTTTTCCGAGGATCCTAATGCAGATGCCAGCAGACCCTTGGCTCCCGCCGCTGTGGCAGAGCCTGATGGTGGGTTCCAGGATGAGATCCTGCTTCTATGGTTAGAGCAAGAGCTGGCCGGCGGTGGCCCGAGGACCAAATCCAGGCTCTTGCCTGGTTTTGCACATAAAACTTTATTGGTGCACAGACAGGCCCTTCTTCATGTGCATATGGAAAAGTCTGGACAGAGAGTGTATGGTCTGCAAAGCCTAGAATATCTACCGTCTGGCCCTTTAGGGAAAAGGTTTGCCGAGAGGCCATCTAGCATCGCGTGTCTTGTTCTTTCAATGGCGTTTGGACAAATACCATGCCCCCAGGTCTTGGTACCCATCCATCCCTTTGAGAAACAAGGAATCTGATAAATGAGGGTGATAGTTCATGGGACAAATGATTACTGCGTGCCTCAGTGCTACTCAAGGCATCAGGATGGAAGTTCAAATATCTGACCTGATCCCAGCAGCCGGCCGCGTCTATGCGGACCGCGGCCGCCCTGAGAAACGCCTTCCCTGAGATGCACCAGCCTCCAACTCCATGCTCTCCAGGCCCCTGCTCTAATCTTGAACAGTTTTGTTTTGTTGGCCAAAGCTTGGCCCCGTAATTCAGAATATAAAAGGCAGAACAACCCTGTCATCTGCCACCTTGAGAAGCCTCAGAAGGAGAGAAATCTGGTTCTCGTTTGCTCCTCCCCTTGCAGCCACTAGCAGCTCACGGGGCCAGGCCACTCTTACAAAGAGCCTTACTCTCGTAAGTCCCTTCCAGCACAGCGGGGACCTTGCTCTCCATGGGGGATGGTGTTCTTGGACCCCTAAGACCTTGGCTGTGGTGGGTGTGGAGCACCGGCGAGGGTGAGGGTTGGATGAGAGAGCGGATGAGTTCCTGGGGCCGATGGGCTCACCGGCAATAGAGTTGATGCATTCAGCCTCTGAACAAATCATACATCATGCCAAGCCGCCAGGCAGGGACACTTGTAGAGAGAATTTTTCGTTGTATTCTTTGTTTCACAATTTTTTAAAGTTCATTTATGTATTTGGAGAGAGCACAGGTGCAGGGGATGTGCAGAGAGAGAGGGAGAGAGAGCATCTCAAGCAGGCCCTGCACTGTCTGCCAGAGCCCGACGCAGGGCTCGAACACATGAAACACGAGACGATGACCCGAGCCCGAGTCGAGCGCTTAACCGCTTGAGCCACCCCGGCGCCCCTGTTTTGCAACTTATACAGCATTCTAGAGAGGGAGATGTCATGATACCCATTCTGCAGATGAGAAAACGGAGATTTGAAGAGGCGAGCCCTCACTCACTCGGTGCCGAGCCCCAGTTTATGGTATGCAAGCCCCTTGGACTCACCACCACCCCGTGCTTCCTTGGACAACTTCAAAGGCCTCCAGACCTTCTCTGTGTCACGTGATTGCTGGAATCATGAGGAGCCTTGAATGTTGAAACAATCTCCAAACCAAAGAGCCTAACGTGGCCACAAGAATCACAGTGACAACTCTGAGTAACAACACGGGCACAGCCGCTATTTGAGTTCTTTCTACGTCCCAAACTCTGCGCGTGCCTCTTTCCTCGCCTTTCCCATTCGATTCTCACGCGGTCCCAAGGAAGTGGCAGCTCATATTCTTATTTTACACGATTCAGAGATGTACCCATGGCCCCCGGACTTGTGAATGGCGGGCGGGTGACCAGCTGTGACTGTGTTTGATGCTACAACCAAGAGCACGTCAACCGCCCCGGCGCCTGCCTCTCTCCGGAATGTTCCCCTTTTGTCTGCATCTCTCCACTATTTCCTCCACCCCGCATGCCTCCTCCCGCTGCTCACAGCCACGTCCAGGTTCTCTGCCCTCCGTGGAGACGCCAAATGGGCACGTGTCCCTCTGGGCATTTGCCCGCTCTGTTTTCCTGAGTCGTCTGGGCTTAGCATGCCTTGGGGGTGTTGGAAATAAGAGTGGAGGAAGCAGGGGGTCCCTGGGGAGCCAAGAAGGGGATGTTATTAACTACAGGCTTTTCTAGGGGAGCCCGTGTTAACTATTATGAGCCAGCAGGTCAAGTGCCCCAAGCCTGGCACATCTGGTCAGCAGCTCAGCTCACTGCTCGCAATTTGTGGCTGGGATTTTTTTTTTATCCCCTCCTCTTACACGGAAACACAATAGGATCACGGACTAGAAGTTTTAAAGGACGGATGATAGAATAGCATGCACAGTGGTGACAGACGGAGGCACGGCCTCTTGGGCACCCACAAGTGGGTAGGGGGTGTTGGGGGGGTATTTAACTGATCCTCATCTCCTGCAGGGGGCTGCCTGCCCCACTGGCGGTGGGAAGAAGAAGGGTCTGAGACAGACTTCCGACCTCCATCTCCTGCCTCCACGGTGAGGCAGGGTTTTGGAACCTTAGGATTCCAACTCATTCATCGTGGGTCCTCGAACAAGCAGTTTTGTGTCTCGGGGCCCTCGTTTAGCCGGGGGTAGAGGGGGACATGTCCCGTGCAGGACAGCTGCGAAGTCTGAATGAGGTCCAGGAGGTAAAGACGGTACAGTTTTGGCTCTAGTAGATTTCTCAGTAAGTAGTAGTGATCTGTGACTGTGAATTTTAAAGTAAGAACTTAGCTTTGTTGGCACCCCGTGGAAGCTTTTGCTGTTCACCCCAGCCCTGGAAGAGGCTTTTTCTACAAATCAAGGATTTACTACTTGCAGGATTTAAAAAAAATGCTTTTATTTATTTTTGAGAGAGAGAGAAAGAGAGAGGGACAGCATGAGCAGGGGAGGGGCAGAGAGAGGGAGACAGAATCCGAGGCAGGCTCCAGGCTCTGAGCTGTCAGCACAGAGTCCGACGCAGAGCTTGAACTTGTGAACCTTGAGATCATGATCTGAACTGAAGTTGGATGCTTAACAGACTGAGCCAGCCAGGCGCCCCTACTATTTGCAGGATTTTAAATAAACGACCATTTTGTTTGTTTGTTTTAAAGCTTATTTATGTTTGAGAGAGAGGGAATATAAGTGGGGAAGGAGCAGAGAGAAGGAGAGGCAGAATCCCAAGTGGGCGCCGCGCTGTCAGACCCCGACCTGGGGCTTGAGCTCATGAACCATGAGATCATGATCTGAGCTGAAATCAAGATGCCTAACGGACTGAGCCAGCCAGGTGCCCCTAAATGGACATGTGCTGATTCGCATAAAAGTCACCAAGGGGACCCTGGGTGGCTCAGTCAGTTAAGTGTCCAACTTGGGCTCAAATCATGATCTCGAGAGGTCCATGGGTTTGAGCTCCGTGTAGGGTTCTGTGCTGACAGCTCAGAGCCTGGAGCCTGTTTTGGATTCTGGGTCTCCCTCTCTCTCTGACCCTCCCCTGCTCACTCTGTCTCCCTCTGTCTGTCAAAAATAAATACACATTAAAAAAATTTTTTTAAGTCATCAATAGTCATTATTAGGAGAAAGTGAAAATTGCAAGAAAAATTTTAAAGGTAAAGTAAAAAGCCTCTAAGATCCCAGCCTTTCCACAGTGAGTCTTTGGTATATTTCCTTCCTGGTTGCCCTTCCGTGGGTGGTCGGCCGACTTTTGCTGTAAAGAGCCATCTAGAGCTAGTCTGCTTTGTAGTATGCAGGCTGTTGTAACTATTCATCTCTGCCATAGGGAGTGAAGGCAGCCACTGATACCGTGAATGTGACTATGTAGCAATAATAGAACCTGGCTATTGCACCCTGACTTTTGAATTTCACGTACAGTTTTTTGTGTGCCCTGAAACGTTTCTCTTGGAATTTTTTTTTCTCTTTATCATTAAAAAAAAGGTGTTAAAAAAAAAAGCATCCTTAGCTCACTGGTTCTTCTCAGAGTCAGGAAACTGTATATTGGCTGGAGTTGAGTGATCCTGGAATCTGTATCCAGTCATTTGCATGCGTTGGGATTTATACATTTAGACACAAAGTATTTGGACACGATGGATTTTCCCTTGTTATAATTATGCATATGAGAATCTCCTCCTGCCATCAAATTTGCAGGAGGATTTTAAAAAATATTTATTTCTTTATGTTGGGAGGGAAGAGGGGTTGAAGGGCAGAGAGAGTGAAGGAGGGAGAGAGAGAATCCCAAGCAGGCTCCATGCTGCCAGTGCAGAGCGCAGTTTGGGGCTCGAACTCTTGAACCGTGAGATCACAGCCTGAGCCAAAATCAAGGGTCAGGTGCTTACCTCGTTGAGCCACCCAGGCAATTTAATGGCCGTTCAGCATTTCAGTGTAAGATTCCTGATCTCTTTTTAATGACCACCTTTGGTTTGCGACATAGGTTGTCCCCATTTCCTCCGCCATTTTGGACAATGTGGTGATAAGACAGAATCTGTATCTTCCACGTGAAAAAAGGTTCAGTTAGACATTCTAGAGAGTTCTACAGTGTTGTCTCCGCCTAAAATCTCAAGCCAGCCTTGCCTGCAGACAGCGGGAGAGGCTGCTCTGGCTGTCTCTTTCTCCTGGGGACACAGGGGGACTCGGAACCCTCTAGTAAATAACTGGGGCCCCAAATCCTGTCTCCCTGCTCTCTACCCAGGGGTTCTGCAAGAGCAAAGGCATCACCAGATGCCGCAGGAGGAAACTGGGCTCCCGTAGAGGTTAAGAAATTTCCTGAAGGTCACTCAACAGGATGCGAACACTCAGTGCCTTAATTTCTAGGGTGTGTTAGCCAAGCGTATTGAATGGAGAAGGCTCACTAATAGAAGAATATGAGGATGAAGGGTGACGGCAGCACCCCCTCCCCCTTTACACACACACACGCACACACGCACACACACGAGGAAAGAGGAAAAGAAAAAATGTATATACTCTGGCCCATCCAGGCCACGACGATTTCCCCTGTTGGGGTTTAGCTTAATTCAACCTTTCGGCTTGTTTGCCGTGTATGCCAATTTCCTCTTTTCCCAGAAACAAATCGAGGTGTCTCTTGAACTCATGTACACCCGCGCTCTGCTCACCTCTCTGTTTAACGTTTTCCATATGTGCATTAACCTAGAGGGGCGCCGGCTCCCCTGTTCCCAAGATATCCGATGCCTGCGTAATGTTCTCGAGTATTTCAGCCTCGGCGGAATGAAAAGTCTCTCTCTTTTCCTTCTGCCCTTTCATAAACGGGGGCATGTCTTGGGAATCTCATTTCCTCTGTGTGTGAGTCCAATTCTTTCGTTATTAGGGCACACGGACTGCCAACATCTCGTGTCTGCACCGTTAGGGGTGAGAAAAACCCACAGAATATGCCAAGCCTCTGCTCGTTGGTATAAATCGGGGGTTGACGATTCTGGTTGTTTGGAGGGCGGCTTAGGGCTGAAAGAACCTTGGAGGCAGTTTAACAGGTTACAGACTGGAAAACTGAAGCCCGGAGAGGTCTCATGGCCTGCCCGAAGTCATACGGCTTGTAAGGCACGTTTAATAGACATTCTGAGCCACCAGGAGGAAAAAAAACCCTAACTTCAGGGGCGTCGGGTGGGCTCAGTCGGGTAAGCGTCTGACTTCAGCTCAGGTTATGATCTCATGGTTTGTGAGTTCGAGCCCTGCATCGGGCTCTGTGCTGACAACTCAGAGCCTGGAGCCTGCTTTCGATTCTGTGTCTCCCTCTCTCTCTCTGCCCCTCCACTGCTCATGTTCTGTGTCTCCTTCAAAAATAAAAAAACGTAAAAAAATTTTTTTTAAAAAAAACCGAACTTCACCCCACCTCTGTGAGAGAGCCAATGAGAATGGAATTCACCCCCAAATTCTTGGCATTGATACAAGTAACTATAGGTCCAACCCTGATTATTTATAATTTCTTAGCTGTCACTTACCAGCTTGGTGCTGCCTGTCATGAACAGCTCATGGGGAAAAATATAGGGACGTATCTGTATATCTACATTAGCATCTTTGACACATATTTATTTAAAAACAACAAGTAAAGAACGACTTAAAATCAATGAGCATAATTTTTAAACATTTGGAGTTAAAAATAAACTATCGTTACATTATTTATGGAACTGGGCAGCAGCGAATTAAATATTTACATTATTAAAAGTCCCACTCTCGGGGCGCCTGGGTGGCTCAGTCAGTTGAGCATCTGACTTCGGCTCAGGTCATGATCTCACGGTTTGTGGGTTCAAGACCCGTGTCAGACTCTGTGCTGACAGCTCAGAGCTTGGAGCCTGCTTTGGATTCTGTGTCTTTCTCTCTGCCCCTCCCTTACTTGTGCTCTGCCTCTTTCTGCTTCTCAAAAATAAATAAACATTAAAGAAAAAAAAGATTTAATTAAAAAAAAGAGTCCCACTAACCTAGTCTTTAATAGGCCTGCAGCGTTTATTTGGAAAATAATAATATTGATAATGACACTGAAAGCTCACGCTTGCTGGATTCCCCTCCACGGACCCCAGGAATCCGAGGACCAGATTCCCAATCTGCAGCGGCCCCCTGCAGTTACTACATCTGAGATCACTGAGGGTCACTTTCCCAGTTACCTGGTTGGCCCTTCTTTGTATTAAACGCTCCCTGTTAAAAGAACTGGTGATTTCTGTCTCCCGATTGAACTCTGACCGAGGAGGCTGGTAATCCTAAAAATCCCACATAAATGTCGTTATAAGCAGTGGCTGTGTCCTTACGGGAAGATTCAGGGTACCACGAGAGCATAGATGGAGACCATGGGGGTCAGGGAAGGCAGCGCCAAAGGAGAGGGAGCGGGAGTGAGCAGAGGAAGGCAGGGAACAGTGTCTGAGTCCAGGAACAGCATGCACGAGAGCAGAGAGAACGAGCCACGCTGGCCTGGCCTGTCAGGGGCTCAGGTCAGTGAGCGGAGGCTGGTGAGTCTAGGCTGGGGTGGGAGAGGTCAGCGGAGCTGTGCCAGGGGGCAAGGCGGGCCCCAGAGCTCGGGAGGGCAGGCAGGCCAAGTTATCTTGGGGTTATAGCCCAAGGGCCATGAGTAAGGACGGGGTTCCAGGCCTGATCCCCTCTGCACTGGGAGACAGTACGGCGCGAAGAGCGTGTGTGTGCGACCCTCATGACACAGCTCGGTGAGGACTCACAGCGTTTCATGTGCTAAGAGCCACCCACATGTGGCTGGTAGCTGTCGCGTGGGAAGGCGCACAGCTCTGGAGTGAGACCACCTCGGCTCAAGTTCAAATTCCAACCCTGCCCCTAGTTAGCGCTTAGCTCAATTCCTGCAGCCTCTGTTTTCTCCTCTGCGAAGTGGGAAGAACAATAGGAAGCGCTTAATACTATGGAGAGAACTGAAGAAGTCGATACGTTTAAAGAGCCCAGGACATACTGTAACAATTATCCTCATAACGATTTTAAAACAGCCATTACCCTGGCAAAGGCAGAGAATCGATGGGAAGGGCCGGGAGCGGCCACATGGCGAGAGGGGGTAGATGTGGCCTCTTCTCACGAGAAGGAATTTGGGGACCGGAGGACAGGATGCTTTCCAAACTGAGGCTTGGGTCTCGTAATTGTCACCCCGGGCCCCAGAGGGATGGCAGCTTCTTGGGATAGTTTCTGAGTTCTGGGGCCACTTCTGTCTCGGTCTCGGTCATTTTGTGGGGTCGGCACTGGGGGCGGGGGCTTTGGGGCAGACTCCGCAGCTCATAGAAAGGGCGAAAACATGAACGTTTCCTATTCTGGAAGGGAGGCTTGAGAGGGAGTGTTCTGGGCTCACAGAAGAGGGGTCCAGGGCTCCTCCGATTCCATCAGACGAAACTGGTCATTGAATTGTGTGCCTGTTGGCAGCGCGACTGGCCTCGATGCAGCCAGTCTGACCTGCTTCTGCGGGGGCCACACGGGCTCCTGTTTGACAAAACAGGCAGCAGAGGCACCTAATGTCTTCCTTCTAACCCGGGGACGCGCACGCACCCCCGAGCTCCGGCCTGGGGACTTCAGGGAAAACATGGAATTCCTCAGGATTCGGAGAGAAAATAAACGCTCTCTCGTCTTGACCCGCATCTGGACTCCCTCCTCGCACCCGAGAGGTGATAATTACTGAAGGCTTAACACCTCTCCTGTATCTTTATATACCCAGTCCCGGGTGGGGGATGTCAAGAAGTCTCAACACACTGCAGAGAACCTTTGCCCTGGGGGTCCGGCAGACGTGGAGGAAGTTCCTCGGGTTCTGACTCTTCCTGGCTAGCAGAGAGGAGGTGGAGGCTACCTGGGACAGAGCCATGGGATCAAGACTTCTCCCTGACTCGGTCCACCCCGTTAGGGTTGGGGCGGTTCAGCCTCTTAGAGAAGAAGAGGTGGGCTTTTCTATTTTAAGTCCCCCAAATGCACACCTGCTTGTGGCTTCCCTAGCTCTGAGGATGAAGATTCCTACTCACCCCTCAGAACTAGCAATGCCCAGTTCTGTCAGTCCCCTGCTGCCCCTTTCAACACCACCTACTGCCCTGCTTTGCTCTGGGCAACTGCCACAATACATTCTTTCCATGTCACAGGCCTCAGGACCTTTGCATGTGCTATTCTCCCCGACATCTTGACTCTGTTTCCTTTCCCTTCCTGATCTTCACCTCTGCACCTGATTTTAGGTCTCAGTTTAAATGTTCCCTCTTTCATAAAGATTTTAAATAACCTTACTATTTACCAGGGTGGACTAGTGAAATAAGTTAGGGTACAAGCAGATGGTGGAACATGATGAAGTTTTATAAAAGAGGGAGAGGCTCTTTCCATATGAACAGGGAATGAATCCAAGCAAAAAGAAGAAGGAAGAAGAAAGAAAGGAAGGAAAGGAAGGGAGGAAGGAAGGAAGGGAGGAAGGAAGAAAGAAAGCGAAAGAAATGAAGGCAGGAAGGAAGGAAGAAGAAAAAAAGAGAAGAAAGGGAAGAAAGGAAAGAAAGAGAAAGAAGGAAGGAAGGAGGGAAGGAAGGAAGAGAATAAGGGAGAGGGAGGGAGGGAGGAAGGAAGGAAAGAAGGAACGGAGGGAAAGAGAGAGACAGAGGAAGGTAGGAAGAAAGGGAGAAAGAAAAACATAGAATACAGTGCATATAGTCTACTATTTATGTAAATACTGATAATATATATATATATATATATATATATTTTTTTTTTCCCCCCTTCAATGAGCATAAACTAGAACAGGACCCAGGCAGTGTGAGGAAAGTCAGCCTAGAGGTTAATGTACAGTTTCCAAGGCATATTCCTTCCACTTGAATCCTGGTTTGCCTGTATGAATTGGGACACAGGACTTAACCACTCTGTGCTTCTGTCCCTTCGTCAGTAAAATGGCTGTGATGACAGTGTGCAGCTCCTATCAATTTTTGTCCTTTTATTTTTTTTTTTTTTTTTTTTTTTTATTTCTAGGATAGGACAGCGTGAGCAGGGGAGGGTCAGAGAGAGGAGTCACAGACTGGAACAGGCTCTAGGCTCCGAGCTGGCAGTCAGCACAGAGCCCGACGCGGGGCTCGAACCCACGAACCGCGAGATCATGACCTAAGCGAAAGTCGGACGCTTAACCGACTAAGCCACCCAGGCGCCCCAATTTTTGTCCTTTTTAAAAAAATATCGGAACATGCAAGTGTGTTACCTACTTAATATATGTAAAAGCTAAGATAAACTAAATTTTAAAATAGACACTATCATGGTGAAAATCATATATGTGTGTGTGTATATGATTTCATGTACATTTTATATTATTTTCTGTGTACATTTTTATAATACTATTTCCCACACATTTTAAACGTGCCTTATCCTCTAATATTTTAGAACTATAGAAAGGTTTTCAGGGTTGCCTGGGTGGTTCAGTGGCTAAACTTGTGACTCTTGATTTTGGCTCAGGTCGTGATCTCACCATTCATGGGATCAAGCCCCACGTCAGGGTCTGTGCTGATTTATCCTCTCTCTTTCTGCCCCTCTCCTGCTTCCATCTTCTCTCTCTCTCTCAAAATAAATAAATAAACATTTAAAAAATATAAAACCTTAAAAAATAAAATTAAAAAGCTTTCAGGTATTCTATGCCCCTTCCTTAGAGGCAATTGGTATCTACCCTGAATTATTCTATGCGTGGGACACCTGGGTGGCTCAGTCTGTTAAGCGTCTGACGTCAGCTCAGGTCATGATCTCGCGGTTTGTGAGTTCGAGCCCCACATCGGGCTCTGTGCTGACAGCTCAGAGCCTAGAGTCTGTTTCAGATTCTGTGTCTCCCTGTCTCTCTGCCCCTCCCCTGCTCACACTCTACCTCAAGAATAAATAAACATTAAAAAAATTTTTTTTTAATTCTATGCGTGTACTACCAGACACACACACAGACACACACACTCACACACACTCCTTCATCCTGCCCTGGTCCCCAGGGAAACATTCCCTCCCCAAAGCCTGTAGAGTTACCTGCTCTCACAAGGTGCCGTGGACACCGTGGGCACAGACGTGGCCTCCCGTGGGACCCCCCCGGGCCCCCCTGGAGCTGTGAAATGTCAGGTGCCGCGAGCAAATGCTCTAAATTCGCCAGCGTGGCTGATGCTGTCTGATCGCTTTCTATGGAGGATGTGGAAGGCTCTGGACCAGTCAGCCCCCGCATGCTCTCACGAAGCCCCAGCCCCTCGCCCGAGTGTGCACTGACTCAGTGTGACAAGTGGCTGCACAGCTCTGATTAATTAAATATTTCACCCCGAATTTGCAAAACATCGTCTCTGGCAAGTCCGAGTAACGCCTGCGACGCTGGGCTAATTAGCTTAGCTGGTCCTCTGGCTGGTGCGCTGATGTGTGTGACTCGTAGGCAGGCAGAAAATGCCGGTTTGGGAAGGGACAGGGAGGGTTTGGGGCTGGGCAAACATGCCCTCCCGTGTGGCACGAAGTGAAAGAATTCCTTTCAGGCATCCGTGTGTGGCAGCCTTACTGTGTGCTAAGTGGTTTCCGAGCCTTACCATCTCATTTAATCCTATACATAAGGCAGCAATTAGGACGTTTTAGTTTCAAGGCCCGAAAAACCCAACTCTGGTTGGTTTGTGCTCCGTCCCCCCAAAAAAAAGTGTGATTGCAAATTATGTGCTTGTCAATTATTATTGGCTTCGGGAATTGAAAAGTCCCAGGGTAAAGTAGCTTCAGGAATGACTGGATCCAGGGCCCGGCTGTCTTTGTCTTCGGGGCTTGGCTGATTCCATCTCTCCTGCCTCGGCACTTTGCTCATGCGGGGTCTCTCGTCAAGGTCACAGGGTGGCTGCGGCAAATCTGACCCTGACTTCTTCCCACGCTTTGAATCCCAGAGAGGCAGAGTGGAGCCCCTTTTAGGAGCCAGAATCTCACGGTGCCCCACGGTGTCTAGAGAGAAGGTTATGTGTCTATCTCCAAGCCGATCACGGTGACCAGGCGGCAGGATGGTGTATGCTAACCAGGACCCCGTCCCGGCCGGCGCATGCAGAAGGCCGCCCTGCCCACACTGCACGGGCGAGCTCAGGAAAGCGCTGTCTCCTGGCGTCGTCGGACTCTTGCTTTTCAGAGAGGTGAATGGATATCGACAGCAGATGTGTACGGCCCAGAGGTATTACGAAAACCCCCACGTTACAGTTGAGAAAGCTAAGACACAGGAAGGTTAAATTACTTGTCCAAAACAATGTTATGGGCGTCTGCATTGATTTCAAGTTGGCTTCACTTAGAAGCCCGTGCCCTTGAAGGTGACCTCATACTGCCTTCCCGTCTGACCTGCTCGCAATGCCCATCTGTTTCATCACCTCATTACCATCTTTTTGATCCATCATGTCCGCATCCGTGGGCCTTGATCTTTCGCTTTATACCAAGTACAACGCGTTTATATCAAGTACAACGGGGAGACACCTTTAGGGAGAATGTACTGTAGGAATCCTTTTCTTAGCGGAGGTGCTGCCTGACATGGTCATTTGTAAATGTTCTGAGTTTTTATTTATTTATTTATTTATTTGTATTAATTTATTTTTTTAATGTTTATTTTTTTTAAATTTTTTTAAAAATTTATTTCTAGGAGAGAGAGAGAGACAGCGTGAGCAGGGGAGGGTCAGAGAGAGAGGGAGTCACAGACTGAAACAGGCTCCAGACTCTGAGCTGGCAGTGAGCACAGAGCCCGACGCGGGGCCCGAACCCGTGAACCGCGAGATCATGACCTAAGCGAAAGTCGGACGCTTAACCGACTAAGCCACCCAGGCGCCCCTTTAATGTTTATTTTTGAGAGGGAGACAGAGCACGAGCAGGGGAGGGGCAGAGAGAGAGGGAGACACAGAATCCGAAGCAGGCTCCAGGCTCTGACAGCACAGAGCCTGATGAGGCTTGAACCCACAACCTGTGAGACCATGACCTGAGCCCGAGTTGGATGCTCAACCGACTGAGCCACCCAGGCACCCCTGTTCTGAGTTTTAAAAATATCCATTTGATTTACACGATAAATCATTAGTAAACACATAATGATGACATTGTCATCAGACACATTGAACGCACGAAGACGGTAAGAGTTACCTTGTGCAGGGCTCTATATTAAGGGTGCCTACATTTAATGCACAAAATAGCTCCATAATGCAGCTATTATATTATGCCAGGTAAGCTATTACACAGTTAATAAAGCAGAGGTCCAGAGAGGTTAAACAACTTGCCCGAAGTCACACAGCTAGAAAATAATAGGGCAGAGATTCGAACCTAGTCATCTGACCCTAGGGCTCTGCCAAATATTGCCTCTCACCGCATCGAGCTTGCAATTTCACTGGATTGGTTGCTGGGCATAAGGCGAAGTCTAGGCGAAAAAAGAGTCATAGAAACACAAACATAAATAAATCTTAGTGCCGGTGCTTATGCCATAAAACATGCACAGGAGATGCACAGGGAATGGCAAGTAGATTCAGACTCACAAATCTTTGCAGTGAGAATGATCGCGCAGAGCCTCCCCCAGGGTAGGGCATGGGGCTCTTTTGAGGGGTGGCAGAAGAATCCGTTGGGAATCTATTTCCAGCCCACTGTGATTCCCTCACTCCCGGCTCAGGGCCCTGGTCAGCATCCTATGCCTGGCAAGTCTGAATCATTGACCTTCCTCTAGACCTAGGTGGTTACCCAAGATGTGCCAGTGAGAGTTCCCTCCATGATAATTTAGGGTGGAGACACAGGAATTGAAACACACACACACACACACACTCAAACACTCACATGCGTACAGACTTGCTCACCCTCTCTCAGTGGTTGGACCAAGGTCATGTGAAGCTGGGCACTGTGGGGGGGCCCACGATGCCGGGAAAGACCTGGAGTTTGTTTCTGGTTCAAGGGAAAGCAATGACAGACAGCAGCCCCAGAGGAGAACAGGGACAGGATGGACAAGGACACCCCTGGGTCCCCAAGGGGCTGCTATTCCATTCTTCCCTGGCACAGGCTCAGGTGCGTCCCAATCTTACAACTACCTAAAACTTCCTTAGAACGATTTATTCTGCCTGAGCAACCTCAATCAGATCCCCTTCCCTTTCAACCCCACGAGTCTGACCCACCCAACTTGGCTCGGCCTTCGATGCCCAACCTCTCTGCCCAGAGCTGGGTCACGTCTCTGGGACAGAGCGGGGGGATCAGGAGGGATCCCTTCTGGGCAGACCTTCTCTGCGGCTTCAGACAGCGGCCCACAGGAGCACAGACCGATGGGGAAGGGCGAACCGGCGTGGACGCCTTCCCCACCCCGGGCCTGAGGTCAGCGAAACCCAGGCCAGTGATTTCCCTCTGTCAGCAGGCCGATTGATCATTTTCTCAGGCTGCCTCCGATTCCCGAGCCTCAGATGCTCACCGTGGAAGCCTGTCTCTCCCCCTGGATGCCCTGGGGCCCTGTTAAACCTCTCTCTTCAGCTCCAGGAGTCAATGTCCAGCAGAAGAAATGGCCCCATTTCACGATGCATCCGGGGGGGTCCGGGGCAATATTCAAATCCCTGGTGTGGCCACCGGAGTCTTGCTGTCTCTCTTTAGGGCTGATAGTTAAAAATTCATGGTTCTTTTCAAAGGAGAAAAATGCTTCAACTCCTTTCCTATGTGCAAACGTTCCCTTTTTTGATTCAAAATCAAACTTTTGTCTAGACAGGCGAAGGCTTTTTTTTTTTTTTTTTTTGCTGACATATCTTGCCAGCTCAAAAACCTTGAGGTTTTCCAAATGCAACACACCAGCCCCTTCCCGGCGGCCGGTCTCCAGTACCATGTGCCTTCCAAACACATCGTCTGGGCAGCTCAGAGCCGACCCAGCTGGGTGGAGAAGACCGGGCTGGACATTGGCACGTTCTGCCCTCGGTTTGGCCATCTTCCTTAACAAGTTATCTGCCCTGGCAGCCGCGCTGGTCTCTGGCACCGCAGAGCTGTATTTCAGTGTCTGACACAGCTCTCCAAGCTGCCCTCCTCGCCCAACAGCGGCTGCTATTTTTTAATTCCCGTCTTCCAAGGAATATGTGTTCATTGCGGAAAAATTAGTAATTGGGTAAACACTAAATGACATAAATGTCCCATCTCCTAATCTTATCTAAGATCTTTCTTCCTTCCTTCCTTCCTTCCTTCCTTCCTTCCTTCCTTCCTTCCTTCCTTCCTTTCTTTTTCTTCACACACACACATTCTACCTATATATGTCTCAAAATGTATCCCAAATCTTGGCAGTGGAAGCAATACCAATTCATGATCTCACAGTCTGTGGGCCACCAGGAATTCAAGAGCAGCTTGTCCGAGCAGCTGTGGTGCAGGGTCTCTCATTGTAACCAGAAGTGGGCTGGGGCTGCAGTCTCATCTGAAGGCTTGACCGGACCTGGAGAATGTGCTGCCAAGATGGCGCACACACATGGCTGTTGAGGTGGTACTGGCCATTGGCAGGAGACCTTGGTTTCTCACCAGTGGTTTCTTTCTTTCTGTAGGGGGCTTAGATGTCCTCACAATATGGCAGCCAGCCTCTCCCAAAGTGAGTGACCCAAGACAGAGCCAAGCAGAAGTGGCAGTGACTTTTTCGACTTGCTCTAGAAGTCATCCTACATCACTTTGACCATGTTCCGCTGGCTGGGCAGACCACCCCTGATGCAATATTGGGAGAAAACTATCCAAGGGTAAGGAGACAAGGATCCTGAGAGACCATGCTGCTGGTTGGCTACCATTATATCAATATATGACATCGTGTAATGCATATGTTTTTAAAAAACTGACATTGTAGTATATATACCAACTCACCAGCCTTGTGAGTGGGTCACCTTGACGTCATCCTTCAGATCACTTAGGAGCAGTGAAGCCTTTAGAATGAGATTACAGGGGTACCCAGGTGGCTCAGTCAGTTGAACCTCAGACTTTAGCTTAGGCCAGATTCTCACGGTTCGTGGGTTTGAGCCCCACGTCGGGCTCTGTGCTGACAGCTCAGAGCCTGGGGCCTGTACCTGATTCTGTGTCTCCCTCTCTCTCTGCCCCTCTTCTGCTCACACTCTGTCTCTATCTCTCAAAAATAAATAAACTTAAAAAAATAAAATGAGATTATAGTCCCAACAGCATCCAACTGCGACTTCATGAGAAATTCTGAGCCGGCTCAAATCTCTGCCCTCCAGAAATTATAAGATAATAAACTGCTCTTATTTTTAAGCTGCTAAGTTTCTGTGACTTGCTGTTTTCAGGATCAGTGTATTGTGATCATCTCTGACCATAAATAGATAGAATTTTATAGCATCATTTTTAGGGGGTCCCTAGGGGTGTGGTTAGAAACATGTGTTTATTGGTGTGGCCATTTTAGGTGGCCCCCATAACTGGCAGACACTCAAGAATTGGGGGTGGGCTGGGGTGAATAAAATAGCTGTGAGAGATGATTGCTGCCCTCCCTGCCCCGCCCCCCCAGCCCCGGTATTTCGGTTCTCTTCTTTAGAGCAGATGAGGGATTATACTTTCCCACTCACCTGAATTTAATGGTGAGCATAGGACTTGCTTGACCTAGGAAATGTTAGAGGAAGGGACAGATACTGTTTCTAAGTGGAAGCATTTTTTTAAATGTTTTATTTATTTCTGAGAGAGAGAGACAGAGCATGAGCAGGGGAGGGTCAGAGAGAGGGAGACACAGAATCCAAAGCAGGCTCCAGGCTCTGAGCTGTCAGCACAGAGCCCGATGCAGGGTTCGAACTCACGAACCATGAGATCATGACCCAAGCCGAAGTTGGACGCGTAACCGACTAAGCCACCCAGGCGCCCCACCAAGTGGAAGTATTTAATTGCCCGTGCTCGGCTTTTGTTGTTTTAGGCCATTGAGATGAGAGTGGGTGTTTTTGTTACCACGGCACAATCTATCTCATCCTGACTAATACAGGGTCTGAGACAGGAGAGCCCGGGCTCCTTCAGGGCTGAGCCGGGACGCATCTGCTTTCGGATCCATTCTGTGACCCTCCTCTGCTCTGCTCTGTGTCTCAGGGATGGTCCCTGCAAGCTGTGGCCACCAGCTTGTCCCACCACTTTGTCCCTGCTGCTGGGATGCGGGATGCGGAGGGCGGGAGAGAAGGAGGGTCACGGTGTTCTTTCTCCTCTATTTTTGGCTCAGCCACTAACCCCAGGAGGACCTGCGTCTTCTCTTTGTCGTTCTCGCTCCCACCAGGATCCCCCAACCCCGGACCACGGGGCTAACACCTCTTCTTCTTGTCCTAAGGCCGAGGGTTGGTGGTAACCCTTGCTGTTGCTGATCTCTGCTCTCCCACTCCTTGGCTTCTCGAATCTTCCACCCCTTGGGTAACATGCTCCCTGCATTAAAGGCCCTCAGTTCCCATCCACAATCGGACCCTGACTGATCCCAGGGGCCACCTCTGTGCCGGGGCCCGTAACAACACAGAGGAGGAGACAGCAGAGGCCCAGCCCGACCCGGCCCTGCCCCGTGGACCCACGCTTCGGCGGAGAAGACAGACTTGCAGGGTGATTGGTCCAAGAGGGGGCATCACAGGGTCATGGGGGCTCCGATGTGGCCTTGGGGGTGCAGGAAGGACTTCTTGAGTAAGGAACCTTTTCATGCTGAGGTCTGAGGGGTACACAGGAGGCAGACGTGAGGGACGTCCGTGGCCCTCCCAGGCAGGAAGGCAGGGGCCGGTGTCTGTGCCAAATGCCATGGGTGGCACCAGCCAGCAGGGCAGGGTCAGGCCGCGCCCTGCCGTCCCTGTGTCTTGTGCCTGCCCTTGTTCTCCTTTGGCGCCCAGCGATTGATCACCACTGCGAGTGGGCGATCTGGATCAAGCCGCCTACATTTCTGAGCGGCAGTTGGCCCTGAGTCTGAGGCGGCGATGACTCCAGGAGAAGAATGTCCTGATTGTATTAGGTTCTCGGCTGCTTTAGGAAAATACCTAGAGTCCGTGGGGGAGACCGGCCGGAGCCATCCGTCCATCCGTCTTCTACTACTTCCTCACACGTGTCCCGGGCATCTGCTCAGAGCCCAGAACTTTGGGGGGGAGGGGGGGAGGTGGCCACACAATCAAGTAAGATATTCTCCTTTTTTTTTTTTAAGAAGCTATCATCTGATGTGGGAGAGAGCAACTGGGGCAAAAATAAATAGAACGTATTTTGCAAACTATGTAAGAAATGAAGGAGAGGAGTGAGTGACTGCCTGGGTCATCAGGAAGGGCTTCTCAGAGGAAGCAACATGGAATTGGGTATTGAGGGATGAGTAGGAGTTTGCTAGGGAGAGGGCGATGACATATTCCAAGCAATGGAAATGACATACAGAGAGACAGAGCTGAGGATAATGATTTAAAAAGTGTTAAAACATGTTACATACAGAGATTTGTGAGCTGAAGTGGGAGGTGCTCAAAGTGGAGGCGGGGGGTGTATAAGAAGCAGGTGGAAGAGTAGGGTAGGGCCAGATCATGAACGGCCATAAGTACCAGGCAAAAGAATTTGGGTCAAAATAGTTTTGGATCTTAGAAAAGGAAACTACTGGAGCACCTTGACGGTTCAGTTGGTTGAGCATCTGACTTCCGCTCAGGTCATGATCTCATGGTTCGTGGGTTTGAGCCCCGCGTCAGGCTCACTTCGGGTCTTCTATCCCCTCTCTCTCTGTCTCTCCCTGCTTCTGCTCTTTCTTTCTCAAAAAAATAAACAAGACAAAACAAAAAGAATAGGTAACTACTACATCCGGTCCATATTTTAAAAAGACCACCATGGCTGTTTTGCACAGAAAAGATTCATTTATCTCTTCAGCAAGTATACATTAAGTGTCTAGTATATGTCAGGCATTGCACTAGGTGCTGAGAATAGCTGTGAGCGGACAGGTAAGCAATCTATCGTTTTGAGTTTTGGTTCTAGTGTTTTGGTATAGGAGACAGATAATAAACAACATAATTTATATTTTATAGAATACATATTATATATTTTTTCTATCTAAATATAATAATACATAACATATAGAATATTTATATATAAATATATAATGTCTATATAATAATATACTTACATGTTTGGAGTTAATATATTTATTCTTGTAATTTTTAAAAAAATTTTTAAAAATTTATTTCTGAGAAAGAGAGAGACAGTGTGAGCAGGGGAGGGTCAGAGAGAGAAGGAGACACACAATCAGAAACAGGCTCCAGGCTCTGGGCTGGCAGTCAGCACAGAGCCCGACGCGAGGCTCCAACCCACGAACCGTGAGATTGTGACCTGAGCGGAAGTCGGACGCTTAACCGACTGAGCCACCCAGGCGCTCCTGTAGTTAATATATTTATTACATATTTATTGTAGTATATAATCATATACGTATAACATATAGAAAGTTTTGCGGTGATGGTGTGCTAAGTGCTAGGAAGGAAAATAACCAGGGCGATGTGACAGTGAGTGCCGGGGGCGATTTAGATAGTTGAGAGCCAGCCTAGGGGACCTGGGGACAGGGAGGGGATGCCAGTAAGAAGTTCCTTTGAGATAAAGCTCCCTTCCATGGAAGGGGACGGGACTGAAAGAGGGACAGCCTGGAATTACTGGAGAACGAGGTGAATTACGTGGGGGCGGGGCTGGGGGGCCGGGGAAGATGGTGCCCTCCCGGACTACATTCCCCAGCCTCCTTGCGGTCACATGGGACCAGGAGACTGAGTTCTGTCCAACAGAATGAGGGCAGCAGTGCCGGGGGTCCCTCCTAGGCCTGGCCTCTTATGCCTCCTGTAGAATCTTCCATGCCTTCCCGTGCTGGGCTGCCACTCGGATGCACGGTGCCCAGGCAGAGGACTCAGATACCCTGGCACCGGCATCCTCAGCCACCGCTCTTGCGGACCAACCAATTCTCGTTGTGGGGGACCGTCCTCTGTCGTGAGGGATCGTTACTCGCGTCCCTGGCCTCTACCACCTAGATGCCGGCTGTCCCTGCCTCCGGTTCTGACAACGCCGAGTATCTTCAAACGCTGCCCGGTGTCCCTGGAGGAGACCCTCTTGCCCTGGAAGATGCAGCAGGAGCTGCCCGGGTCCCTCGACGACACCGTGGAGCTGATTCCAATGGCGCTTGGCGTAAATGACACGTGGCACTTTCCCGTGTGGAGGCACAGAGACTCGGGGGCTGTGTGTTACAGCGGCTGAACCCACCCTAAGCCACCAGTTCCTTCTGGAGCTTCACCCCGAGTCCGGGCTGCAGTTAGGCACCTTGGGATCATCACCATGAGAGCTGTGGAAACGCGGGAAAAGCCCAGGACGAGTGAGAGACGAGGTGGGGGCCAACGCATGCTCGGGAACCCGACATTTCAATGAGTGGAGAAAGGAGGAGGGGAGATTCCCCGGGGGGGCTGATGGCCGCGGGGGGTGGGGGTGGGGGAGCCCAGCAGGGAAGGCAGGTACCAGCACCCTGGTTGGATTGCCGGCTGCTGGGACGCCTTCAATCGAGACAATCAGGTCAAATAAATAACAATCGAAAACGGAACAAAGACATTCCGAGGTCAGGCTCAGGTGGCTGGTTCTGGTCTTGGCACATTCCTTGGTTCTGAGGCGAGCCTCCCTGCTCTCTGAACGTGGTATCTTTTTCCATTAAAGACTGTCCTTCCCAGCCCGACAGGATAAGTGAAGCAAAATCTATAGAAGGCTTTCATCGGGCTCCCCCCTCACTTCAGCCCAACTCTGCCCACCCCCCCGCCCCAGAAAGGTGTTGTATAAATAAGAAATACAGTCATTACAATGTGCTCTACAAGCGTCTGATAAGGATCAGAGGAAGCCTGGGACCCCTCAGGGCCGCCGCCATGGGGCGGCCTGATTCTATCTTTGTGTTTCAAGAAAGGTTTGCAAAAGGAAGCCGGGTGGCAGAGGCTCCTGGGATGGTTTTAAACATGAAGGAAATTCCCCATTTCCTGGTTGTAAGAAAATATGGGTGGGACAAGCCTTGAATGAGGTGATCAAGGTTCTGACTTTGATGTCAGATGAATGACAAGGATCTCAGGGGCAGGAACACGGTGTAATGAACTCACCCCGCTTTTCCATGAAAAACAAGATCCCCGAAGGGGCCCTGGGCTGGAAAACAAAGGCTCTGGCTTGCAAGGCCTGGAGGAGGAAGGCCTGGGGGTGTTCTCAGCCTGCGGCTTGTGGGAAGTGAAGACACACGTGAGGGCACTGGCCAAAGTGACGGGGCCACGCAGCCCGTTGCTGCTGCTGCGGCTCCCGAATTTGGCAAACGCTGAAGGAAGAAGGCCTCCTCTGCGTCTGGACCTCCATCTGGCTCTGTCAATATAGAGATAATAAGAAAATCCATAATCTGATGCAGTAGTCAGAGCAGTCGATTGTTTTACTTCCTTCTTTCCTCTCTCTGTTTTTCCAGCAGTGTTTATTGAGCATCTACTGAGTGCTGGCCACCACCGGCCAATGGGATATAGCAGTGCGGGCCTGCCTTCCAGGGCGCCAGCGTCTAGCTGTGAAGACGGAGCATCGTAAGAGCCACATGATAAAGCGAATCAAGGTTGTAATGAGGGAAGCATGGAGAATTTTGAGGGCTCAAGCCCTCCCTCAAGCATGGGAGGCCCATGGGAAGAGAGAGTTAGGTCGGAATCAAGAAGGCACAGGTCATGGGTGACCCCATTCGGGAGTCAGGTTTCAGAGACAGAGGAGAGGATGATGCTTCAGCTGGGTTTTGAAGGGTGAAGAGGAGTTCCCGAGCAGGTAGTACGAGGGAAGGGTGTTCTAGACAGCGGGAACGACAGATCTGCACAGGCAGATGGGGCTTTTTGAAAGAGTGCACGGTTTGTGGCCACGACACATGATTCAGGACCCCTGGGGAAAGAAAGGTCAAGAAGCAATGGGCATAACATGCCAGGAATGATCAGCAGGGTCTTTTGGATCAAACTGCGAAATTTGTTCCGAAGGGTAATAGGGAGCCACTGAAGAATTGGTAGCAAGGAAGTGATGGGGCCAGGCTTGTGTTTTTGGCAGAAGCACTCAGGTCCCTGAGGAGAGGGCAGCCGGGAAGAGTAATCCTGGAGAGAGGAGTCCAAGTGACATCCCAAACAACGCTGTGGGAGGGGTGAGTGGCTGGAAACAGGGAGCCAGAGCCCAAGGCCCCTTCTACAAAGCTGCTGACTTCTTGCCTGGCCCGGAGGCTGGGTCACTGAGCTGCAGGTGTTGCCAGTGCGCTTGAAATGTGCAGTGTGAGTCAGGTGGCCAGAGTCAGGGCCGCATGATTTACGGGAGGTGTGAGAATAGACTGCAGCGAGCATCAAATCGGCTACCCCGTTTCCCCAGCGAGAGCATGCTGTGGCTTTGCCCACACACAGGGTTGTGAGCCTGCGCGTTTCACAACCAGGGAGTAACTAGCTCAAAGGCGTCAGCCGTCAGCTCCCAAACTGCCAGCTCAAGACTTAGAAGCAAATCATGTAGGTGAGGAGCCCAAGTTTCAATGTTTATCATTGGCATTGAGACTTGTCTTTTGTCTTTCAATAGCTGAGCCTCAGCTTTCCTTATCTGAAGAATGGGTATACACGCTTCATGTGGAAAAGGTCCCCTTGGTATTTCCCGCTACTTTCAGAGGCGTGCTGTTTTGAAAAACAAGGGTCATTTTGGCTTTTTTTAAATATAAATTTTAATTTCTCTTCTGGCACTTCTCAGTCTCTGCGTGTCACCTTGTATTTTTGTGTGTTTTTTTTTTTTTTTTAGCCAGTCTCACTGTCAAGCAGGTTGTTGACGATGCCTGAGTACCTTCCTCTGTTAGCAGAGAGTTAGCAGAGAGAGGCGTGGAGCTCAGTCAAAGCCTTTGCAGTCTGTGTCAGCTAAGGTTTTGTAGAAGTAAAACCAGTGTGTGTGTGTGTGTGTGTGTATGTGTGTGTGTGTGTGTGTGTGTGAAAGTATTTATTTTTTTATTTAAAAAAATGTTTTTAACGTTTTTATTATTAAGAGACAGAGAGAGACAGAACATGAGTAGGGGAGGGGCAGAGAGAGAGGGAGACAGAATCCGAAGCGGGCTCCAGGCTCCGAGCTGTCAGCCCAGAGCCCGACCTGGGGCTCGAACTCATGAGCTGTGAGATCATGACCCGAGCTGAAGTCAGACGCTCAGCTGATTGAGCCACCCAGGTGCCTCTGAAAGGATTTATTTTAAGGTGTTGGTTCACACAGTTGTGAGGGCTGCCGAGTCCGTAATGTATAGGACAGTTCCACAGGCTGGACACTTTCAGCAGGCACAGACACAGCAGGCTCGAGGCAGTATGTAACACAAGCGAGTAGAAAGGATGAAGGAATTTTAAAAGGAACTGGGAACCCATGACCGGACCCCCACCTCGTCCCCCGGAAAGGTTTCCATCCATGCACTGGACACACCTTGGAATGTTCTCAGCTGCACACAACTTGAAAACTTAAATACCTGCACACAACACAAGAGAGAAACTCACACACACACACACACACACACACACACACACACACACACACACACACACAGAGTCTTACTATGGAATACTATATACCCACGAAAATGAACCACTGCCCCAAGCAACTTCTTAGATAAATCACACACAAAATAGAGAAGGAAAGTAAGCAGCCTTAAAATAATAAAGGCCTGTGATTCTGTTTACTCAGTGTTTAAGGCACAAAGTAAACTATGGAGAGGGGTTCCGAATAGGGGCCACTCCCAGGAAGGGTAACGACCGGGGGTAGGGGGGTGGGGGTGGGGAGATGAGACCACTTGTGGATGTCTACACTGCCATCTTGACCACGGTTGCGAGGATACACTCACTTTGTCAAAACTGTCTTCGTGGTTACAGATGTTTACTGTTCATAGATTTTAAATTGAATGTAAGTTTATACAAAGGATACGTTCCCGTTGGAAAGCAAAACACATCTGGGGGCAGATAAGGGCCCCGGGTCTGCTGGGTTGACACCGACCGGTTATCTTCCTCACTGCTGCCCATACGGCTCCGTGCTCCTCCTCAGCGTGTACAGGGAAGGCCACGTCCACTTCACAGGTGGGGAACCTGAGGCCGGGGGGCGTGTGACTGGCTTTCCTGGCGTCACTCAAAAGCTGCTCAGCCGGAGGGCTAATTAAGTGTGGGAGGGGGGCCGGATTCTTGCCCCAAAGCAAAGGGATGGGTCAAACGCAGAGAAAGACCGCACACACTGCGTCCTTAAGGATGCTCACTGATGCCCTGAGGGCAGATGTTTCTGCTTCCAACCGTGGAGGAAGGAACTGGGGTCCAGAAATCTTACGGGGTGTCACCAGGTTGGGAACTCACCCTTCCTCTGAACCTTGCTGAACACAAATGGGGAAGGGGGCAGACCCTAAGCAGTGGCCGGGCTTAGGGCGAGACTGACCCGAGTGGAAGATGTGTTCGTGGTTTATGCACACCCAGCGCCCACCCTGCCTTCTTCTGTTAATAGCACCCCGATTTTCCCTCGGGAAGCACCCCTCCTTGGCCCCCACTTTCCGTCTTTTTTTTTTTTAATTTTTATTTTTATTTTCTGAGAGAGAGAGTAGAGACAGCGTGAACAGGGGAGGGTCAGAGAGAGGGAGACACAGAATCTGAAGCAGGCTCCAGCTCTGAGCTGTCAGCACAGAGCCCAACGCGGGGCTTGAACCCACGAACCATGAGATCATGACCTGAGCTGAAGTCGGACGCTTAACCGACTGAGCCACCCAGATCTTGCTGCCATGACGGACGGGCCTGCCTAACACTGAAGCCAATACGAGCCGGGCTGAGACGTGGAGAGGGGCTGGTTAAGCCGGTCTGAGTGGCTTTCTCCGTCTGGACTAGGGAGTCTCTATCTGCAGGTGGGGCGAGGGAATGGGGATGCCAGCAAAAACCAGTCATCGTAGGTTTCCCACCCCTGCCACTCTCCCTGCCTGCTGAGGACCCTGGTTAAAATGACCTTGAACTCATCAGAAACCACAGGTCATTAGCAGGTGCATCTCGCCCGGCACACCCCGCTTTTGTCTCCCAGATCTATTTTTCCTTCCGTAAAATGGGTACTTGGTGCATTGGCGCTAGGCAGCATGTTAATTTCCGTGAGTTACTCGTCTGTATCTGCTCCTGACCTTCATGAAAACTTCACTCTTTTAATAGTGAAATAACAGCGTTAGGCACCCGCTACGCAGTGAGCATCATGCCACGCGCTTTGCTAGTACTGCTACCTCCCTGAATCCTCAAGGCACTCACCCCTCCTGTGAGGATGATGGTGCGGTTGCCCCTTTTATGTCCGCGGGGGTGGCTGGCCTGGGAAGGAAGGGCATGGCCAAGGTCACGTGAGCTGTCACCTGGAGGTGAGCTGGGACTAGACTTCTTCTGGTTTCCTTCTTTCCATTTAGTCTTCACCCGATTTCTGAACTGGTGGCTTGCTCCCATTTGACAGATAGAGAAACTAAGGCTCAGTGAGGGGCAGAGAAGTTGCTCAAGCTACAGGGAGTGGAGTAGGAGGACTTGGAAGAGGCTGGGGGGGGGGAAGGGACAATTGATATCCTGCTGGGAGCCCTTAACTAGGTCACAGTCACATACACTGTAGCAGAGGGTGGTGCGAATATTATGTCCATTTTCCAGCTGGATGCCACGGTCCGTTCTTGTAAGCACTGTCTTGTGCCCATCCTTCCAGAAATCAGAGCTGACGCCTTCTGAGCCTCCTGGACCACACACTGTCCCATTATTTTGAAAGAAACTCGGAAAGGGGAGGGGGCTGGAGAGACCGTGTCTTCATCCCAACTCCATTGTTCCCCACTCGGCAGCCCCTTCCGGTTCAGGTAAATAGAAGTGATTCTGTCATTGTTTGTCCCTAGTCCTAATGACTTTCGTCTTTGTGTCTCAGGAGCCAGACCTCAACCCTGGGAAGCTGGCCTGGGGCCTGAGAGGCACCAGCCGCCTCTGTGAACAATGGCCTTTGTTCTTCACACTTTCCCTATCAAAGCCGCCCAGCAGGGATGGCCTTCAGAGGCATGGGACGCTGTGATAATTCCCCTGCCAGAGCTGGGGAGGGGTGGGGGGGCAGGAAAGGAGGGGTCAGGTGTAACTTTGACCCAGTTCAACAACTCTGGGGTCCACTGTCCTGCGTTGGTAAGAATAAACCCTATGAATAGCTTGAGGTTAGCTCATCATGTCTTGTGTGAATTGTTCTCTTGTTATGCTCTGGGGAGGAGCCAAGTCTGGAAATGATATTGGCGGACAAAGAAACACCAATAACAAGAGCGGCCATCGCAGTGGTGACGGGGCGGTGACGCTCGCTGTACTCATCACGCACTGAACGATGTTCCGGGCGCCCTGAAGTATTACATATCCACTAGCGTTTAACTCTGACGACGGCCCTGGAAAGGAAAGCGATTATTATTAATACGCCTATTTTTCAGGAAAATGGGGCCCAGGGGGAGTGAATTACTTGCCTAAGGTCACAGAGCTGGGCCTTGAACAGGGTCTAGGTGAGTCCAGAGGCGACTCAGACTCTTGAGGACCAGGCTCAGGTGGGGTTTTGTGAGAATGGATGGAGCCCAGAGCGGGCACACCTGGGTTCTGATCTTGGCCGAGCCGCATGACCTCGGGTTGAAGGTTCTCATCTGTAACGGGGGCTGCTCTCACGCTCCCCTGCCAGCCAGGGTCCCTGCAGGAAGTTGAGTCGACCCTGAATGGCTCCCACTATGAGAGTTTAATCAAGGGGTGGCTTACAGAGAGGAGGCCAGGGGTCGGTGGACACATGAGGGTACTGAGGTCCCCCCCCCCAGGCTGAAGGAGCAAGATGCAAAGGAAGGGGATTTCAGGAGCCCCAATAGGAACAGGGTCATGCCCGCTTTCTAGCAGGACCCGCAGTTGGGGACGGACCAGCGTATCCCTGCCGATGATGTGGACCCCAAATAAGGGAGGGCGCGGAAGAAATACCCCAGCCTCTCTCTCCTTTTCCCCCTCGATCTCTTACCCGTGCTTTCCTTTCGATGATCCCGACCAGAAGGCAGGGATCAAGGGATGCTGGGGCTTATCTACAGGAGTAGAGCTCAGCCTCGGCGACACAGAGCTGGGAAGAGAAGGGTGGGGAGGAGGCGGGGAGAGCAAGCGGAGGCCTGTCTCCCAGGGCGTCCGGGCAAAGGGCGCAGGGTGACCTGTGTAAAGCCCCAGGTCTGCGGCAGGCGCCTGACAAATGCATTCAGTTTCGCCACAGGTCAAGGTGGTGCTTGTTGGTGCTTAAAGGCGTCCTCTCTTCACAGGAAGCGAAATAGCATCCTAGAAAAGGGGGTGCGTTCCGCAGCCAGACAGCTTGGGTCCAAGTCCTGCCTGCAAGTTCTGGGACCCCAGGGAATTTGTTGAAATGTGCCTCCATTTCCTCCTCTGTCAAGCAGGTAGCACCCGCATCGCCCAGGAGTTTGGGAAGGATCGAAAGAGTTAAATGTTCTTCTTGGAAGAAATGTCTGGGCGCTGGTCGGTCCTCAGTAAATGCTGGCTCTTGTTAGATTTCTAGATGCTTACTTTCAAGAAGGGCTGTCAGACAAATCAACTCGGAACAGAGTGATGTATTTTCACAGTCTAAAAAGTAGATATTGATTGGGGACCAGAGACAGGAAGTCTGTTTCAATCAAGTGGGTCAGGAAGGCCTCTCTGAGGAGGTGATATGTAAGCCGAGGAGGATGAGTAAGAAGCCTCCAGGCCTGGAGGAGAACGGGTCCAGGCAGCAGGGAGAGCAGGTGCAAAGGCCCTGGGGCAGAAACAACTTGGGATGTTCAAAGAACAGCAAGAAGACCATCGAGTCAGAGGGTGAGATTAGAAGTTGGGACACGACCCTATGCGTTCGTCTGGATCTTCCGAGAAGCAGATACCAGGATGGATGACAAGTGCGAGGGTCTCAGTAGCAGAAGTGCCTGTTTAAAGCAAACAGGGGAAGCCAGAATGGGCAGGAGGAGCAGTTGGCCAGCAGCAGTTCAGTAGGTCTGAATCCGTGTGAGGCGACAAGAGATAGAAAGTCAGAGGGCCGCACCCCTGGGTGCCATCTAGGGAAGATTTGCAAAGCCTCGAGGAGGCCTGGAGCCATCAGAGGAATTTCACGTCTCCAGGAACCTTAGTGCCCTCGCCGTTTTCAGACATTGCTTGAAATGTGGCCCCCAGGAGCCGGGGCCTGGAGCACGGGTGGCCCGACCAGCAGACAGACAGACATAGGGCAGCTTGGAGAGCCTGGCGGTGGAGCCCCTCGGCCCCCCTGGAAGTGTTGGTCTGAGAGGTATATTCTTAACATTGCCCTCCACCTTGGACCTGCACTTGGGCCGTGCCAAGGAGAACTGGCCGGGATGGTGGGCCAGAGGCGAACCAATGACCCTTGAGGACTCCAGCCCCAAGGCCAGCATGGGAGGGGGGAGGCGTGGGCAGGTGACCCCAGATAGAACTCGGTGGGAGGCCAGACAGGCATGCACCTCCCGGTGAGTCAGGCCCAGCCCTGCTCCCTCCCTGCCTGCCAGGCCTCTGACACCCCCTAAATCCCCTGTCTCCCCAGAGGAAGTCAGGCCTGTAGCCCGGCTTCCTGCAATTATACCATTTTTACAGCCTGGGCTTGATTTAGGTGTTACGCTCTTGCTAAGAATATGCCCTGACACTTGAAAGGGACCTTTATTATTGTCCTAATTTGTGAAGAATTAGTTGTTACTTTTTTTTTTTTCCCCTTTCCCTTCTCCCCTTTCTTCTCCACAGGGTCAGGCCGGAGCCAGTGTTATTGTTGTTAAATTTAGATCGGGAACTATATTGGGCCCGACCCGGTGTCCACAAGCTTTCACTTCTTAAAACAGGAAGGAAGGCCCCAGCTGGGGAGTGTCAGAGCGCCAAGAAGCTTCTCCAGAGGCCTCAGGGAAATGCGTTTCGGTGGAAAGCACTGGAGGTGCGTAGGAGGGACTGGATTCAGGGAGCCTCTACTGTGGTGGCTGAAGTGAAAGATTTTTCACCACCTTCGGGTGCCCTGATGAGCCTGATCTGCCATCAGGATGGGTTAGAGTGAGCGAGGTGGGGGCCGTGCCGTGTGGGTTCAAACCTCAGCTCTGCCACTTTCTAGCCGAGTGGTTTGGGACAGGTGATATCAGTTCAGCTTCCCCACTATTTCAGTTTCCCCATCTGTGAAATGGGCACAATGAGAGTGCCTGTCTGGCAAGGCTGCTGGCGGATTAAATAGACTGGCCCATGTAGAGTATTTAGCAGAGTGCCCAATGCATGCGTCCTGAATATGCCTTAGCTGTCCCTTTTTAAAAAAATAATACTTTTGAGGATTATTTTTATTTTTTTTGAGAGAGAGAGAGAGAGAGAGACAAAGCACAAGCAGGGGAGGGGCAGAGAGAGGGAGACGGAATCCCAAGCAGGCTCCACAGCGTCACTGTGGACCTCCTTGAGGGGCTTGATCTCACAAACTCGTGAGATCATGACTTGAGCTGAGATCAGGAGTCAGACGCTTAACCGACTGAGCCACCCAGGTGCCGCCACCTTGGCTGTTGGGGTTCTGAGTCCCCTGTGAATGTGTAAGTAAGGACCCCAGAGCCCATCACCTTCTGGATCGGTGATCTCCCCCTAACTCGTTTTCCTTGTCTCCTACAAAAGGGGTGAAATTTGTACCTATCACCCAGGAGGTTGACGATTAAATGAGGTAGTGCTCTGCATGTAGTACATGCTTATACATGTTAGCAGCATTTTATTCTTTCCTGATAGCAGGATCCCAGTAAATTTATTTCAAGAAATTTTCAGTTCCGCTGTCACTTACCAAATGGCTTTCTTGCCATTACTCAGCACCACAGACACACTCCTGCCTCTGCGTCTCTCTTCTAGAAACCCTCTTCCCCTTTAGATATCCTCCGATTTCCACGTGACCTACTTCCTTACTTCCGTATAGTCTTAGCTCAAGTTGCCACTTGGGTCTTAATTGGCCTTCTCTGTCTCTCTCTCTTTTTTTTTAAACATTTATTCATTCTTGAGAGAGAGATAGAGTATGAGCAGGGGAGGGGTAGAGAGAGGGGAAGATGCAGAATCCGAATCAGGCTCCAGGCTCTGAGCTGTCAGCACAGAGCCCGACACAGGGCTTGAGCCCACGAACCTCGAGATCCTGACCTGAACTGAAGTTGGGCTCTTAACCAACAGAGCCACCCAGGCGCCCCTCTGACTGTCTCTTTAAGATCGTACCCCTTGCCTGCCTGCAATACAGTCTTCTCCCGTCAGAGTTTTCTGTATGGCGGTCCCTGACATTTGAACACATCTGGTCTACCGTACAGTTTGTTAATTCATCTTGCTAATTGCCCCCCGCCGGCCACCCAACTGCTAGAATGTGAACTCCTGAGGGCAGAGATTTGGATGGTTAGGTTTATGCTGTGTTCCCCAGTTCACAATACACAGCAAGCTTACAGCAGATGTTTGTTAAATGAATAAATGAATGAATGGAGATTGAAGAAATCTAGGCAAGGAAGGACAAGTCTGCTTCTCCCATTGCTTTTGCCATAGGGAGCCCCTAGAAAGTTCTTGGTCCTTCTCCAGTGGAAAAAACCAAAGGGCTCAGAGGGGTGGACACACCTCTGCAGGTCACACAGCTAACGAGAGCTTAGATAGCACCCACTACATGCCAAGGACTGTACTAGACCATCCAGTTTTTCAGAGACATGTTAGTTTCCTGGGACTACAGTTAATAAGGGCTCGGGGCGCCTGGGAGGCTCAGACGGTTAAGTGTCCAACTCTCCATCTCGGCTCAGGTCATGATCTCGAGGTTCGTGAGTTTGAGCCCCTTGTCAGGCTCTGCACTGATAGCACAGAGCCTGCTTGGGATTCTGTCTCTCCCTCTCTCTGCGCCTCCTCTTCTCGCTCTCTGTCTTTCTTTCTCAAAATAAATTAAAAAGAAAACTTTAAAAAAATGATGTAAACTGTTGGCTTAAGTAACAGAAATTTATTCTCTCACAGTTCTGGAGGTGAGAAGCCCACGATCAAGGTGACTGTGGGGCCGTGCTCTCTCTGCAGGCGCTGGGGAAGAATGTTCTCCAGGCTTCTTTTTTAGCTTCCACCTCAGTCTTCGCGTGGTGCCCTTCTCATAGTGTGCAGATCCGTGTCCAAACTCCCCCTTTTTATAGGGAGGCCACTTATGTTGGACTAGGGGCCCGATTACCCCAAAATGACCTCATCTTAGCAAATTGTCATCTGCACCAGCCCTGTTTCCCAGTAAGTTCACATTCCGAGGTGTCGGAGTTAGGACTTCCGCATGGGAGATCTGGGGGGACATGATTCACGACACAAGAGGAAATAGGCACCTTGTGGTGGAGTGTTTGGCCCAAGGCGAACACAGCCGGTAAGTGGTGGCACTGGGATTTGAACCCGGGCCAGCCTGGCTCCCCAGCCCGTACCCTGAACCAAAACACTGAAGGCCACAGGGGCCCTGAGTGCTCAGAACTGGCCCTTGTGCGGTGCACTTGCTCCACATTGATCCACAGGGAGAGGAGAGAGGGTTGAAGGAGAAGGGGATGGAAGGCTAGAGCCTAAAGGCTGTTTCTTCAGCTCACGGGTGAAAGGACGAAAGGGCTTCCCTCAAGGAGACAGCGAGGGGAGGGTGCGGAGGTGACGGAGATTGGCAGGTGGCGCTCCCCCTCCCCCGCTCCATCACCCTCTCCCCCTTTCCCTGCCTGCCCCCTCCAGCTGGACCGATGGCAGAAGACAGCTGGGCCGGGGGTGGGGTGGGGTTACGAAGCTGAAGAAGGCTGCTGAGAAGGGCAGAAAACTAGTCCCTTCCAGAACTTTGTAGATTTGCCTGCATGGAAAGACCTTCCCACTCCCTCTGGAGGGTGGAGGTGGGGCCAAGTGGAGATAGAAATATCACTCGCCCTTTTTTATAATTCAGGAGCCCGTCAATCACCGAAGGGGACGGAGGCACAGAGCGCTGGTGATGGCCGGGGCAGAGGCAGAGGGGTGTCAGAGAAGATAGAGAGGGGCGCCTGGGGGGCTCCATTGGTTGAACGTCCCGCTTCGGCTCAGGTCATGATCTCATGGTTCATGAGTAGGAGCCTTGAGTCGGGCTCTGTGCTGACAGCTCGGAGCCTGGAGCCTGCTTCACATTCTGTGTCTCCCTTTCTCTCTCTGTCCCTCCCCAACTCATGCTCTGTCTCTCTCTCTTTCTCAAAAATAAATAAACATTAAAATTTTTATAAATGGTTAAGATTGTCAATTGTATGTTACATGTATTTTACCACAATAACAAATAATAATTCAAGGGGCTCCTGTATGGCTCAGTTGGTTAATTCTGACTTTGGCTCAGGTCGTGATGTTGAGGTTCATGAGTTTGAGCCCCGCATCGGGCTCTGTGCTGACAGATCAGAGCCTGGAACCTGCTTTGGATTCTGTGTCTCCCTCTCTCTCTGCCCCTCCCCTGCTTGCACTCCGTGTGTGTCTCTCTGTCAAAAGTAAATAAACATTAACAAAAATTAAAAAATAACAATTTAAATAAAATTCCTCAGATCTGACTATGTCACTTGGCCGCTTAAAATTCCCTTCAAGGTTCAAATAAAGATCTTTGCCTTGGTCTCCAAGATCCAGATGGGCTCTGCCTACCCCTCTTCTCTTACAGTAAGGAAGTGAGATTTTATAATTTTCCAGAGCCTGAAAGAAAGATGATAAAATGGTTTTAATCATTATGGAGCCCCTGTAACACTTGAGCCTCATCTCACTGTTCATACCCTTGTACAATCCTCTCCTCGCATATATGGTCAGGTCCTGGCACTTCCTTCTACAGAGATGGAATAAAGCAGAGGGATGGAGTGTCACTTCCATGACACATCGGAACTTCCCTCTGCTAACAGACGCTCCCCCTTTCTGGCTTCAAGGAAACCTGCAGCCATGGTGGGAAACCCAAGTGGCCAGGAGCCAGGGCCAGCCTTTGACTGACACCCAGCAGGAAATGGGGCTCGAGGCTCCTGGCTCAACAGGATGCAAGAAGCCGAATTCTGCCAGCGACCATATCAACTGGGAGTATAGCCTTGGCCATTTGGGTTTCAGATGAGACCCCATTTCTGGCTAACACTTATCACTGCCTGAAGCAGATGATCGACCTAAGCCAGGACTGGATTCCTGGTCCATGGACGATTTGTTACATGGCACTAGCTGACCAATACAGTGCTGCTGGTGTGGGTCCAACCAAGATAATACTGCTGCTTTCTTTTTCTCTTGTTTTTTTTTTATTTTTATTTTTTTTATTTTTTTTTTAAATATTATTTTATTTATTTCTAGAGAGAGAGAGAGACAGCGTAAGCAGGAGAGGGTCAGAGAGAGAGGGAGTCACAGACTGAAACAGGCTCCAGGCTCTGAGCTGGCAGTCAGCACAGAGCCCGACGCGGGGCTCGAACCCACGAACCGCGAGATCATGACCTAAGCGAAAGTCGGACGCTTAACCAACTAAGCCACCCAGGCGCCCCTCTCTTGTTTTTTTTTTAAATGTTTACTTATTTTTGAGAGAGAAAGCATGAACAGGCAAGGAGAAGCGAGAGAGGGAGACACAGAATCAGGAAGAGGCTCCAGGCTCTGAGCTGTCAGCACAGAGCCCAACGTGGGGTTCGAACTCATGAACTGCTATACCATGACCTGAGCTGAAGTTGGACACTCAACTGGCTGAGCCACCAAGGCATTCCTCCTTTATTCTTTATTGTGTTAACATAGGCATAACAAAATTTACCATCTTAAGTATCCTTTTTTTAAGTGTATTTATTTATTTTGAGAGAGAGAGAGAGAGAATCCCAAGGAGGTTCCACGCTGTCAGTGCGAAACCCGATGTGGGTCTCAAACTCAAGAACCGTGAGATCATGATCTGAGCCAAAGTCAAGGGCTGCCTAAGCTATTGAGGCGCCCCACCATCTTAACTATTCTTACGTGCATAGTTCAGTGGTGAATAAATTCCCATTGTTGTGCAGCTCTCACTACCTTCCGCCCTTACTCTTCTTTTTCTGTTGTAAATCGGAGACTCTGTCCCCATCCAACTGTAGCTCCCCCTTCTCAGTGCCCCCCAACCCCTGCCAAGTACGACTCTATTCTCTGTGCCTCTTATTTTGACTACATATATACTTCCTGTAAGTGGAATCCTACAATGTGTGTCTTTTTGTGATGGGCTGATTTCACCTTCGCATGGTGTCTTCAAGGTTCGTCCACATAGTGGAATATTACAGAATTCCCCCCTTTTTTTTAAAGCTTATTTATTTATTTTGACAGAGAGACAGAGCAAGTGGGGCAGGGTCAGAAGGAGCGGGTGATGTGGGGCTTGAACTCATGAACCGCGAGATCACGACCTGAACTGAAACCGAGAGTCGTACAGTAACCAACTGAGCCCCCCGGGCGTCCCTTAAGGCGGAATAACATTCCGTCCTGTGGCTAGACCGCAACTGGTTTATCCGTTCGTCTCCCAAGGAACACGGGAGGGAGAGGAGGGGGTGCTTCCATGTTTTCGCTCTTGTGAAAAACGCTGCTGTGAGCATAGGTGTCCTGCTCATACTGCTCACCCTTGTGTGGTTCCTGGGTCGGAACTCCTTCATTCATTCACTAAGCTCTTTGTTCATTCAGCGATTCATTTGGTCCTCGTTAAGCCATCTCTGTTTCTTATTCCCAGAGTGACCTCAGTCGGGGGCTGTAACCCGACCAGGCATCCGTTGGCTCTTGGACGTTGTACGGACCCACCTGTGTGCCATGGAGCAGGTGTTCGGTCCCTGGGTGCTCCCCCACCGCCTGTCATATCAGGGAGGGGCAGGGCCCATCTCTACCCCTGGCACCGTCTTCTGTCACTTCCAGATCCGGCAGGCCTCTTTGCTCCAGGCACACGGCCTGAGCACCTACAGAAACCAACAAGCCCCTGATGCCTCATCGGCCCCCGGGTCACTTGTCCTCCCTCAAGGAAGGACTTGAGGCCAGACGCCTTCTGATGGCCAGGCTTTGTGACACCTTGACCCCCAGGGGGTGGCCCAGCTGCTCAGAAGCACAGGACCAAGACAGAGATGCCAGGCATTGACGAGGCAGAGGTGGGTGGCAGAGATGTCTGAGGTCAGGGGTGCCCAGCTCCCTGCAGAGCGAGGAGAGGGCAAAGACATTCTCATGGCTACCCTTCCCAACAGTGCCCAGCTCCCCGCCGAAGGGACGCCCGCCTGCCTGGGGGAGGCTTCCTTCCAATGGTCCTCCGCTCTCTGGCTCCCGCTGGGCAGAAAGTAACCGTTACCCCACCCCCAGGCCATCTGCACTGTCACTGTTGTGTAGCCAGATCCCCAGGGTCTCCTGGGGAAAGGGGAACCAGATCCCCAAGGTCTCCTGGGGACAGGGGAAGGGGGCAGGGAGCGGGGTCTCTTCTGCATAACCGTGTGGCATGTGGATGGGGCGGGGGTGGGGGGTGGGGGGAGGAAGCCCAGAGGTGACCCTTGGGCGTATCCTGTGGGCTTTTCTCTCCTCCCCGGTGAGAGAATTTCTGTAAGAGAATCAGACGAAATCAACGAAACAAACGGGACCTCTCTTCTGACTCTAGACGCCCCAGACCACGCGCGTAAATTCTGAGACCACAGACTCCACAGGTGAGAGAGCTGGTCTGCAGCTCACCTTGACCCCCTGAAGCCTCAGGGTACCCCAACAGCACAACGCGCATTGAGAAAGTCAACCCATCACCACTTTTTTGGCTGTTGATAAATATCGCGTGTGATAAATATCACATATACGGGGGGTGGGGGTTCTCTATTTTCCCGCAGTGGGGTGGCAAGGCGCTGTTTGGGGTCTCTGAGATTAGGTCAGCGGAATTTCCAAGCTTGCGGAGAGGACGAAACAAACAGGGGAGAGGGAGTAGGGTGATGGGCTCTGGAATCAACCAGAACTGGCTTTGAATCTCTGCTTTGCGACTCGTGAGCCGGGTGATGAGCTTTCTCATCTGTGCTACGGGGTGACCGTGCTTTCCCTTGCTTGGCAGAAAGCCTCGAGCCCAATACCCGACACGTCGTTCGTGCTCCACGGGAGTATTTGCCCATGGATTTATATTTCTCCCTCTCCCTGTGTCTCCATGTTTGGGCCCCGGGCTGGCTTGAATGATCCGAGGCTATGAGCGGGATAGTCATTTCCAAGGATGAAGATTTGATTCTTGCTGGCGGGTCTGGGAGATCTATACGAAGAAGGAGGATTCAGACGAGGTGGGTGTCACGATGCAGGGGACCCTGCAGGTAGAATGGTGGCTGGCGAGGCACGGAGTCGATTTACGCTGCTTGTTCTTTGCAGCGATATTCCAAGTCCTGGATTCGAAGAGCGGCCCCTCCACATAAGCCGTAGGAAACCTCAGCCTGGGGCTCTCATGACTGTCTGTACATGACAATGGACAGAGAATGCAGTGTGGTGGCTAAGAACATGGTGGCGTCTCTCTGCCTTTCCTCTGTCACTGAATGTTTGTGCAGCTGTGCACAAATGGCTGTTGCTTTCTTTACCTGTGAGTCCATGACACTTGGACATCTGGGGACTCCTGTGTGTCCATCTGCCTGGGAGGCTGCATATATACTTCCTTGTTCTATATTTGTGCACCTGGTTCTTTCTGCGTCCCTGGGGGTCTGTGTGTGTCTGTAGGTGTGGAGGTATTGGTTTCCTCTGTGTGTGTGTGTGTGTGTGTGTGTGCGTGCTTAACAACACGCTTCAGTGCCTGTGCACCCCTGGGTGGTTCCGAGGTTTTGAGTGAGTACGCTTGGATATTGATCGAAGTGTCTGGTTTTCTGGCTTTTCCCCTGGATGTTTGCATTCCTCCGTGCCTGTGCGCCTGCTTGTCTGTGTGTCCCTAAGTTCTAAAGGGTGTGATCCTATGTGTATATACTCCCCCCAAAGGTTTGTGTATTTCTTCCTCTCTTCCTTTTCCAGGAAGGCAGGGGTTTCCCAACATTGTGTGTCTTTGAATGTGTCAAGATGATGGCCACGGATTAAACCTTCATGACCTGTTTTTTTTCAATGTTTATTTATTCTTAAGAGGTAGAGAGAGATAGAGACAGAGCACATGTGGGGGAAAGCAGAGAGAGAAGGAGACACAGAATCTGAAACAGGCTTCAGGCTCTGAGCTGTCAGCATGGGGGCTCGAACCCACGGACTGTGAGATCACGACCTGAGGCGAGGTCCGATGCTTAACTGACTGAGCCCCCCAGCCGCCCCTAAACCTTCATGATCTAAACCACAGCTTGGATCTCTTTCTTGAAGGGTCAGACGGTAAATATTTTAGGCTTTGCCAGCGACTTAGCCTCTGTCACACATACTTACCTCTGCCTTTGTGAAGTCCATATAACCATACACAATATGTAAGCAAAGAGTATGGTTGTATGAGAATCAATCTTAGTATGTGGATGCTTTTAAAAATTGGGATTTCATAGAGTTGTCACGTTATCACGAAATCTCCTCTTTTTATTGATTGCAACCATTTATTTTTTTATTTTATTTTAAAAAATGTTTTTATTTATTTCTGAGAGAGAGAGACAGCGTGAGCAGGGGAGGGTCAGAGAGAGGGACACACAGAATCTGAAACAGGCTCCAGGCTCTGAGCTGCCAGCACAGAGCCCGATGTGGGACTTGAACCCACAAACTTCGAGATCATGACCTGAGCCTAGATCGAGTGCTTAACCGACTGAGCCCTTCAGGCACCCCTAATTGCAACCATTTAAAAAGGCGAACACCGTTTCAGGCTCCTGAGCCATACGCAAACAGGTGGTGGGCTGGCTTCCTTCTGCCAGGAAAGTCATGTGTCTGGGGGACTCGACTAGCACATGGACCTCAGGGCCTTCCCAGGGGGCCTGGGGACCAGCTCGGAATCACTGAGGGCTGGGATCCCCAACCACTGAGGATCTATTGAGGGTCCCCTTGGCTGGGCTTTGAGGAAGACGTCTTGGTAGCCAAAGACTTTGTGTAGAGAGAATGAGGCAAACCACCGGCACTGGGGTCCCAGCACTGCGACCTACCAGCCCAAGAACTCTGTGCAAGTGGCCTTTCTGAGCCTCACTTTCTTCCTCTGTAAAATGGGGCTACTCATTGACCATCTTCCTGGGCCATTGTGCAACCTCGAAGACCCGACGAGCACCCACTTTGTGTAATTCCTGTGGAGTAAGACCTGCTCAGGGACTTCGGCCCCGATCATGGTCATCCCCAAGTCCAGTAGAGCCCTGAACACAGGAAGAAAGGTGTCCGCCATGCTGGCCTGTGTTCCTGTGTCCCTGCTTTGCCCTGTTCCTCAGGCTCTTAGCTGGAAATGTAACCCCTGGTATTTTTCTCAGATTTCCCGGATAAAAACCCGGGTAATGACTGCCTTTGTCTCTTTAATGAGCTGTTTCAGTGGCTGTTGTTTAAATAATAGAGCAATCGTCTGTTACAAATACTGCCTCTGGGTTTTTCCAACTTCTCCAGAATGGCCGGTGGGGACATCTCTCTGTCCCTGTCCCTCAATCCCTTCCTCCCTCCCCCTCCCCCCACCCCTGGGATGAGAGGCAGGGGAGATCAGGGATCATCCAGGGGGCCTTTCTGGGGAAGATGTAGGCGGCCTGTACGCCAGCCCACAACCCTGGAGAAAGGCTACGACCTTGGCTTCCCCTTGATGACCCTTTACCTGTGCAGGGCTTCCCCCACCAGTATCTCCCTACTATCCCACTTAAGTTGCAGCTTTTTACGGTTTACTCTGACCTGGGCAAACAAATCAATTTCTCTGAGCTTCAGTTTTCTCGTCTGTTCAGCGGGTCCAGTAATAACTTGGAGAATCCATTTTGCCCAGACAAAGCTTCCCACCCCCAATCCTCCAAATCTTCCTCCATTGTGTCACCATCCTGCTCAATTACCTGCAGTGGCTCCTTGCGACCGTGGGAGTAAAGTCTCAGTATCTCGCCCCCGATCTCAAGGCTCCCGGTTCTGCGTTCTGGACCTACTTTTTCCTATTGAACCACCTGCTCTACCCAGATGTGGTTCCTTGGTGCCCCACCGCGCCGTGCACTTTGAGACCTTGGGCCCCTGATCAGAGGGTCCCACGTGCGTGGAATGCCTTTCCTCCTCTGCCCCAGCTGCCGTAACTCGCCCTACGGGTACCTTCCTGACTAGAACAGCCTCGAGCAAGCGCCTCTGTGTCAAACTTGACATCCGTAAGAGAGGAACTGTGAGATGGCGTGGGCAGAGTGCTGTATCCACGGGTCAATGTTTAGTGCCTGCTGCACGTAAGCTTGTCACGAGCCGGTACTGCTTTGGCTAGAGCTAAAATCCTGCTCTCTCTTTATGAAATGCCACTTCCCCAGCCACCCAGGCTCCTTGTGAGTCTTTGCAGCCCCGGAGGGTAGCCACGTTCCCGAAGTGCGTGGACCTTTCTCACTAGCACCCTCGAGTACTGATGCCAGCCTCTGAAACTCCGTAACACGCTCTTCCCCTGCATCTTGAAAGGCGTGTTTCCATGACTCCTTGCCATTGTGGAGGTTCAGACCTCCTGTCGCAAGTTCCTGAAGTCTATCCCCGAAAGCAGCCCCCGTGGGCAGGAAGGTCATTGTCAGGGTCCTCGGAAAAGGACAGCGGCATGCAGGGTGTATTTTAGCTGTGCCGGGCTCGGGAGGAGAGCAGGAAGGGAGAACCTTCTGCGCCACCTAGGGATTCTTCTCCAACATTCTCCACCGCAGACTCTGCAAAGCAATTACATGCAGGTTACGCCCCTCAGTTAAGATTCCAGCACCGCTGTGAGGTTAGGTCTATGGGGCCATTCTGCTGGTGGGCAGACTGCAGCTCCGAGAGGTTAAGTGCATTCCCGAAGTTCACACGGCAAGCGAGGAACGGAGACAAGGTGTGACCTGAAGTTGTCGTCCTCAAACACAAACACCTGCAAATAGTTGAAGGGAATAGTTCCTGCCACAGGAACTTTTTAGCTCCCCACGTTTTAGCGAAGCACGTGACCGTCTGGCATCCACAACTAGACTGTCCAACCTCCCTCGCGGCCCAGGTGCGGTCAGAAGACGGTGCTCCGGCCAGTGAAATAAAAGCAGAACTAATACGTGGGACTCCTAGAAAGACTGCTTAAAGGGGCTGACCCAGCTGGGAGAAGCCTGGTTTGGCTCTCTGGTACCTTTTCTCCTTCTTTGGGAGGCTACAACTAGAATGTGATGGCTGGAGCTCCAGCAGCCATTTTGAAGCATGAAGCAAACGTGAGACTGAAAAGTAGAGAAAGAAGAGAGAGAGAGAGAGAAAGGACGGAAGGAAGGAAGGAAGGAAGGAAGGAAGGAAGGAAGGAAGGTTGAGAGCCCTGAGTCCCTGATGCCACCATTCACCTGCCATGTCACCCTCAAACTGCTAGCTCCCAACTTCTGTTAGATGCTAGAGAAATAAACTCCTACCTTGTTGAAGCCACTGTCATGTTGGCTTTCTGTCACTCACAGTCTTCTTCCTTCTCTATCTGCCCCAACTCACACTCTCCTGGCGTGTTCTATGACATTCTGCACGTCCCCCTCCTAACAGTCATCGTGTTGTTCTTCGAGCCACACTCCCAATGGCACGCAGCTCCCTGAAGGCAGGGACTGTGTCCTTATGTGTCGTCATTCCCTGCCATGTGACAGAGGGCCAGGCTTGAGGGGGCGCGGGTGGGTATCTGTAGAAGGAGCACACGCTCCGTGTTCTGAGCCCCTCCAGCTGGTCCTAGTGAGTTAACACAGGGAAAGAGCTCCATGCTTTCCCTTCTTGGCCTCATGCGCTAATATTCACGCTCTCGAGAGGGTGGCCTTGGCCTGCAAAAGCCAAGACTATCTGGACTAGCCAGCCTCGCTGGGGAGAACCGAATTCAAGGAACAGAAAACATATGACTTCTTTTGTCCCCAAGTCTGTCATGCATCTTCTAAGCCACTGCCATAAGCATAGCTAAGACGGAGGGTCCAAGGGGAGTGACTTCTTTCCTTGATGCATTTCTTGTTCACCCCCAAGGAACGAGGTATGATTCAGGCCGAGAGAGTGTAGACAGGGAAGTTAGGGCTTCCTGAGTTCATCCCTGTAACATCACGACCAAGACAGTGTCCAGAGTCAATACCCCCAGCCTCATTCCCTAGCTCTGCCACCTCCTCCCTGCATGACCAGAGAATTTCACGGACCTCCGTGGGCCTCGGTTTTTCCATCTGCACAATGGGAACGGTTCTAGTTCCCACCTCGTGGGTTTGTTGAGGGGATGAAAGTTGGGAACTTGAGCGTAGGACGTGGCGCAGTGCAAATTCCTCTAGACACGGACCTTTTATTCATGTTTGTATTTACTATAATCCATTTACAGAAGCTCGCTGCCATGCCTGTGTTATAACTCCGACCCCATTCCGGGGTTTCTGAAACCTTCCAGATGGGCTGCAAATTGTTTGTGATGGATGATGGCGCCGAATTGGGAAGAAATAATTCAGTCTCTACCAGCCGCGCGAGTGACGTACAATGTAAAGTGCCCCTGTCTAGCTTTGCTGGACTCCCCCCACCCCCCCCAGGCTTCTCTTATTCTCTTAGCAGGTGTTCCCTATGCCCTGGCCGCATATCCATATAAGCAGGTCTGGCTTTATCAAAGGGCAGGGAGGGTTTGATGTTTGGATTGGGGTGTGCATGAAAGAGTCTTTTAACAGACAGACCGGTTTTCACGCGGCCTCATGGATGGCAAAGAGCTAATCCTTTTACCAGGTTCGAAGTTGAAAGGGCTCTGACGTAGGTTTGGTGAGGGTCCCCAAAATCCATCACTTGCTTTGCAGACCTTTAGGGTTCCCAGAGGCTCCTGCCTGCAATGTTCTCAGAATCACATCCAAGGGAAGTGTTTCACTAAAGCTGTGGAAGGTGTGGGATGTGCTCTAGGAGGGTATAGAAGGAAGGGACCAGGGTACTTTGGTTTCTCTGAGACTCCAGATCTTCAGTTGTGCAGGTTAGCCAAGAGGAGAGGGTGATGCCCAACTGATGCTGGTTAAAAAAAAAAAAAAAGTCACACCTAACAAACATGGCTGCACCTAACGGTCACCTGGCATTGGCCAATGGGAGTCCATAGTACTGAATGACAAAGTGTGGCAGTCATAGGAGACAAACAAGCTGACCACTTTTTAAAATTTCTTAATGTTTATTTACTTTTGAGAAAGAGGGAGACAGAGCTTGAGCAGGGGAGGGGCAGAGAGAGAGGGAGATACAGAATCTGAAGCAGGCTCCAGGCTCTGAGCTGTCAGCACGGAGCCTGACGCAGGGCTCGAACTCACAAACTGAGATTATGACTTGAGCCGACTTTGGACGCTTAACCGATGGAGCCCCCCATGCACAGCCTCTGCGTTTACCTCTCTGAGCAATCGGTGGACATGTGTTGCGCAGTCGTGTGCACCCCTCAGAAAGACGTGGGAACTCAGTGCACAGAAAGCTAAGCTCTTGCTTGAGTAAGTGAAATGGTTGGGGTCACTGTTAATATGAACATCCAGGGCCCCACAGGTACTAGAGAAAGCTTTACATCGGATCTTCAGAATCTTCCACTCTGCACAAAACACATTCTTTACCCCATTTGCTTGTAATCTCCCTACCAGTTGGTTTTGGGTAGAGGGCGGGAAATGGGTGCTGATTCTCCCAGGAATCTATGGAGCTGGTGGAACGTCCTGAATGCGATTCCACCGGCTGCAAGACTTATCCGTGCCTGCTTCCTTAGAGGGTGAGGAAACCGCCCCTCCCCCCACCCCGACACATCAAGGTCATCGCCTCTAATTGTGGAGCCATGAACTAACTTCCTGACCTGGGAGGTTTTCTCTGCCGGGGACTGGCGCTCTGTCATGTTAGCTGAGAAACCAAACCAAACCAAGTTCTTCATGGTCGAGGGACCTAGGAAGGGGCAGGGTGAATGTCCGGTGGCTTCTCTTCCTCCAATGTTTTGTCCTCCATCCCTCATGAGACCGTGAGCTCCTTAAAGGAACAGCCCATATTTTCACTGTTTTTGTGGCCAGCTATAAGCACACAGCAGGTGCTCAGTGAATGCATAGGGGATGAATGAACACCTGCACTCATGGCTTTCATCTCCTTCGAAGGCCTTGGGTAAGTGAGGGAATAACATAAAAAATGTAAAATAATAATAGAAATAACATAAAATGATATGAAATATGTAAAATATAAGATATTCTATCAGGAAGAGGCTCTGGGTCCCTCTGCTCCTTCTGTAGATTGTGATCATACTCCAAGCCCTTAGGGCCTTTCCGTCTGCTGTTCTTGCTGCCCAGATGCTCTTCCCAGAGATAAGGGGAACACTCTTGCGTCCTTCACGTCCCTGCTCTACCACGGAGTCCACACGGAGGCTTTTCCTGACCACCGCCGTAAAACAGCACACCCTAACTCTCTCAAAATGTTTTTCAGCGAATATTCGACACATCCAAAGAATATATGTAGCCTCTACATACATTATGAAGGCCCACTAATAAAACAGACCGCTGTGGGCCCACCACTCAAGAGCTAGCATACATGCCTGCCTCTGCTCTCCACCCCAGAGCCAGCCTGCGCCCTGACCCCCTTTCTGCTATGGTGCATTTTTCCCCCCTTGCCCATATTTATGGATTATGTAGCATTTCTCCCCGCCTGGCCCACCTCTGTTTGTTTGTTAGCTATCTCTCTTCCCCCAAATCTAAGCTCCAAAAGGCCAAGGAAATTGCCTGGTTCTTTAGCGTATCCACACAGTAAGCTCTAAATAAATATTTGCTGAATAAGGTGGATGAATGAACGAAAGTTGGTTATGGAGGCTTCTTATCCACGAGAGCCATCGCAAGGGAAGAAGGAACCGTACCTTGCCTTGTCTTTAAACCCTAAGCTTAAAGTGGGTTGGCGGAGCATTGACTTGGGGAGACGGAGGCAGTTCAGCTCCCTCTGGGTCCCTTTGTTGGGGTGTGAGGCTGGGTCAGTCCATCTGGACTCCTTCCTTTCTAGAACTGGAGAAACCATGGCATCTACTGAAGGCAGGCCACGTGGCCAGCGCTCAGGAAGCAATAGCCAGTTTGCATACCCGACTCCTTGCCTAGAATGTTTTTCTTGGGCCATGAGGGGGTGTTTGGGCAGCCTTGTCGTTCATCACTGCCGTAATTCTCCTCTGGAGGGAGGAGGATTATAAACTCTTGGGACGGCTGGCTGGCTTAGTCAGTTAAGCGTCCGACTTCGGCTTGGGTCATGATCTCGCAGTTTGCGGGTTCCATTCCCGCGTCGGGCTCTGTGCTGACAGCTCGGAGCCTGGAGCCTGCTTCGGATTCTGTGTCTCCCTCTCTCTCTGTTCCTCCTCTGATCACGCTCTCTCTCTCTCTCAAAGATGAATAAACCTTAAAAATTAAAAAAAAAAAAAAAAAAAAAGAAGGAAGAACTCTTTAGACAGGATCTGACTCTCCCTACCTCCCAGGCCTCCAGCCCCAGCCCGACTCCTTCGGCGGGGTGATCTACATGACTTCTCACAGTTCTGGGGTTCGCCCTGCTCCCGGGCACCTGTATTTATTCTGTATTTTGTCCCATGACACCTTCAACTCCCAGGCCCCTGCCTCCCACACATACACCCTTGGTCTACTTGGTTCTTCCTTCTTCCGCTTAACCTGGTACCACTGGAAGCAATTTTTCTCGCTGTGCCCAGACTGGGTTCAGTGTCCCTTCTGGGCTTCCCTCTGCTTCCCCAGTTCCGTCAAGCCCGTTGTGCTGCGTTGTATTTATGATTCCACTTTTCCCTCTGTGCCTCGAGCCATTTGTCTCTGGAACTGCCTTTTATCTCCACATCTCGGCGTCCAGACCACAAAAGTTTCCTGAGCAATGTGTGGAAGGAATGAACAATCTGGAACCTTCTGCTTCGTGTCATCACGTGGTGAGGATATCGACGGGGACCCCAAGGAAAGGGTGGTTTTCCAGACTTTTACATGAATCATAGCTGTTCTTCTAAGCAGCTGAGCTGGTTTGATGCAGATATTGGGAACGACTCAACTTTTAGATTTGTCGTTTTCACCTCGGCCGCCAGGAGGCTGAGAGCCGGATGCGCCGCCTGCCCGAGGATCGAATGGGCCACCGGGCGAGGGGCTTTGGTCTCTAACTCAAGTTTTGCCCTCAACATTGGTGGTCCTGTCTGTCTTCAGAAGGAGTCTCCTGAACCGCTCTGACCTCTGGTTATTTCTATTGCATTTCTTGTGTCACTGGAAGCCCCAAGACCTGCCGAGAGTAAAGCAAAGAACACACAGCACTGTGTATACTAGCTCTTTCGCTGCTGTAACAAAGAACTGCAAAGAAGGCAGCGTCACATAACACACAGATTTAATTCACCTGTGGTCTTAGAGATCAGAAGTCTAAAATGGGTCCTCTGGGGCTCAAATCAAGACATCAGGAGGGCTGCCCCCCTTCTGGAAGCTCGGGGGCCCACAGTGTGTTCCTTGGCATCTCCAGCTTCTGGAGGCCACCTGAAAACCTCAGCCTGTGGCCCCCAGACACTCCTCTCTGATTATCTTCCCATCTTCTTATCTTGACCCTCCTGGGTACCTCTTATAAGGTCCCCATCAATTATACTTAGGGTCCATCTGGAAAACCCAGAATTATCTCATTTCAACATCTTTAATCTGCACAGTCTCACCTGCTGCAAAAGGTCACATATTCACAGGTCCCTTGGATGCCAGGGATCAGCGAGTACACGTCCCTGGCAGGCATTATTTCTGCCCGTCGCATCATCCAGCCACCCACTCAGCTAATACGTTACTTCTGATACGAACTTCGCACTGCAGGGTAATCTGGTGTTCTCACCAAGTAGCATAGTCATTGGTTTTCATTTTTCGTAGGACCGGTGATCAAAAGTGAGACGGAGGGGCGCCTGGGTGGCTCAGTCAGTTAAGCATCAGACTTCAGCTCAGGTCATGATCTCATGGCTGGTGAGCTCAAGTCCCACGTCGGGCTCTGTGCCGACAGCTCAGACAACTTCAGATCCCCTGTCCCCTCTCTCTGCCCCTCCCCTGCTGCGCCCTCTCTCCTTTCTTCTCCAAACTAAAGAAATAAACTTAAAAAGAATTTAAAAACAAGATGGAATTTTTACCTTTGACGTTGAGTCTTCCTGGGGAAGTTGGAGAGTAATTCTTTAAAAAAAAATTTTTTTTTGAGAGGGAGAGGGGGAGAAAGAGAAACTCAAGTAGGATCCATGTTCAGCAGGGAACCCAACCCAGGGCTCGATCCTGTGCCCTGCGTTCATGGCCTGAGCCGAAAGCAAGAGTTGGACGCTCAACCTACTGAGCCACCCAGGCGCCCCGGGGAGTGATTCTAAATGAACTGAAGGAATAAGTCTGTCCCAAGTCTGTATCCCAGCAGCTTCCCTCCTCGGTTCTCTTTGTTTTACGCGAGGTTCCTGGGAGCCCTTAAGCAGTCCCCCCGCCCAAGATCAAAACCCGTGAGGTTTCCCAAACAGCCCTGAAGCTGACACCTTTGCTGGCGATTTCAAAGCATCGCTGACACCCAGTTTTAATCAACCTGCTGAAGAAGTGTTGTGTTGGCAGAGTCTAAGACCTTTTGAAATAAGTCCTCAACAATTCAGCTCCCCAGGGAAAACCCGGCTTGCCTTTCTGGTTTGCCGTGTTTCCACCTCCTTTTGAAGACTCTGTGCAAGTCTGACCTTCAAGGGCACTGTCAGCCTGGGCGTTCCGAACAATTGGCCCTTCTCTTTCGTCTTGTGATTTGTTTCGTATTAATGCTCCCTGGGCCGCCCCTGGCAACCCTCCTTCCCTCCCCTGCCTAGACTTACTTGCTCTGTTGAATCCAGTCGCTCAAATCGATCATGCAGATATTTCTGGATGTTGCAATCAGATTCCAGGCCCCAGCGGGAGTGTATAGCATTATGTGTCATCCTTGTTCTTCTAGAGCTAATTCCACACTGTGCTGTGATGGGGAAATCTGAGAACTCTCCGTTTCTCTCAGAAGATCAGGCTTTTCCGACAGAGCCCGGTTTGAATCTCTCGCTCTGCTTACTGGCTGTCTCATCTTAGAAAGTTACCTGAACTGGGTAAAATTCAGTTTCTTTATGCTGAGGTGGGGTGGGGACATGTGCACACAGATGTGTGCACACATACACATGTGTGCACAGCACACCAGGGCCAATGTCCATAATAGCACGAGTGTATTCTTTTCTTTTTTAATGTTTATTTATTTTTGAGAGAGAGGGAGGGAGAGAGAGCATGAGCCGGGGACGGGCAGAGTGAGGGGGGAAGGAGGATCCGCGGTGGGCTCTACCCTGACAGCTGAGAGTCTGATGCGCGGCTCAAACTCACCAACCATGAGATCATGGCCTGAGCCGAAGTTGGAGGCTTAACCACCCAGGCGCCCCAAAAGTGTATTTTTTAAACTGGATATCTCTTACCAGTCTTGAAGCACGGGCAAGCAGGGAAAAAAAAGTATACTCAAATAATTGGCTTATGCTACCATTTACCATCTTAGTATTAGGACTTCGCTTTTCTGTGCCTCAGTTTCCCCATCGGTAAAATGACCATGATAGTGTTACCTTCAGAGCTGGTTGGGAGTTTGAGTTAATTCCTGCTCAGAACATGCTTAAAAGGGTGCCAGGCACCTAAGCCATTATTATCTTTACTATCATTCTACAAGATGGAGGTCATCATTACAGATCAAAGGACTGGGTGGTAGAGGGAACTCAATAAACGTTGACCATCGTTATCATGGATAATCATTCATGATATCCACGTGCAGCTGGACTGAAGAGCAAGGTATTATGGCTCATGTGGGAGAATGATACAGAAGATGTACTTTGGCTACAGTGGTGGAAATGCTCAGAACACACAGGAGGAGCAAGAGCTTCCATATGGGTGGAAACTAACCGGCACAAGGAGCTTTAGGACCATGACCGAGGAACCTCACCCACCCGTTGGGTCCTCTATGCTGCAAAAAATAAATGATACAAGTAACTCAAGAAGAATCGAGCTGATACAAACGTTTTGCTTTTTAGCTCATTGCAAGCTAGCAGTGTTCTTCGTTGGTCAATATTTACCTCCTGAGTTGAGAAATGAGAGTCAATACTGACTTCCTATTGTTAGTACATCTATTTTCTGTACACTACACGTAAGCGGCCTATACACACAGGCACCGATACATTAATAGCTATATCAATAGAAAATCAACAATAATCATTTATTTTTAATGGCCATCACCACTGAAACACCAACAGTGCAATATGCTCAAGACAAAGAGGAACACTTAGCATGATAGATGTCTGTGGATAATTGATTTAGGTTAACAACTTCCTTTCCTAATGGTGCTAATTGCGTTAATCAACGGGCTGATTTCATCAGAGGCTTTCAAAGGCCCATCCTGGAGGTTGCCAGCCCTCTCTTGGGTTGATGAGTTAGCTCCCTAGGTGCAGACACCCATGCTCGATTTATAATCATCAGCAGAACTGCTTTAGTGATGACTTGCCATCCAACCCGTTAACCCGTTCAGCAGCCCACGGTCCTCCTAGAACCATTGGGCCCGGTTCACTGGATGGTTGAGATCTGGCACAGTGGATGGTTGGCAGTGATGCCGGTGGTGTTGTTTTGGATCTCCCAGAGTCCCTTTTCCCGTAGAACAGCCCCTCCCTTAGGTGTGTGGGCACTCCCTCACCTTTGTTCCCTGAGGTTCTGGTGCACAATCTATGCTACACCAGTAGACACTCTCTTGGAAGTTTAAATCTTGAGAGGCAGGACTCAAAGACTGGGGAAAATATACTTAGGACACATTAATGTCAGTGGGGGTGTCTACCTAGTAGGTACCTGCTGTCAACCCCCCCACCCCCACCCAGAAATTCCTGGTTCCTGAACATTCCCTTCAGTCCTCTTGCATTCTCCCATATTCTTTCAATGGCATCTTCTTTGGCTTAAGTTACTCAGAGTCAGCTTCTGTTGCTTGCAGTCAAATAGTCTCACTTAGTCCAGTTGTGAAAATGGCTCGTCAATCCTACAATCAGTTGATAGTGGCTACATGGAGTGTTGTGTTAAGAAAGACTCAGAGGATTCCTCCAAAAACTATAGAAACAGTCTAGCAGTCAATTATCAGTGTCTGCAGGGGATAAGTTAGGGGGAAGGAAGACAGGATAGACTATCACTGGTATCAAATATATGACAAGGGCCTAAAGACATAGAGCACAGTGTTTAAGGAACAGGGACCCTAGAGCCAAGGTGTCTGAGTTCGCAGCCTGGTTCTTCTACTTCGTACCTGTGTGATCTTGGACAAGCCACTTAACCCTCTGAACCCTGGTTTCCTTCACCATACAGGATATTAGTATCCCTTCTTCTATAATGAAATAGGTTAATAACAAATAATGGACTTAAAACCATATTTGAGACATAGTAGGAGATAAGTAAAATGTTATTTGGTGCTACTTATATTGTGTCCTTATTATATTTGGGGCGTAGATACGAGACACCTGAGCAGTGACTAAATGCCTGAATTCATAGGAGAATGGATAAGTTGTGTTTCAAGGTAAAACAATCAATTCTAGAATTTTCCACAGATTAGAGTCTGTGACCATTGCCATCATTTTCTTGATTTAGTTCTTTGAAGTTATCTCCCTACTAGGCACCTCTGTGCAATCTGAGTTCAATTTCCCTTTACTCGGTTTTCTAATGGAGGTAAAACTATGTGATCAAATGTTCCTGCCCCTCACCTCCCGCCTCTGTATTTAAGCCAATATTCCTACTTGACATCTGCCCTATATTTTTCTTTAAATAGATCATGTTGAAAATATTTACTTCTAGCAGATTCTTTTTGCCCCTTACTGATAAGTGTTGCCATCGTTCCTACTTGATAACCGATTTCAAACCTCTTTCTAGAGCAAAGGCAGAAAAGATTTTATGAAACAACCTTCTGAAAGTTTCATCGGCGTAATTCTTTTTTTTTTTTTTAATTTATTTCTGAGAGAGAGAAAGAGACAGTGTGAGCAGGGGAGGGTCAGAGAGAGGGAGATATAGAATCTGAAGCAGGCTCCAGATGGGCAGTCAGCACAGAGCCCAACGTAGGACTCGAACCCACGAACTGTGAAATCATGACCTGAGCCAAAGTCAGACGCTTAATCCGCTGAGCCACCCAGGCGCCCCTTCATCACCGTAATTCTTGATAGGATCCTTGTTTAACAAATCTTTATCCCGATTCAGGAGATATTCTATATCTGCTTCGGATACATAGAGTATCCGTCTGTTATTTACTAATCCCCTGTTCATGACATTAGCTAATGTTTACCTCTGGGCTATCATTTGCCAACCACTGTGGTGACCACTTTACATACATTTTCTCACCGGAACGTCTCAAAAACCTAAAGGTTTTTTTTTTAAAGAAATGCTCTTCCACCCCATCTCCCCTAGGGAAACTGAGACACAGAGCCATGAAGCCACCCTACTGCTAACAGTGGACAGAGCTGCCATTTGGACCCTGCGCTCCGCCATCTTTGAGCACCACTCATTTTCAAAAGGAGAAAGAAGAAAATAAAAACCATCCGTAACTCAGCCGTCTTTGGAGGAAGTTGAAGAATTCTTATTTTATGGAGTTAATAATGACCATGGCTGGCAATTATAGGTGCCGGGCATCCTGCAGATACTTCTTAGCCTCACCTCACTGTATCCACACAGTGACTATCTGAGGTCGATGTTACTTTTGTTCTTCATTTTATGCATATGGAGGCGGATACTTCAAGGCTTTTGCGGGGGGTCCTCAGAACTAATACTCTGACCAGAGATAAGATTTCGCGTGCAAGGGGTTTATTTGGGAGGTGATGTTGAGCACTGGGTGGGGAGCAAGGGAAACAGAAGAGTAGGTGGGGTAGCTGGTTGCCCTGTGGACCATGGGGCCTCCGTCCCATCCGGGGCTCTGAGACGCAGCCGGGAGCACACACACCACAGATAAGGGGCCGCTCATCAGGCAATGATTAGAGCCACAGTAGTGGGCCCATAATTCAGGCCACTTTGTGTCTGAGTCCAGACAGAGCCGTCAGACCGAGCGCGGGTGCTGAAGGGTAGAAATCTGACTGCTTGAAATGGCAAAGGGCAAGCACAGGTGGGGAGGGCTCAGGACATCTGATATTCAGCGCGGTCCACTTCCTCACTCAAGGTCACACCGCCTCCCCCTGCAACCAAGTTAAAAAGCCAAGTCCCTGACTGTTTAAATGATCCTGGAGAACCGTCGCGGACTTCCCCTCCCCTTGCCTTACTTGTTTCTCTGCCCACTGTCTCCCCTCCACCCTACTCCAGTCAAATCTGTGGTCTCCATCAGCTTCCTGGAGGAAGGTCGTAAGACACAACCGTGTTACGGTGTTTTCCTTTCACCGGTTTGGGGGACTCGGCTGAGACTCCCCTGATTTTGACTTCTGATTCAAAAATGATCCCTCTTCGCCTCCCTTCTTATTGAAGGCTAGTCCATTACTATTAGTAAGAGTATTGATTTTTCAAAATGAGCCTGTGCCTGAACCTATGTAACAGCTATCGAATGTTCCGTGTTTAAATATTTACTCTGCACAGTCCCAGCCTGTTGGTCTTTCCTTGTTTCTGACGTTGGGTAGACCGTCCCTCCCAGAACTTCTCTCTCTGAGGCTCCCTGAATGGAACACGTCAAACATTACAATATTAATTGGCGAATATGGGGAGCTCAGTGCTCAGCCGAGGTGATCTTCATGCGTAACTGAGATTTAACACGGAATCTTGGCCCCCGGCATACCCTAACTCTTGTGTGGTGACTTTGGTCCCCTTTTGCACCCATGGCGGCCATTCATTCATGGCGCCCCGCGCACAGTGCCAAGAAGGCCCATGTTGGAAAAGCAATTGCATGTTTCCTTGGTTTCTCCTGTGACCCATCACAATGCGATAGGAGGTGCTGAGTTCTCCCCTGTGACCACACCCCTTGTCCTTCGTTTTCAGTCCTCGGTGTCCTTAGGGGTCCAGATCGAGAATTCAGGGAAGCTATTTCTGGAAGCTTTTCCACTTTGCTTAACAAGCCTCCAATAGAAAATTATTTTTTTATGTCCCCTTTGTTTCCTAAAACTTGAGTAGGGTAAAGGACGTTGGTTAATTGAATGCTGTAGCTACTTAGGAAATTTCATTAAGAAAAAAATTTTTAAGTTTATTTATTTATTTTGAGAGAGGCAGAGCGAGTGGGGGAGGGGGAGGGAGAGAGGGAGACAGAGACTCCCAAGCAGGCTCCGCGCTGCCCTCCCAGAGCTGGATGCGGGGCTCGAACCCACAAAACTGAGAGGTCATGGCTTGAGCTGATCCAAGAGGCAGACGCTTAATAGACTGAGCCACCCAGGTGCCTCAGGAATTTATATTCTAAGTGCCCAGCTCTTTGTGCTACTTAGCTATGTCTTTTTTTTTTTTTTTTAACGTTTATTTATTTTGGGGAGAGAGACAGAGTGTGAATGGGGGTGGGGCAGAGAGAGAGGGAGACACAAATCTAAAGTAGGCTCCAGGCTCTGAGCTGTCAGCACAGAGCTCGACGTTGGGCTTAAACTCACGGACCTTAAGATCATGACCTGAGCTGAAGTCAGACACTAAACCGACTGAGCCACCCAGACGCCCCTGCTACTCAGCTATTTCCAAGTTCAAGTTACATGGATAGTAAAAATCGCCTGTAGGGTGATTTGCAAGAAACCAGGCTTACTTTATACCCATAGGACAAACACACAGCAATTCTAATTCTGTTGTTCTTTTATTGAAAATTTATTTTAAAAGGTGAGCAGTGACCACTATCAGCAGTTAAGCCTTGCTCTGATGTATTAATCACCATAACCCCTGCCAAGTCCAGCGCTTTGGTTTATGGGGAACTAACTTGATTTATTGGAAGGTAGTTTGGCATCTGAGATCCTGATTTCTTTTTAATTGTAAAATTAAAAACTGTTTAATGTCTACCTCTTTCTGATGCAATATGTAGTAAATGTAAATGGTGGAAAGCTTATTAAATTATATGCCCATAATACTTTGTCCCATGTACACACCTTTAATAGTTTTGGTTTATTAAACATTTATTATATATGCTCTACTTATGTTATTTCTTTTAATTCTATTTTTTAAACTTTTTTTTAATGTTTTATTTATTTATTTATTTTTTATGTTTTACTTATTTCTAGGAGAGAGAGAGAGAGACAGCGGGAGCAGGGGAGGGTCAGAGAGAGAGGGAGTCACAGACTGAAACAGGCTCCAGGCTCTGAGCTGGCAGTCAGCACAGAGCCCGACACGGGGCTCGAACCCATGAGCCGCGAGATCATGACCTAAGCGAAAGTCGGACGCTTAACCGACTAAGCCACCCAGGCACCCCAATGTTTTATTTATTTTTAAGAGACAGATAGAGACAGCATGAGCAGGGGAGGCTCAGAGAGAGAGGGAGACACAGAATCCAAAGCAGGCTCCAGGCTCTGAGCTGTCAGCACAGAGCCTGACGCAGGGCTCGAACCCACGAACCGTGAGATCATGACCTGAGCCGAAGTCGGATGCTCAACTGACTGAGCCAGCCAGGCGCCTCATGTTATTTCTTTTAATTCTTGCCACAGCCCTATGAGGTAGGTATTGATGTGAGCCCCGTTTTTCAGAAGAGGAAAAAAGCAAAGTTGACAGAAAATATCAATTTTCCCAAAGCAGGTCAAGTAGGAAGTAGAGAAGTCAGGATTTGATCAAAAAGTCTCTGACACCAGATGTCACCTGTTGAACGCTGTGCTAAGGCCATTACCCAGAAGGACCATTTTGCTGATATTTTAGTGCATTTCTTAGCTTTGATTATTTTTAAAAAATTTATTTAAAGTAAAATTTTATTTTGTTTTCTGCTTTTCCCCCTAACATTAAAAGCATCTTTTGCATGTCAGTGAAAGCTTTTTATAGCTCCTTAATTGCCACTTAATTGTTACTTAAACCATTCATTCTCTTGTTAAAGGACTTTTCTTGTACTTTAAATAACACTTTAAGGGACATCTTTAAGCAGGAATATTTGTGTGGACTGATTTTGAAAATCAGATTGTGATTTTGAGTTTCTTTCTTTCTCTCCTCCCTCACTCCTTTCTCTCTCTCTCTTTCTTTCTTTCTTTCTTTCTTTCTTTCTTTCTTTCTTTCTTTCTTTCTTTCTTTCTTTCTTTCTTTCTTTCCTTCCTTCCTTCCTTCCTTCCTTCCTTCCTTCCTTCCTTCCCTCCCTCCCTCCCTCCCCCTCTCTCTTTCTTTCTTTCTTTCTCTCTCTCTCTCTCTTTTCTTTCCTTCTTTTCCTTCTATCATTCTTTCGTTGTTTTGTTCTTTCTTTCCTTCTCTTTCTAACTTACTTTCTTAATCTTTTGGCAAGTCTTAGGGAAGTAAATATATTTTTCAGGTCAAGATGAGTGCATTTAATCACATCTCTATTCTGAAGCAATTTCTCAGAGCTGGTCCCTTGAAGATACTTGGCTTACCCCCCTTTCTCTGCCTAAGTGGGTTTTCATTTCCTTTTCAACAACTCAGGTTATATTTTTAAAACATCTGAAGGGCGGGCAATCTCATACCATCTATCTGTGCAGAGAACCGATGAGTAGATCATCCTAAGAAGTAGAAAGTCTAAACATCTTTGATGATTTCCTTTGGAATATGTTATACATGTTGGAATAGTAGTTTTCCCTTGTGAGTGGGTTTTAGCTAAGAATGAAATGATTTTTCATTCTCCAAGTGTCTGCTGACTCCAAATGGGCAAGGGATCGGAGAGATATATTTGCTGTGCTATGAAGCCAGCCGATGTGGGGATCTGTTTAAAACCCCACCTGTACTTGGCGGCCATCACATAGTTTGCTGAGGTGTATTTTGTCTTCCGTCAACTTGTTCTTATCTTCCCCTGGATCAGGAATGCCACGAGGCCATGAATATACATCTGGGACCCTGTAAGATCCCCGGGGTCTGACAATCATATTTAGCATTTGGTGACCCTTCAGAAAGTGGTATTGAAAAGGGGCCGTAGACAGTCTTGCAAACACTTGGGGAATGACTCTGCTCGGAGACATCCCCTATGTCAGACACCTTTTTTTTTAAAATGTGTATTTATTTTGAGAGAGACAGAGCGAGCACAAGCAGGAGAGGAGAAGGTTGAGGGGTGGCGGAGAATCTCAAGCAGGCTCCATGTTCAGCACAGATACTGACACGGGGCTCAATCCCATGACCATGAGATCATGACCTGAGCTGAGATCAAGAGTCAGACGCTTTATAGACTAAGCCACACAGACACCTCAAGGCTGGACGCCTTTTGAACTCATTTTTCAAGTGTCACAAGGGAGGACATTTTAGAACCACAGGGCTTCTGGCAAATGACCCTGGGGGTGGCCCCTGGGGCCAGGATGACAACCTTTGGCCGACAAGGCTGAGGTGAGTCCCGTCATGCTTTTGGGTCGGTCTACTCTGTACATGAATTCCATCCCCCCCGGCCCCCCAGACATGGTGAAGTCCAGCCTGATGTGGGAAATCCCCGCCCTGTTTAGAAAACACGAGGGGCCCCCCAAACTGGCGGTAAAGCTGAGCTGGTGGATGTACATAGCAGGTCGGACAGGTACTCTCTGCCCCTTCTCCGACTGTTTTCCTTTTCCTTCTCCGTGAAGCCTGAGACAGATCATCACTGACCTTACAGGACAGGCTGGGTTACACCCTTCACCTGCTAGAAGGGGACCCTCTGGGGTCCTGTTGCTGTCACAGCATCGCTCCGTGCTCTCTGGGCCACTGTGGCCTGGCCTGACCGCCCAGCTCGCTCTTTGTCTTCTGTACCTTTGCAGGCTACGAAGCCAAGAATTAATTTATGGTTCTGTGAAATGCGCTGGGTCTTGTCAAGGGACTGCAGGTTAATACTCTCATGCCTCACTTCCCTCACCTTTGGTCCTGGAGGCCTTGTTTACAGTGCGGGTTTGAACTTGAGGGAGGGGGCTAAGTGAGGAAAAAGGCAATTAAAGGCTCCCAGTTGCCTGCTGACCTGTTTGAAGCAGGTAAGACTTGCCCAGGTGTGGACACAGGGGCCCTTCACCCACAGCCCTATCTCTGCGGGAAGATAAATTCACAGTTAATAAAGATAAGGCCACAGAGAAATGCCATGTGCTAGGACTGCATTGGGCGCCTAGCCGATCAAAGCCGATTATGACTAATTCTCTCAGTGGGAAATATCGAGGGTCAGAGAAGGTTGGTGTCACGGGCCCAGCAAGGAAGAGCTGCCCTGGGTAGAAATGGCTTTGAACCTGGTGCCTGTTGCTCAACAGCCACAGGGTCTTGGGCAAGCATCTTGACTTCTTGAAGCCTCAGCCCACCGGGCTTCCATTTCCTCTATCCCGAGGCTCTTTGGAGAATGGGCTAGAATAATGTATGAACAGCAATTGGCGTGGTGCCCTGCACAGTGTTCAACAAACGGGAATTTCCTTTTTCCCTACTCTTTCCTTTGAACGTAACCTTTGAAGGTGAATAGATGGGGTGTGTTTCTTTTCGTTCGTTCGTTCCTCGGATGTATCGAACACTTGCCAAGTGCCAGGATCCAGGCTTGGCAGAAAAGATAAGATAAAAATGATGCCCCGATGGAGCTATGTCTGAAGAGGGAGAGAAATGTCAACAAGGCTGACAGGTGGTACCTACTGAACACTTATGCTGCTTTCCTCGTATTTGCTCTTTGAATCCTCGGGACAGCTCTCTGAGGTGGACACCATTTTTGTCCCATTTTATGGATGGGGAAACAGAGGCACAGGGCCATTAGGTAATGGACCCCAAATGCCACAGCTCATATCCCAGTGGAAATTTGCACACTAACTTTTGTGTGGGAAACCACTGAGTCATACGAGAGAGTCCCTGTTTTGCATCTGCCATTGGAGATTTGTGCATTTGGGGGCTGTTGGCAGATTCTGAGGGTTTGGGCGACTGCACCCTCGCTAACCCATAGGGCGTGGTCCGTGGACCAGCCGCGCTGACGTCGCCTGGAATCCGGTTGCAAGTACAGAATCCAGCTCCTCCCCAGACCTGCTGCATCAATCTTCTTGGACAGGCCCCGGGGAGACTGTGCGCCCGTTGGAATTTGAGAAATGTTGGTTACATGTGCAAATTACCCTTTCAACGGCATAATTAAAATAGCGATTGGAGACAAGCCCTGTAAGCCTAACCCGGTTAGTGCCATTCGGGAGCTTGAAAGTCCTTGGGTTGGAAGAACTTCCAGGCAAGAAGCCTGAACATCTCTTCGCAGGTTCAACCCTCATTTCTTTGACCTCCCCCGGGATTCTGCCGTCAAGACTCTGCAGTGACTTCCCTAAAGTGGTCAGTGGGGCTCGAACCCTCCTTGGGCTAGAATCTCCTGCGATGCCTCTCAGGCAGGATTCACGGCGCAAATCACGACAACGCTCATCCCACGGGGGTGGAGGTGAGGCCTAGGACTCTGCATTGGCACCAATGCCAAGGGTTTGAGAAACACTTACCCAGAGTCCTGTTTCTTTCCAGCTCACGCCTGAGCAGAGCTGTTGGCCTGCAAAACACCCGCTGTTGGGGGTAAAGGTAGGATTAGGGTCAATTCCTGGTCTGCCTCATGTTTTCTACCCTTGCAGAAGCACACTGAATGCAACTGGGAGTAATGTTCTTGCATGATAACCATAGACCTTATCCTTTTAGAACATTCCATAAGGGACCACTCAATTCCATAAAAACAACAACAACAACAACCCTCAAGTGGCTTCCCACCCACTTACACTAAAATTCCACTCCTTACCCTGGCCTGTAAGACCTTATGTGATCTGTTCCAAGCTCCCTCTTTGACCTCATACTCTGTTGGCCTCTCTGGGTTCTGTCAGTGTTAGCCTGACCGACCACTTTGCTATTTCCCAGACCTACCAAGCCAGCTCCTACCCTAGGGGATCCATAGGATCTTCCCCAGGTCTTCATGGGCCCATGTTGGTTCAAATGTCACCTCCTCACAAGCCATCACTGACCTTCTCTTTATTGTCCATCAGCAATGATGGGAGTCATTTAATTGTTCACCTTGTTACCACGTGGCCCTCCATTAGTCTGTGAGTTCCGCACCTGGAACATTCTCATGGGCCACCCCCAAGCCTGGGAAGAGAACCCGGCACATGGAAACTATTCACTGGACATTTGCTGGACGAATGAATAAATGCAGAAAGCTTGAGCACATTTCTGTGATGTGAACATGCATGCCTTCGGGGGCCGAGATCGGAGAGCCACCCAGCCTCACCCACTGTTAGTTTCCACCTGCAGCGTGAACATCGGGGGACAGGCGGTGGCCCGGAGTGAAGCAGGTCTACTCTCTCACCATTCTGGAGATCAGAATTTCCAAAACTGAGCAGTCTGCACTGCTGCTTCAGGCTCTGGTGAGAATCTGGTTCCTGGACTTTTCCAGCCGTAGAGGCTGCACACACTCCTTGGCTCACGGCCCCTTCCATTCTCGGAAGCCTGCAGTGGCGTCGCTCAGAGCCTTGTGAGCACATCTACTCTGACCCCAGCCTCTCCTGCTTCCCTCTTGTAAGGATCTTGTGATTACATTGGATCCCCCGGGTAATCCAAGACAGTCTCCCCATCTGGAGGTCTTTGGTCACATCTACACAGTCCCTTTTGCCAAGTAAGTTAACACATGTACAGTTTCCGGGAATTCTAGGGATTCGGATGTGGACATCTTTTTTAAAATTTTCTTAATATTTATTTATTCTTTGAGAGACAGAGCATGAACAGAGAAGGGACAGAGAGAGGGAAGACACAGAATCCAAAGCAGGCTCCAGGCCCCAAGCTGCCAGCACAGAGCCTGCTTCAGGGCTTGAACTCACAAACCACGAGATCAAGACCTGAGCTGAAGTCAGATGCTTAATCGACTGAGTCACTCAGGTGCCCCTAGGATGTGGACATCTTTTGGGGGAGCCATTATTCTGACCACTGGACCACTTTTACTGGAAAAAAAAATACAAAGATGACTCAAGGTGTTCCTGAAGCTGGTGTCTGCTGTCTAGATCCACTGTCGCTCACCCTGGGTTTTTCCTCCCTTCCATTTCCTCCAAGACGTCTTCCTCCCTCCTATGCCACCTTTTCATTTTCTCCAAGATGTCTTCCTCCTCCCTCCTATGCCATCTTGGTACTTTGGATTCTCAGGCAGTTCATGCTAGACCCATATTCATTTTCATTATCATCTGTTTTTTCTGAGGACAGGGATAGCCAAACTCGAGGTTGTTAGTATTCATCATTGTCTCTTTTTGATTTGCCACCCCAATACCGGTAGGTCCTACGGGGCCATAGGGTGCATAATCCGTATTCCTGAAAGAACCCACATGACCCCCCACCCCCAAGGGAAGTTTTGTTTGTGTAACTTTGGCACACCACTCATTGGAGACATGTGAAAACTCTCAGGAGAGTCACCAAACCAGACCAGGGTCTTGGGACACCAGAGAATAAACACAAAATCAATTTGGGGCGCCTGGGTGGCTCAGTCGTTTAAGCATCCAACTTTGGCTCAGGTCATGATCTCACGGTGTGTGAGTTTGAGCCCCACGTTGGGCTCTGTGCTGGAGGCTCAGAGCCTGGAACCTGCTTCACATTCTGGGTCTCTCTCTGCCCCTCCCTCGCTCACACTCTGTCTCTCTCTGTCGAAAATAAACAGTAAAAAAGTTTTTAATAAAAAATATTTTTAATATTCCACAGAATCAATTTATCATAGCCATTACGTGAATAGATTGTTCCTTTTGTCCCCAGCTTAGAAGGTGGAGCCCAGGAGGGAATAGGAAGTGGCTTGAGAAAATACACCCAGCTTAGGGGTCCCGTGAATGACGCTTCCTATGCCCGGGAGCGTCAGACTGGCTTATGAGAGGCCTGTCTCAGTGGGAACCATTTTCTGTGAAGCCCAGTGGGGCAAACTACAGTCCTGAGTGGGATTCAGTGAAGAGCTTGGAACTAAACACTGGCACGGAAAGCTTGCTCTCTAGACCCCACAGTTCTAAAGTTCTAGAACCTTCCCTAGCTCAGGCGGAGGCTTCGGAAAGGTCAGGTGGGATCCATGGAGAAGGGGTTAATCCTTATTGCTCTTGGGCCATCTATCCTCAGATCTTAATTCGTGAGATCCCTGGCTCCTGAGAACGGTGTCAAAGAGGGTGTGGCGGCTGCCTCCAGGCGTCCTGGCTCTTGCTCATGGGGCTATTATGCTCTGATTAGTATTAATAATTGATTTATATAGCACCTTTTACAATCCTGCAAGTGCTCTCCACAATCGGCCCCTGTGTGGACACACGCATCACTTCATTTCACCCTCAGATGATAAGCCGCCACTTCATGGGGTGGGGGTGGCGGCAGGCGCCAGTCACCTCGGTGGCGCCAATGACTTGACAAGGAGACAGTTCGATGCAGGAAGTAGGGCAGTGTCTTATCTCCCCTGGGTGGGGTGGGGGAGTGGGTAGAGGTGATTCTGAGCCTGTTATTAATTAGTGGAAGGATTCAACCCCCAAGAAGCCCAGGTGAGGGAAGTGTCTTTCGGCCATGATATGGCATCCGCTTCCCTGAGTTACCCCATTTATATAGATGAGAAAGACCCCCGAGGTGCCGATGGGAGGAGACAGTGCCATGGCAGAGATGGAGAAGAGCCAAGGCTGGGGCTGTGTGCCTTGTTTCCCTCTGCCAAGGCCTAAGGGAAGGTGGAGGTGGTCATCCAAGGCTCACGTCATCGGCCACCATATTTACTGGCACTTGAGATGCTTATATCCGTGTTTGGAGGGGGCTGAAGTCTTGCAAATCCTCTGTGCATGATCATGTTGATGAAATTCTGCCCATGTAGATGCATTTGGGATCTTTGGTTCCTTGTATCTTTGAAAGCCTCTACATCCTGTATTTGAGGATCACGGGCTCTGGGATAAGCCCATTTTCTGGTGGTCCCAATGAATACAGATCCTCTTCCTTGCCAGGCAATTGTAGGAAAGTGAAAGAACCTTTTGGAATGTCAGGTTTCATGTCTGGGAAATGGGGACACTAAGAGACCCCACTTCTTAGTGGTGAAGTGTAGTGTCTGGCACACAGTAGGTGCTCTGTAAAGATAAGCTGTCCATGATTTTATCTTCATGTTGGTCAGCAGCGTAAAATCCTCTTCATCAAATAGTAGCGCTCTCCTGGGATCAATGACACCTTTTGGTAGGTCCGAAAGGAACTCGGTTTCCCAGAAAGGAGGCAGGAGACACACAGAGAGAGTTCTAGGGCTGTTTAGATCCTCGTGCCATGCACTCCGGGTGGTCAGTCAGGAGGACGTGGACTCACCCAGGAGCAAAGGCCAAACACAAGAATGAGTCAGAGCTCCTGGGTGGCCGAGCAGAAAAACCAAGAATAAAGTAAGTCTGGCAACAGGGTGTGGCTTGAGATGAGACAGGACCTAGGATGTCTATAGACACATCCAGATCGGGATTTTCCAAGTCTGTTCTACCCAATACCAGTCCACTGGTGCACCCTCCCTGAGCAAAGGACACCACGGCCAGGTGGGAAGACTGCAGCACGGCCCCCCTCCCTCTGAGGGAGTAAAAGCTCTGAGAAGTCCATGGAATTTCCATGGAATTCCCAAACCTATTTAACTCTCGAACCCCTCCTTTTACTGGATTTGACTTCGTCATGATACGTACTTTCTCTGAAAATACTTTGGGAGAGAGGTTGGGAGAGAGATTGAGCTAAACCAAGAGAATCTGGAAGAAGTGCGTTCTCCAAGGTTGAAACAAAAAAATATTTTGTGTCTAATTAATCTCTGTGCGGCTGTGCGGTGTGTCAGGCCTCCTCCTTGAACATCACTTTTCTTTTTAAGCTTGTGTATTGTGCCTGGAAATGTTGGTGTGAGATGTTTGTGGCTGTTTTAAGTGGCTTACTTAAAGGCTGAGGAAGGAGAAATAGTGGTGTCCCATCATGTGTGAGTGTCACCGCTCTTCATGACAATGTCTCTACCACCACAGTGACGGCGGTCAGGCTACTGTGTACGAAGTCCCATCTGTATACTTTGCCTCGCACTCGGTAGGAGGCACACGCTAAAGAGGAAACTGAGGCTCAGAAGGGTTGGTAGTTTTGCCAAAGTCGTGGCTCTAGAAAGTAGCAAAGCCAACATTTGAATCCAAGATCAACCCTCACGGGCAATCATGTCGTCACTCCTCATGGACGTGCTGATCTGTTTTTCCCATTTACTTTCCAAATCCTCCCGAGTGACTCAGGGATCACAGGCACCGTCAGGAGCGCCAGGGCGGCCCTGCGGAATTAGAAACTGAGGCCTCAGAGCCTTACAAGGCTCCTGCCAGCCCTCCTGCTCGGAAGTCCTCTGAGAGGCTCTCCATGGCTCTGGCCCGGCCAGGGATGGATGGAAGCAGGTCTCACGCCCTTGCCCTGTCACATGGACCTTGTCCGCCGTGTGCCGGACCCCCCTGTGTGGTGTCCAGGGGTGGCTTCCGTTTTCGGAGGCTCCCACTTGTGCACACATGTGGAAATTTCCACGTGCATGCATGTGCTGCCTTGTACGTGAAGGTCTGGGTTGGGGACCAGCTCTTCCAGTTTGCCCAGGACCGTCCTGATTTTAGCATTGGAAGTTCCACATCCTGGGAAGTCCCCCAGGGCCTGTGGGCCCGGAAGAGTCCGTCAACCTAAAAAAGGTCTTTTTGCCCATGTAGACGTGGAAGGGTAAGACTTGCCTTGTGGCAAGGGGCCTCAAATACCGCCAGCGCAACAGGAAAATACAGCATGAGGGAGGGAGCCATTGTGGCCATTGGAAAAAACAACAGACGGGACGCCTGGGCGGCTCAGTCCGGTAAGTGTCTGACTCTTGATTTCAGCTCGGGTCATCATGGTTCCTGAGATCAAGCCCCATGTTGGGCTCTGTGCCAATGGTGTGGAGACTGTTTGGGATTCTCTCTCTCTCTCTCTCTCAAAATAAACTTAAAAAAGGAAAAAAACCAACAGAAATAGCTCTCAGTAGGAAAAAAAAAAAAGAACTCCAGCAAAGTCTTCTTTATTAAATCAACCCAACACTTCACTAATTCCAAAGAGTGCTTTTTTAAAAAAATTTTTAATGTTTATTTTTGAGAGATACAGACAGAGAGTGAGTGGGGAAGGGGTGGGGGGAGGGGGGGACACAGAATCCGAAGCAGGCTCCAGGCTCCGAGCTGTCAGCACAGAGCCCAACACGGGGCTCGAACTCAGGAATGGGAAGATCATGACCTAGGCTCAAGTCGGACGCTTAACTGATGGAACCACCCAGGCACCCCTACTAATTCCAAACAGTGCTTTTGAAAGAATACCATCTTGGGGCGCCTGGGTGGCTTACTTAGTCGGTTGAGCGTCCGACTTTTGCTTAGGTCATGATCTCGTGGTTCCTGGGTTCGAGCCCCACGTCGGGCTCTGTGCTGACTGCCAGCTCAGAGCCTGGAGCCTGTTTCAGTCTGTGACTCCCTCTCTCTCTGACCCTCCCCTGCCCACGCTGTCTCTCTCTCTCTCTCCTAGAAATAAACAAAAAAAAAAAAAAAGAAAGAATACCGTCTTCCTCCACCATCACTCACCAGATTAATCATAATAAAAATAGCTATCACCTGAGAGGCTTTATGGGGCTCCTTGCTGGGCCCCTGGCATAGCACACTTTGCTGAACTTGCACTTGAACAAAAGGAGCCAATTTTGTGCACAATTTGACAAATGAGGACACCAAGACCCAGCTGAGTTATGCTGCTCGCCCAAGGTGATGGGTAGCAGGTGCCAGCTGTGGGCAGGCTGGACCTGGGTAACATGTGCGCCAGCCCAGGCACCACCTACTTGGCCATCCTGTTCCCTGTGCTGGTGAAATAGGCTTCTTTAGGTCATCCTTGTGCCGGAGCATAGGCTTCCTGAGGGCAGACCCTTGTTCATTAACGTATCACAGGGTACTTGGTCCAGGGCCTTAAATATAGCAAGTGCTCAGTTAATGTTTGCTACATACGTTCTTTTGAAGGGAAAAACTCCATATGATCTTTGCACATAACAAAAACCATTCTGCAGAAAGCCTGGGCTGTTTCCAATGGGCATTCTTCTTGATTTCTTCACTAGAATAAAAACTATTTTAACAATGCCTGTCTCCCTGGCACATAGTAGGGGCTCTGTAAATATTTGTTGAATGAAAGGGAATCAGTAAATACAGGCCGTCCAGGAAGAAAACACTGAACAGAGAGAGTTATACTGCTCCTAAGGAAATGTCTCCACCCCCTTTTAAAACAACAGATGGGTCTTGTCTAAGTCTAATAATTTCAGTACACAGGGTCGGGTCACCTCAGCTATGAGGATGTTATGAGTTCTTGTATCCCAGCAGAAAAAAAAAAAAGAGTTGAGAACACATTCTCCTTCTTTCCTTTAAACCAGAAACACCAGTAACCTCTTCGATCGGACCCACCGGGAAAATGGTAGTTTACAGGCCCATGGGGAGGCAGGGTTGAGTCACCAGGAATATCTTCAGATGAAGAAGCCATCAAGTGATAATAGAAAATATGTGCCCGGTCCTTAATGATGTGTTTGTCATGCCATTGAAATGTTATATGTAATTAACATAATTATACTCTGTAACAACTCTGTGAGGTTGGTAACATTTCAGACCCAATCGACAGATAAGAAAAAGGTTACATAACTTGCCCAAGGTCACAGATCTTGTATGCCTGGCTTGAGTCCATGGTCTGAACCCCACAAAGATATTTTCCACTACCTTGCAAACAA